>CM050446.2:128997607-130197607 GCA_027563935.2 Costus lasius
TATTTTATAAATATTTTATTTTATTTTATAAGTGTTGTCTCGATAGTAAGTTTAGATAAAATATTTTATTTTATTTTATAAGTGTTGTTTTGGGTGAATTATTATACTATGCAGTTGAAAAATACTATAAATTATTATTAGAAAAATAATATAAAATACTAAAACATAATACTATAACAATATCTGTCATTATATATTTAAATTTATGTTATATAATAATTTTAATAATAAAAAAAATTTAACGTTATAAGCGCTCTTGTACCTTCATAAATAGTTAAATATATATATATTTCTACTAATAAGATTAATATGTAAATATAGTAAAATATTTATTAACTCTAAATAATTATTTATTAAATTTAAATATAAAATTAACAAATAAAATTTATATTTGAGGCACATATAAAATTAAAGTCATCGACGTTTTGATATAACCTTAAAATAATTAAATATATGCTTTTTTATCTATAGATTGAAAAAGTTGTCACTAACTTTATAAATTATAAATATAATAATATATGATATTCCAAATAATTTTAAGTTTTTATTGATAAAACTTTTATTTTATAAGTTTTTGAATTGATAAATTTTTGATTTATGAATTTTTGATTTTATAAAGTTTTAGTTTTGATTTTGTAAAGTTTTAATTTTACAAGGTTTTGATTTTATAAATTTATAATCTAAAGTTATTTTTGTTTATAAAACTATATGAAAAATACTTTAATAGCAAGATATGCATACACTAAAGAAGAACATAGACTTGGTAATACACAAATGAGGGCAAATTCCAGTTTAATACTTAGACATGAAAAATAACAATTAAAAAATTGGTATATCTTTCAGATTAGAAACCTTACTGCTTTTACTTTTAGTTATTCTACTCCATACTTGTTAGTAACTACAACTCATAGCATAATGATCTCTTTGCAAAAATTACCCGGGGTTCATCAGCTGAAAAATTGCCTCCACTTCTATGGGCCTTTAGCTAAAGTTGGAAGAACCAGAGCTTAGGAATGGAACAAGTATAGTGTCGAAGGAAGAGGAGTGAGGTGAAAATAAATAAAGTGAAAAAAAAAAGTTATAGATCACAAATTAAAACTCCACATTACCGGTATCTGTTATCCACCTAAATTGTTTCTGAGATAAGAAATGCCAGAGTGATGTTTTGAAATGTCTTATGAGTTTATGTACTCAACTGAAATGAAATAAAGTTTAAGCAAAAAAAAAACAAACAAACAAACAAACAAATGACAAATTTTATGTATCATTGTGAAATCAACCTTGTAGAAGGGTAGAATATCAAATTAAATCTTCTACAAGAGCTTCTAAAAATGCTCGATAGGTAGCCACCCCTGAATCCATTCTCGTTGCCATGCAAGCAATAATCTTCGTAGTTGAATGGCTGGTGATCGCTCTTCCACTGGGGTGAGATTGAATCTCCGCCCTAGGATTGTCCACGTCAGAAACGACGTGGAGTCCATGCACTAACTTTGCCGCCATCACCGTCTTGTCAGCTCAACCAATGTCGATGAGTTTCCAAATTCAGCGCCCCTCTATCTGGCTGTAATCGATGGTGGCAACTGTATCACTCTATGTTGGAACAGAAATAGGGGATTTTCCCCTTTCCACTTACGTGTGGCCAAACTAGCTGAACCAGGTTCAGTTCAGTCTAAATCAACTTGGTTTAGCTGGTTTGAGGTTGAATAGCCGTGGATTATCTCCGGTTCACCCCACGGTCGAGTCTCGTCATCGAGCGAGCACTTGCTCATGTGAGAAAGTTCGAGGACCATAGGTCGAGTCGGGCACCCACATCCACACGTGAACCCATGCTCTATGGTTTGACTCGACTCTTGACCTATAGACTTGTGTCAATCTCAGTGACACAATCACATACTCGAGTAGTCCAATATGTTAGATAACGAGTGGTCCATCGCCGATCAATCTTGGTGTGCTTTAGTATTTGTGTTAAATCCCATAAGCATTACATATAGTATATTACTATTTATTATAGGGAAAGAATATGTAATACTTTTTTTGCTTTTCTTAGGCCCGTTTGGCAGGACTCTCTGCTCAGCTTTGCTAGTACCAAAATACTAGCTTTCTTCATAGAAAGCGTTGTCCACGTGGATGTCCACCACTTCCTCTTTATAACTTGAAAAAATTTTCGTGGAAGGGTAGCAGGGTACCCGGATCGATCTAGCATGCATTTTAAAACGTGATGTTATGTTATAGCATACGTGTTTTACGATATTTGTGTTACACCATATTACAAGTGTTATACGATATTTGTGTTATACTATATTTCAAGTGTTATATGATATTGATGTTATACGATAATACATTAGTGTTATACGATATAAGCGTTATACGAAAATGTATATGTTATATGATATTTTAGCTAAATATGGTATAACACAAATGTATTATCGTATAACACCTTATATTGTATAATACTAATGTAATATGGTATGACACAAACATCATATAACACTAATGTAATATGGTATACCGCAAATATGGTATAACACTTATGTTATAGTATAACATCACGTTTTAAAATGCTTATTAAGCACATCTGGGTATCCTTCATCACAGTAGGGTACCCTTCCGTGAAAATATTTTTTTATAACACTATCTACTCTACCATTCTTCAATTCATTCTTTTGTAAATGATTTATAAAACAAAATCTTTATAAAATCAAAACTTTGTAAAACCAAAAATTTATAAAACCAAAACTTTATAAAAATCAAAACTTATATGTATGAATATTATATATTATTATATTTATAATTTAAAAAATTACTAACTACTATATATATACATATATATAGTATAAATATAACTATTTTAAAATTATTGCAAAAAGTATTTTATTAATTTAATATAATAAATAATTATTTATATTTAATAAATATTTATTGTATTTACACATTAATCTTGATTGTATAAAAATGAATATTTAATTATATATGATTGTATATCACTTATCATATAATTTTTTTATTACTAAATTTTTTATATATTCTTGTGCATTTTGAATGTATCAATTAAGAATATAGCAAACATAGTGAATATGAAAAAGAAAAACAAAATATCATTCACTATATGATTTGTTAATTGTTCTAAAAGACTAACAGTTTAGAACAAATAACAAATCAAATTCACAATGAACAATGAACAAAATACCATTCACTATAAAACACTATGAATTATTTAGCAATAGAATTTGAGATATACATAAACAATAATATTTCAAAATTAGTCATTCTCTTTTCATAATAAGTCATTGTCTGTTCATTAAGATAAATATAACAATAGATAATTTAATTTCTAGTCCAAACAATATAAATTAATGAAACCACAAAAGTATAAAATTTGAACAACATTGTCTTTTTATTGATAAAATATTTTTAAATCATCATTTGAATTAGTATGAATGACTTGTATCATGTTAAGCTTTAATGGTAATTTCATGCTTAATATTTTTATGAATTTTATGTTAATATCAGCATAACTCAATGCTAGAATTATTTTGTACCTCAAAAACTTCACATGGATAGTTTGACACTATATGATAATTCACTTCCTAGGGCAAAAAAAAATCTCTTTTATTAGTAAATCATGCCGTTACTTATAAAGTTTAGAAGAAAGTTATAAGGAAACAAATGAAAATATATTTAAAAGATAAGTTATAAGAAAACAATAAGACATATAAGAGAGAGATTTAAGAAAAGTCATTAAGGAAAATATTGTTGACTCTGGAAGAATTGATTACTTAGAGCCTGCTTGAAACGAGGATTCATAGCATTGTATATGCACTCAAGTAATCACTCGTTTTAGTGAAATATTAGTGCAAGTTCTTAACATTATTAGGCAGGAATTTATGTTTAACATAATAATTGTTTATTACAAAATAATGCGTAAACAAAGTGCACAATGTGCGATTAGTATTACATAATTGGCCGCTCACTTCAATTGATTCTGCAAACCAATTGGTAATCTTTCATGGAATACTCTCTCCCTTGCCAAATTAGCCTGAAGGACAAGATGACATCCAAGATCATTTGAAGTTTCATTTAGCTCTAATCAGTATTACAGTGAAGAACATACCTGATGTTGCCAATCTGTGAACCTTGTGATCAACAAAAGGAGCAGTGTCTGTGTTGTGGAGCCACACAATATGCCCATCCACAGGCCTTTCCCTCTCAAGTGCACTATGAATGCCAAAACCGCACCTATTGGTATGCCCACCAAATAAAATGCTCCAAGGTTTACATAGGCACCTAAATGCTGCCATCCACAGCCTCTAGCAATCCCTGAAGTCAAATCATAAAAACTAGTTTAAGGATTTACTACCAAATGAGTCTGTTTGTAGTGAGGTCCTTCAAGAAATCAATTTAAAATATACAAGAATAACTAGCAAATGTGCTTATGTGCCCGTGTTCAAACTCTACAGCTTGCGATCTATAGGTATCATGCAGCTAAGATACTTACTGTCTCTGCAAATTGAACTATGAATCCAGAAAAAAGAAGTAACAAATAACCTGAGAGGATGCCCTGGAGGTTGTCAGTGATGACTGTGAAGCAAATCAGTGGAACCATTTCCCGGACATAATTGATAACCTCCTCCTCGCTGCTATAAGCATAACCCACGATATGGCGCAATGCTAAGAGTGTGCCACTTACAAGAACAGCATCAGATATAGTAAGGAACAACGAAACACGTACGGCTAACTGAGCTCCTTTCGGGTTCCAAGCTCCTAATTCATTAGAGACTCGAGTACTATTTGACAATTAATATATGTTATGAAAAATAAAAGTAATTCACCAGTATGGGTTTGAATGATACCTTGCAGCACAACCAAGTCCAAAAGGTAGGCAATATAGCAATGAGATGCTATTGAGGCTGTTCAAAAGGTACAAGATCAAGAACCTGCAATGTTTATATGGCTGATCGATAAACAACACAAATTCTTTTACTTACAGAATCGAGAGGACAGAAGCTTCAAGCTGTGGATTGGGTAAGAGCCCAGACAACAAGATAAGAAGCTCATAAGACCACCATTCAAGACTGTGATAAACGTTGATCGCAATATAAGCAAAATCTATAAGAAGAAACATGGAAAATTATGTCTTACCGAAAAATAACAAAACCAATTACCATATCATTAATGCTGATGGCAGTGCCAAACGTAGAAATTCGTTAATGTTTTTGAATGCCTCTTTTGAAATAGGGGTCCGAGTTGCTTTGCACGATTTAGAGTACCTTATATACACCACCAATATTAACACATTCAACCAATATGATATGCTTAACGAGATTGCAGCTCCAACATTGCGTAAGCCTGAGTGGAACACCAAGAACCAACATAGAAGGATGTGGAGGCACAATGTTGATACAGAGCTTAGGAGCATAGGAAAAATTAGGCTTTGAGCCTGAAGGAATTTCAGTAGAGGTTGAGTGATGGCGTAGGCAAAGAGGCCAGGTATCAGCCGCACAGCATATCTTTCAGCTTCATGAGAAATTAAGGGATCTTGACCCACTAATTGAAGAAGCTTTCCCATCGAAGCCCATACAAGGGAGATTGGAACGCATACCACTAAGAGAGAGAATATGGCCTTGTAGGCATGGACACCTAACTTGTGGTACTGTTCAGCACCATAGGCTTGCCCACATAGACTTTCCAGACCACTTGCCATCCCTACCTACAGTTCAATGAAACAAAAAGACAGACAGTGAAGAAGAAACCACAAAATTCAAGAACAACACATATTGAGCAAAATAGTATATATGACACACAGAACAAATTCAACAGAATGCAAAGTTGAAAAAGACCAAAGACTTGCCATTTCATATTTCAAAACAATGTAGGTAGAATCTTTTGATAGTTGCATGTCTTAAATTTCAGAAACAGGGCTAATCAGTGCTAATGACAAAGTAAAAATGAAGTCATGGCAAGATGAAACTAATAAACAATTATATGCTGCTGCTTAAGCATTGGCATCACCACAAGCGAGGAAATAAAATCATAGGCCAATTTACATTTTTTATTATGTTATAATATGCAATTATTTTAGTGTTTGTATGTTAACAATGATGAATCATAATTGGTCTATGTTCAAGGCCAAAAGAGTGAAGCCCAATCCTAAAGGGAGTTAGATGGAATAAGATTTACTTTTCCATTTTCTATTTAGCTGAAGTTATTTGAGTTCAATCAAGTTCAGGACCAAAAATTCAGTCAGTATATTCATACACTTAATCCAAAGCCAATTTTAAGAATTTTTTTACAGAGAGTAAAGTATCTGAAACTAAATAGAGTTGTGGTCTTTTCCATCTGAGTCCATCTCTATTTTGAAATGAAAAAGCAAAGGGCCAGTCACAAGGAAACATCTTTCAACCACACAATCCAAGAAGTGAATACAAGAAAGGCAAAACCATATTACTCCATCAATTTATCCAACTACAAATGCAAAACATTACTAGTGTCCAATTTCTGAACTCATTCTTCTCTACCCAATTATGAGATTATTTTCTGCTCATTCAACATGTGATTGAATGAATAAAACATGTAAAACATGCACATGGGCACATCAGCCATGAGGATCATTATCCAAAACTACTGACTATGTACGAAACTAAATATTATTCTCTCTTCTCTTGTACCCAAATCTTTGTTAACCCAAAAAAGTCAGGCATGGGCCACTCGGGAGTAAAGTTGGTTCGCAGGAGCTTTTATTTCAAATTGTCTACTTATTTGACACTCAACCTTCGTACCTTCGTATGTCGTCTGACATTTGCATCATAATATGTACATTAATGCCTCTATAACAAGTCAAAACCAAACCGAAAGCTTGTACAAGTCAAAGAATGCTCAACTTTGAAAAGGAACTAACAAGTTTCTCTTGCGTTCGTCCATATGCAATCCAATAAAAACAAAGACATACTAGATGCGTCAGACAATAGTGTGGGGTGAGTACTAAACACTATTTACCAAACTGAAAGATTCCACAAGTCAAAGGATGCTCTACTCTGAAGTACCTAGCTAATATCAAACAAAGATACACCAGATGCGACAGACGACGATGGCTTGTCGACTATTTTATTTATCACCTCCCGTCTTCAGTCCAATCGAAAGAACAAATTTTTATCACAATCGTCAATGCTATCCAATAAAACAAACAAAGATACACCAGATGCGACAGACGCCGAACAGTGTGGAGTTAGCATCTAACGCAGTCAATAGATAAGGGAAATGCCGGTCACAGAATCACTATTTGCACCAGAGTTGTGATTAACGGGACGAAAAAGATTACATGGATGTTTCTACTGCTTTCCCTCTAGGGATGGCGGACTTACCTTTGAAGAACAAAAGTAGGAAGATGGAGGGGGAGGGGGTGCTTACGAGGAGGCTGAAGCCGGTGACGTTGGCGAGGGAGAAGGCGATAGAGGAGGCGGCGAGGTCGAGCTCGCTAAGGTGGCCAACAATCATGGTGGAGGCCACCTGGATTAGGAACTGCGACATGGTCACCGCCACCATTGGTGCGGCGATGTATCCCAGCCGCCGGGCTTCCTCCAAGTGTTCGCTGTTGCACCACCGTAATGTGCACGTCCATCGCTTCTCTTCGTCTACACCTCCACCGCGCTCTCTCGCTAGCAACTCCTCTTCCATCTCTTTCTCGCCGCTTGCTTTTTTGGATGGCGTGTAACCGTTTAGTTGTCTACATGTAGTGGCGAGGAGGAAAGAAACCAAACATGAACGCAAAGTCCTGGAGTGTGACAGTTCAAACGTGCAAAACATGGGTCAGATTTATCCACCCGAGTTATCTTAAATTGTGCCACTATAATTTGACTTTATGAAACAGATGCTCTTACCCTGACAAAATAGCAAAATTTGAGTAAGAACACCTTCGAGTTCAGGCGTCCCTGACTTGTTTCAAGTAGAGGTGGCCAACGGATCGGGCTGACCCGTGATCCGCACAGCCCAGCACGATGCGGGCCGGGGCACGGTACTGCACGTTGATCAAGTCAACTTATCGCGGACGACCCGTGGCCCGACTCGGGTCGGGCTGGGCCAAGGCCTCTTGGCCCGTGGGCCGGGCCGGGCACGGCCCGCAGGCGTGCCGGGCCAAGCACGGCACGGGCCCGTGCTCGGCACAGGCCCGTGCCCAGCATGGCACGTGGACCGGCACGGGTATTTGGGCGGTAACGATCAAAATTTTCGAATTGAGCATGCGTTTTTACCCAAATAGCCCTATAACTGTTTGAAAAATTTAAAAGTTAGGGATATAATTGTCTTTATGTTATAAAATTACCATTTTAGCCCCTTTTAATAATTAAAAATATGGGATAAATATGTAAATTTACACAATCGGGCCGGGCCAAACACGGCCCGCGTTTCTCATTTGGCCCATTGGGCCGTATTCGGCCCGCGTGCCGAAGTCAGCCCGCGGGCCGTGCCTGGCCTGCGTGCCGGATCCGTGCTCACTCTCCGGCGGAACCGTGCCTGGGTCGGCACGCCTAATCGGGCCGCGGGCCGTGCCGGGCCCAGCATTTTTCCCGCCGTGCCGTACTAGGCACGGCACGATTTGAAACGGATCGTGCCAAGTATAGCCCGCCAGGAATCGGGCCGAGGCGGGTCCGGGCACGGCCCATGACCACCTCTAGTTTCATGGGCCGTTCCGACCGACTATTGAAGTAATCAATATCAATGAACAACGGTATTTATAGTTAATAGATTTATTGATTGTAGCGAGCCAATTGCTAGTATAGCCATTGATGCTCAACGCTCATGGCATGTGAGATATATATGCAAGCTTATGGAGAACATTTTTCAGTGCCCTTGTTCGCTTAACTTTTCCTAAGCAAGTATTTTCACCTCGATCTCATTGCTGCCTCACGTGTTGTGCAAAGGACCATACTTTATATTTTTGCTATTTTCTAAATTTCACAAATATTTTCACCTCGGAATCCTTACTTTTCAATCGTTTTTTAGAATAAGAAATATGATCAAGAACTTGACTGGATGGGAGATCAAACGAATAATTGCTTTAATTTTTTAGAAAAACTTAGTAGTGTAAGATGCAAATTAAGTTTATCTTCATGACGGTGGAGTCGATTCTTTTATTTTATAGATTAAATGTATTACAATTGAAATTTTCTACAATTTATTTAAAGTCTAAGTAAGCTATAATATAATCATCACATAAAATTGAACCAACGCCTAATCACATTGGGATTAATTATAAACTTTGGCATAAGTCATCATAATTGTTTGGTGCACAAGCTTAGATTATGTCAAAGATTATCAAATGGTGAATGACCAAGATTGTAGCTTTAATGTCTTTCTGTGTACCTAAAGACCAATAATAATTGAATTATGATTTTAGTGTATAATTTTTTATGTTTACATTTATACTTTAAATACAAGGGTTGATACTTGTAAGTTGTAACACAAGGGATTATAATAATATTTTCAGAATAATATGATTATTTTAAATGTCTTAATTCCTAAATAGACTAATATAACAAATACAACCAATATGATTATTTTAAATGTCTTAATTGAAATATACACCAATACTATCTTGATTATTCACATTTCTCTTAATAATTCATGCTATACCCAATAACAACTTGGATGATCACCCAATTATAAGTGATATTATGTTGTATGAACTATGAAAGCATACAACTAGTTATTTAATAATTTTTGATGATCTCATACCCAATAATCATATGCACCATAATCATTATGAAAATGTTTATCATATTCATAGAACATATAACAATTTTATTGTATGTATGATATTTTTACATATATTCATATATATATATATATATATATATATATATATATATGATCTTGTTCACTCTAACTACGAAACCTATACTGTGCCTATGAACTCATCCTAAGCCAAGGCAAGAGCTGATTATCCGATATTGATCTTACTGTTGACTCCTTCCTTAGGAATAGGAAAGGAAGGCAGTTGATTTGGAATATATTTTCTATTTTCTATGCCACTATCAAGCAAAGCATTAGGCATGAATGAAAAGCCGAAGAGTTAGCTGCCAATTCGATCCCACAGCTTCATGTTCTTCTTTCGGGACAGAGTTTCAACGTTCCTTCTCTTGTTGGACTTGCGATCATTGAGTTCAGATGAAAAACTGACTTCATTGCTTCATGAACATGAATGAATCTTCCCTTCATGCCTTTCCGCCTAGGGCTAAGTGAACTTGCTTTCTCCTGGAATTTTATATAAGCATTTGCTTGAAAGCGCTTAAGAAGGAGTTGGAAGTTAATAATAATAATATTAATAGAGAAATAAAGTTACTTACCACGAAGCTAAGCCCTAGCTTCCTTGTTGTTGCCAGATATGTCATCATAAGGGTGTTCAATCGTGTTTAGTGCTTTTTAATTATTTTAAGCATGTATTTTTGCATTATAATGATCATGTTTCTGCTTGACTAATTTGAGTGAGCTTGGTGTTTCTAAATTGGATGACCTAAGATACTTTAGCCTTTAGTACTATAGATCTTGTTGTGGATAACCATCACTATTGTCTATCCACAATTTGAAAAATTGTATAAATCCTACTTTCTACCCCTACAATTGTTCGCTCAAAAATAAAAATTAAACATCTACCGAGTCCGTAGTCCCTCGTGTGTAAGAACAGCTTACCATTCAGTCCAAGATAATTAAGCATCTAGGAACTTGGACTTTATCAAATAAATGTCTTGGACCACCTCTACTTTATGCCATGAGGCTAGGCTAGAAAGTTTACTCCCGTAGTCTATGCTTTATCTTCTCAATCTTTCTCTAAACACCAAAAATTATGAATTCGTTTTTATGCTATATTAATTATACGTTCCCAAAGCTTGTCAATTTTGCACCTCATTATGTAACAACAAAGACGGGTGTGCCATGCACTCTATGTAGCCTTAGTCGTTCCAAAAAGTTGATGGTGACTAAGGAGCCGTTTTTAGTGTTATTTTAATTGCAAAGCCCTCATAATTGAACCTGTTCTTCAAAGTTCAAATTGACTAAATAAGCTTTCTAATTTCAAGGACTGAACAGCTTATAAGAACAAGAACCATTCTTAGTTTACTAATATGAATAAACAATCAGATTTTTTTACATGTTTTTCTTCTTGATCATGCTCAGGTCATAGAGAAATTCTTAAGAGGTATGTTCTAGTTATTTATAGTGGAAACTTGTGAGCCTACAGGATTCAACTAGGGCAATCTGATGCTGGAACATGACTGTTCTATATCCTAAATGCAGTTGAGTATGATTTGAGGCTGAAATGGATAAGTTCTTCTCAGAAAAACAGTTTTAAATCAGAAGTGATGCCGGGTATATGCAATCTGATGCTGATGCTGACTAAAGTGTGTTATATCTGAGTTTTGATTATTAATTTTGAACATAAACTAATTTAGAGTTTGAAACTTTCTTTAAAAATATAGTTTGAACAGATAAGCTATTCTATGATGTGATTAATTTAGAGTTTGAAACTCATTTTCAGTGCAAGATTTCTGACGTGCTACAATAGGGAACTGAATCTGATTTTCTGCTGGAATTATGCTATCCCAACAGTGTATCAAACCTATAATAATGTTGGAACTAAAATGCAGAAATGTATGTTTGTACCTGCGATTTCAAATTGCATAGAAACATTTGGAGTTATAACTTAAATGCGCAGAATATGCAGAACTATTTTGCTGATCGAAAAGAAGTTTTGAAATAAAATATCAAGTGAATCTCGACTCTAAGAGGAAAAATAGTCTGAAAGTCACCAAAAAAGAGTGTTGGAAATGTGAAATGACGAAACTTTCCTAAGAATTGTGGAGGTCCATGTTGTTCTTAATTAATAAACTAATTTCCGTACCTCGTATTCCCCAAATTGACTGAATCCTTTTCTCATTTTTATTGAAATCTTGCTTTCAGTGAATGAGCCCTGTTTTTATATAAAAATCCGATTTTTTTTTTTTTTTGAAGTTCTGAGAAAATCGCTTGATCTTCATTTTGATCGGATGAGCGGCTGGGATGTCCAATTCAGGTAGTGATCGTTAGCTACGACTTCGGCGGTTCTCGGCGGCCCAGCTTCCTGTTGTGCACAGCAACGGCAAACAGCAGCACGTCACAATGCTGCATTGGTGAAGAATCCGGCGGTGGCGAAGAGATGCTCCTTCTCAAGGACTCTGGCAGCGGCGAAAACGTTGTCTCGGCTGCTTGGCTCTCAGTTCTGGGACCGGCGACAAACCTGGTCCCCTGATACCAGTTTGTTGGAGCCGAGAGCGCATACACAACTGAGAGTAATTCTCGGGAACGAGAAAAGGGTATAAAATTGAAGCTGCGCTCGTTAATTAGAACCGATGACAATATTTACAGGGGTCGAACGCCTACTCATCTCTCTGATTCTTAATGCAAATTCCTCCCTAGAAGCCTCATTTTCTCCCAAAGCAACTCCTTCCTCCGGAGGTGCAATTTCACACGAGGCAATCTCTCGTTTAATCTCCCAATACAATTAAGAAGTGGAAGCAAGGAGCAAGTTGAACTGAAAACCAATGTTCACCAAAGAAGCACTTTAACCATTAATTATTCAACATCATGATGTCCTCTGCTCTTTTGACTATTCTCTTCGTTCCAATTCTTGTTGCCGTTGAAGGCTTTGGGAGATGAGGATATAGTGTGAGATTAATGTGGAGCTCTGAAACCTTGAAATATCACTTAATCTTGGTCGGTTTGGTGCCATCCTGAGCTTCATCGTGTATACCAAGTACAGCAGACGTCATCCTAGATCCTCAAAGACTTGGACGTTCAAAGCTCTCACTAGCTCCAAGGTCAAATAGCATCAAGTGTTACCTCTTCCAAGGATTTGTATGGCTCGAGGACAAAAGGTCAAAGCTCAAGACCCGAAAACAATGCTCCATGAAGAACTCCCTTCAAAGTGTTCAATCAAGCTTCAATGAATGGAATAGTCTTTCATTTTAAGCCAAAGTTGTAAACATGATGGTCAAATTAATGAATTAATGAAGAATGACACTTTCTTGCATGTTCCCTTAGTTGATTCTCTTCTCCACACTTCTCCAGCCCAAGCTCCCTTCTCTTGTTCACTCCAGTCTGAGTTCTCATCTGTCTATCAAGGCTACCTTCTGCTCCTGAAGATTCCCTTCTTGTCAGGATTGTTTCAACCTCCACATTCAGCAACTTCTTGATTTTCTGCAAAACTCTGTTCTATCTACACACTGCCCAAATTTCAATTCTGAAAGCTACAGTACTTCACTGTTCTATTTCTTCAAATTGAACACTGTTAAATTTCTGAACTAAATTTCATCCCTGTTAGTAAGACCAGAAGCAGAGTTCTGATTCAATTTGCTCAAGTACTACACTAATCTGTTCAAGTTCTGAATTTAAAATTCAGAACAGCGTTCCAAATTGTTACAAATCAGATACCTACAAAACTACAATAACTAGTTAACACCTTCACGTCAATCTCTGCATCTATTTCAATATTTCTGAAAATTCTGCTATTCTTCACTCGGCACAGTAACATTTCAATTCTCTAAATTGCATAGTTCTATTTTGTGAAGAAACAGACATCAAGAATTCCTCAGGTCTACATTGGGGGACCGAAGGCTACTTTGTAATATGGTCCTCAACTCTATCAAATAACAACCCATTTGTCCACTCAAATTTAAGTTAGGTACCCTATTAAATAACTATAACACAAGTATTTAAATGGGTACTCAATTCAATATAAATAATTATATTTTTTACATTTTAATTATCTTTATATAATATATATATATAACAATTTTTTTTATGATTAATAAGCAGAGAGTTTTAGATAATTATATTTATATTGTTAATCAGGTATCAAATATCAAATATCAAGTATTATATTTTTTAAATTCGAATTTGACTCACACCCAATTATTCGGAACCTAATTAGGTACTTGAACTCACAATAACTTTGACAAATTAGATAGAATTTGTTGATGAGTCATGTTTAGCAGAAAAGGGACGTAATGCTACTAAAATACCTAAAAAGAATCATACAAGAAAAGGTCTTAGAGGAGGAATAAAAATCAACACCGATGGCTCATCGCAGTTGAACTTCATTGGATATCTGATCCAGAATGATCAAGTCTGGATCATCCGCAGCTGCAGTCGCGGTCTTAAAGTGATCTTTATTGGAAATTTTGGGCCTCCGTTCATAATAATTGAGCTGATAATAAATTCATAGTTAAATATATTTTTTTATAAGTCTCCTTCATATGTCGTAAATATATAAAGGATCATTGAGTTTCTGTTTACTAGATGTACATTAAATTGTCAATGTTCTTTGGATAGAAAATAGGACAGCTAATTGGTTGGCCATTTTTTTGACAGAATTTCAAAAACATGTGACATCTGTTGTATAAATTGGGAGATGGTGGCCCTCCGTTGACTGGTCAACTGCGAAAGTATCCAACTCTAGATTCGCTGCAGTCTGACGCACCCGGGAATAAAGGTAAAGGGTTTGGTCATAGCGCTACGCGCACGTTGCGTCTATGCGACGACACATTCTGCCCCGTTCGATCCAACGGCATCATCATCCGTACCGTCAAAACAAAATCACAACACGAGTCCTACAGCATTATTATTAATTATATTATTATTAATAGCAGATTAGCAGAGAAAGGTGAAGGTGGTGTGGTTGAATCAATTGACCAAATTGTCCCTTTTGGTTTTGTGTCGCTGTGCTGTCTCCATCAACTGTCCGCTCCTTTTAATTTTACTTGTCCTTTTTCGTTGAAGATTGTAGTCTTGGCAGGTCTGTCTCAATCTGTTTCCCACTAGGCTCAAGTTCTCATATAATTTCAATATAACGAGTTTTATTAATAAAGGAGCTAACTGCTAGGGTAAAATTCTAAAAACCAAAAAAAAAAAAAAGTTTAATGGAGATTTTTTGATATGACTAAGTTTGTGATTTATTTAATGAATACGGTGGATTATGTGCCTTAATCAGTATGATAAGTGATTTCTAAAAAGAAATTCAAGATTCTAATTTTAAAATTTAAATTTCTTATGTGAATTAGATGTTCAAGATTCTAATTTTTCTATTTCTAAGACAAGCACTGTAATGAAGGATAAAGACTGCACTACGAGGGAATTTGTAGTCAATCACAAATTTGTACTTCAATTGTTTTAGAAAATTCAATAGTGACTTATTCCCTTTTATGGATAACTATAAATTGTACTTAAAAATTTTGAATAATAGGGGATTGTTGGTATTATTAAATTAAACATTCAATTTTTTGAAAATATTAAACATTCATATAAATTATTTTAGAATGGATGTATCTATTTAATTTTTTATTTAATAATTTAATATCAATTATGAGGAGGCATTTGAATAATATAGTAATTCAAATATCAAGACATTAAATGAGTTTTTAGTTAATGCATTTTTAAGCGGATGATTGCATCATTTCCTTGAACTTGTTTGGATTAATTTGCTGAAAGAAGTCGATGGATGAAGTAAGCTTTGATGTCGGTAGGCTTGGCAAAGATGTATGCACGGTAATTTTTTTCTTTAACAGAGAACACAAGTTTTCAATCTCAACAAATCAAAGTTAAATCCTTAATTCATATAAGAATTGCCTGAGTAAAAAAAGGGAAAAAAGAAGTAAAATTGAAGGAAAGGAATCCCTCACAGTGGTGAATTAGAATGCCCACATTAGCTTAGCTGTCTTATCGTCCACCTTGTTTGTTTATGGGCAGACAGTAAATGGATTGGAGGAAAACTGGAGTGGCGAGTCATCCATGATCCATCCAACCATGTGGACGAGTTCAGAGACACTTTACTTATTTATTAATTATCGATTCTCTTCCTCATCTTGCCTTTCACCTCTCCACCCCCAACCTCCTTACTCCAAACTATTATTAAAGCAGCGGCAGCTCGTCTTTCTCTGTATGTAATATGGAGTAGTAGCAGTAGCAGTAGTCGTCGGAGGGGGAGCCCAAGCTTTTGGGACTTTATCCATGCCAGACCCTCTAGCTGTGTTCACAGTCTTCCTTTCTTGTTGATTTTATTAGGGTTTCATGCATGCGAAGTCGCCACAGGACCTTTACTCTATTGTTTTGTATATGCGCATAAAGGAGAATCGTTAAAACACCAAAATAAATTACACTGATAGTATTTGATGCAGATTTATGGATGCAGCAGCTCGTACAGCTATTCAATCTAGTAGTAAAAGAAGGTGATTTGTTTTCGCTGTGGAGCTCCTTGAGGTCCAATGGAAGGGATTGGAAGGGTGGATTCAGCTGCTGGCTTATGGATTCCACTTTCCTATACCATGTTTCTGGCTCCATGCCTGCGATCGATCGAGGAGAGAGACGGTGGATGTTAATTGTTGGTGTAGGATTGTGGCTTGCATAACTCAGGAGCTGCATCAGCCCGGCCTGGCCATTGTTTGGATTGAAGGGAGCTCTACTTGCATCATCATTTTGCCCTCTTTTTCTTTCCTTTCTTGAATCTGATTCATCATCCAAGAAAAGACCTTTTTTTATGGTACTAACTATTACAGAAGAAACGATCTTGCTCGTAATAAGAGAAGGCTGAGATCGTCATCTATCTAAATACCTAACTTTATTTTTGGATTTTTATTCATCTTTTTATGTTCTTGCTAGATCTTGTTAGTTATCAGTCAGGTAACTTATCTTATATTTGCTTTTTTTCTTGATATTCTTGATAATGGTGACTTTGTTAAAAATGTGCAGAAATTATTTCCTGTTTGTTGCAGGCCGGACGGTGATCGAGCAGCAAAATATTGTCAGAATCTCTTAAAATAGCATCTTCCTCAGCTTCCCGTCAATTAAAGCTGCATCTACCTGATCATAATTCATATTGTTTCGTTCTTCTTTGTTTTCCTCTGGCTGGAAGAGAAAAAAAGGGATAAAATAGACCTCGCCTGGTCCTTCTACAACTGCAATATGTGAAAGATGGGATGATGATAAGTGAAATTGGCCTGAGCAATTGCTGTTACTTTCAAGGGCAAAGAGGGCTGATCATATTAATTGAACATTTTTTTTTCTGTGGTTGCTAAATGATTCTTTATTTCATTTCAATTTGTTTTAAGTGTTCGACTGAGACATCTTGAGTTGGGTGTTGACTTTTTCTAGGTGCGCTGCTGCGTTGAAACCAAAGATAATCTTAGTTCATCCATCTCTTGATAGATCCATAAAAGAATTGAATCAGAAAAAAAAGAGTTCTTTTTAATTTTTTTTCCCTTTTTCTCTAATATCTCTTTGTACAGGAGAGGTGATCGGAACTGGGGCAACAGCTCACCGACATTCCGAGTGAGGGATTCTTTGAAAATTGTTGTACTTAGCATTAGTGGCTATTGAGTATTGACGAGAGAGGGAAAAGGGGCCAAAAGGCTGCCCTAATTTAATTGTCGCACTTGCAAATTCTCTTTATATATATATATTTTTGAAATTCTTCATCTCAATATTCATACTCGTGACCGACTAGAAAAATTAATCATTTATTTTATGATTGAGTTAGGAGTGGAAAATACTTGCAAATTTACTTATTTGTTTTATGTTTTTCCCTATGAGGTTTGAACTATCAACCAAGGCACAAACTGTTTTTCTTCCTATTTCTTTTTATTTCCTTAAAAAATCTTAATCAAATTTACACATAAATAATTATTATATATATTTTATATATGACACATAATAATGATTTAATTACGTTAGTAAGGTTTGAAATATCATGCTGGTTAAATAATATATATACATGTATAATCCATTATTATGTTAGTGACATTACATGTTAGGTAATTTTCTTGATAAAACTTGCCATGTTAAAAAAAATCTTGATTAACTAAGTTAATAAATTTTCTAGATGAAATTTTAAACTTACTCGTAAAAAGTAATATTATTATGATTTATTATTGTTTTACAAAGATTACTATATGATATTATATTTACTAATGCTTTAATAAAAATAAAATATTATTTTCCTTCTGTATTTAGTTTTAGAAATTTCCTCTTTTTGAAATTGAACTAAATTTTATTATATTATCATTTCATCCGATAATTAATAATATAAAAATATATTCACTATAATTTTAGAAAACAAAACCTTTTGATTTTGCTTCATTTTAATACATTCTTTTCTTTTAATTTAAAATAAATTAATGGGAATGGTTTTTCTAATGATAAGAATAAATGGAATTTTGTTTAATCTTTCTAAGCTCAACTTTTTTTATCATATCTATATTCCATTCCTTTTAATATTTATGTAGTTTTGTTTATAAAAATATTATCTATAACTAATCATTTGCTATCCTTCAATTTATATCATATTAAACTCATCCCTTTAGACTTTTATTAGACGTCTTTGATAGTCAAGTTTAGGGGTGAGCATTCGGTAAAACTGAAACCGATTTACTGAAAACTGATTTACCAAAATTTTTTTTACCGAAAAATTAAAAACCGAAACTGAACCGAATTTCCTAAAAAACCGAAATTTTACCGAAACTGAATTTAACAAAATTTTAGGTAAATTCGGTAAATTATCAAAAAATTAAATTATTAAGTATTTAATTAATTATATGATAATTAATTATATGATTGATAATTAAGTGATTAGCTATTAGGTAATAGATTTTAGACTTTTAATAAACTAATTATACTATAATAAAATTAGAATATAATATAATATAATATATTTTTTAATATATATTATATATTATATATATTTTAATATATATATATATATATCGGTAAATCGGTTTTTTACCAAACCGAAATTATAAAAACCGAAACCGAAACCGAAAATCAAATTTTATAAAATTTATTACCGAAACCGAAACCGAATATTTTTTTTACCGAACCGAATTTACCAAAATTTTTGGTAATCAATAAAAACCGAAATAACTGAACCCGAATGCTCCACCCTAGTCAAGTCCACGCAAATATTTGAACCATCCACTTGAGGATTGACACCTCCATTTGACTTTCACTAGACCTAGTTCGATCGATGCATAACTCCGGTTAGTATATGTAGTTATCTTTTATATATAATTGAATCGTGTAAATAAATCGGGATTGAGAAAATAAATTTGAAACAGAGGAAGGAAAAATCCATTTGCGTTGACCAACCGCCATTCCGTATAAATAGGAGTTGACGTGTTTGTGTTTTGAAACATTCAAACACCGAAAACCATGGAGAGCACTGGCGCACACATAACAATAATTATAATACAGACACAATTTCCTCCGAAAACCATTCCGCATAAATAGGGTGAAGTATAATTGATCGAAAGGAAATACTTGTAAGAGGAAGACGATGAAGAAGAAGGCGCCGGCCGCCGTAAAGCCACCCAAAGCGCCAACGAAGAAGGCGGTGGTCATTTTGTTCGCAGCCGCCGCCTCTGACGCTCCCCTCCTCAATGCAATCATCGTCGCTAATGATTCACCGGAGGAGCCAGCGTCCACAACAAAGAGCACTGGATCGCTTCGGAAGGTGCGTCATCGGAGGAAGCAAATTGCACCACAGAGATCGCCATCGATATGATTGCTCTCATCAACGATGGTGGTGGAAGGAAACATTCATGGAAACCGGCGCTACCATCTGAATTAATGGAGCCGACGAATGAACGGATCGTTAATTATTGCTTGGTAGAATAATGCAAGGTTTAATTTACGTAGGTTAAAGTAGAACATTTCTTGAGTTGGTAAAGAAACTAATTAATTTGTTTCTTTTGTGTTTGATTTCCAGTTATTTGTGTACTGAGGAATGATTTGGGTTTTTTTTTTTCCTTATTGTTTTGTGCATATTAAATGTATCAATGTAGATTTATTAGTAATATGATACTACCAAATTTGTTAATGCTATATTATCTATATGAATTGGGATAAAAAACACTGTGCACATCTTCAGTGATTGGATTGAATACATGCTTGCGATCTGTAAAGCAAGGTTTCTAGTTCCGCATACATCAATAACAAATTACAAGGTCCCAACTTAGCACAAACATGGATGGCGAGAGGGAGATCAAACTTTTTGCAATTTTACGAAGGAGAAAAAGGAAAAAGGTAAATGATGAAAGGCCAAGAACAAGAGAAACAACACTGGCTAATGTTAATTAGAGGTCCTAATGCAGCAGATTGGGACATCTTCAAGTGCTCCACTGGATGAGGATCTGGTTATGTGGAAACATGTAGAAGGTGCAAGGCAAAGAGAAGAAGAAAACCTACCACCATTTTCCTTTCCAACCACCCTATGCCTTCCCCTTTACCTTTCCATCCATGGTGAATGCTGCTGCCACTGCTGGTGCTCACAGAATTGGGCTTAGAGGAAGTAGTAGAGGCAGTCGTAGCAGAAGAGTTTCCCTTTGCTGTCGCACAATGCAAAAAAAAAAAGAGTATATTAATAATACCTTAATGCAAAAGAGAGGTCACTAGCTATGATGTTATCTCTAGTTAAATATAAGCTTCTTTTTATATATATAAAAAAGGATTGAATTAAGTTAGAGAACTGATTTGATGACAGAGTGCAGCAATCCAATTTCTGAAACCAACATGAATTATTACTATTAGATATTAATATAGATTAACATAAGTTGATACAGAGGCTAAGTATCAAAATGTTTCTATTTATTCAAACTACATAACCTTTTGATGGAGGCGATGAGACAAACACGAAGAGTGTGTAGGACTCCTCTTGCTGTGCGGCATGTTAGGTCAAAGTAGGCAGCAAACAGAAGATGACACAATTGACCTCTCCACCAAGCCACCAACCTTATCCTAAGCATTCCAAATACATTATCTCCTCTCCTAGATAGGATCTTAGGAAGGCACCTTTTATCGAGTGCCTTCAAGAAGCTCTGAGTTTAGCTATTCAATTAGCACTTCACAACTTGAGCTGTCTATTAAAAAATAGAAAAGGCAATTTTTTAGCTCTTATATTTTTCTAAATTTTGATCGAATAGCCTGACTGCCTGAGTTACAAAGAAAATTAAGAACCATCCAATAAAAGGTCCTCACTGGGATTTCTATCCTTATCCACTCCACTAGGGCACAATCTCTTGAAAGGAGGAAGTTTGGCAAGAAAAAGAACGGTGCATGAGACAAAATTCACAGCAGAGTCTATTGCTCCATTGGCTGCTTCAAATCTCGCATTGAAGGGGAAAAAACAGCATAGTAACTTGCAACCAGAACAGATATAAACAGATCACGGGCTGGTCAATTCATCAGCTTATTTAAATTGAACAGAAAGACAAAAATAAAAGAAAGTTTAATTAACACATTAACTAGAGGAAGAATCCTAAGTTCGGTTCAAACTTTCATGCCTTAAAAATTATAAAGAGATCTATTTAAACTTATCATTGTACAATGCATTCAATGACTTAACGATATTTAGATATTTTACTTTGATTATATGATTTTGCATCCAACCAAGATTTTAAAAAAATACTATCAAATTGAACTACAGTTTACAATTGGTAGCACGGTTTAATTTTGAATTTACTTTACATGATTCAGTAGCTAAAGTGAGCTATTAGAACAGAATTATAAAAACTCATATATCATCAAGTATATCATATATGTGAGACGACCCTATGATTGAAAAAGTTATGAAGTGATTTCACTCCAGTTACATAAAATAGAAAATTAGCATTCTAGGTTCAACCTTTTAACTATTTTGGAAAAAAAAAAAAATCTAAACTAGCACCTATAGACAAGTATCTATGAATTTAGTGTAGAAGGGCTTAGTATAATATTTTTTTTCTTTCGCTTATAGACAAAGCATTCTGAAACTGAGCACTAAACAAAGTAGGAAAGTGTACTCCCGTGAACTGCAAGGCTCACCAAACATTCTTTCAGATTAAACTAATTCTTCACATGTTGATGTTACAGCACAAACTTGGACTAACACTCAAATTAATATTATTTTTTTAAAAAAAAGAAATTATGATGAATATTGTCAAAATTATAAGAGATATAAAAATACAATTAATGCAATGTTGTCCCATTAAATATACTCTGTCCAGTGGCTGGCAGCCCAATCAAGAAGCTGCACAAGACCTAAAAGCAAGTGAAGAGAACAGAGACTATGCAGCCACTGACCAACAACAATGAATGCGCTCGCAGACAACGAAAACAAAAATTTAATGCGCTTCGCACAAAAGTTCTCAACAAAACTGAAACTGAAGGATTGTGTAATGACGAAAATGAAGGAATTGAAAAGGTAAATAATCACTGACTCACCTTCGGTTGTGCTGCCCGAAGCCGTCTGCTTGAAGATCTGGGCCTCCTTCGAATTGGGCGGCAGGTTGAGTAGCTCTGCGTCCAAAAGAACAATAAAAAGTATACTAAATTGAAATTTAAAGGATCCAAAAACAATAAAGTGTAATATTCCGAATCTTGTAAAAAAAAAAAGCAAACAAGCAAATATCGTGTTTAATTACTGGGGCAAGCGGAGATGTTGGCGGCGGTAGCACAGGCGTCGGGGAGGGCAAGGGCGCGGGTGACGTTGATCTTGATGGGCAACTGCGGATCGTCGTGGTCCTTGACCAGGACGCACAGGCATTTGGGGCTCCTGGCCAGCACGTCCTTGAGCCCCGTGCAGCAGTCTGGCGTCGGCGTCTTCGCCGCCCCCTGCACGTACGTGATGCACGTCTGCATCCCCACCAGCGCCGTCCCGCACTCCGTCAGGTCCGCCGCCGTGTCGGCGGTGGTGGTCGTGCAGAAGATGAGGGGGACAATAAGGGCGAGAAGAAGAAGAGCACTTCCCATGGATTTTGCTCTCCCGGGAAGTGCTAGAAGAAGCGGAGTTGCGGTTCTGATCGTACTGCGTCTGCGCTTTACTGTCTTAAAAGGAAGCATTACCGTAAAGAGAGAGAGTGTGTGTTTGTGTGTGAGCTTTAATGAACCTAATCGGGATTTATAATTTTATTTGTTAGTATTTTTTTAAAGAAAAAAGCATAAATATAAAATTGATCAAAAATATATAATGACTCATCGACTAGACCTGAGTCAGCCTGATGCGAAGCCAAAACGGTTCAGTGACCTGATGATGGTTTGGTGTTCACACTTAACAACATGTGAATTTGTAGGAACAAGACAACACAAGAGCAGGAAATGCAGACAATGCTGCTGCTGCTTTGCTTTTATGTGTAGGTCCTTGTGATTGGATTCCACAGAATGTATTTATTTAATCAAATGTATATATATAGTAATTATTATTAGAAATTGTAGGGATCACAAAAGTTAAATGCTTGGACACAAAAGAACAAAGTTTGTACCTTTAACGGCCCCCGTGGCTCGCTTGAGCTGTCTTTGTTTGGTTTACAATGCTGTCACGGGAAGGCGATTTCGGAGATCTAGTTTAAGTACTATTTTAATAATCTTTTCTATATTTCATACCCTTTACTAAGGTCAATGTGGCTGGAAGGTGACGAAGTGCGATAGTTTGACAGGTTGAACACTGCACTTATTGAGTCGGAAGTCTTTATCTCCCACTGAGAACTTTTGATACTTGGACTATTGTTTGTAGGAGTAGGGCTTGTTTAAATCAGTATAACTCTTCAATTTAAAATTTTAATTTTTTTTTCTACCAAACGGTGGAGAAATAGAAGATTGAAAGATAAGAAAAGAAAATAATAAATAAATAAAAGATGAATTAAGACACATGTGACTGTCATGAGGAGCCGTGGTGAAGGGAAAAAATTCTTAGTAAAAGGACCCACATAGAAAAACCTAGGTTGGATCTTTTGTTTTTATACCAAATATATTTTTTTTTTTAAAATTATAAAAAAAATGATCTACACATTCTAAGCTTTTTAACGGTACTAATATTGTCATAGAAAAAATCACGCACGATGAGAAACTAATAAAAATATTTTCATAGAAATTTTTGTCTAAATAGTAGTCAAAAATTTCTACGATAATATTTTTGTTAATTTCTCATCGTGTGTGATTTTTTTTATGATAATATTGGTACCATTGAAAAGCTTAGAATGTGTATATCATTTCTTTATAATTTTTTTTAAAAAAATATATTTAGTATAAAAATGAAGGACTCAACATAGGTTTTCACTAGAAAATTTTTTCGTGATGAAGGGTGTCTAACCTTCGACGACAAGTGTGGGGAAGCAGGCAGAGAAGAGGGTGGACGGGTCCAATCTGCTACACATATTTTTTTTCTTTTTCTTACATTTCTACCCAATTCAAACATAACCATTTAGAAGGAAAATGGATACTCTCCTCTTTATTTTTTTCTAAAGATACGAAGGAAAAATAGTTTTTTTTATTTTTCTCCTATCTTTTCATCTAAGAAAATAGGGTGTTAAAGTTATATTTAGACGCATATATGAAGCTAACATCCCTAGCAATATCTCTTATATCTTTTTTAGTAAATTATGATAGAGTGTTTGGTTGAGTTATTTTACTAGATGTATTATTTATCATCCTTGAAAAGCTCTTGTGTTACTTTGTATTTCTTTATGTTTTCTTCATTATGACTGTGTAACTTGTAGAGACAATTGATTATCACCCTTAATGCATGTGGATGAGAGATGCATTGTTGGGACTAGAGCTAAGCAAGTGAAGATGACTTCTATGGTAGATTGGCTTGAGGATGACACACAAGAGGCCATTCAACACCTCACAACTCAAATCAAAGACTTGATGACAAGAATGTTAGTGTTTACCCAAGCAATTTATTCTGGCCAAGAGAATGCTTGACTCCATAACAACCCAATGAAAAAGTCTCCGAGCTATGGAACTAATAATATTGCAACATGTGAAAAACTTATACAAGAGTTGAAAGTCCAATTCCTCCTAGAAAATATAAGTCATATGGCCCAATGAAAAATTACAAAATCTTTGTCATATAGATAACATAAGGGAGTATGTAAAACAGTTATTGGCCCTATGCTTGATGTCTAAGATATGTCAGAGATGGACATGTTATTTTTCTTTTTCAATAGGTTAAAATTATGCGCTCAACAAGAGCTACATTAGCATATTGTCCAAAATTTGACATCAACATAAGCAGGAGAATAACAACTTACAGATTTATGTTTCCCTATAAATAATTGAGAGAATATTACCCTCTCACCCACCTCAATTCAATAAATCAAAAGGGAAGGAACCGATGAGGCAAAATTAAAGAAGCCCATACAAGGGAAGGTCACATACAACAACCCCAAGGCTAGGGAGATACTTCCATTCTTGATTGTCAAAAAACCTTGGACCCCAAACAAAAACAAGGCGGCTCAAACATCATCAAATAATAAGAGTAATTCTAATGATAGCTACACTAATGGCAATATGACTCCTTCAAGGAAACTTAACATAGGTGTGATATGTTTGCTCAATGTCATCAAGGCTCAGTGGGGGAAGCTAAAAACCAAAGAAGTGGACAAAGAACTTCAATAAACTCATGTATGTTGGCATTAAAGTAAATGATCAAAAAGCCAAATTCATAATTGACTCAGGCATTAGTCATAACTTTATTTTCAAATTTAGGAGGCAACCAAACTCGACCTCAAATATGAGAAAAGCTTAAGACAAATAGGTATGATGGAGGTAGGAGCCACGAACTAAGGAGATATAAATGGAGCTTAAGGCTACCCTAAGGCACCACCTCCTTGCATCGTGTTGTGCATCATCGTAGGTTAGATCAACCTAAAAGAATAACATTCATCATGTAGTTTCCAAATATGTCAAATTTGTATATTATAAATCATAGATACACACATCCTCCAAATATGAAATGTAACTTATGCATCATGTTAATTGAGCCCATGGCATCTCATTTTTGCATTTACCTATATATATGACAAGTGCTAAGCTAGCTCACAATACCAAGAAAGCTAGTTCCAAAAATGGAAGGTGGAATTTCAAACCAATTCAAAGCAAGCTCAAGCGGAAGCCTCAAGTTGAAGACACTTCTAACACATTTTCCATAGTTGTTGGGCACTCACTCATCTTCAAGATTTCAACCACTTCATCAAATATTCACCAAATCAAGGATCAATCAAAGTTATCCATTAAGATCTATCAATCAAGGAGTGATTGATTGGAGAAATCAAATCAGCCACCTCAAGCCAATGTGTCACCTGCCCTTGCTGCCCAAGCAAAGAAGAAACTGACAACAACAACAAAAAGGAAATCCCACTCACCTTTCCAAACAAAATCAATACACCATTCGGCCAAGAAAGCAAGACATCAAGAAGGAAATATTTTCTCCACCAAAGCCTTGGAAAGTCGACCAACACCAAGGAAGTAACCTTTCAACTTTTGAAGAAGCAACCAAATTCGTTCAAGCCAATAAGGAAGGAGATGGCAACCAAAAATCTTAATTTTTTAAAAAATATCTGTAATTTGTGCAAGGAAGCAAATGACTTCCTTGCCCACCCTTAGACACTTTCTTATATCCTTATAACTTTCATTTCATGCATAATTAGAGATACATGTTGAATTAATTTCCACGGACATGATGTGATTTCCTCTCTTCTTCTTCCCTCTTGGATGCTTGTGATGCTGCTTCTCTATCTTTCTCCACTTAAAGGGCCAAGGTTCCCTTTGCTAACCTTTCTCCAAGACCGTCTCTTGAGGGACAAGAGAACTCTCCTCCATCATCTTGGTGCAATTTTCTTCCTCACTTAGTGGTGGTGCAATAGCAATTTCTTCAAACTTTAAGGCGCAAGATCCTTCCTCAAGGAGCAATTCTCCAAGCCAGCATATCATCTACAAAACAATCCAAGCTTCTTCACCATATTCTTTTCTTAAATTGTTATCTTAAATTTTATGATTTGCTCACACCACAATTGTCTTCTTCAATCTCTGGTGGTGTATCTATCTCTCCTTCATCACCCGTTTTCAAGTTTTATCCTGTGTGTAATGCTCATTTCCCTATTCATGCATCTTATGTCGTCGCAGTCAACTTGCTTCCTTTGAAGCTGGTTAAGAGTCGACTCCTATGGTCGGCTCTGCCATCATATTCCTCGATCGAGATTCTCAAGTTGGGTTGAGTCCGACTTGATTGAGTGGGGCTCGGGCCTGATCAACGAGGGCATGATAACTATTATGCTAGAGGACTTGACCAATTGACCACTTTAATTTTAGAGACCAATTGACTAGTTGGAACTTATAAATTGACACCTTGAAAGAAAAATTTATACACTTAAAAAGTGTATGTGTGTGCTGCAATCAACATAGAATGGCTTAAACAAACTTCACAATTATAATTATAGAGCTTATAAATGATACTTTGTGATTGAAAGTATCCAATAATTTTTTTTTTTAACCTTCCAACGATGATAATTTTTAATTCCATTTAAATGGCAGCTGGGAATAAAAAATATAATAAACATAATAAAAAATAATTCTTAATTAGCAAAATAAAATTTAAAATTAGATGGCATGACCCCTTATTGGGAACAAATGATTATCATGCGTAAGTAAAAAATACCATATTATCTGTCCATTGTTTAGTTGAAGGAGGTCTGCAAGCACCCTAAAAAGTTTTTTTTAAAAAAAAAAAAATAATTGATCAAAATAAACAAAAACATATTGACAATACAAATATAGATTGCATCTACACTTTTATCTGAAAATCATAAACTAAATTAATATATCAAACTCGAACTTAAATTTAACAAAATATAAAAATGTATGGTTTAATAAATTCATTTATCCCACACAACACAATATAATTATCATAAAGAAAATTAAAATATATAAGTATATAAAAACATCTTAATCGTATGGACTAGGTGCACCATCAGCCTTAATGAACGGTTTCAATTTGCAGCGACCTGTTGCACCAACTTGGAGAACTCCAAGAGCTTGTGGGTGTCAGGCATCAGCTGCCTCACGGCTTCATGCGCGCAGAACCTTTCCGCCCACGCAGCCAAGAGAGGCGTCTTGTCTGCGCTCAAGAACTGGACGCCGGCCATCTCCGCCGTCGCCCGGATCCACCCCAGCATGCTGCCGAGGGCGATGTCGAGGTAACCAATAGCGTCACCGCCGAAGAAGCACTTGTTGCTGCCGCCATTGGTCTCGGCGAAGGCCACCTCCAAAAGCTGCAGCCCGGCGGACACTTGCTCCACTGCTTTGTCTCTTTCGTCCTGGGTTTGGGACAACACGATGGCCGCCAATGCGGTGAACACCTGCAGCACAAGATAATAGGACAATGATGCGAAGGGCTCATGTGGCTAAGAGCCATTAAGAGTGAAGCTCTCCGGAAATAGATCTCCAGTTAGAGCGCTCAAAGTAACGTCCTCCAAAAGACAATTTTAATAAAAGCCCTAAAATGACAACTTTTTAGTAAGAACCTTGGATGAGGTTTAAGACAGTTTTAATAAAAGCCCTCAACTGTTAACTTTCTAGTTTGGCCATGAGTAGAGGCGACTTAATGGTCAAGGTCAGCACAATTGAATGTTACCTAATAGAAAAATTCTCACAGTTTTGTTTCTAACTTTTGCCGGATTGAAAAGATTTCACCAACAAATTTAGAGGGTGTTTAGATATTCAATTTTTGATTAAATTATTAAAATTTATCTAAATTTTTATTAATAATAAATATTTGTTTATTATAAATATTACTAAGATAAATATTATATAACTAAATTTTTAGTTAATTATAATTAAAATATTTATTAAAAATATTATAAATTATATTATTATTTTTTAATAATAATTAAAATATATAAAAAATATTATAGATTATACTATTAAATATTTTTAAAATAAATAAAATATTTATTAAAAATATTACCAATATAAAAATTATATTACTAAATTTTTATTAATAATAATTTAAAGTATTAAAATATTTTAAATAATATTATATATATTTTATTAATAAACTCACTAAAAAAACATAAGCTAAAAGCTAGAAGCTTCTATGCCTAAAACAAAGAAGCTAATTACCCAAACAATTTAGACTAACAACTTCTGATTATTGGGCGCACCAAACAGACTAATAAGCAGGGTCAAACGCAACATAAAGTGGAGAAATAATTTTTATACTATAAATATCACCAAAATTAGTAGGATGTTTTTAGAATTTTGTATTCGATTTCTTAATGAATCATATATGACTAAAAATTTTCCTTATAATAATTAATCTAAATAAAATCCGATCATAATTCCGAGAGCAACTCGCCATAGCCGTCGCATACCTTGTCGTCTATGTAGACGGCCCAGAATCGATTCACCGCGCGCTGATATCGGTCGGAAGGCAGAATCGACCGGCCGTCGGCGCTGGCCCACACCTCGTCGACGTACTCGACGATGATCATCGACTCGCAGAGGGACGGCCGGTCGCCGTGGAAGAGCACGGGGACCTTCTTGTACACGGGGTTGGACGCCAGCAGCAGCTCGCTCTTCCGCCCATACGTTTCCTCCACCACCTCATACGCGACGCCCTTCAGATCGAGAGCGACGCGCACGCGAAGCACGAACGGGCTTGCCCATAGGCTGATGATCTTCACGCCCTCCTCCGCCGCCGCCGTCATAATTAAACTTGAAACTTGGATGCAGGGAAGGAACCCAAATCAGTTGCGTTTTTGCACACACACGAATGCTGCGGTGGCTTAATTAGTGCCTTGAAAAAAAAAAAAATAGTGCCTTGAAACGACAGCCTGTCTGCCTGTCTGTGGTGGCTTAATTAAAGCACTCAACACATACACCAAAATCATTTAATTCTACGTATTTCATATTCTATTAAATCATCTCTAATACATTGATTTAAATATAAATGATCTGATCTCATAATAAAGCACTCAACACAGCCTGTTTGCCTTCTCCGCCGCCGTCATAATTAAACTTGAAACTTGGGTGGAAAAAAAATTTCGATTTTTTTCTCCTCGTGGATTGCAACGATTTTAATACGATCTAAATAAATAGATTATTATTATATTTTTATTTTTTTTAAACCTAATTAAACTCTAAAATCAGAATCCTTTCCCACAAACTCCGCTGTTAATAGCTTTATAATTATGTTAAACTGTGCTGTGATGTATTATGCTGCACTGCCAAAATTTATAAGATGTTTGGTTAATAATATTTTAATTACTATTAAAATTTAAATTAATAAATAAATATTTATTTTAAATTATTTAAAATAATAAATATATTATATTTTTCTTTAGTATTAATATTTTAACTATTTAAAATAATAAAACTTAAAATTTTAAGTGAAATCATATTAATTAATTTTTTTTAGAAGCAGAAGCTGCAAAAGTATTAAGGGCCTGTTTGGCCCCGCTTCAAAGCTGATTTTAATCAGCTTTTAAGTAGAAAGTAGTTAAAAAACTGTTTGGTAATTGAAAACAGAAGCAGAAAAAATCAGCAAAAAAGCAGAAGTTATGGAAGATACAATTTGATGCTTTTACAGTTTCTACTTTTCTAAAAAAGTAATTTACATAATTTTATTTAAAATTTAAGATATTATTTTAAATAATTTAGAATTTTAATACTAAAGGAATATAAAATATTTTATTATTTTAAATAATTTTAATAAATATATTTATTTATTATTTTAAATTTTGACAGTAGTTAAAAAGTTATTAACCAAACATCTTATAAAGTTTAAGAGTGCAGCACAGTACAGTACAGCGCAGTTTAGCATAGTTATAAACTATTAACAGCGGGGCTAAATAGACCCTAAATTATAGCTTTCACAACTTTTGCTTTTTTCTGCTTTTGCTTTTCATTACCAAACAGTTTTCTAATTGCTTTCTGCTTAAAAGCTGATTAAAATCAGCTTAAAAGCGGGGCCAAACAGGCCCTAAGTGTAGATTGCTCACTTATTAGGATGCAGGGAAGGGAACCCAAATTAGTTGCGTTATTGCTCACAGACGAATGTTGCAGTGGCTTAATTAGGAAAGAATTTCTTGAGCAGGGGGCTGCTCAGGAAATTCTGAGCAATACCCTTTTAAAATATTCCACGATGTCGAAAAAATTTAGAAAAAATATCCACGATGTTGTGCATGACGAGAGCTATCCATGAACACCAAGATAGTGGATTTTGGATGTATCCACGATGAGATATCATGGATACAAACATCGTGGTTTTTTTTTTTTTTTTTTTTTTTTGCTACAGTAAATGGGCAAAAAATCTACAATATTTGTATCCACGATATCTTATCGTAGATATATCCAAAATTCACGATCTTAGTGTCCATGTATAGCTCTCGTCATGCACAACATCGTGAATATTTTTTCTAAATTTTTTAGACATCGTGGAATATTTTAAAGGGGCATGTCTCAAGATTCTTGAGCAACATGGGGGTTGCTCAGAACATTTTTTCCTTAATTAGTACCTTGAAACTGTCTGCGGTGGCTTAATTAAAGCACTCAACACATGCACCAAAATCATTTAATTCTTCGTACTTCATATTCTATTAAATCATCTCTAATACAAATTGATTTAAATATAAATGATCTGATCTCATAATAAAATCCTTACATTATTCATTATATTAATTGGACACACAAAATATTATCTTCTAACCCATAAAAATTGACAAATAGCTTGTTAACACTTTCTAATTTCTTTATTGGATAAAACTATATCCAATAAATACTCATTTGTGAATAAAAAAAAATTATATCAAAACTAAGGATAGTTTTGCGCTAATATTATCTTAAGATTGTGTATACTAGGTGTCACGCCTTGAATTAAGATAATGCTAAAATCATTATTACACCCAATTTTTCAATGGCCTCGCAGGGCCAAATCAAATTAGATCCCACACAGGGGATCATTTTTAGCCAAGTTGGGTTTAGATTCAGCGTGATCGACAGGGACACATCAGCACCTACATCCCTCAGCCTCATCCAGTCCAGGATCGCCAAATAAGAAAGAAAGGAAACAAAGGAATAGAAACCACGTCAGCAACAAACAAACAAGAAATATATGAAATAGTGATACCTCAATCGATTAATGGATTCGAACTCACTTGACGCTTCGTCTGAAACCCGATCCGTATTCGACGCTTCGTTCGCGTAAGTTCACCCGGCCACTCGCGTCGTCATCTTGATGAGAGAAAGAGCTTTGTTCCCTCCGTCCGACGACCACGACGTCGACGTTCCTTCCAGCGAACGGCGGACAACCTCACCCTTCGTCCGAAGAGCTTTCTTCGAATAGACCGAGCTCGATATGTGTCCAGGGATGAAGCTTTAGGTCCTTCCGAAGCCGCCGGAAGAGAAAGGGGACGACTGGAAGAGTTCGCGGAAGAGTTCTCGTCGTCACCATTGCTCCGAGCCACCCACCCACACCACCGGAGCGTTGACGATGGACGGTCACTGCCCTCGTCAGAGAGTTTCGCGACGAGTTCCGAAGCTGGGGGAGGGGAGAGAGGAGAGGCGCCATTTGTTCTTGGCGAATTCAGAACGCCTGGTTTCGTCCGCCGAAACCCGTGCCTCCCAGCCCGTTCATCCTCTGTTCGGTTCCCCCTCTCCCCCCTCTTCCTCTCTTTTCTTTTTTTGATGAGCTCGATGCTTCGCCTACTTATAGGCAATCTCGTGCCGTCTTGTCTTCTCCTCGTTGAGGTGTACGCGTTCGCGATATCCAGAGCCAGAGATCCTCCCCCTGCTCAAGGCCTTTGTGCGAGATCTTCTTCAGATCTCGCCGCTTCTCTAGTCGCAAGGATCCGCCTCGGAGCTCCTTGTCATCTCGCAGAACGCCACGCGGCGTCGTCGCCGTTCCAAGCTGCAAAACCCATAGTTGTCGCCCTGTTTCTGCGTGCGTCGGAAGCTCATGTTTGACGCCATTGTTCCACTTGGCATCGTTTGTTCTGAGCCTTCCACTGCAATGGTCTCACGTGGCTACGCGTGGGTAGCAACATCACCAGAAGTCGGCGGTGTCGTCGGGGTTGGATGTGACGAAGCTTCGCACGCCTGATTTCCAGAATCGTCCGCCGATTTTGGTCTCCGCGTGCCTGACGCCTTGACTGCCATGTCGCCACCTGGCAACTTTCCCCTGACCAGCGTCTTCTCCGATGGCACGCCCAAGATCTCCGGCGGCCGAGGCGTTGACAGCGTTGCTTCGATCGAGCGGGCGGAGTTTGTCTCGCTGCTCGATTTTACCCAAATCTGCCTCCCCGATTTCTCCCCTCATGGGCTAATTTTGACTAGCAGTCAACGGCCCTATTGGGTTGGGCTAAATTAGGGCTTGGGCCTAACACTAGAGGGATGAATTTTAGGAAGATAAAAAATTTGGATGGAAGGGATATTTGAAAGGATGAAAAAATATGAAATAAAATCCCTCCTTTGTGTTTACTTGCTAAGGAAGGATGGATAAACCAAATAATATGTTGTTCTTGGTACCTACGTGTTGCACTTTTTGATGTCCTCAATGGTATACTTATACACGCAGTCCTCCGACACTAATCTCTCACTCTCTCTCTCTCCAAGCGAGATCCGATCTTGCTCTGGCCCCTAAGAATTTGAAGTTTCTGCTGCAGAAGGTGCTAAAGTAGAGCACGTGGGGAGTCTTGGTCGGATCGTGCTGCCCAAAAAGGAAGCTGAGACGCACCTGCCGGAGCTTGACGCGAGGGATGGAATTTCCATCCCCAGGGAAGACATTGGAACCTCTCAGGTGATGCGCATGCGGCAGATTCTACTGCTGATGATGGGTAGGGGTGTGCACGGACCGAACCGTGTTAGTAATTTTTTACCCCAAACTGAATCGAACAGTTCAGGGAATTTGAAAACCGTTCCCGAACAATTGACTCGGTTAACCAAAAACCGACTGTTAACCGTATTATTTATTTTTTAAAAAAATATTTAAAATTATATAATAATTTAAGATAAAAAAATATAAATATTCTCGATTAACCGTTAGTTTACGATGGTCAATCGTTGGTTTTTGGCGGTTAAGCGTTGGTTTTTGACGGTTAACCGGTTCGATTTTTATATAAAATATTTATTTATACATATAAATATTATATATACGGTTCGGTTCGGTTTGGTTAACCACGGTTCGGCGAAGTCCCGAACCGTGAACCATTATATCTAGAAAAAATTGACCGATCAAAGAACTGTCTGTTCGGTTAATCGCCAGATCAGTTCAGTTCGACCGGTTAACCGCAGTTCAAAGGTTCGACCGATTTTTTTGCACACCCCTAATGATAGGAATGTCCGCGGAGGAGGTGGAGCGAGGAGACCCGTCGCTGCCTCGCCATCCTCTTCTTCTGCCACTCAACTCAGGGCGAAGATGCAATGCAGCATGTGCATCATCGTCGATAGCCTCAGAGACGCCGCCATGGAGTCCTACTTCGGCAACGTGTTGTTGAGTCCCCATGGAAGCTTGGAAGCAAGAGAACTGAGGCAGATGGGGCTAACCGAGATAGTGGAGGAGGTGCAATCATGGCTGCGGCCCACATTGTCTAAGGAGTATTTTCGGGGGCTGGTGGACTGTGTTGGTGTATATGCCCTTGGACCTGTTGTTGGTCAAGATTGTACTACTTGATATTAATATTTAAATATCATTCTGGCATTGTCGTTATTAATGCTATGTTTACATCTGTGATTATGTACATGGATAATAATGTCCCTGGAGACAGATTGTATCTGTGCTCAAACGGTGTGTCCCCGGTCAAGTACCTGAGTGGATAAGGGACAGTTCTGGTACATGTGAGACTGGTATATGGGCTGGTTACGCACGGGGTGTTAACGCAGGCATATGGGTATATCAGTGGTGGATATACTGACCGACCCGCTGTGAGGCTTTAACTTAGTGTCATGAGTTAAGCTCACATGTGACAGGAGATGCATTGATCTCTTGACTTGAGGTCATTGACTCTTCTATATGGTTAGGGACATGCTTTGATACAACCTAACGCCTCGCCGTAGTAGGGAGGTCATAACGGTTGTCATTGGGTATGTCGCGACCCATATGAGAAGATCAATGGACAGACATAGGATTTGTCCCTTCCTGCGGGAAGCTTGATATCCACGGGGCCCCCCTATGGTTGCATGACCGAGAGTGTATGACCATACCCAGGTGAAAGCCTGATCTAGTCATGACCATGAGATTGGGTGAAAACAAAGTGGTGACACACTTTGTCCAATCGGATATCAGTCTGGCAAAGAGACTGTAATGCATCGGTTTCTTGTTGCAATGATGGGGATGTCGATGCTGATATCCATTCCAATGACTTGGGTAGCAGCGATGCACTGCTAGGTGCCAATCACTGCTTGTGATGACTGGGTTCATCACTGCCAACGTCTGAGGAACCTACAGGGTCGCACAACTTGAAACTCGGGTTCTCGTATTGATCGGGTAGTCTATTGATCGAGTTATTGGATAACTCGAATCTGTTTGGGAGAATCCATCAGCGCCATTGTGCCTGATGAGATGGAAGGAACCTTTTGAAGCTAACTTCATTTTTAGGCCAGATGGGCCAAATGGGCCCAGTAGGCCAAATGGGCTAAATCAGCCCAATAAGCCATTTGGGCCAAATGGGCAAATGAAATCTGAGCTTGGTGCATGGACCAATGAGCCTCTATACCCAATGGGCTTGGAGCCCAGTTTGGACGTGAGGCTTAATGGGCCTTGAGGTCCAATGGGCCTTGAGGTTTAATGGGCTTGAGGCCCAATGGGCTGCCAGGCCTAATGGCCCATGACCATAAGAAGCCTTGGAAGAGAATTTGGAGTTGGCGCCTAGGAGAGAATTTGTAGTTCTCTTCACTTATGAAGAGAGAGAATTTGGAATTCTCTTCTCTCTTGAAGAGTTGTGCCTCTTCCTTGTGAAGAGTTGCACCTCTTGTGAAGAGTTGCACCTCCTCATTTGTATAAATCTCCTTGTCGCCCTCTCTCCATGGTTGGTTGGTATTGGCGATTTTTCCCATCTCTTCTTCCAAGGGCGGCTCCAAGGTTGGACCTTGGCGTTTTCTTCCTTCCCTTTACTCTTCTTGGGGCAACCACTGTGTGGGTGGCGCAAGGTCTAGAGGAAGACTCCCTGAGGCGTGGATCTTCTTCCCGAGGCTAGCACCGAGCGTGGAAGAAGAGATCTCGAGGTTCGGCTATGTGCGAGATGTTGCACACAATCCGCAAGCGCATGGCTTACCGATGAAGTACGTAAGATATCATTTCCATAGGGACAGATTGTCAAGTACTGAGTCTTCTTATCCTTGATAGCCAAGCGATTAAAGGTGTTGGTTTATGCAGTAATTCGAAATAAAAACGAAATAAAACGAAAGTCGAACGATGAGATAAAAATCAGGATATCGGGTTTCACCACCTCTTTGAACTTAAAAGAGAAATGAAAAGTACTGCTTTGATAATCTCTAGAAAACCAAGGATGTGTCCTCTTGAGCCGTGCCCCTCTCGGGTGCGTGACTCAACAACTGAGTTAGTCTCCTACTCTCGCGGTGGACAACTCCACAATCTACTGAGTTAGTCTCCTACTCTCGCGGTGGACTAAGCAGAGGTAGATCGTGTGAAACAGGACACCAAGATTCCCCAAGTGGTCTTCTACAAATCTCGTTGATATCAAGTCGTCAAGTAGTAGAGCACATAGGAATGATCAAGGAGGATCCGTTGATTGCAATTCACCTCTCAGTTGTTACCACAATCAACTAAAGTGAAAACCAATCTGGCCAAGAAACGATAAATACGAATGAAACAAACCAAGATCAAATGGCTTCACAAGATATATCAAAAGCAATTCTTAACATTAAGTATTATAAATCAAAAAGACGGGCTACGCCCAAATCCCGATTGAGGTTTTTACGCTAATACATACATGATTACAACAGCAACAAGCCTTCCAATTAAAAGTAAGAAAACGGTAAAGATGAGAAAAGAATCAAGACAAACTCTTTTCTCTCCTCCTCAAAGAATCCTTCTTCTCCTTGGAATTACTTGCGTTCTTGCAACCAAGCCTTGGTTCTCAAGCGTAATCCTCCTCTCTTTCCCTGGAGCCCCGACTGGGCGCTCCGCCCCCGGGCCTCTTGGGCTCCTCCGGACCTCCTCTTGCCTTCGACTCCCTCTTTTCCAAGAGAGAACTCCTTTCTTTTATAGACTTCAAAGTGCCTCTTCGAGGTGCCTCTTCATGGTGCCTCTTCAAGGTGGCGCCATTCATGAATCTCTTTAAGGTGGCGCCATTCATGAATCTCTTTCATTAAATGAATGTGTTTAATCAATGCTCATTCATGAATGTCTCCTCATTAATGCTTGTTCATGAATGTTCCCTCATTAATGCTTGTTCATGAATGTTCTCTCATGGCGTGTGTCTTCTCTTGATGGCGTGTGTCTTGAGAGCTGGCAATAAATGTTGGATGCGGGTAAACTCTAGCTCTCGTTTTAAGCTAAATTTCTTGTCATGAATTCGGATTCACTAGGGTATGTGATCGTGCATCCGTATAGCTCTAGAAACGAGTGAATTTTCCTGTATTTAGCAAATATGACAAGTAATGAAGCTTCTGAAGAAATTCAGTGAATTAAGCTGGAAAGAGATGTGAAATCATGCAAATATGTCTCGATTCACTAGGAAACATTAGTCAAAAAAGACTACTTAAATACGAGACATCACGAGACTGCAGAGGGCGCACATTTGGGCGCCTGCATCGCATCACTTAATTTGCATCAAGGTATCATCTCCTACTCACCGTGTCGATCTCCTCGCAAGACTTGATCTTCTGGGTTTTTGGGACTGACCTGTTTCTGGGATTGCTTCCGCTGTGCTTGTCTGTAAAAATTTAAAATCCCCGGAGTTTCCCAACAGTCTGGGTGGAGGCGCGCAGGCCGGAGGCGGTACTGCCATGGATCTTTTGCGCGGAGGCGGCGGCGGTAACAGGGTGCTTGATTAGTGTCGTCGGGGAGGCAGTTTTCGGTGGCTTAGGTGGATTTCAGATGGGGATTGGGTGGTGTACACGCACTTGCAGAGGATGGGAGAAGACTCCGGAAGAGTGATAAATGATGCACCCGTGTCCATCGCGTGAAATCCGCCTGATTCAGGCGGATGAAACGAGGGATTTTTTTTTCTTTTCTGTCCGCTCTAAAATCCCTTGATTAGCATTCATTCTTCTAAGTAAACAAGAGATTTTGTGATAAATCTTTCATTTCATGTCCGCCCTAAAATCCCTTGATTAGCATCTATGCTTCTAGGTAAATGTGGAATTTTGTGATTATTCATCTTCCCCCCTTCATCCCTTCTTGTAAATAAGGCTGTAACAGTCTATGGACTATGGGACGGGCCGCATCCGGCCGCAGATCCAAGTCCAACGTCCCTCGTCCGCTTCTCGTTGTCGATATCCGACCGCATATCCATTTTCCCTCGAAACCGCAACCTTGCCCCCTCTCCCTCCCCGAATGCTTACCACTCGCAGCGACAGCGACTTCAATTTCTTTTTGGTTCTTCTCCCGGTTTATCGGAAATCTTTTTAGGCGGCCGATTCGGGATTCCTTTCCTTCTTTAGGTTTTTTATTCCCTTCCTTGCTTGGTCCTTGATCGATTGAGGGATTCTTGCGGCAGATATGTCAGAGAAGTTCTCGCCGGCGCTGCGGCTAGCGGATCTCAATGATTTCATTGCGCCCTCACAGGACTGCTTTGTCTCGCTCAAGGCCATCAAGTCCAAGCGCGAAAAAACTGAGGTACTCGAATTCAGCCTTTGAGGTTGCTACAATTATCGAACGGATTCTGGGAACAAGTGTTGATTAGCTTGTGATGCGTCCCCATGGCACTAATTGATCTCCTTGTTTAATTATTAGCTCGTGGAAGATGGGCAGGATTTCTTGTTTGTTTCTACTTGAATTTATCTGTCGCATGCTTCCTTTGACCAGCTATTCAGCTGTATTCGGATTAGGCTCGATGAATTTTTTAGCGTCGAGATGCTTGATGTTAGCACCTATTCACCGGTATCTTTGCTTGTGATGATAAAATATCCCTTTTGGAAAGGGTTTTCGTTTAGATGCACGCACTTGAGCGGGTCGAAAGATAAGATCTTTTACTTGTTGTTAATCAGGTTGAGTGGTCACAATTCTGAATTAGGGTCTGAAGAAAGACCTGACTATCGGTCTAAAGAGAAATGGTACCGCAGGATGGTAGCTTTGAAACTAATGGGTGTAGCATGAAATTTATTGCTCAGTTTATATAAAAAATCCATCGTTGTTGTTGTTAGAATTTGGAAAAGTCTAAATCGTTGAACAAATTACCTAGGAGAATCCAATCTTCTGTTGATTTACAAAATTCTCCCCTCTTGCACTTCTTATTTTAGATACTCTAAATAACCCTACTTTTTATTGCAAAAAAAAAGTAATTTAGCCTGCAACATATTGTTTTTGCAGTAGTGGACTTTCCTAAGGTCTCGTTAAATGAAATTTATACAAGTGGCGCTAAAGACTTGTACAATGTCAGGATAGGAATGCATTCCTCTCTTCAGTCTTAACAAATTTGTGCTTGTTAATAAAGATCTTTGTACCTATTTTGACCCTTATATTAGGAATTACAATAGGGGTACTAGTAATTGTGTGGTTAGAAAGAGAAATATCGGCAGCGATACAACAACGTATCTCTTCAGTCTTAACAAATTTGTGCTTGTTAATAAAGATCTTTGTACCTATTTTGACCCTTATATTAGGAATTACAATAGGGGTACTAGTAATTGTGTGGTTAGAAAGAGAAATATCGGCAGCGATACAACAACGTATTGGGCCTGAATATGCTGGCCTTGGGAATTCTTCAAGCTCTGGCGGATGGAACTAAACTAGTTTTTAAAGAGGACCTTCTCCCGTCATGTTCGTTTGTTTAGTATTGGACCGTCTATAGTGGTCATATCAATTCTACTAAGTTATTTAGTAATTCCTTTTGGGTATCGCCTCGTTTTAGCCGATGTTAAATTTTTGAAAGTGGTACTATTTGGTAAATCCTCAAAACTTGCAACCCATTTATTCACCCAAATCTTTTAGGTAAATTCAAGAAATGAGGATATCAAGGTTTGACATTATAAAACATCATGAGTTCGATTTATGGGAAGGCAGGTAGTGACCTCGACAAAATTCAACCTTTTTGGAACTCTCCTAATATAACCTTAGTAAATTTTTAGTAATTCATTTCTGGAGGGTGTGAAGTTTTATCATTGAAACAATATATTTAATCAGGTAAACAGAAAATATTATCCATACAAGTATCTTTTATACAAAGTTTAATTATTCATAGAAGCTCATAGGATCTACACCACTTATTTGATGAGAATTAGGCCTATAATTGATGCACTGGGAAGATGTTTGAAGTAAGGTTTGAAAAATTAGTCTAAACTGGTGCTAACATGAAACCAACATTACAGTGAAACTCGTAGAATAAACATATTGTATTGAGATAGTGCTGCAGTAAACTGGACCTATCTTGGATGGATACAAACAGAAAATTTTGGCCTTCAAACCTTGGTTTGAAATAGTGCAATGTGTCATGACAATATGACATTAGGTTCAGGTTAGTGGTCTGGTGCAAAGATGACCTTGGCTGGATTTTTAGTTCATTTAAGGTGCTGTATGCAATAAATTAGAAGGGTAAGCCCAGGATAGACCCCATTTTGGTTCTACCAATAGTAATCTACCTTATAACACAGATTGATTGTCAGGTGATTACATCATAGTTATTTTGCTGACAACCATGACAACTAGAAGATATAGTGGAGAAACATTGCTTTTCTATTTTGTTATGCCCTACATCAAGTGCAAGTAACGGTGTAAATTTAATTGACATGTAATATGATCAGCTTTGACAATCTATTGATTTCAAACTAAAAATCTGAAAGAAAGCGTTTACTGCAATCTTTTTTAGTGCTGTTCTTTTACAATTTTTTAGCTATACAAACTGAGTTTTTGCTGAAGTTGCCTCAATTATGATGATTGAAATTTTTCTATGCCAATCTTATATATTATTGTTTGTAGAGCCATGAGAAGCCCAAATCTGCTAACCAACCGTCGCAGACTGAAGCTGTCAAAATATCGCTGAAGGACTGTTTGGCATGCAGGTGTGTATTTGAAATTACTGTAAACATATCGTTACCATCTCCTTTGTGGTATATGAGAGAATGTGCAATTTAATCAATCATTTCTTATTCATCATTGTACCAGCTGTTTGATTATACTTTATATAATCAATGGATGTGAAAACAGGAAAAAAAATAAGTATGGGTATATATTGTATTTGATTTTACATTACTATCAACAAAAAGAAAAAAGATTGAAACAAACGTTTGCAAAACATATTACCCCTTTGATGATGTTTGAGACATGAAGGTTCACAATTGTGCATAGCAAAAAGTAATTGTTGTTGTGAAATAGAAGAAATTAGGATAGATGTATTATATATTGGGATTGATGTAATTAGCGGACCGACAATGCCTCAACTGATAAGATTTGATGCGGTTGGTGGTATTTGTATTTTTGTGTTGCTATAGTTATCCTTCTATATGTAATCGTTATATCTTCTATCTCCCTCATTAACTTAGGTTGCTGAAGTTGATGCAATCTTCTGTTCAAGATTTAAGTTGTAGATACATAGATTGTTGTTGTTGGTTTGATGCTGTCAGTAGGAAGAAAGGAGGACAAGAGGATGGTCTTTACTGCTTGTACATTGTGAAGGACACCAGTACATATAGAACAGTGTCTCTTGATTGCACATGCAGGAGCGAGAAAGCATTGTTGTTAGTCATAGTAATGCTGATAGCAGGTAAGCTCTGAAGTGTGGCCTATTCATGCATGTAAAAGGTGAAGTGTAACTTAACGAAGTGGAGAAATGATATAGCATTGTTGTTGAAGATGTTGAGAGGCAGTGCCACAAAGTAGAGTATCTGCATGGTGAGGGTGGTAGCCGTAGGGTCATGGAAAAAGAAGAGGAAGAAGAAAGCCAATTGCCTAGTTGACTAGGGAAACTTTCTACAATACCAAGTTGAAATAAAGTGAAATAAGATTGATATATTGTGTATCAGGACAATTAGAGATTTGAGTTTATTGAGTAATATATATATATATACATATGCACATATATATGGTGGCAATTAGGTAAACTCATTAGGGGATACAATAATGTGTCATAATTGATAAGGTTTGATCATAGTAAAGATTTTAATCTAGATCTATATTAAGTATTAAACTCGGTACTAACTGGTTCAACTGACATTGACTTCCTATGTCCATTCATCCAGGAGACTAGGTATCATATGTTAGTACATAATAGCCTGAGACTCTGAGTTATAACGGGTGCACCAAAATGAGCTGATATTAAAAACCGTGGATGAGACTAGTGATGATTCCATTATGGTGTTGCCAAAAGTTATCCCCATTTCCTTCATATATGCGGACTTCCATTTCTTCTATTAGTTGTCTAGAGGATGCCATTATCTACCTCTCATTACTCTTTTGTAGGACTTAATAAGTGAGCATGAACAACGTAGGTATGCCTTATGAATTGTGTCAAGCATAGTTGAGCATAATATCACTTTTTCTTTTGAAGAAAAAAATGGGACCAAACTTCAAACAATGGATATACAAGTTCCCTTGTTTTTCTGCTTTTGGCAAGCCATTTTTCAGCATGTTACTTTTGTGTAATCAGTACCACAGTACTGAGAATTTTGTATTCAGTGCTTCTTAACTATATTTATAGTACTACTTGTATTAATGAATCCGATTGCTTGTGAGAAGCCATACATTTGTCATGCAGATTGTTGGCACTTTTTTTTTTCTAATTAATTGATTAGCATGCAGTGGCTGTGTAACTTCTGCTGAGACTATTATGCTTGAGAAGCAAAGTCTGGATGAATTTTTGGCCCACATCAATTCTGGAGATACTGTTATTGTGTCTGTGTCCCCTCAATCGAGAGCATCATTAGCTGCTTATTTTGACATCTCGCCTGCCCAGGTAATGATACTATCCCATTCTTTCATCCTTTATTATCCATTCATATTAAATAATAATATTCACGTGATAATTTTAAATGCTATCACTTTAGAAAATTCATGTTAGAAGAATATTTTATTTTCTTCATTTGCAGATATCCATTTGTACCTCCCACTATATTGGTAGACAATTTAGCTTGCTTTATCCTCATTGTTGCAGTCTACTCTCATATATCTGTTATCAGTAAGATTGAAAAGTTTGCTACATGTTAGGAAGTGTGAATTTCTTCTGATCTTATGCTTTTTTTCCTTTCTCTATGAGTTATTATGGAGCAACATTTAGGATCTTGAAAGAGTCTGATAATTGATGCTAAGAAAACATTGCATCTGATTAACTTGTAATTACCATATCTCAGAAGTATATCTACAAGTATGCAAGTTTGATGTGGATTTATCTTCATGTGTGCTTCTCCTGTCCTAGAGATTGTAGATCAGTTTTGTTCCGCCGCCGGAAGCTTCGCTCGCAGCTCCGCCGCCACCGGAAGCTTTGAACGAAGCTTCCGCCGCCGCTCTCCCTCGTGCCGCCACTCTTCCATTCCTGTTGCTGCCACCGTTTTTCGCTCGGCTCGCCGGTACTGTACCAGTACCATACCGTCCGGCGAGCCACCGGACCGAGTTTTCAAACCATGATTGGGGCTCCAAGATTCCTTTTTAGCTTGCATACCTAATCTGGAAGCCTATACACATTTGATGCTAGAGAGTTCCTTTTATAAGAGAAGTTGTAGACATTTATTCCCAACGAGTGGTTTGCTCTTCTAATGGAATTCAAACTTTTAGCATCTACATTTTGATGTGTTCTGGCACCATATAGGGGTTTGGCATCCCTTATCTAAATTGTATATCAAATTTGTAACTCTTCTATGCTTCTAATTGAAGTAGTTTTATGTATCCAGTGATTGGTTTGCTCTTTTGTATTATTTCAGGTTTTAAGGAAACTAACCACTTTGTTCAAATCTTTGGGAGTGAAAGCTATTTATGATACCAGTTGCAGTCGAGATGTAGCACTCATTGAATTGTGTAATGAGTTTATAGCTCGGTATCAACAACAAGGTGGTCAAAGTCTCCCTATAATTTCATCAGCGTGTCCTGGTAATTTTTGCAACGACATACCTGTCTTGAACAATTATACTTTCTTGATATATCATGGTTAACAACCTTCGTTATTTAATTGACTGTTTTTGGGAGGCATAATCTTGGGCTTGGTTTTTAAGCACAAATGATGCTAGGCTTGACTATTAAAAAATTATGACCATCAAAGGGTTGCACTGGAATTTTAAAATTTTATTCTAAAATCTGAAGATTCAACAATATATTTTATAAAGTTATTTTCTGTGATTTGCATTATCATTTCATCAACTTAAAGTTCAGATTTTATAGAATCCATAAATTATGGACAAAAAGGGGCTTCCAACTCTAGAAGATAGACCATTAGGCGACCTTTTCCAAAGTGCGTGTAGAAATAAACAGGAGAAGTTAATCAATGTCTTGATGTAACCTTCCTGTCATATTGAGTAGACGTAGAAGTTGAACTCAAAATTTGAAATACCGGTATGCATCACTATTACCAACCATAAGACATAGAAATGTCGATTCAACTTTGTTCATCTCAAACCAGGTTTTCTCCTCCTTTTAGGTATATTCCTACTTAATTTTTATGCTTTAATTCTTCCAAACTAGCAATTTTAATTAAATTTAAGGTGCTTAGGGTTGAAAATAAATTAAAATTGAACAAGGAATACAATAAGTTTGTAACATTATATGAAGTTGTAGAATTGTAATATCTTGCCATAGCAAGAAGGGTCTATTAGTCTTACTTTTGCACTTGTTCCACCCTTTTAGTTCAATCCCATGTATCCTAGAAACGTGAAAAAAAATATAATTAATGATTATTTGGATATATTTGATTAAAATTAGAAAGAAAGTATCTATACATTGAAATATTATATCATACCTTATATTTTAAACCATTTGGGTTGGTTTTGAGCTACCATGTTACTCCGATCTCATCCCACTTGTCTTCAAAACTAAAACAATTAAAATTTGATAATTATGTTGATATATTTGGTTACAATTAGGATGAAAGTATATATTATATCAGAATGTTACCCAACCCTCCAATTCTATCCCACGTGTCCTTGAACTTGAAAAATTTTAAAATTAATTACTATTGTGATATTTGCATAAACTAAAATTCAAAACTAGAAGTGCTGATAAAAATTAAATTATGATACAATATATGATGTAATACTTCACTAGGAGTTCCTCCAAAAAAAAAATCACCTAGCGGTAGTACATCCCAAGGTTTAAAATCTAGGTCTTTACCAATATATTGGTCAAATAATGTCCCTGTTGAGTATTGACATTAAACGGTAATGATACTAGACGTACCAACACTATATATGCCAGGGTCGGTGTCATTTTGGATCGGTATGTAAGGGAAACTACGATACATCCACACATGGAATCAAATACTGGTTATTGGGTGGTATGGCTAGTATATAACGGTATAATATCAATTGGTGTCGATACAACCATTACGGGTTGGTACATACCGGGCTGAGTATGGACTGATACCATGTCTCAAATCGGTTTTTTAAACCTTGCATCTAAAAGAAATGACAACTGTTTGAGTACATTATTAGGTACCTACAACTTATGTCTATCTCTAAGTTTTTTGTGTCCATATTTTAAAGTCCTCTAAAGATGTGATTATGATATATTGAAGTCTGAATGCTCAATAAACTCATATGGTTCACTATCTCTTGGAGTACATATATCATGCCTAGCAAGGATACTGGAATTGGATATAAATACACATAAGCTTCTTCTAAACTATATGTTGAGAGTTCAGACTAGGATGGGCCACTATCTAATTACTATGGTAAAATAGATCTTATTTCTTTATAATCCTTTAATGCCTAGGTTCTTTGCTTAATTGGAGTTGAACGTTGCATTTCCTTTGATATTGATAAAACATCCATGGTTTTTGTGTTGTTAGCATGTTTCACTCCACCATTATTAGTGTTGTCATCTTGAGCTTGCTTTGTTGTCTACGTTGTTTGAATCATTTTATATCTCATTATGTAGATGAGTATTTGAAAGGAGAGAATGTTTCTTCGAACTCTTAATGTTCTTGCTCATGAATTACAGACAAGTAGTTTGGTGGAGCATTGCCCTTTCTTGTATCCCTTGATAGTGGAGGTGTATCTTGATTACCAAAATTGTTATTCTTAATCCTTGGTTGAAAGGTTGAGCTCATTATGGCCCTTATAGCTAGAAGATTAGTGTTGTGATTGAAGGCTAGATGTCACGACCCGGACGCGGATGCGATTTCCCCTTTCTCCCTCATCAAATCGCTTCATCCACATAGCTTAAATTTTGACCCAAGTCAAGCCTACGAGTCGAGAATAGTGCCAGGAGATTCCGCGTGAGTCTCCTTTAGCCTTTCGTCTCCTTTGCACGCCTCATATTGCCCTGCCCGACGATGAACTCACAAAAGCGACGATGCTCAAAGATCTCGGGAAAATTTTCACTCTTTATTACCAAATCAAGAGCTATATAAAACCCACCGAACTCCTCTCTATACACGGTCACAATCAATTTACAAAGCTCCTGTTGCCGGTGCTTCGGCACCTCCGTGCCTTCGCTCGAGTTGGCCTCCCTCTCTGTCGGCCTGCCATCCGCCGACGTACGCCCACTAGGTCGTGCACCTCGGTCGTGCGTCTCCCGACCTCCATGAGTGCCGCCGCTCGTTTTCTTCTTCTGCCTCGAAGATCCCTCTCTCAATCGTCTCCCTTGACTCGTGGAGCCAACTCCTCGTCTCTGCTCGTCAAGCCGCCCAGGAGTGAGACGATCTCGCCTCGTTTGCCCGAGGGGAAGCGCAAGCGAGCGGCATTTTTTTTTGGCTCGTGGAGAAGTAGAAGATGCTCTCTCAGCTTCCCTTAGCTTCTCTAGTCGCCGCCTGCATCGAAGACTTGTCCAGCTCCTCCCCTCTTATCCTGGTCGATGAGGACGCCTTAGTAGCCCTCGTTCCCGCCCGCTATTCGTCAATGGAGCTCTGCCACGGACGGGCCGACCATGCTCCGCTCACTAGCTCCACTTGCTCCTGTCTCCATCGGCCGCTGCCTCAAGAAATTCGAGTGGCTTCGCGCCTCCGTGCATACGTCGCTGGTAGTCGGGTCGGATCTGGCTCCTCCATCAGATCCACACTATGCCTGCCACCCGATCCTCTTCTCATTCTTGCACTCGTCTCCATCTCACGCATGCGAGTGCGCACCCGGGCCTGCCCCAGGCCCCGGAGCTTCACACTAGAGCTGTTTCCTTTTTTGCACAATCTATCATTTGTGTTATCCTGTCAATTGAGTTATTTGGCATGTTTCATCACTAATCACCCTCTCAATTAGCTCAACAATTTATTGAGAGGGTTGAGATAGATTAGCAATCTCATCTATAGATGAATCTTCATCCCCTAAAGTTGACCACCAAATCATCAACAAGTCAAATCATATTGAACAAATGAACTATTGAAAGAGTCTACTGACTCTTACTCGTTTTCCTCTCATAGAGCTGTTTTTGTTTTTGCATAGTCTATCATTTGTGTTATCCTCCCAATTGAGTTGTTTGGCATGTTTCATCATTAACCACCCTCTCACCCTCTCAATTAGCTTAACAATTTATTGAGAGGGTTGAGATAGATTAGCAAACTCATATGTAGATGGATATTGATTCTCTAAAGTTGACCTCCAAATCATCAGCAAGTCAAATCATACTGAACAAAGGAACTATCGAAAGATTCTACTATAACTTCTAACTCTTACTCATTTTCCTCTCATAGAATCCAAAGTTTGAGTTGCAAGTTATAGTGAACATAGATTGATAACTATACTTAGTTGTATGATAGTTTATTTTGGACTTTTTGTATCAATCAATGGAAAGGTCGACCAATTATGTTTGTATCTGCTTGATGATGTGCATTGTAAGAGGATGAAACTAACCATCTTTCATAAGTTTGGGGATTTAACCTCAAATGGAGCTATCGTTTAATTGAAAATTTAAAAATACAATAATTAAATAGTGTAATTTACACTATTGATATTTATAAATGCAACACTGAATTAAATAAAGAAAGAAAGTTAAACAATTACTTGGATCAATCTTTTATTGCAAATCCAAAGCAATGGGATTACTAGATATCATTTTAACATCTGGATGCACCAGTGTTGTTAAATAGCCGCAATAGTGGCGCTATAGCGTTTTAGCATTTTTGCATAGCGGTTTTTGAGCAATCCGCTATAAAATGCTATAGCTTCGTTATAGCGGATAAGACCACATTATTATGTTTTTAAGTTTGAGAAATTAAAATTATGACTTTAATTGAGTTAGTACTGTGTTATCTTTCTTTATATAATTTATTTTATTTTTATGCAATTTAATTTATTAGGTGTATAACATATATTTCAAACGTTATACTTAAATTTATATATATATATATAGTATATTTTAAACACTATGTGGCTTCCGCGATTTGCCCACAACGCAATCCGCTATATCATATTATGGATTTTTAGCTTTCCACTATTTTTTGCGATCCGCTATTGATAACACTGGGATGCACCCAACTTTCTCCCATTGCCATAGTGCTACTTCTCTATTTAGCTCTATATTGCCATAGTGTCACTTCTCTATTTGGCTCTATACGAAGTATTACAATCCATAATGCGACTTGGTAGTCTTATTGTGTTTCTAAGTTATACTGGTATTGGTTGGCCTAATTTAGGTAAGAAGCTAAAAGATAAATTGTTTAAATTATTAATAAATGTGAAAGTTTTGAAATAACTGAAATCAATGTTTTGAAAATCGGTTACTTTTTCAGTTCGTACCTATCTGATGATAGGTCGGCTTATGACCAGCTTTCTCTTTTTAGAAAACCTATAAACCGGTTGGTATCGGTGTAAACCAGCTGGTTTTCAATAAATTTCAGTTTCACTGGTTAGTTTACACCGGTATCGATGGAAAAAACTTGTAAGTAGTCTTTTCTACTCTCAGTCGCCGAACTCGAAGTCGATCGTGCCTCCTCTTCTCTCCTCTCCTCCTTTCCCTTATCTTCTCTCCGCACCTCCCTTCTCTCATATGTACAAACCATTCTATGATAGTTGTGTGTTTTCCCCTTGTTTGAAGTATACATGCTATTTGTATAGATGTAATGGTTTAAATGTATACATATATGGTCCTTTTTAACTTGGACATTAGTCATTTTTCAATGTGAAAAAGTTGACGGTAACAAACACCACCAATCCTCTTTTCCTTTTTTTTTTTAAGGTGAAGATGCTTTAGTGGAGATAAGACAACTAGGAGAATCACTATCATGAGCATGAATCTCAATGCCGGTCCGGTACCGTGCTCCGGCGAGCCACCGGACCGGTACGGTACCGGTACCGGACCGACGTACCGAGCAAAAACCGATGAATCCCTAAATTAGGGTTTCGGCGGAAAATGGAGGCGGCGGCGGCCGAAGCTTCTTTCAGAGCTTCCGGTGCCTCCCGCTCCGCCCGAAGGTCGCCTCTGCTCCGCCCGTGGCCACTGCCGTCGCCTCGCCGCTGCCGTCGCCGGACCGTGCTCCGAAGGTGGGTCCGGTGCCGGTCCCTCGCCGGACCGGTACGAACCGCTCTTACCGGGCGGTTTGGAACGGTTTTGAAAACTGTGATCAGGAGTAAAACAACTGTTATTGGTCAAGGCTATTCATTAGCCACTTTCTTACTCTAATAGTTTTAACGAGAAAGACTGATAACAACTGTTACACTTTAGTCTTGATGATCATTATTTAAATAAGTAGGGCCCGTATAATTTTATGGGTGTTAGTACTTATAACACATGTTATTTATAGATTATTACAACCGTTTTATTTTAGACTATTACAACTACTCTATTCAGCCATTCAGCCGGCTGACGCATATTGTATACAATATTGACCTTAACTAATGAAAAGTGCGTTTGACAAGCTACTCCGGCGAGCAAAGGAGGAGCATGAGTGACAGTAGCAACAGTAAGTGCGAGGGAGAAAAGAGCACGTTCGGCGAGTGCTAATGGCAAAAAGGGGAGGAGTGGGAGAGACAATATTGGTAACAAGAGCTGATGAGAGAACAGCACGCTCGGCAAGCAACTCTAGAAGGCACTAACGGAGGGAGGAGTAGGAGAGATAGTAGCGACGACAAGACAGTAAGTGCAGGGGAGAGTAATTGAAAATAAGGTTTTATTTTCATGACCAAATGGACCAAACCATGATTAGTCCGATTCATTACCAAATGGTCTGACCGGTACCGGTGGTCCGGGACTAGTACAACTAGTATGTACCAGTCAGTGTTTAACCTTGACTAAAATAGTTATTTATGACTAAACAGGTACTGATGGATAGTCACGTCATTCTTTGCACATGAACATTGTCTTTAGCTAGTCTTTTCATAATTGAAGATCTCAAAGTAATAAAATGTAGAGCAAATCTTGTAAGCCCAGGCTATAGTATTACACTCTATAAAATATTGCATCTTAGCATGGACTCAATGGTGGATGTATATAAACTGAGTGAAAGTTTGTGCAATCTTCATTGTATTTTTCACCTCGTCAATTTCTGTAGTGTCCTTTATCATAATGTTGCTTCAACGAATGGTACAAGGAGCCCAATGATGTGAGGGTAATCATCTTGTATTCTCTCTTGAAATTGCTCTCATGGTCTGTCATAAGTTAGACAATCTATTTTGTTATAATATGGATGACATTTTTCTAAAGCTGATGATGCCTGGTTAATGCATCTAATAACTTGTAGAATATTATTTTTTATTATAATATATTAAAAAATATTATACTCATTCTAGTGGGCCCTGCCCTAGCATCACACGTGAAAATAATGTAAAGTCCTATTGTTGGCTCTTCATGCTTGTGATCCTGGTGTTGAATTCTTTTGCTTCATCAAGATAGAGTTCGATCTTATAAGCTATGTGGTTGAATTCATGTCTGTTTCTTGAATCTTGGACACTATAGCATGATAGTATGTGTCCCTGTGGCATAAAAAGGAATTCAATTGGAATGAAACTATTTTGAAATTGCATGCTAAGTTTCTTCATCTTCGTATGAGCATCGGCTATTTAAATTTGCTTGTGATCGGAACACCTTGGGGTCAATACCAGGCTAGGTTGCTAGTTCATCAATCCAATCCAAAGAAGTTGTCAATGCCATGTTGTTGACTTGTAAGGGCTGTATAACTTTCTCATCTTTATGCATGCTTGCATTTTGTCTATATGTAACCAAAGTCAATTCTATTGCATTTATGTTGCCGATGCCATCGCCACTACAAGCCTCAAACTAAAGTCATTTAGCGAACCACATAGAAGTGGATTAGGCAGGCATCGATTTGTGTTGGTCAAACAATTCATGATCCTTGACTCTACGTTGATCAGTACAAACTTGTCATACCTGTAAATGAATCGATTTTTTAAACTATGCCTGAGCTCCAATATCATAAACATAAGCTTTTTTTTTTACATGCAATCCAATTTTCTTGTATCCAGTATTTATTTCTATTCTCTGTTTTGTATTTAGTTCAATGCCTTTTTTGCACTTATAGTATAAATTATGACTTTTACTTCTTTAATGCATAATGTGGCTGCCAGTTTTTTCTCTCTTCTTGATCTGAGTGGTGAATAATTTCCCCTTTCTGCAAACTTATTTAAAATTTTGACTAGTTAATGTCAATTTTGACTAGTTAATGTCTCCTAAATATTCTAAGTGTAAGTGCTATGTTATTATAGAAATGTAACCCTGATCCTGCTCTCTGCTGTTGCGTGAGGCTGCATAACGCTTGGTGCATTTTAAATGTTGTTTTTTATATCCAGGCTGGATCTGCTATGCTGAAAAAACACTTGGATCATACATCTTACCATACATTTCATCTGTGAAGAGCCCCCAACAGACGATGGGATCTGCTATCAAGCACCACATAGTACAAAAATTGGGTCTTAGGTAAGCTTTTCTTTTTTGCACAGATGACAACCAACATGCAGATGCATGAAAATTTGTTGTGATTCAGCCTTGTGGATGTAATGTGAATACCAATCTTTTCTATGACCTTATGGATGCCATTTACCCTTAAAAATAGACTCATTTATAGTTTGATGGGTCTTTATGAGAAAGTAATTTGGCTTGAATGGATCGATTAGGAGTCAGTTTCTGTACAATGACTATTAAAAGGTTGATAATGGACTATTACATTTTGACCTATGTTTTCACTTATCTTCATGCTCAGTCTGGAACATTTCATCTTATTTTAATTTAGTGTTAACTACGCCATAATCTAGGATTTTGTCAAATTATACAAGGGTTTCAATTTTTGAAATTGATATTTTCTATCATTTTCCAGATAAATAAGTTCATGTGTTATTATGAAATATTGTCGGATCTTTTAGCTTTTAAAACTGTGATTTTGTTGAACAATCGTACATTCGCCAACCAACATTCCGTTTCTTTCAAAACATACTATTTTAACTGTCTGTATGTCTTATAGGCCTGGTAATGTCTACCATGTGACCGTGATGCCTTGTTATGACAAAAAGCTAGAAGCTGTCCGTGATGATTTTTCCTTTCCAATGGACGAGCTAGAAGATGGTCATGCCAGATCAGATGCAAGGATAGCGGAGGTAGATTCAGTTTTGACATCTGGAGAAGTTTTAGACTTAATACAGGTTGGGGTGCTACATTCATTGCATTTACGTATCTATTGTTTTGATCGCATCAGGCATTGTATTTTCTGCTAACCGTATTTCCTTTCTGATGCAGTTAAAATCTATTGATTTCAAGGCTTTGAAAGTGACTCCTCTCGATAGTGGGTAAGCTTCATTGTAAGCACTACAAGAATTTGAAGTATCAAATTCTTTAATTTCTTGATTAGCCTTGTCTTGAAAAGGTTATTTTTCATGCTTTATCATGTTTATTGTTGAGGACCATTTAAAATCTGTGATGTTTATTTTATTGTTGCAGGCACTACGCTAAGTTGGCATGTCTGTTGAAGTTTTGCTTTGTTTGGGATATTTTTTCTTAATTACTATCATAATTTGGTCAGTGGATACTGACAGTGTACTGAGTGAGATCTCTATGCTTATCAGGTTGACCAATGTTGATGACGAAGGACATCTTTATGGTGTCGCAGGTGGTTCTGGAGGATATGCAGAAACAGTTTTTCGCTATGCTGCTAAAAAGCTTTTTGGAGTAGAGATTCAAGGACCCCTTAAGTTTAGAACCATCCGCAACTCAGACTTCCGTGAAGTGACATTAGAAGTGTGTTCCTATCTGTCTTGAATTTTTGTATACTCTTTAAAAGCTTGCTTTCTTAGGTCCTTTTTTGTTCCTCAGGTGGATGGTCACACGGTTTTGAAATTTGCATTGTGCTATGGATTCCGTAATTTGCAGAACGTCGTGAGGAAGATTAAGATTGGAAAGTGTGATTACCATTTTCTTGAAATTATGGCTTGCCCGTCAGGTACTCTGTTCAGTGACATGAAATGCTGCTTAGGTGTGGAAGCTTGAAACATTTTATCATGCGCATTTTTCGTTATCAGGATGTTTAAATGGGGGCGGTCAATTAAAACCAAAGACTAATCAATCTGCAAAAGATCTTATCCAACTATTGGAAGCTTCCTACATGCAAGATGTAAGTTTCATTTTTCACCGACTAGTTGTTTAGAATGTTATTTAAAGTAGAACTTCATTTATATGGTGCTTTGCGGCTCATCTCCTGTTTCACTATCCTTTGTCTCCAAATGATGCAGCAGTATCGTGTGTCTTTCAAATCCTCTATATTTGTTTGATTCATTTGTTTATGTTACATAGCAAAGATCAACGACTCAAAACAATATCTAACATCAAATAAGTAGCATTTCTGTGATATTGTCACTGTCTGGACAGCGGGAAATGTTTCTGTTTGTGTTGATCTGTGTTTGTGTTTGATAGGATTGAGAGAATCAGCTTAGATGAAATGGTTGGGTGAGTTGTGCATTACCATACTAGAACCAAATAAAGGTACATTACATCAAGGTTCTAAATCTCAGTTTGAATATGGCTCAAACTACAGGCCAGTACTATTGTACCATGCTGTTCTGACAAATGGCAGCCTGGACTAAAATAGGGTCGTCTTGGAAGCTTCAGAATAGGTTACCTCCTTCAGTTCATCCCACAATGGTTTCTTAATCAATAAATTATGAAATTTATTATTTTGCTAGAGCCACGCAACATGGTAGAAAAGAGATTTCTTAGCTGGCCAATTATGGACTTCCAATGAGGCAATATGATAATCTTTCAGCAAAGTAATGACATCTTGGCTCTTCCAAGTTATTAATTATGAGCATTTAAGAGAATTTAAGTTTGATAGAGAAGATGAGAAGTTGTTGACTAGATACTTGGAAAAGAGAAAATATCCAAAATTTTGACTAGATACTGTGATGGTTAGAAAAAGTTGTCTGAAACATAGCGGTTTCCACAAATTGGAAAAAGTTGTAAGGCGTTTGGGTAAATTATTATGCTATAATTAAAAGTGTTTTATTGTGCTATCAAGAAGAAATTTATACATTATATTTAAAATTTATTGATTTGTAACATAAACGAAGAGAAGATCCTAATTTTGATTCCCACTATAATGTTTAACATATATAAAAAATAGTCATTTGTCGGAATAACAAATAGTAAGAAATTAAAGTTGAAACAGCAGAGGGATATTGTTCAGATTTACAGCTCAAATCTGATCATATCAACATATTGATCAACTTGGATGATGTAGAATTGTGATCACTTTTTAAAAAGTAAAAACAAATAAATAGTTTGAGAAAAGTTCATTATGGGATCTAAGGGATTTTAAGTTTGAATCATTGATAAGCGCTCCCATATAGAGGGAAGTTGAACATGGATAGCGATGACTTGAAGTGCTAATAAGGTCACTACAAAGTGGTGACCATACTAAGTGGATTTATCAATCATAAGTGTTGAACCATTTATTTTCAAGTACATGTGCAAAAGATGAAGTCAAAATTGACCTTGACCACTGTTGAGTGGCAGCCGAAAATAAGAAAGAAGACATGCCACAATCCTGGAATGCAGAACCAATACAACAAATTAGAAATGTAAAAGAAAAAACAAGGAAAAACAATAAGGCTGCGGAGTTGTGGAAAAATATGTAGAATAGTGTGGATTTCTAAAAATACCATGCTAATCAAACCGGGGGTCTTTGCCATGCGTTAGGATTGATTAATTTTAGAAAAAAGGATAATGGTCATGAGTCATTGGCATATTAGGAATTAAACAAAAAATGTGTAGTTGGTCTATGCCACGTTGAAGGCAACTTAAAAAATATTCCCTTATAAAAGGGCTAAAAAAGGAAAGAAGTGGCAATTGGTAGAAGAGATTGGAAAGAAAAATGATAAAAAGGGAAGAAGGCTTGGCAAAAAAAGATAGGAAAATTGGCCGTAAAAGGGTTGTTAGCATGAAGAATCGAAGAGGAGAAAATTATAAAAAAAGAAATGGGAATAAAAGGATGTCGGCTAGAGAAATGATAAGAAGAGACTAAAAGCATAGTAAAAAAAAAGGAGGGGGGAGTTTGCAGAGGAAGTGAGAAAATAAAAAGAGTGAAAGTAAGAATGGAAAAGGCACTCGGCGGGGGAAGAGAATAAAAAAAAAGGGAAGAGTTGAGATGCTGGTAAAGAAAGCAGAGTGCCACACATTTGATTAAAAAAACACGTAAAGCGAAATGTAAAAGGAATTTTCTTTTAGTAGGAAAATATGGTGTGCCACTTGCATTATGCAAACCCCTTTTTTTAGTGTATCGTTATTGAATGTGTTGTTAGTAGAAAAACATGGTGCGGTATTTGCATCATGCGAACTCTCCTTTTTTTATTGTATCATTATTGAATATATTTTTAATAAGAAAACATGGTATGCTATTTGCATCATGCAACCTTTTTTTATTGTATTTTCGTATTGAATTGTTTTTAATAGGAAAATATGGTGCATTACTTGCATCATGCAAAATCCTCCTTTTTATCATATTGTCACATTGAATGGTTTTTAGTAGGAAAACATAGTGAGCTACTTGCATCATGCACCCACCTCACCTTCTATGATTCGTGATGAGCGTTTAAAAAAAATGAAAGGTGATGAGTGCTTAAAAGAGAGAAAACAAAGGTAATGAGTAAAAATCATTCAATATGACAATATGATAAAAAGAAGGGGTTTGCATGCTGCAAGTAGCACACAATGTTTTCCTTCTAAAAACTATTCAATATAGCAATACTGAAAACACATCTAATAACGATGCAATAAAAAAAGGGAGTTTCTATGATGCAAGTAGATCACCATATTTTCCTATAAAAGAAAATTCCTTTTACCTTTCACTTTACCAGTTTTCTTTTACCAAACATGTGTGTGCTACCCTTTGTCTACCAGCCTCTCAACTCTTCCATCTTCTTTTCATATTCTTTCCATGTTGACTGTCTTTTTCCATTCTTTTTCCTTTTTTTATTCTTTCCTTGCGCCCCTCTTCCTGCGCATCTCTTTTTTTTTTTCTCTCTGTTCCTCTCCCGACTCTCCCGACTCTCCCCTCCACTTTTTTACTCTACTGTCATCTCCTTTTATCATTTCTCCCGACCTCCTCCTTTTACTCCCCTTTCTTCTTTTATCATTTTCAAGAGATTTTTCTGGCCAACTTCCCTTTGACAACCTATTTTCCTATCTTTTTTTTTGTTGTGCCTTCTTCCCTTTTATCATTGTTTCTTTCCAATCCCTTCTACCGATCGCCTCTTCTTACCTTCTTTTAGCCCTTATAAAAGGGAAGATTTTTTACCTTGCCTTTATCGTGGCATAGACCAACAATTACACATTTTTTTAATTTAATTCCTAATGTGCCAATGACTCGTGACCAGCATGATTTTTTTAGAAATTCCCAACTTTTTTAGATATTTTTTCACATCTCCTGCAGCCTTATTTTATTTTGACTTTTTTTCCTTTTACATTTCTAATTTGATATATTAGTTCTGCGTTCCAAGATAGTGGCGCGCCTTCTTTCTTATTTTGGGCTGCCACTTAACTGTGGTCAAGGTCAATTTTCATTTCACCCATTTGCACACGTACATGGGTGAAAATAAATGGTCCAACAGTAAGCTATTAAGAATTATGTAGGTCAAATTGAATGCTCAGAGACTGCATTTCATATTTCAGGCTGGAAGATAAGTCTCTTACATCCATCCCTAGTATAAATTAGATTATTTTGTCTAAAGTATATCATGGTTAAATTATTACAAAAATATTCGACAAACAAGACTACCTTGAAACTAAATGCTATTGAGGCTACTAGCTAGATCAAGTAACACAATGCAAGTGCTTCTGAACTAAATCATGTAATATCAGTTAAGATGAGATGAGTGAACTAACACAAAAAGATGCATGAGTATGAGTTAACTAGTGAAGATGAGATGATTGAACCAATGTTTAAAAAATTGATCCGTACTAGGCTCTGGCTAGTTTATACCGGTCTGGACTGTTACATGGACGCAGCAAATATCAATGGAGTAGAGCGGAGCAAGAAGAAGGGAGGAGTAGAAGAAAGGAGGTGAATGAGGAGAGATCATCTGCAAGCACCATCCATGTCCACCACCACGAGCGTTGCGAGCGTGAGTGCAGTCCGTGCTTGTAAAACACGAGCATAGTCCGCATTCGCAAATGCAAGTGTCAACCGCATCGCAAGTGCGAGCCAAGGATTTCAAAGCCGGTCCGGTGACTCGGTTCAAGGAGCCACCGGATCGGTTCGGTACCGGTACTGGTACCGTGCGTACTAGACGAACTGAGAGGCGAGGAAGAACCGGGGGCAGAGGGAAAGTGGCGGAAGCTTCGTTCAAAGCTTCTGCTACGACTGGAAGCTTCGAACAAAGCTTCCGTCGACGTTGGATCGAAGCTTCTAGCTTCCTGCGTCGCCGGAAGCTTCAATCGAAGCTTCTGGTGCGGCAACGAATCGAAGCTTCCAGTGCCGATCGAAGCTTCCAGACCTCCCGCCGCTGTTGCCGCTGCTGTCCGCCGCCGTTCCGTCCGGAGCCGTGCTCCGAGGCGTGTTCCGTTGCCGCCCGCTCATCGGACCGGTACCGTACCACAGAAACCGAGCGGTATGGTATGGTTTCTTAATCCTTGGTGCGAGCACAAGGGGGAGGACGAGAAGAAAAGAGGCGGCGGCAACAGTAAGCACCTTCCCAGAGTTTATCCGCCTACTGGTTTGCTGTGTTGGTCCACTACTGCCTCATTGTGTTAGTACCATCCTTGGTACTGACCAATACATGCTTGGTTTGAGATTTTAAACCTTAGATTAGGGCTGATCAAATGGTAAAAACTGAAACCGAATTTACCGAACCAAATTTACCAAACTTATTTTTACCGAAAATTTTAATATCGAAACCGAACTGAATTAAAAAATTACCGAATCATTACCGAACCGAATTCACCGCAAATTTTTGGTAAATTCAGTTAAATTACCAAAAATTGCATATGGTAAAAAAAATAAAACATAATTTTTAGCTAAGGTAAAAAAAATTAAAATTACCATGCACAGATTGTTCTTCAAATTTAAAATTTTGTTTTAATAATTATAATCTGGTTGAAGAATTCAAGCAAACTGAAGCTTACTAACATAAGTATCTCTTCATAAAAACATATTTTAGTAACTATAATCTGGTTCAAGAATTCAAGAACAAATTTGTGCAGTAGCATAACAATTATACAGCATACGAGGAAAACTGAAAGTAATGCACTATGAAACTATGAATGCGATGTCCAACAATTAATTAACAGATGAGATCTTAGAAACTCATCTAAATCCAGAAACAGATTTCCACCAACGACATAATTCAAAGCAAAAGCAAAACTGTTTTGAGAAATAGTAGAATTATAAACAGAACCAAATTGCTAATCACATACAGTAACTGCAAGCTTAAATCATATACGTTAATTTTTACTTGCATACCTACTCAATAGCAGCAACAACATCAGAAACATATCCCCAAAAAGCCTATAAAGAACCTTATAAACAACATCAGAAACATATCCCCCAAAAAGCCTATAAAGAACCTTATAAACAGCAATCCTGAAGATAGATAACCAGATAATATTAACAAGAGATCATATTGAACTTGCAGAAGATGGTTTGCATCATGTCATAAAACCATACCTGGCCCGTGATGCCATGCCACTTGCTTTTCCAAATTCATATCCATGCATTCTCACTGGGATTCCATTGTTTCCATCGGCAATTGCTGCTGTATGACTAGTAATAACATATGAAAAAGCAGAAATTGCCTAGTAACAGAACGAAACTGAATAAAAGCATGGATTTTTCATTGCATGCACAAAAATATCGATGACACAAAGTCCTCAACACAAGCCTGAGCCACAACACAACATAATCCACAACACAAATAATACAATACCTCAGGTCCACAGGAGCCTCAACCACACAATGACACAAAATCCACACTTGTTTACGTAAAGCCATCAACATGTAAAATCAAAATTCACAGAGCTAAGTAGCCAACAGCAGCCCAGCGAACCAGCCCTTCTTCCTTCAACAAGCGTCCATCATGCCATGTTTACAAGCGAACCAGCCCTTCTTCCTTCAAAAGCAAGTTAATCACTAAGCAGTCACATGTATCTTATAATTGTAAAATTGAAAAGAAATATAATAAGAATGCTATTTTAAAATAATTTATTTCTTACAAATGCTTACAAAAAATGAGAAAGAGATTAGATCTCGCACTCAACATTGCCATCATGCCATGTTTGAAAATTCCGCAAACAAAAATGAGTTTAGCAAAAAGTTCAAAAACAATAATAAATGCACAGAAAAGAATACAATGTTGAGTAAAATAAAAATTTTACCTGATTCAAGTTTGGTGTGATCTTCGAATCCAATCTTGGGCACATATCAGAGGTTCTACTACTTTAGGAGACAAAACTTCTGAATTAATCAAGAACTCAATTTCCAATACTAAATGCTGATTCTGAAGCAATAGTAGAAATAGGGACAGCAAGCACATCTCTAGCCATTTGTGATAGTATAGGAAATCTAAGTCCACCATGATAATATATCAAAATCTTCATAATCATCATCAACTTCTTCACTTATATATTTATCCAATTCAGTTCTTAAATCTGCCCCCCAGAATCTGACCTACACCTTTTTAGCCTTTCTCTCTTCAATCTTATTTCGTCATCTCGATAACTTTCACTCACATTTGAGTCATCAACACTAGTAAGTTCAGATTGTGAACTATCAGATGATTGATAGGTTTTTTGGAAAGTATTAAAACGCTTATATTTATTGAAAATCTCAAACAGTGCAGCTTTTACTTCCCTAGCCACAGTCATACTCTTTTGATGCTCATACAAAGTGTAAATCTCAGGTTCAGTATATTTAAACTTGAGGCGGATCAAGTGCAGCAGTAATATAAATCAACTTGTTTGTCTTTGAAGTATCGCCCCAATACATCTCATACTTCTCTCTCATAGCGTGGGCCATCATGCTTAAATCAAAGTCATCACATTTTTGCAACTTAAAATTTTTATCAACAATTGTAATTTCATCAAATAAAATAGTGGAAGTTACATGCAAGCTACTAGAAACTTTGAGTGTAAGAACATAAAAGTTTTCTAAAAACTGAATTGCTCTCTGGGTATCATTCCAATCTCTACTATTGGGCACACCATCACTCCCATCCTTCATTATAAGTTCATGGCAAAAGCTAGGATCAACCACTTTGAATCTGTCAAAGGCTCTTTCAAATTTTTGCGCAGTATGTAACATTGCTAACATCTAAGCATAACAAGCTTTTGGATTGAATTTTTTCAATCTCAACACATTCTTTATATTTCTTCAATCTAGATAGAGCTTGTCTCACATAGTGAATAGATTGCCGAATTTTTTAGATTGATCTACTCAACTCTTTCAACCCATTGTTAACAATAAGATTTGTTATGTGAGCAACACACCTCATATGAATGTATTTTCCTTGTGCAATACTAGAACCCCAATGGTTGAATTTGTCCCTCAAATAATTAATAGCAATATTATTATTTGAAGCATTATCAACTGTTATAGCAAAAACCTTATCTATCTCCCAGTCAAGAAAGCACATCTCGATAGCCATGCCTAAACCTCTACCAGTGATCATTAACTGGACAAAAATTTAGAATTTTCTTATGCAATGTCCAGTGATCAACAATATAGTGGGCTGTCAAACACATAATTGATCCTTTGTGATGAGGTCCATGTGTCAGTTGTTAAACAAACTCTTTGAGCAGAATTTTGAAATAGTTTCTTAAGCTCCAATTTCTCATTTATGTAAAGCTTCAAACAATCATGTGAAATAGTACATCTTGATGGAATCTTAAATCTAGGACATGCAATGGAGAGAAAATGTTTAAAGCCTTCACTCTCAACAAACTTAAAAGGAAGTTCACCAACAATAATCATTCTAGCCAATGCATTCCTAATAAGTTCCTGGTCAAATTTCCAAACAACAGTACTAGTACTTGCTTTGTCAGCCACCACATTGAAATTAAGTTCTATTTGTTGGCTTATACTAAATAAGTACTTCTTGCATATTTTGATATGATTTCTAAGCCCGGATGTACCATTACTTCTTGGATCAGCTTTAATTTCTTTTTCACAATATTTGCATTTGCCAATACTCAAACATTCTTTATCAAATTGCTTGATAAAATGGTCCCATACCTCATATATTGTTTTCACTTTTTTCATATTTTTTTGTTGTGTCCATTGTGTTTGACTCATTGGTTGTGTGACTTGTGTCTCTTGTGTTTCCATATCTTTTTCTTGCATCTATAATATAAATATAATTATAAATATAACACTCTAAAATAGGAATAATATTTAAACTTAAAATGATTAAAAACTTACATTTGTAGATAAAGATGAAGATGCCATTTTGTATAAAACCATAAATGTTCTCTTGAAGCTCTTTCTCGGAGAATTCAACACATAAATAGATTAGCTTAGTATATGACATATCCAAATATCTAATTAAAAATAATACTAATGCATATCAATATTATTACATTTTCAAAGTTTTATAAAGTATATCTACTATAGTTATACACTTATACTTAGGCAAATATAAAAAGGATGCATGAAATGTAAATGACAAATATACTAGTTGGTCAAACAATTCATACAAAATAAATTGTAATTCTACTTAATCTAAATAATAATAGTTTCTGACTTCCTATAGCGATTGCAGAATACTAGGAAATCTACTTAGAGAGTTAGAGCTAAACAAATTGTAAAATAATTCATACAAATATACTAATTGAAGAGGATTGCAGAATGGAAATTAGCAAATACTAGGGCTAGGCTTAGTTGCTTAGAGCGGACGATGGCAGTTAGTGGACTTGGCGACACTCGACACTCGACACTCGGAAACCTCGGCGACAGTCGAAACTCGCCACTCGGCAACCTCACGCCGTCGGCGGAGAGCAAGAGCAGCATTGCAACAGTCGTTTTCCTCAAAATCTCTAATCGTCAATCGAGTAAATCCAGCAGCTACCGAGAGCCCAAGAAGAGTAAAGGTAATTAGGTCAAGTTTGTAATCGAGTATAGCTGTAAAGACTAAAGGGTGGAGAGTGGTGATGTGCCCACGTGGAGACGTGGAGTAGGGTTTTATACTTTTGTTTTAGAATAAAAATTAAATATAATATTTAGATTATTAGGCATTAGATGGGTAGTGTGTAGAGACGTAGAGTGGGCTGGCCTAATAAGGTACTGGGTAGAGTGGGCGGGCCGCTGGCCCAACTTCATATAAATTAATAAATATTAATTATATTGGTAAATTTGGTTTTTACCGAAACGAAAAAATATAAACCGCTACCGAAACCGAATACCAATTTTTTAAAAAATTAATACTGAAACTGAAACTGATAAATTCGGTTTTTACGAACCGTTGCTCAACCCTACCTTAGATTGAACCAATGAGAGTGAAGGCTGAGTATGATTATCTATGAATACAAAGTAAGATCAACTATACACAATTTGTGATATAATAAGCTCTAAATCAGGAGTTCAAAATAGTTGCATGTAGTACTTTTAGTCATGAGATGTGAATAACATTGCATTACTGTAATGGCTTGAAACCCGCGGCCTGTGAAACTGCAACTTCTTAGCTCTGGGCTGCACAGCGGATTGGTGCCTACAGACCAGTTTGGTTCTGTTATGTTGCTGCAGCTACGTTGTCACTGTAGCACCTACTGCTAAGGGTGTTTGGTGGATCTAACTGAGCTATTACTATAGTAACTATTATTAAAATTGTTATTAATTTTTTAAATAATTAAATTTATAAAATTATTAATAATGTATACTAAAATATATTAATTGATTAATATATTTTAGTTTTAATTTTAAAATAAATGATATCATGCCAAATTTAAATTAACATAAATGACATGCATAAAATGTTTAGAGTTTGTTTAGAAAAGTAACACATAAAAATGTAAATTAATTTCGTGACCCCAACAAATTTAGAGTGATCTGATTACAAACTTTATTATTTTGCACTGCACCTCTTGTACCCTTCACCATAGATTCAATTGCTTTATACTCTGAATATGTATCTTGTAGTATTGAATCTAGATTACTATCGACCTCTCGAAATATCTTATTTGACATAGAATTTCATCTGATGTAGTTATGCAATGTCATAGTTGCAACGACTATTTTGACTTGTGTTTTAAATTTGTATTATGACATGTCACGTAAGATATCCTATCTTTTTTTTCAAAATTCCAAAACCTCTCAATACAATTTCTTAATGATGAGTGAGCTTTGTTGAAAATTTTTTTTAATCCTTGTGGTAGTTGTCCTCATTAAATAATTAGATGATATGTCACTCCCCTATATGGTCTAAGATATCTAGACATTTGTGAATAACCAACATCTACCAAGTAGTATTTATCTGTACAAATAAATAATAATATTATTTCATTATTTGATGTATGAATAAAATTATGTACTATAAAATATAAATACATATCAGGGGTGATGTTGAAAGTTTAGTTTTAGAGTCCTTATTGCATGTATTAGCACTCGATTATCATAAGCAATACCCTCAAAACCAGCTAAGACATGTAAATTGTAGATCAAAATTGCATACCGCTAAAATATTTTGTCGGTTGTCCTTTTCGTCCAATGTATACTACTTGGTCATGAATTGGTACAACAATATCTATATTGTCCAATGTATACTACTTGGTCATGAATTGGTACAACAATATCTATAAAATATCACAAAAATTAAATAAGATAAATAATATTTAAACTTGTATGAAACTTAATTTGAAAGTTTACCTTAAAATGGGGCATATACCTAGGGATGTCAACTGGTCGGGTACCCGCCCTTTTTGGCCGAACCCGAACCCGACCCGCCCCAAACCCGAACCCGGTTAAACCCGAGTCGGGTATTTAAACGGGTACCCGCGGGTACCCGTTTAAATTAAAATATTTATTTTTAAATTATTTTAATAAAATAACTATAAAATAATAATAATAATAATAAATATATTTATAAAAAATTATTTTATTATATAAATATATATATATATATATATATATATATATATAAATATAAATATAAATATAAATTTTTTATTATATATAATCGGGTATCGGGTACCCGCGGGTACCCATGAGAGTAAACCCGAACCCGACCCGATTAGCTAATCGGGTACCCGAACCCGCCATAAACGGGTCGGGTCGGGTCGGAAACCCGCAAAGTCGGGTACCCATTGACACCCCTACATATACCACTGTTCATTTACAATTTGGGATGGAATTTCCCTGAACCCACGATCAACTAGGTTGATCAATTCTCTTGCTAGCTTGCATACAAATTCCAATATTTCATGAAATATTCTACTAATTGTCTCGCCCAAATGTTGAAAATATTTTTGTGTCATTCTATTCGAAGCACCTAATGCTTGTATAGATAAAAATCCCTACTTTCTCTAATATAGACATACGAGTAAATGTTCTCAATGCAGATGAGATTTTTAAAATTTTACATAGATTAAGAAAATCATGTGCTTCTATTCTCATCATTCTCTTACAATATTCTATATGACCTTGTAATATCTCTCCTATCCAAGTAGCACCAGTGTTATCAGAGTTCATATAGGTATAATAATAATCTCTTGTGGCTGTAGTAATGCACATAAGAACTTTCAAGTAACAATTGCAATTTTTATTTTTGTCTTTATTTTTTCATTATTATTTTCATCTTCATCTTCATTATCATTTTCATCTTCATCTACATTTTCTTCTTCAAAGTAAATGTAGTTATCATCGTCTATACCTAAATATGTAAACATGCATTAGAAAAGAAAACCTAATAAACTAATCAACTAAGCATGCTTTTTAATTCATTTCCTACATGTTAGTGCACAAAAACAGTCAACAACTTCAATTGAATGGTTAGCTGCACCAATGTATCATTTCAAGATTGGCATGCTTCAATTTATTAAGAACCAATTCATTCATTCAAAACCAAATTAGATATGGAGTTAGAAAATATACATAATTCATTCATTCAGAACCAAATTATATATGGAGTTTGACAACATTCATAATTTTCACATTCAACAGCAGTATGTTAACACAATTCATAAACATGAGATAGTTAATATTACAAATAAAATAGTTGCTACATCAGACAACACATAAATATTATCATACTTAGTTAAAATTATAATATTAAACATAAATCAATGTTTGCCAAGTTTGACATGTTGGTATTTCAGCCATCAAACTTTTAAATCCATCTAGATAAATCTTTTCGACTTTTGCTCAAGAAATTCACAAGCTATATAGTATAACTCACTATCAATTAAAATCTCATCAATTGAATTTAGATCTTTTATGCACTCATCAATACTTAGTTTTGAAGGATCGCTTTTATTAGAATCAAAATTGGCTACACTCTCCACTGTTGCCACCAATCTAGATATGTCTTTTCTAAATTTTGTTGCTAAATTACCATCCTTACCTTTTCTTTTGATAGTCATTTTGGATGGTCATGATGAGGATGCAATGTGAGGAGATTCTATATTTTCTACCATTGGCTCATTAAATGTATCCATTGGCTCATCTAGTATATCTGGGGTATAACGATAATCCACAGTTGTAACAGTCTGTCCAAACATAATATCATTTTTGCTCTCAATGTCTGGGTGAATTTCTTTCCTTTTGAACTTGACAAATTCTTTGTTAACCTACATTTGCAATAGTTTCATATTAATAAAATTAATTTTTTTTAAGAATTATACAAATTACAAAATAAATATACATATAAAAAATACAAATATATTTGCAGCCCACCAATCTGCTGGTGCATCTACCGTCTCTATTGTGTAATCCCATTATAATCCAGTCTCTTTTCCTTTTAATTTCTTTTATAACTTTCATTCACCCTTTAGTTGATCCCACTTATTTTTTAATTATATTTTATCATACTTAAGTCCTAGAAGTTGATTGAAGTTATCAACGACATTTCCAACCCTATGCATTTAGATGTGTTTCAGGGCGCATGTCTTTCTCTACAGTAGATATATCCCAAAAAATTTGTACTGTATTTGTGGTCCAAATTGCCTTTGATGTTCTTTATAAATTTGTCATCTAATAAATCAATAATACTACTTTTAATAAACAAATCAAACATAAATCAATAAGAGAAATTATTGCATCAAATTCCAATTAAAAAATTGAAGCAACAAAAAAAAAAGCTATTGCATTGATTTAGACAAAATACCAAAAGTGTGAAATCTAATGTTGAAACCAAAAATAGCTTCAGTTTACCAAGAGAAGCTAATTCAAATGTTTATTAATCAAAGCTATAATTTTCAATATACTTAAAGTGATACTTTTAGGCCTAAACATAAGCACATAATAAACATATATTGAAAACCTACTATGAACTAATGATCTAATAACTACTCACTAACAGTTGATCTACTTAGCATATAAATAGATTTACGTAATTAAATTATTGCAAATTGCACTATATTCTAATATAATTGTAGTTTCATAATTTACACAACGTTAGGTGTCATGCAATGCAAAAACGATTAGTCATGTTTAAAGACTTGCTAATTTTTATTTAAATAAGGATATTTTTCTATGATTAGGTAAAATTATATTAAGAAAGAGGATGCTAATTTTGATAATTACTTACGAATATCAGTGAGACCTATAATTAATACATAGAATTAAAGTACGACGTATGACCAATGCTAGTGAAGTTTTGGTATTGTTTCTTTGTAAGAAAAGGATATCTCGGGCCTTCTTATCATGAAACTGAAATACGATTACGTCAGGTGAAAAATCATGGTTTCCTATGTTGGATCTTGTTTGTAAAACTATTTCTTTATTGGATATAAACAACTATGGGATGCAAAGGCGTGTGTCTATTGTAAAACCCTTTGTTTTGCCTCTATTGTCCTCATTCCACTTGTGTGTAAGATTGTTTGACTTTGAGAAATATAAAATGACCAATAAATAGTTGGAACGAAACATAATAGGACTACAGCAAAAATAGACAGTTGAGTTGCAACATTCATTCCAGATTATTGATGCTTCTCAAATAATGATGCTTAGAAGCTTGAGAAGAACAGGTAAAAGAAATAAATAGAAATGATGCTGAGAAGCTTAGAAGAACATGCAAAAGAAATAAACAGGATTGAAGCAGAAGAATAGATACAAAAAAATGATGCAAATAATCCCAAATTGTTGTTTGCTGGCCAATGAGCACGTGAGCCGTGGTTGGAGGCGGAGAGACAACGATGGAGATGTTACAATTTTGAATTTTGAATCTGAAAGTCTGCCACTCTACGTAGTTTTCATTTCCTTTTAAACAAACCCTAAGCGGGTACGGGTTACAAAAGGGTAAAAGGTTAAAAGAAACTTTACATCAAAATATAAAATTCACTTCCTAACTAATATTTACAAAATTAATATTTATGTCTACCACTAATAGGCGACGAGATGGTGGTGGCGAATTGAAGGCACCGGAAAGATGATGCTGACTAAGCAACGATAGTGGCGGAACGAAGATGTTAGTGGATTGAAGACAATAATGTTGGTGTAGTAACGACGGTGGCAGAGCGGCGATGCTGGCGGAGCTTATGAAGGTACAAAGGAGCCTCGATGTTGACTGAAGGAAGGAGAAAGGGGGAAACAAAGAGAAAAGGGGAGAAATGTAAGGGCAAGGTAAAGGGGAGAAACGAAAGGGAAAGGAGCATGGCATTGGGTAAATGCTTTGAATAGTGATAATCAAAATCTCCACTGTTACACCGTAAAAGCTGGAATCCAAACAAAACAAAGAACACTGCAGTTGCCTGTCGCCACGCCGCTCTAGTGCCAAACGGGCTCTATGTCTTGGAGAGCTGCTGTGCGAAACCACGCAGCCTCCCACTGCAGCCCCAAATGGAGCCAGTATGTAGTATTTACCACTGATATCAAGTATATCGGCACACACTTTCAAGTACTATCTGTATCTTTTGTTAGAAGAATATGGATCTAGATGCCAACTTGTTAGGTCAATATGTATATAGTTCAGTACTGCTTTACTGGTATTTACAACGAAAGATTTAAGGAACCTTGGTTGAATTTACCACTTGGCGTGGAATGGGTTTCCAAACACTGTGGTGCATGCGGTGGTTGTTCTGTGCTAAAAGTATGATACAAATTTCTTTTGACTCGATTGTCTTTTAACTGCAAATTGTGGTTCGGGTCCTTTCATTTTCTAGTCAGTTAACGTGCACCTGATATGATATCTCTTATTCTCCGTGATCTTAAACTTTTTTTTGGCAAAAATTCTTTAGCCGTTCAAATATTATTAGCCAGGTCAAGAATGAATTTAACTGGAAACAAATGATACCTTAATCTGAGATGTTTTTGGCTCATTGGCCTAGATTGATGTAGGAGAAATAAAAGCCTTGATCGACACCTTAGTTTACCAATTAATCACAGTTGCTTATTACAATCAGTAGTGCCAATAAATGTTAAATCCTTGTGGATTACATGAACTTGGATAATTACAACATTACTATTGGGTAAATATTTAGTCTGACAACTACCATCACATATGGTAGAGTATAAATCGATTAAAGCCTCTATTATTTCTTGACGTAATGTTAGGAAAATACGATTTGTAACGGGGAAAAGAATGTCAGCAATTATTCTAAATACAAAAGTTGTAAATCAGTTCTGTGTTATATTATCAGATATGTTTGTGTTGTGTATAAGTATTATTGAAATCGTCCATATTAATCTCAATTATGATATGATGTACCATTTAGTTGTTCCCCATATAAGATATCCAACACATGAAATGCGATGCCTGATCCAATCCCAAACTTATATTGGAGGCTAATTATTTTTCGATAAAGATTACTGAGGTCATTAATTAGAAAAAAGCAATTTGTAATTACTTGGTCATATATCTAGTTATGAATTGTTATTTTCATAGGACTCGGTCATAGCCGGAAATGGAGTAACGAGTGAACACCCGACCCAGTTTGTTGGGCATTGGAAACAGAAATTATCAAAATTATATCTGTCATCTACATCACTGTCTATACCATGCAACAAATAGTTTGTTGAGTAGGATATATCAAAAGAATAGTATGCAAAATAAAATATTGCAGTTCAATATTAATTTAACTTGATTATGCTTAAGCACGAGGAGTAATATTGAGAATTTTAGGGTGAGTTTGGGATTGCAATGTAATTGCAGCTGGTGCCACTTGAAAAATAATCTGCTGAATGGTTAATAGCAATATTGTTTTATGCCAGAAGAAGGATAGAAAAAATATTAAATTAAAAACCGTATAGAATTTAAAATCATTTGTTAGGATAAATTGACCACATACATCATTTTTGAAGTTCACAAATATAAAAAATATAAAAACATTAATATAAAAATAAATATAAATATTTTTATATTTATATTTATATACATATAATGTATATACATTTTTAACGACTGTAGTAATGTGCAGGTGGTGTGGAGCTGTGTTAAAAAAAAGGGAGCAGGTTCAAACCACCTGCTTGCGGTCCACAGCTATGGAAAAACATGGGTTAAAATATAGTCAACATAGTAAAGTAGGTGAAAATCATTTTTTTTTTTTTGCTGTGCCATTGCGGGTTCCGCACCTGCCCCTACCCCTACGCACCCTGCGCTAGCACCACAATCCCGAACGTGCCCTTAGTGTAGTTGAGATGAAATATTAAAATGAGTTGGCTCAAGGTTTGAAATTTCGATTTGTATGTTTTATACAGTAGCATAGTGATGGTTTTGCTGTAGCCAACTGGTCCGACTAAACTAATACATTGGTTCAGATTGGTTTTTCAAATCTTGAGATGGATTATTACAAATGTAACACAATAATATTCCCTTGTATAGAAAAAAAAGTACCCTCTGTCAGACTTCTTTTAGGCAAAATAATATTTGCTTATGTATCCTTGCATAGGTTATTGATTTTTGTATATATATTTGACTGTGCAAATAAGGTCAACATATATTTCCTATTGGTCATCACCCTGCTAACAAAGCAAGTACATAAACATTAATTGTCTTTGGAACATAAAGTCTATCTTCTGCAGATTCACACTTTTGTAACATGTGTTTGAATGAAATTCTTTTTTTGAAATAAAAAAACATATAAATCATTTGCAGAACTTCAAAGATGCACTTATTTATTTAGTTGTTTAGTAGATAACTTCAGTAGAGGTAGTATATGAAGTTAATCATATATGTGCTTGTAAACTCAAATTTTCAGACATACAATTGAAGCTAATATCTATTAGTCATCCCTTAAAATAATAACATATAATTGTAATTGATATTATAATTTTCATAATTAAATATCAATAGCTGTGATTCATTAAATTGATAGATAGTATTTATAGTAATGATTATGAAGGATATATATTTTTTTAATAGTTATAGAACTATTCTAATAATATTTAAGATACTAGATAGCTATGTTTCTACTTTTAAACTTAGACAAGCATTGAACTCTCTAGCAGGCGGCGGTCTTTGCTTTGATCTTTTGCTTATTCCTTTTATTTTCACTGGCTTTGGCATGTGCATGTACACTTCCGCAATCCTCCCCCATCCCGTAGATGCAATATGTCTAGAAGGAATTATTACTTCCACCTACCTATTGTTGATCTGGGTATTTTGAACGCCAATTAGATTTCTTTCTAAATCCTATCACTGATTTTCAAAATCTTGTGATTTTGTAGTCGCCTTGATTTATTTATATGACATATTCCCTTCCTACTGATAGGTACGAGTTGTAGACCCCTTTGATAATCCAGTAGTGCAGAAATTGTATGATGAGTGGCTTGGACAACCCGGCTCAGAGAAGGCGCGAAGGTACGTGCACACGGAGTACCATCCGCTTGTGAAAAGCACTGCGGCTCAGCTACACAATTGGTGATATAATTCGTAGTTCCTCTAGTTGTCTGGATTCTTCTATGCTATTTATTGACCATCTGTAGATAATACAATAAAGGTATGTGTTCTATCCAACAAAATGCTCATGATACCATGTTCACTCGGCTCTCCAATATCACCGTCAACGATGTAGATTTTATTTTAGTATAGAGGGTTCTATTATTTTTGTAAAATCTGATTCTAGCTGTTCATTGTAAAGTGGAAGCATGGTCAGCAAATGTACAATGTAATTTTGATCTCCTTTGCATGCTTTTTATATCTGGATTTCATGTGTTAATCACAAACATTTTATATATTATTTCTAGACATGATAATTTTGGTCTACGTAGAATTGCACTTCACCATGGAATACTTTCTAGCATCTTTTATTTTGTTGCATATCGACTAATTGCTTCTGTGTCAGTGTAAAATTTCCTCCGTTTTTCTTATTTATATGATCTTTATTTTGCCCTGGAAGATATAGAGCAATGGATCCCTTGAAATAATTAATACAAAGGAAAACCTTGGCCGCTACTCTGCCCACAGTCAGATAAGCCACCTCAAGAACCATTACTAGAAAAGAACTAAATAGTTAAAGGTATTAGAAAGGCACTCTTAATATCTAGAATAGTGATGTTAAGTAGGATTTGAGTTTGATCATTATTAGTATATGAATCGTTAACACCAAATAGAATTTCATCATGAGAAATTCAATGTATTGCTTGAAATGATCAGTAAGACTAATCCTAAGTGGATGATATATTTGCAATTCATATCACTTGGGATATCAAAAGAGTAGGAAGAAACAATTAGTACTTTAAATATAGGACTCCCTATTATTAAAGGGAGAACACCATAATTAGATGTTTGGCATATGACGTAAATAGGAATTGCAATTGTAGGAGGAGAGTTAATATGACGAAACTTTTTTGTAAAGAAAGTATCAAATTTCTCTAGCCCATAAAATATAATTGATAATATTAAATTTAATATGGTACTTTTAGAAAGACAAAACTTGGCGTCAACTAGAGAGCCATTCTCAAAAGAGTGAAAACTTCTTAGCAAAAACACTAGATTTTGTTCTTCACATGCCCTAACCTATAGAAAAGGTTTAAAAGATCCATTGACAGAAAGAGAAGAGAGCATCTTAGATTTCCATCAAAATTTGCCTAGTAGAGGAGAATGATGTAGCAAGAAGGCAAGCTTAGCTTGCTCAAGAGGCTACAGAACCAGTTAAAAAGAAGAGGGCCGCTAACATACCTTACTGTTGAAAAATCATTTGCAACCTACCATCTTAATCCATTAGAAAGTCTCACGAGGAGGCTGCAAGGCAATAGACAACATATTTAAGGGGCAGGTAGTGGCTGAGGAGGGGGTAGATGATAGCTAGGGCTAGGGCAACGAGAAAAGGCATGCAGCAACTGAAAAGAATGGTAGTAGATAATGACTAAGGTTAGCGTAAGGAGTCTTACGATTATAGAAAGAGTGAGAGAAAGGGCAGCAATTAGGTCAAATAGAATTGGCTTTAGTACGTCTTATGACAAGGCATAAGAAAAAGTAAATCATAATTGCTCTGTCGGACTAGAATAACATAAACTGTCTGGCACATTGTTACATTGCTCTATTCTAGAACTATTTTTGATATGGGTATAAGTTGTTTGATTCACATATAACACATCCAGCAAATGCACCTCAAGAAAATACATCCTCTTCTCCTGCTCTCAAATCCGAACTAATCAAGAGCAAGAGCTCTGATCAGATTATAGCTTTACGATACATGATTACGTAACTTAAGCATATGGTGTCAAAAACGCCAAAACATGGTAATTTTGTTCAGGTAAAATTTTGAATCTATCCACAGTACAATCAAGTAACCCTGCAGAAATATATTCACTAACAGATATAAACCAACCCACTTTTAATGCAAAAAATCGCTCAGAGTTTCTTACAATAAGGATTCTACTGTCCCAATTTGTCCAGGCAAAAGTGACTTCAGAAATTGACAAATCTCAACTAATAAAGCCTAAATGCAAACCGTAAAATTTCTAAAGAATCCCCCAGTTTCAATAATGGCCCTCCCAACTATTATGCAGCTTCATTCCATGTATATCTGAAAGATTCCCAGATCTAGAAACTAACTCATGCAATGACTGTACCATGACCTGCTCTTCTTGAACTAAAAGAAATATTTACAGGATAAGCTGTTTGCACAAGAATACAACACTGCATGAAAACAAACCTATCAACTAGTTGCAATGGCAGCTCAACCAACATCTATCCGTGAGCAGATTGAGTCAGTAACTTGGCATGGTTATGCTCTCCTTCATATGTCACAATCAACATTGTAGGGTCTTCAACACACCTCTCAACATGCTTCCTTGCAGGGCATCCCCTTAAGCTGCTGCATTTGTAGTATCCTCTGCTTAATTTCAGGCACATATGCTTTAGTATCAATTTAATTTTCACTGTTAAAACCAAATAAACTAGCAAACAACAATTAATAATGTACTCTTAAGATAAAGGCTCCAATTTAGGAATCTGATTATATCCTTTTGACACTGAAAGTATATTACAGAACAGATTAATACTTATCATTCAACTTGTCAACTGTTGTGTCATTTTACTTGTAGTATGAAGTTAAATTCATGAAGAAACCATGTCAAATATTTAGCTTGTTCTTAGTCAGTGGTGTATATATTTTGGAGCAGAAGCAGCCAGAGAAATGGACCAGATGTACCTAATTTTAAGAGAATATTTAGTTCGGTTTGCCAAGAAGCTTAAATTATCTGTGTGTAAATAGCAGACTTTACCAAATTCTACTAATTTACCGCAACTAATTGAAGCTACCACTATATGAAAAGATAGTTTGAACAGTTTTATAATAGATTTAGATGGTTTAGTGAATTCTGAGGGTTAAATGAGATATTTAATTAATTCGGTGGCGAAAATATAAACATGAAGGATCAAACTGAGATAGAATCGTATACTTGAGGGGATGAACTGAAACATATGAGAGATGAAAGATACATGTTTTGGATAAAATGTTCAAGCGGATCATCAACAAGTTATGGCTATTGACCCCTTAAAATTCAAATTTTCCTGAATGGAAATATTCAATGTTACAAGTCCTACATAAACAAAATATTAAATCCATTTTACTTTCCTTGTTCAAATATAAACAAATTACAAAACAAGGACAAGCCATTGAGTTTAAGTGTGCTCTAATACACAAAGATCATTGTCTATTTAACTTCATTCAAATCCTTGCAAATGGATTATAATCAAGTATAGCAATAAAATTAAAGGGCAGCAACTAAGCAGTAAACTAGAAGTAGCTCCTTCACTAAGATGCTAAACTGTTTAAGAATTTCAGAAATCAAAGGAGAACTGCAAATTTTTCTTATACCTAGGATGTGGAGAACCCTTGATTGGCTTCTGCCCATATTTCCTCCATGAGTACTCATCAGCAGGGATATCTGCAAGCTTGTTACTTATAGCGGGAACCTTAATGGTTCTTCTGACTCTCAACTTCCTTTAAAAACAAAAAAACAAGAAAAGCAAAAGCTAAAGTTCATCTAAATGAAAACAACTTCTTCCAAGAAAAGAACAAAAGGCAAACCAAGTAGCACGGAAGCTCCAACCTCTTCTTTGAGCAGTGGCACCTGCCTGTTTTCACACATTTGCCACTCCTATGTAGGTGCCAGTTCATTGGACTTGACAACTGTGATCCACCAACTAAGTTGAAGCCCTTCCCATCCATGCTTCCGTCCATGCTCAGGGATGACAAGAATGACCTTGACGATGACACAGTACCGGTGCAGAACGAGTTGTCGAACTTTATGTTCATGCCACTGTTGTTCCTCCCATAAATGCCATTCGGGAACTTGATCTGCTGCTGAAGCTGAAACATCTGGGCGTTGTGTTGCTGCTGTAGGAATCCAGCAGTGGTGCTCCTAGATGCCTTGCCCATATCCACAACAGGATTCTCAAGAAACATTCTTGGGGGGATTTGTGAAGCATTTTTGGCAGTGGAGCCCGTGTCATTGGCTGGCTTTTGTGGTCGGTTTCTCGGAAGGAGGTGGAGCAGCATTGGAGAAAGGGCAGTTCTGGGTATTGCTGGACTATCCAAGAAGATGTGATGATTGAAGTGGAGTGGATGACGATTCTTCGGCCTCCTCAGCCTCGCATGACCCACACCATTACTAAGCATGGAAACAACCTTGGTAAACCTAGAAACTGCTTCCCCTGTCTCTGCCACCAGATTTTTGCAAGCCAAGGGCTGGTCTCGCGCCTCAGACAGCAAGCTCAGCACTCTGTTGCAGCTCTCCACAGCCGCTCTATTAGCCTCTTCCACCCCCTCCATGCTCAACACACGCCAAGACAAACTCTCCTCGGTCCAAGCCTCCTCCCACCTCACAACGCAACGGGAATCTCCTTCAAAAGATTAAAAATCCTTCTCAGCATGCAAGCGAGGAGACGAAATCATTTGGTTCTCTGACTCCAGCTTGATGAAGTACAGGAGTAAAACAGATTAAACACTTGAGAGGGCACGAGAGACGACACAGAGGACATTTCAAGGCGTTCAAAAGAATCAAAATACCACCATAGGAGAAGTTAGGCAAGCTGGGGGAATCCAAGATCGGATGTTGACTATACCGGACAGGTAAAGTTTCCGTCTTTTGCATTCGCCACAAGCTTTAAACAATAAAGTTAAAGATTCCAGGCCATAAATCTCCGGGAAATAAATTTATCGCGGAACACCAAAGCAAGAACAATGGGGGCAAAAAGAAACCCTTGGCTGTGAGGGTTGGAAACCCTAGAAATCTGCGACGGCATGCACATATGCCGTTTGTATAGTTGCTCCAATCACATGAGAAATCAAGATTTATATTGCGGGAAGACGCTTATTTCTTGAGAAACGGACTACGCACCGCGCCGTACCCCCGGCGTACTTAGTTTCTCACAGGAGAGATCAGGACCGTCAATTCACGATCGGGCGGCGGCATGAGTGGGGCGAATTGGAGTCGCCTGTCTACCAGACTCTGACAATGGGGCCCACTCCCCTGCTCCACTTATCTTTAAATGGTTAAAGGTTTTGGTTCAGTCATCGGTTGACGTGGCACAGTTTTAGCATACTATCTTTTCATTCGCAGGGATCCTCTCCAAACAGTGAGCGAATTGGAAGGATCCCAACGGCTCATTGTGTCAGAACGCCTCCGTTCTGAGTGCACTCTGGAGGGTGATGTGAGAAAGTTTCATTTTTCATATGAAGTTTAATTGGAGCGGATCCTCACCTATTTTATCGTGCCAGAAGCGACGTAGTGTCTAATGGAAACGCGACACGCAGTACGTTTGTTGTTGACTGAGACGAGATGAGGGCCCACAGGTCTGCTCCAGTCAGAATGCTGTCGACTGTCTTCGTTTTTTTATTCCCTTTTCCATTTGTGCTACTCCGACCGGACTAACCGATTCGACCAAAACGGGTCGAGCTCGAGTCCTGCCCAATGGCCAGCCCAATTTATCTAAAATCAGAATGCTTGAACACAAATTAGATTTCAAATTATAGTCATGGGCGGTGATAAAGTGGGTGCCATAGTTTCAAATTCCAAGAAAGAATAAAAGGTTGGAGAATAGAAAATGTGGTGATATCGGTCGACACATCGAATTCCACCCACAAATTGAGCCAACCAGCAATCTCAAATGTAACTGCGTGATGGAGGACCATCACGCTTGCGTTGTGCGTTCTTTCATAAAGTTGTGTACATCACGGATCACCACAAATTGAAGTGGAGTCCGAGTCCATCTTATGCTATCCAATTAATTAAGCAAAATCATGCACACTTCACAAACGAATTACGGTTTTTTTTTACAATATCAATAATTATCATTCATGTGTAATAGGTTGAAACTTGAAAGGACACCTTTTAGTGACTATTTAGTAAAATATAACTAAAAATAAAAGTAGGTGGAGAAGAGAAGAGGACAATTCCTCTACACGGTGTCAAGGTTAACTAAACTGCATACTCCTCTAATTCAAAGTTTTTAGTTAGATGGGCTAAGCCCAAGTGATTGTTGGCTTGTTGCCTTGTGAAGTGCACCTAATGAGCTCCTTTAGCAAGTAAATATAAACATGCTGAATCATATTGCTAGTGCTCCTTAGTAAGAAAAACATAGAATCATAATAAATAAATTAAAAATTCCATCCAAATTACTAATATTGTATAAATAATAAAATATAATTATCAAGGATAATTATTTTTATAAGGTACCCAACAAAAGCATCATGATTTTCGATTCATGAAATGATATACATCACTTTCAATATAAAAATTAAAAAAATGTAAAATAATTGAACTCAGTGTTTAATTGAATCTTCTTTATTTTATTACATACGAATAGCAAATTGTTATTTTTTAATCTTGGAAAAACTCTTTCTTAATATTGAAGTATAATTATTAATCTATAATTTGAACATGCATATATTTTAAATTTTTTAAAAATAGTAAGTAAATAATAAATTTTAAATGTGTATAGTTAAAAATATACTAATATAATTATAAGGGACATAATAAATGATAGTATTATATGTAAATAATATGCAATAGCCACGTAGTTCGTTCAACCAACTTGAAACTGGTATTTAGACTGTATTCTACAGCAATTAATTCTTTCCTTTTTCCCAAACATTGCCCTTTCATTATTTTTATTCCGGTCAAAAGCTGACGGCCGCTCGCTCAATGAAACCCAATTCCTAGGGCAATCTCGGGTGCGCCACCGCCCATCTCAGCTTTAGTCGTTGCCGAGGACGTCGAGGCCATGGACTTCGCCGAGCTCGAGGCGATGGAGGGGCTCCGGTGGCCGTGGAACGCGTGGCCGCTCTCTCGGAGCGACGCCGCTGCTCTCGTCGTTCCCCTCAGCGTGATGTGCTCCCCGCTGATGCCACTAGCCGACCTACCCCTCCTTCCCTACGACCCACTCCTTTGCGTTAGTTGTCGCGGCGCCCTCAATCCCTACGCCCGCGTCGACTACCGCGCTGCTCTCTGGACCTGTCCCTTTTGCTCCCACAAGAACCACTTCCCCCGCTCTTATGCCGGCATCGGTGAGAACAATCTCCCTGCCGAGCTTTTCCCCACCTATAGTACCGTGGAGTATGTCCTTCCCAGTAACCCCCGCCAAAATCCTGGTCCACGAAATGTGTTAGGGCCATTACCGTCGTCGTCAGCCGCGGCATCGTCTTTGTCGGGATTGGATGAGAGTCCGCTACCAGGGCCAGCATTTGTGTTTGTCATCGATGTTTGCTCCGAACAAAGTGAATTACGAGCGCTTAAAAATGAGCTACTGCATATCGTCGCACGGCTGCCAGAAAATGCGCTGGTTGGGTTGATCTCGTTCGGGTCAATGGTGTGGGTGCATGACCTGGGATACACTGACTGCCCCAAGGTTATGGTTTTCTCTGGGGACCGGGAACTTTCTTCAGAGAAGGTTGGTACTTACTTACCTTTACCTTTTCATCATGATCATGATCATTTATGCCATTCGTTTTGTGAAACGAAGACAATGTGGGTATCCATTCACTTATATTATCCAAAATGATTGCTTCATTATTGAAAGCAATTGGAAATGAATAGTGAATGAGTTATAATTCCTTTGAAAATGTACCATAACTGAAAGGCTGAGCAAGTGGGACAAATCAGTTGTTAGTTGTAAGTTGTAGTCTTACAATTGGAAAAATCACTTTCTATCTTTGAATTTCTGGACTAATTTATAGTAAAAGGTGGATCGTTTGAGTCTTTGAGCTATGATAGTGTTGTTAAAGGCATGACTCACACACTTAGGCCCAAAAAGAAATAAGGTGAATGATGCATCACTGCACTAAAAACTTTCTGGACTCCTTTTTATATATATATACAAGATGAATGACTAGGTGGTCTAGGATACTTTGAATAGTGTTTGAAATGGCATTCAATGTTGATATGTGAAGTATGGTGATACAAATTCAATTAAGTTTTACTATAGATTGTTGTGTTCTGAAGTAAGTTTTAGTATAGTTTATTATCATTATATGGCTAGAATGCATTTTGATTATCACATAATGGCATGACTATTACCAGCTCAGCAATTCTTCCAGTTAGAAATCTCCACATGGATATATACATATGCATACAAGTTTTTTTAAATTTATCTGTTATCAAACACTCAAAAACCTTGATATCAGCTGGATTACATCAACAAAGAGGAAAAATCTGGAAATTCAAAAGTATTCATACTATTAGCTAAAACAGCTAGATAGCTTAGATTCTTCTTCACTTATCAATTAGTATGAAGTCTTCATGCCTAAAAGAAGAGGTAGTACTACTTCATGTTCTCCTCCCTCCCTTTGCTTCTCTCTCATATAGGTGCCTTGGCTCTTCCTAGACAAAGGGCTAAGAGGCAATTGGCGAGGGCATAAAGATATGAAGCCAGGTGCCAAAACCCTTGCAATGATTTATTTCATTTTGTCCCCATGTCCAGCAGGTTGACTTGAATTATCTGTATTCAAGTAGATCTTTGCCTATTCTACTAGATTGCCATTTGATTCTTGTTAACTTTGGTTTTTAGTTTGATTTTTCTAGATTGCCATTTGATTCTTGTTAACTTTTGTTTTTAGTTTGATTTTTCATGACAGATCAAATCAGTCAACGTTGACTAGATTCATCGTTAAGCCAGTTTGGAATCGATCATGATTATTAACATGGCTATCCAGTGTCAATATCTACCTATTGGCACCAATAATACCCTTATGCTTATGTCTACCAGTGCCCAACAAGGTGTGGGCAACTATAAGCATATTGATTCCTAATTGACATACATATAACTATTTCAACCAAATATTATATCTTCATACTGTAATTTGATATTGACATTCCTATATGTAAAACTATCAAATTCGTACTAAGTTTTATGATTTTATGATCCATAACATGACGTTTGGTGCTGATATTAATAGTGAACCTTGATTGGGCTAGCAGTGCACTGTAAGAATCAACATAGATCAATGTTGCAGTTCAACAAAATCCACATTTGAAAGTGACTCTAAGATATATGTTATTAATATATTAAATGTGTAATGAGAAACAAGTTGTTATCTTCCAAGATTTGCATTTGAATAAATGGAGATGCAATGACCACTAAACTCTACACTGGATGCAGTGAAGAGTCTTAGTTACTTTTGATCTATAGACTTGGTTGTTAGGTTGTGACCAAGATGAAATATTGTCAGATCAACACTCAATAAGTACAACTAAATGCTAGACTTCTTTGGGATCTCTCCTTTGGTATAGTTGCTTGATAATGCAGTTCTACTTTTGTGATCTTTGTGGTATTGATCTTGGTTGTTATCTTTAAATTGTGCTTTGCAAGTTCATCATTTGCTTTGTGGAAATGCAAGTGTTCATTATGCCCCACCATGCCCTACATCATTAACTCTAGCTCTAGTATCTGGATGCTTATATTGTTGGCTAATATCACATGAATTTTTGGTGGACTTTTGCAGTGAAGAATTGCATCAAGAGAATGTTGCCTTCAATGTGGGATTTCTCTATATCCATAGAGTCCAAGGGGTTAATTAGACTTCTCCTTGTGTGAGGCATGAGCTATTTTCCTTGACATCATCTTTCTTCTATGGTTGATTGTGGTTTTGTTGCTAGCTTCTATTGGCTTAGTGGTACCCTCATATTGAGGCTGTAGTTCACTATGAGCAAAATGCGTTAATATTTTTTTACTCTAGGTGATCATCATTGTCTTCTTTCTTTTGACTTTGTCTATCAATTTCACATGCACTTATGTTTGTGCAAAGGATTAGTTGAGAATGTATTGCATTTGGATGCAATCAATCTTCTGACTTATTTAAGAGTTGAATGCCCTATTTGACGATAGAATACAATTGCATCATTAGGTCTTTCTCATGTTGGGCTCGGAGTCAAATAGTTCAAGCTCTTTGTTGTTAGTTTAGTATTCTCAACTACATTGAATTGATGATGCTGAGTGCTTGGTGTGCATTTTGGAGTGGATCAATATAAACATAAGTTAGTTACACCTATCTATAGACTTGATAATTCGGGTCAACGGGACATAAACGAGTCATGATAGCTCTGACCCGTGACCTGATTAAACCGACCTGAACAAGACCCATTTAATTAATTAGGTCAAAATTCTGAACCCAAACACGACTCATATATAATTAGGTCAACCCGACATGACTTGAGTAATCTGTTTATTAAATTGATTATATCTAAATAGTGATGTATTTGATAAACATCTTAGTGTAAACTCAACTTGACCCGACCCGCTAACCCATTTAGAGGTTAGGGTATTCAACTAGTGGTGGTGAGACTTGAGAGGCACGGGGCTGCCGTAGGGGAGGGGAGCTGTGAACCTGTGAGAGAGAGTGAAGACAGAGTCCTTCTTAGCAAATTTGGAGAGAAAGAGAGGGGAGAAGCTTTGTGGTGGATCCAATGAGAGGGGTAAGAAGGGAGAGGAGCTGAATGCTCAACAGACTCAGCGAGAGGAGAGAGGGAGAGAGGGAGGGGGAAGAAGAAGAGAGGGGAAAAGGGGAGTGAGGGAGGGGGAGAGGGAGAGAGAGGGGAGAGGAGTTGTGAGCTTGGCAGACTCGGCGAGAGAGAGGAGGGAGAGAGAAGGGGGAGACGGGAGAGGAGTTGGAGCTTAGTGGATGAGAGAGAGAGGAATAAGGGGGAGAGAAATTATTTTAGGTTTGGTAAGATTAGGCTTTTGGGCTTGGTAGATTGGGCTATGTACATTTAAGACGGGTTAGGCGGGTCAACCCGTTTATGACCTGGCTCGACCCAAAATTAATCGGGTCAAAAATGGGTTGACTTGATTACGACCTGAACATGATAAGGCTTGATCCGAACCTGCCTAACTTCATGGCTGGGCGGGTCGGGTTGGCTGGTTATGTCAATTTTTGCTAGGTCTACCTGTCTGCGTGAAGATGTTTAAACAGGAACCACATTGTATTTTTTTTTATATGCAGTGTATCTACTCCGAAAGTTTTCCAACCGAATTCTTCCTAAATACTCTATTTTGATAAACCAGCTCTATGGATATTACAATGAAATAACCCAGAATTTCAATTTTTTTTCTTTATTTGTTTCCCTCTTTCTTTTCTTTTACTGTTCTAAGAGAATAGAAATTCGTTCCACTATTCTATTCTAATAATATTAGATATGGATTACGGCAATACATACTTTCTATTGGAAGTGACTAGTTGTCCAAAGAAAAGAAGTTCTATACATAATAAGATTAAATTTCAACACACGGAAACCCCAATTGTTTTATGTATTGGTAAATATAGTTATTTGTGATTATCTAGAAGAAATGGATATGCATAAGAATCTGGATATAAAATATTTTGATTGTAGAATTCTTCATTTTAACCTTAGAAACAATATCACTATTAAGGAATGGACTAATATGCATATTGGTACCAAAATTGATAGGAATACTACAACTAAAAAAAATATGAATATTAAAAAAATTGAAAAATAGATCTTTTTTTTCTTACGATTCAACAAGAAATCAATCTATCCAATATAAAAAAAATCCATTATTCGTTGCAAAATCAGTATAATTCATAAAATTTATAAATTTTCTTAAAGGGAACTAAAATTTACAAGTATTTAGTCCCATTTTATATCTTAATCAATGCATGTTTATCAAAGTCTATATCTGATTTCTAAATATGCATTCTTCACTAATGGTCATTGTGGCACCCTTAGGATTTGACTTGTATCATATTTCAAAGTGATTGTAGGAGGTGTTATTGCATAGTGTGTTGATGCACGATTTTGAGTTAAAATAAAAAATATTGATTACAAAATTTATTGATTATATGTGTCAAATGAAAGTAAGCTTAATGGCATAGTGAATATTTAGCTCTATTTCCTCCTCCCATCTATGACAAATAATGTTGACGTAACCTTGTGCTTGAATTCGACAAAGCATTAGTGATATTTCCAGCTTTATTAATTGTCAACCTTGGATAAGATTCCACAACAACTATAATATCATATAAAAAATCCTAAAATCAACCATTAAATATAGTTTTCCTCCTTCCCTTTAATGGAAAAGGTGTATCGTGAACCACACTTTATCAACTTGTAAACATGGTCTTCAACTAGGCCCTTTGTACTAAGAGGGGACTTCAATTCAATCAAGTGCCTCGCAATCCTTTATGCACCTAGATGTAACATCTCCTCACGACTTTATGGAATGCATCTAGGGATGAATTAAGTGACATTTTTGTCATTTTCATTGTCTTCTTCACTAGCAAAAAAGTTGTTATTCATCATCAAGTTGATACAATGTATTGCACATGGAAGTCTAAAACATGTGCAGAAAAAATCTTTATATATTAGTTCTTTGACCCTCTTGAAGTTAGTGTCATTATCTATTATGATTGTCACAATGTGATGGGGGCTCATTTGTTTCATAGTAGTGGGATGAAGTGCCTACAAGCTTGTGGCAAATCATCTTGAGGTTGCAATAGATGAGGAAGATAATAACACCCATTTGAGATAGCCTAGTCTATATTGTACACTTCCTTGTCAATGTAGGGGCTAATGATCTTCGAACTATATCCTAGGTTCATTCTCTTAGATGATAGGGAACATCAGTGTAGTCGGTGGTCATATAGTGCATTAGAGGAATGCATTTGAAGTAGAATCATTTGGATATTGTTTGTCCTATATCATTCTTATTTTATCATTAGTTAGGTAGGAGTTGATCTATGTTAGTTTGCTTCCTTCCTGAGAAGAAAAAGCCTTTTGTTTAAAATTGATGACACTTGGGCCACCCCACCTCTACTCAATGTATTAAAAAAGTTTTTGATGTTAACTCTAGATTGGAAAAAACACTTTATCTTGCATAACCTTCTTAAGCGCTAACTCACCTACTTTGGACATGAGCAACTGAGCTGACCTTGGTTTTACACCAAGGTTTAAAACTTTGGTATGAAGGTATATACTGGTCCACAGTCAGTATGGGTGGTACCAACTTGGTAGTCAGTATGGGTGGTACCAACTTGGTATCGACATAGGAAGGTAGGATGTCAAGATGTGCAAGCGTAAATAGTGGAAGCGAACGCGAACCTCTTCTCTTCTCCTTTTCTCTTTTTCTCCATTGTCTGCTTGTTCTGCACCATGACAACAGTGGAACAGTGAAATTCGCTTCCTTCTCTCTTCTCCTCTTCTTCTCTACTACTCTACTACATGTCTAGGTATCGGTCCATGCTTGGACTAGTACAAACCATTCATACCACTCGATATGAAATGGTTTTTTATTCCTTGTCGTACACTTGTACTTCTAGTGTTGATGTCATTGTCCACCTTAAAGTTTAATTGTTAAGCATAACACATTGATAGGATTCTCTATTCCTACTTGAAGGTGCATTGAACACTTGAGGCATAAAAGTTTTCTAAATTTCTATGTCATATCAAGGTTTAAAGTCTTGATAATATACTTGGTTTCAAAAGAGGAAGACTCATTTCAGTAACACTTGGGTGCTTGATTAGGGTTTGGCTATGACTGAGTATAATCCTAGTACTTGAACCTTAATATCAGGTTCAACTCTCGCAATAGGGTACAGACCTGCCGTAGCTTAATTCGATTTTGGTAAGCGGTTTGATTTGGGATGATTTCACTTTAAAATCCAATTAGACCAAAATCCGTCACCTCTTTTGAATCAAACTGAAGCAATCAGATCGACATTCGGCCCAAATTGGCCACTGTTACATATACTAATACTATACTATAGTGGTACTAGACAAATTGACACTATGTACAATATTATCGGACAGACTGACACTCTATACAGTGGTACCAGTACCATCTCTTATTGCTTGTACTAGGTAGTACAGATCATTTTTTAGTTCTACATGTCATATGCAATTGGATTGCCTCTTTATGTTTATAATAGACAAGGGTTTAAAATATTCACTTATCTAAGTCCTTGCGTTCCTTTTAATTTATTCCTTGAATGTCTAAGAAATTTCCCAGATGTTGCTTTGAAAGCACTAGTTTGTTCAACTAGTAAAGATCATCCTTCTTGTTAACAAGGTCCTAGGATCAAGTCTTGCTTTCACCGCTGGCACCTGCTTTATTGCATAGTAATGTATCACTAGTGGTGGTAGCACTCCAATTCATGAATATGTTGTAACGTGGGATCCACATTGTTGGTGGAGCATAGAATGATAATTAGAGTTTAAGGGAGAGTGAAAAAGAGTTTGGTTGCACAGATATGTGCCAAATCATATCTGTCAAAACTGGGAGATGAGTAAGTGAAGAAGTGTGTGTTGTAGGGAGGTGGTTTATAGGATTAAGGGGACTGACAAAGATCATACAAACAATCATTAACATAACTTAATGATAAATAGGGACCAAATTGTAAGTTCGTAAGATCCTACAATTGTAATAAATAATAATGTTTTATACATCATTTTGAGTCCTTTATTTGTATCATTATTCTCCAAACATGGATTTAGAGAAATAGATTCATATCCATCCACTTAAAGGTGGTTGCATATAGAGATCCAAGCGAATTTGATGGATTCACTTTCACCCCTACTTGTGGGTGCAACCTTGAAGTCACCATCTCAAAATTAGCCTTGTCACTGTCCACTGCTTGCAAGATTTCACTTATTGCCAATAGGTTCCTCATTGCTCTGCCTTCGAACATCTTTCACACTCGTCAAACTAAAACAAGTTGTCCACCTTAATATTTTTGCCATGCTCTATTTTAATTCATTGAGAGCCACCATCCATGTTGCTTGCTGCCACCGTCGGGATCGCCATTGTTCCTTGATAGCTTCACCTATGCCTCAATCTAAAATATGACCGATGAGCCTTAAAGTGAGAATGTGATACATGCTTATGACCATGTGAATAGAAAGAAAGAGATTTAATGATTCACAAGAAACCTGTATAGGGGCAACAACCACATAAAAATAGTTTAAAATGGAGAAAATATAGACAATGTGAAAGATAATGGCATGTAGTTTTCTTTTAGTAAACATCAGTACAGTGAAACAATTTCGTAGGTTGGTTCGGCTTGTTGGCGGCAACTGGCAAGTTCTCTTCCAATAAGGGAGAATGATGCTTTGCTCGTTATTTAATTATATTATTAATAATGAGTAGAGATATTAGTTGTTGGTTTTGATTTATATTATTGTGTTAGTGGAGTAGTGATCATTATACCATGTGTTAATGATAAATTTTTAATTTTCCGCATAGCTAATCTGTGTATATATCTTCAATATACTCTAATTGAAGCTTTTGGTTAATAAAATACTAAATCATTCTCCATTGTAACGTTTTTATATTTTCCAATCTTTCTGTCTAAAATCTTTTGTCCTGCATCAATACTATTGTGGAACATTTTTGTTTGTGCTACCACCACAGAATTTTGTAGAACTAGTTTTGTGCCGACCTCAATTTTTGACTCTAGGTTGGATTTTGTTTTAAACTGAGTATAATTGCGTTAAGTCTTCGTTGTTAAATATTGAGGGTTATGTCTATCTCAAAAGATTGTAGTGCAGAAGTGACAATTTCATGTATAATCCAGATATTTGCTTGTGAGTTCTTGATTTTCTAGAGCATTCTTTGCATTAGCATGATTTATTAATTGAAATTGTTTATAGTTAAAATTCCATTCACCTGTCCTTATTGTTAATTAGGCACTTTAGTACAATATATTGGTACATAATATAAAATGTTCCTAGTTTATGCTTGACATGCCTAATGCTGATTTATTTTTTCAGATCCAACAGCTTATGGGAATATCTAGTCACTCTAAACCGGGAATGGTTAGCTCAAAAGAGAGCCAACCTTTTTTGCTACCAGTTTCCGAGTGTGAATTCAACTTTACCACATGGATTGAAGAACTAAACTCCACACAAAATGCTTTGCCTGGTCACCGCCCTACAAGGGCTACAGGTGCAGCGATTTCAATAGCAGTTGCTCTTCTGGAGGGTTGTTCACCTAATATTGGAGGTCGCGTAATGATTTTCACATCTGGACCAGCTACAATTGGTCCTGCTATGATTGTAGACACTGATCTAAGTACAGCTATGCGAACTCACCGAGACCTAGTAAATGGCCATGCCCCCTTCACTGAAAAAGCTCGTCGTTACTACAAGCAACTAGCTCAAAGATTATCTAATGGTTCATTCGTTCTTGATCTATTCGCTTGCTCTCTTGATCAGGTTGGAACTGCAGAACTAAGATATCCAATTGAAACCTCTGGTGGTTTTTTGGTTCTTGCAGATTCATTTGAGTCGGACCAATTCAAGAAGTGCTTAAGGTACATCTTTAAATATGAAGGCACAGGACACTTAAATATGAACTTTGATGCAACTGTTGAGATAGTTACTACAAAGGAGGTTAAAATATGTGGGGCCTTGGGACCCTGTGTGTCCCTTCAGAAAAAGAGTAGTTCCGTGAGTGAAAAGGAAGTTGGTCAGGGTGGAACCAATATGTGGCGGTTGAGCACGCTTACCAGTAAAACATGCATAGCGATCATCTTCCAAGTTAGCTCTGTTCATAATGTGGAGCCACCACCTGTCTTCTTTGTGCAGTTTATGACACGCTATCGTCATGGAAATGGTGAATTTCGTCTAAGGGTGACCACTGCTGCTAGAAGGTGGGTTAAGCTCCAGTCACCAGAGCTTACTGCTGGGTTTGATCAAGAAGCTGCTGCTGCTGTCATGGCCAGACTTGCAGTTCATAGGGCTGAGGAGTATCATGCTCGAGATGTCATTAGATGGTTGGATAAAATGCTTATTCGATTTACAGCCAAGTTTGGGGACTATGTCCCTGAAGATCCATCAACATTTAGGTTGTCATCAGGCTTCTCTCTCTTTCCACAATTCATGTATTATCTACGAAGATCACAATTCATTGATGTCTTCAATAGCACACTGGATGAGACTGCCTTCTTTAGGCTGATGCTAAATCGAGAAGGGGTGGTTGCTTCACTTATCATGATCCAACCAACCCTATTTCAGTACTCGTTTGATGGACCACCAATTCCAGTTCTACTTGATGTTAGCTCAATATCTCCAGATGTTATTTTGCTCTTTGATTCTTATTTTCACGTAGTGATTCACTATGGGTCTAAGATTGCCCAGTGGAAAAAGCTTGGGTATGATAAGGATCCAAACCATGAAAATTTGAGAAAACTGCTAGAGGCACCAGAGATTGATGCTGAGGCCCTCATAGCTGATCGCATACCTGTACCAAAGCTGATAAAGTGTGATCAGCATGGCAGTCAAGCGAGGTTCCTGCTTGCAAGGCTAAATCCATCGGTCACTCAGAAGACAACGCTCACAGATGGCTCAGAGGTTATATTTACGGATGATATAAGCTTACAAGTATTTATAGAGCATTTGCAAGAGTTGGCTGTGCAGGGTTAGGCAACCTCTTATAGACACCCTTTGTGGTTTTGTGGGGGATTATTTTTTTTTTTGCAAGTATCCCACGCATGAGAAATGTGATTTTGTACAGAAGCCTTGTTATGCCGCTGCTTTCTTGCTACAATTCGTTTGCCATCGGAAATACTCGATCGAATCTGGTTTCTCAAATTTTCGATTGGCTACAATTTACAGTGAAGTACAAGTTAATGGATACGAGTATCGGGATGTGCGTGCACGTGTATTCTTTGTAAGACAGAAGGTTTGGCCTGATGTGTCATTCAGCGATCTTCATACTTGTGGTATCATCTGCAACATGAACGTGTTTTTACTATGATTAATGTCATGAGTTAATGCTAGAAAGGTCATATCTAGAAAGAAAATTGTTATATTTATGCTAGTATTTAAAATTAAATGAAGTGTTTCTCTTTGATCCAGAAATATGGTTATGAGGTGGACCAGTGAGCCCCAGTATGATCCAGCAACTTGAATGGTGTGCAGGGAGGCAGAAGAGATGTATAATTTCGACTCCGGTTGCACCTGACGTGTAATATAGCGCTGGAATCCAGTTACCTCTCACCACCACCTACGTATGAGCACTGCTGTTGCTATTCTGCCACAACGGATATTTCTCAGCCAAATCAACCCCATCAATCCCTATCTGATTTAGCGATGCTGAAAATTAATCAAAGTAATGTGGGAAAATTAATCAAAGTAAGAAATCGTTAGGATGGAGCAATGAGCCATAATTCATTCTCCAAGTAGATAGAAAAATAATGTAATACTTTCTGTTTATATTTCCATTGAGGGAAAGAAAAAAAAGGAAAAGAGAATCTCCCTAACCCCAAGCGAGGGCGAATCTGTGTTGTCCTAAGCATGAGTAATTGCCTTCTTAAGATTTAAGATATGTATATATGTTATAAAGGGTGTCAAGTATATATGGTATAAACATTTAGATAAAAAATATGTTACTACCTTCACTAATATAAGAAAATTTGTATGTAGTGTAGTTTTTCTCTATATACTTTGGATCCTCGCTCCACTAAGACCAAGAGAAATCTTTATTAAAGTGGTGTTTCCTCTTTTGAGCAAGAAATAACAGATGTCCTAGAGATTTACCCTTTCATGATAGGCACCTATCAAGCAACAACAAAAGCCTCATCACAAAGCCAATAGCAAAATCTCAAGCTCCAAAATAATTTCCCCATGAGGCACCCTTCCCCGACATCAAAACACTCAAGAAAAGCTCCTCAAGCAAAATAACTACAAAGGACATCCATCAATACTTTTCCCTTTGAAGGTCACAAGAAAATGAAGTTTCCAATGAGCTTGTCACAATGAGAAAGAAAGCCAAATGTTTACTTGTGAAGAGTTCAAATGGCTACATCTAGAAGAAGTTTAAATGATAAATGCAACAACATGCATGTAACCTTAATGATTGATGTACTGAATGTAACTTGCAGCGATGCCCTGGGAATGTGAGCCTTTCCCCTTTGCCTGGTTGTGTTTCACCCTCTCCTCTACTTTCCCTAAGGGCCTATTTTATTAGGGAGAAAACAAAGAAGAAAGAGAAGAAACTGATTTTTTTTTTCTTATTTTATTAGAGGGGCTGATTTAAGGGGAAAGAAATATGGTGAGAAAAGAGGATAGTTTTCTCCCCAAATTGGAGAGAAAACCAATCACTCACGCCTCTCCTCTCACCATCTTCGATCGCACCTCTCCTCTCGCCATCACCATTCTGAAGTAGTCGCCTTCACCATCGCAAGTCATGGTTGTGACAGGATTCACGACCAAGCCTTGTTTTTCTCAGCATGATTTGGGAACATACTGTGTCGCACCTTCTGGCCATGGGAGAGCTCACCATCCACGACGCCGATCAGCACGAAACTCCGGCTATAGTGCCTCCTCCTCCGTGCGAACTCCTAGTCCAAAGGATCCGGCCTCCGACGGCCGGATCGCCGGAATCGAGCTTCACCGTGTCTAGCATCTCGTCCTCTGTTCTGCCCCATCCGCAACGCCGATCATCGCCAAACTCCGACCGTGACATCTCCTTGTCGCTGCGAACTCACAGCCAGAAGGAATCGACCATCCGGCCGGTGGATCGCCAGAATCGGAAGATCTTCGGATTGCTGCCTCCACCACCTGTTCCCTGCCCGGAGCGCCACAATCCGATGCTAGAAGCTCGCTATCCACCATTCATTGCCCCTCGTTCCACTAGCTGAAGCAGGTCCGACGATTGAGCGCCATACGTCGACCGGCGGTGTACCCTGCTCGCTGCCCCTCGCGCGGGACGAAGCTCGGAAGATGAAAATTGCTCACATCCAATGGCCCAGAATGCTTAGCCCTCATCCAACGGCCAGATCATCATCCTAAGCAACCGACGGCTGGCATTATTTTGGCTTGATCTGCTCCAATCGGATGAGTTTTGGGGCGATCCAGGTGCCGATCCCCACTAATCTGAACCAAATCTATCCATCAATGCTCTCAGATCTCAGATCAGGCATTCAGATAAAAAAATATCATCAAAGCTCAAATGGACGGCTCACGTTAACTCTACATGAAGCTTCTCTTTATTTTGATCCTGATATGTATTATAATAGATAAGATTAAAAATTAATAATTATTTTTATTTTTTTCCCTCCCAATAAAACACACAGGAAGAAAATAAAACCTATATTTCTATCATTCTATATTTCTCTTCCATCTAAGTTTTCTTCCCCTCTGTTTTCTTCCCTTCTAATAAAATAGACCGTAAGCCTTGAGTGATATCTCTTCTCACCTTCATTCTACCCTAGCTGAACAAGGGAACTCTTGCTTCAGTTCCCTTAGTTTTCTTCATCGAAAGCACATTGATGCAAATGCTTGAACTTGCAATTTGCCATCCGCTTACTTGACCAATTTTGACCTTATCAAAATTCATGTTAGAATTTGACCTAGTTAAAATCCATGCCATAATTTTGATTGATGTCCTCAATCCATGAAGTAAAGGTCATGTATTAAAATGTCATATGTGAAGAATAATTACTATACTGTTTGTATATCTTATGACCTATAACTAATCTCTTAAACTATTAATTTATATGCCACATCATCTAACGCTATCTAAACCGTTGAGTAGATGGCAAAGGGACAACACATGAGCACCACCTTACTTCATTAATTGATCTCTCTGTTGGAAGTCTATTTTGTTTGAATGAAGCATAGAAATTTACATGTAAACAAATAAACAAACTTTAGGGCCGCCCAAATATATAAAATTTACATGGTAGCAAGCCCAGTCTTCCAGCAACATGATAAGACATATTTCACACTTTTATACACTGGAACAACAAAAGAAAAAGAGTCTACAGTTTCTAAGAATCTTGTCCCATTTCTGCGGAAGAAGAATTAGCCTAAAAAGAATAGCAAAAAAGAGTGGCAGTCAAAGAAACCACAAGTGCACACATTCAAATTAATTTGAATTTGAGAATGTGGTCTTTTTGGTGGCAGACTGCTAAAGCCTGCTCCTTATTAGTTGGCCGCTGAGCAGTAAGCAAGCTCTATCTCTTTCAGCCCTATTGTTCCAAGAAAACAAATTAATTAATCAATTAATCAATTAATCAATTGTTTGGTAGAGCTGACCAGCCTTGCCTAATGCCTACCAAATGTCAGCTAGTTTGGCCAAATTAAAGCATACTGTGAAAACACTGCAACACCAACTCTTTCTCTTTAATCAGCAACACACATAGCAAGTACACTTTATGCCAAATTTCGGTGGGCAACAACACACACACACTCTATATATTCAACAACTGTCTTATCCTTAACTAAAGCCTGTCAAGTCAACAAAGCCACTCACTTCATTATATTCGAGCACCACAAGTTTATTGAATTTAGAAAATACTCAGAAAGAGAAAAGAGACAAAAAAAGATGTCATTTCAATTTTTTATACAGGAGGTCCTTGATTTGACCTAACCAAATTTGATGACTCAGAAACAGGATTCTAAGAAAGACGTTTTTTTTATTTTTTTTTATAATTTTAATTTTAATTTAGGAGATGAAACTAAACTCCAATTTTCTGTACTGTTCAATTTTAGAGAAAAATTCAACTTATGTTTTCTAATGTACATTTTCAAGCATAAACAATCTCTGTGTATAGTTAGATCTAAGTGAATCATATTTGGAATGCTGATCTAGGTGGAAAGAAGACTTTGATTTTGGTCTCTCTCTAAGTTGACTTGTCAACTCAATAGCTTGACTTAAAACCAATTAGACTAACTGGACCAGATGAAAATTTCCATCCAATTCAAACAAAATATCATGAAAAGTTAATGTTTTTCTTTCATATACTAAAAAGGGGGCATTTCAATAAATCACAGGGGCCAAAGTCAAAATGTAAAACAACTCTTGTACATAAATGAAAAAGAATATGCAGAGGATGGAGGCAGGGCAATTAAGGCTTTCCATCATACTGTTGTACATGAGAAGATTATATAATTTCAGGTACAGGAGGTCTAATTTACTAGCATAAAGAAGACATTGCCTTTTTTTTTATTATGAGTTGTCAATTTTGAATAAAGTTTGGTGCTAGTACGGAAATATGAAACTTGAAATTAAGGGCTTCTTTGCAATTTTTTTCATTTGCACATAAGGTGGATTATTAAATTATTCAGAAAAAAAAGTACTTTTGAATGTCTTTAAATTTAAGATTCCGCATAAGTTTGGTATGTTTATTTTTTTAAAAAAATAAAAAAACTTAAATTTTAATAGAAAAATTAAAATTAAAATTATTTTAAATAATAAAATTGCATTAAACCAATATCATTTACTGCTTATCTCCCACCACCATCAGCTATAAAGAAAAGGCTGTACATGAAAATGTAAATAAATAAACATAAAAGCTTGAGTTTGACCGTCGATTCATTCTCCGTCCCTGCTTTTGACCGCCTTCTGCCCTTTTACCAGCGGGCGAAGGGTGAAGGGTGAAGTGAACAAATTAAAGTTTCCTCCTACTTTTCCCTTCAAAGCAACAACTACTTTCCCTCTTCCCCTCCACTTATTTAGTTATTTTACTTCCCCACACTTTGTATGCATTCCAATCCCACCAACAAAAATAATACAAAGCACAACTTTCTTTTCCTCCCCCAAATTTCAATAATCGATCTCGTCCCCTACCCTCTACCATGGCTTCCGCCGACGCCATCTCCGCCTCCTCCGCTCGCTGCACCTTTCGCCGCCTCCTCTTCAGCTCCTCCTCGTCCGGCCCCGACGCCGTTGCCGCCGACCGGAATCCCCTCATCGCCGTCGCTCCTCACCCTCCCCTCCCGCAGTCGCCACCGGGGTCCAAGAAGAAGGGGCTCGCGGCGGCGGCCTTTCGCGGGCTCGGTTGCGCGTCGGCTTCGGCGTCGCAGGCATACGCGCCCGCGGCTGCGGCGGTGAGGGCGTCGGCGGATTGGCAAGGGAAGCGGCCGAAGCGGCGGAGGGGGAAGAAGAAGAAGGAGAGGAAGGGCCAGGTGGGCGGGGACGTGTGGTGTGCCCCGGGAATACCGTTCGCCGCGGAGGCGTCCGTGGATTGCGTTGTGGCTCACCAGCCGATGGTTGGGAGAGGAAGGCCCGATGCCGCCGAGCGGACCCATAGGGAGGTAACGTGGATTGGATTCTTCCGGTCGTTTCTTCTTCCTCTGGTTGGTTGTTGGGAATATTGGCATGTCCACCTTGATCTCTAATGTTGCCTGTGCAATGTTAATGACGGATCCATTAATTGTTATCTTTTATTCAAGAATGTGAAAGTTTGGATGTTTTGTGCTTGATTCCAAATATTAACAAGTGATTCAGCCACACTAGTTATTTCTCTATTTTCCTGTTTTCCCCTTGATTATACTTATATATATATACCAGAGTTTGGACTCTTCTTATGGTTGGCTCTTAAACATTAGAATTGTTGTATGGCAGAGAGCTTACGGTCCCAGAAGGGTCAACCACCAGGAACAGATCCCATCCTTCGCAGACTCTTCCCCAAATCTTGAGACACCATTGTTTGGGCCTGATCTTTTACCGTCAGGGCAACCTCGCCACTTCCGAGGACATCACCGAACTCCTGGCGGGCTTGAGGAGGTGATTCACTCCCTTCTTTTATTTGTCTCAGGATATTTTTATTGCTCTATTGGTTGTTACTGGTTAGTGTGACCAATCACCTTTCTGTCTGTCTGGCAGTTGTTTCTTTCGTTGCTTTGGTTTTCCCAATCTCTTGTTTTAATTTTTGATAAATTCTGCAAAGATAAAGAGTCTCACATTCTTAATTTTGCGTAAGTTCTGCTCGAATTTGGGCGGTTGACCAAGTTTGTTTTAATAAATCCACCATTTTTAATTACTCAATTCCTTGACCCCTCAGTCACTTTGACCTTGGACAGTTATCAGAGCATCAATGCTCAAGTGATAGAGGCTGTTGCTATTTCCTTCTTCATGTGATTGTATCTTTTGTTGTCCTCCTGTTCGCTTGTTGTTGATGTTTTTAGGCTTTCCACAGTCATCATGGTTCTGTTGGCTATATTCATACTGCTTACATCAACTTCACCTAGGATTACGCTTGTGAGTTTAAGGTTATTTCATTTTACAGCATCTTTGTTCACAAGGATATTCACATTACGATTGTCCTAAGGCACTTGTTTGCATATTTTACTTGAAACTATGTTCTGAATGAAATGAACTCCCAATACCTCTAAAATCCAAAAACAAGTACTTCGTTTTTACTGCTATCTGATAAAGAATCGTTGTCACTGAACTGTTAATCTTAAGTTGATTTTAATTGGATTTAAGTGATGTTTTGCTTTGTACTCTAGTTTGGAATATTTCTGAGTCAATACTCTTACTAATTTGTGCTAAACCTAAAATCACTAAATGTATTTGCATGTAGTAGTACCGAGCAAATTCAATTTGCTTCATATTTTTGAAGTGACAGCCACATCTTTACTTTCACTATCTTTTGAATCAAATCAAAATATGAGTCTCAGATCATTTTTAACGTGTGGTCACTGTGGAAAACTTGAGCCAGTTTTTTCTATTTATTTGCGTTATGTCAAAGTTGGCATATGATATGTTTACATTCTCTTGATTCTCATAAAATCTGCTTAGTTTTATATAAAATGACGAATTTGAGGCATGCAAAATCATTATTAAAGTTATATCTCTAGCCCTTATTCCATGTGTTTTGTTATGTGTTGAATAAATTGTATGAAACCTTTTTATATCAATTTATATACACAAAGAAATTAGTGGTTAGTTACTGTCTTGGTCTGCACCAAATGTTTCCTTGTTTTCTGCTATTTTTATTTCATTAAAATTCAGGCAGTAAGTCAACTTAATTATGTACACGTTATTTATTTTTGAAGATCTTATTATTGAAAACTAGAAATTATTGACTGCACTCGATTACACGATAGCTGAAATATGTATCTTCATGAAACCAAGCTTGAGCAATTCTTATAAAGCTTTGTAGATTTGTTTTGTCTTCTCTTCTATGTTTTCAGCTTAAATTAGCAAAATAATGCATCATGATTTTCAAAACCAATACATATATTGTTCACAGAAAATGGTATCTAAACTGTTTTCTCCAGGTAGTTTAAATTTGCTCATGAAATTTTTTTGTTTTTCTTTTATGATTTAACAAAATTTGCCTGAACTGTTGATGAAAATTTGCCCATGGTTATTAGTCGATACCTCTCAATAATAAGATAAGTGAAATCATACCATCTAAGAAGTCCATCATATGCATTCCACGGTTCTCTCTTACAAGTGAGCATGAAGGATGCGTTGCAAGTTGATCAAGTGTCTTATTATTTAGTCAAGGCTTATGTGGTGCATATAGTATGGAAACCATCGTATATTAAGTGTCCTAGTATTTTGGTTATTCACAGAATAAGAACACCATAAAATTTTGGAAAATGGGGCATTCCAAACTCCAAAGGTAAATCCCCCAAGACCTTATTATCAACAAACAATTGAACTAACTAGCACCTTCATTTTTGAACTTTCATACGAATACATTTCAACATTTTTATTGGGAAAACTACACCAATGCGAGGTGCTGGTGATACTTCCTTGCTAACTGTTACCGATCCTAAGTCTAATGATTGTGCTCTGTAAATCTTCATTGCTCCCTTTGGTCTAGCATCATACAAGTTTAAGACTTCATTATTGGCATCAGCCAAGGAATGCGAGAGCCACTCATGGACTCCTTGACTCAAGCTGCTGACAATTGGCTTCGGAATCTCCATGTTGATCATCCGGATTTCCTGGTTTTTGTATCTAATGGTACATGCCGGAGGTGAAACTTAATACATGCATACATATCAAATTGAAGTCATTCTGCTTATTTGCCCACCAGGAGATACACATTTCAATTTTTTTTGAATTTGTCAAAGCATATTTTCATGTAGCTTTATTTGTTTCATGGAACAACAATAAAAATGGGACATTAAAGTGTCAGAAGTATATCAAAACAGGAAAAATATTCGGAGTGATTTTATGAAAACGCTCTTCATAAACAGTGACAATTAAAAAGAAATAGACAGACAGTTTAAGGTCTTCACGACACTATGATAGATGGAAAAGCATATGAGTGTGCGCTTTTCAGGATTTATATTTGACTTCCATTTGAAATTCTTGTAATTTTGAATTATTCATTTGCGTAAGTGACAGAAGTTGTTTGTTGCTGATGATACAAAGCAGAAACAACAATTTAACGAGCAAATTACACCTTTGTTTGAATATTTTATTTGACCTCACAGAACTCATAACTAATTTAGAATGTAATGTACACAGTAGTCAAAAGCAATTAATGGCTGGAATCAAATGCAATTATTGTTCCCTTTGGACCTTGTCAGATTGTTTCATATCTTAGGTGGTCCTTGTGTTTTTCTGCTGGTCATGTGTCAGCAGTTCATTAGTCCATCTCATAATGTTTTCATACAACAAAGCTGCCAACCTACTATTGCAACCGTCTGTGAGCTTTAGGCATTGATCATTGACAAGTTAATGAGAATAAGGAGTATAGCTATTTTTTCTGTGCACATCAAGATGGCATTCTTGTCCAACTTTAAATTTTTTTTAGATCTAAATTACAGAACAGTGGTGCGTTGTATTGTTGATACAAGATTGAAGTAAACTGAAAAATGAGGCTTCATTGTATTCGAAGTCTGGATAGAATATTAATAGTCTGACGATTGACTATCAATTTACATCCATTCAAATTTGCCTCAAAATTGCAGATCATGATGTTCCAAACCAGAATTCTATTGGGTGGAGGAATGGAAGTACGTGACCGGTTCCAGGATTGGCGACTTGATGTTGACAATATGTCCTATGAGGTAAGTCAATTATCTTCCCAATACTGAATTTTAGCTACAGAGAGCTTTCTAGTATTTTGACCTTTGTTAAAGAGGGCACTGTATTTCCTTTTGCTCCCTTTTTTAGGAATTACTTGAGCTTGGTGACAAAATTGGGCATGTAAGCACTGGGTTAAGAGAGGAAGAGATTGCACGCAGTCTCAGGAAAATTAAACATTCAGTTTTTGATGCTTCAGCAAGATATTTCTCTGCTGAAATAGAGTGGAAGTGCAGTATCTGTCAAGTATGTCCTTTCTTTCTTTGCTCTCAAGTACTTTACGTTATGTTTCTTCCACTTGTTGCGATATGTCTAGCATTTCTATCTTTTGTGGAACAGGAAGAGTATGAAGTCAGTGATGAAACAGGAAGCCTGGAGTGTGGTCATAGCTATCATATGCACTGTATAAAACAGTGGCTCTTGCTAAAAAATGCTTGCCCTGTTTGCAAGACTCCTGTTCTTAAAGCCTAGCCGTGAGAATTATCCATTGATCCAAAATCCCTTTCAATTCCGCCCTGTATAGCCTTTAGTCACAGATTAAACAATGTATTCATTTGTTTTTGGTAATCATATTTGCTAGGAGAGTTGTGGTATCTCCACAGCTTTGTCTTTTTAACCAGGACTCGTTTTCTGTTTACTTGCTGCATTTAGTAACTGTGGCAATCACCACGGATATCTGCCTTGCGTATTTCATGCATGAGTTTGAATTGTGCATGTTTGCCCAAGTTACTTGTAATGCTGAAAATTATAGACTTCTTTCTTTTTCACTGTAAGCACCTATAGACTATGATCGTAGACGAAATTCAATTGATTCGATCCTACCTTCATAATGAACACAGTCAATTATTATGTTTCTTCACACGAATACTGTTGCTAATTGCTATTCTTTAGAGCTTGCGGAGTTGAAGCATGAGCCTCGTGTTTTGATAGGCATCATTTTGCCTCCAAAACTATGAACTTGTCCTTCTGTTACCACATCAGCTAATGATTTGGTCTCGATTCCTTTGTTTGGAAATCTCATGTAGATGAAAAGAGCACGAATATGATTTGAGACATGCGCATTATTTTGCCTCCAAAACTATGAACTTGTCCTTCTGTTACTCATCTTCAATATCCTGTCACTTGTCACTGTAGATTTGTCTGAAAAAATTAGTTAGTCGAACTAAGTATTGAACATGTACACTTCAATTAACTCTCAAGTCCTTCGATGCAAGTGTAGGCCCACTTGCATATTGAACAGCGACCTATTTATGTGCCCAGTGTCAACAAAGCAAGTGACATCCCTCACTCGATTAGATTTGTTAAGTCAAAGACATAAGTTTTGTATTTATACCTACACACGTCATGTCTCAGCTTGAGAAATTTATAGGATTCAGTCAACTCGTCACACAAAGAGCTTTAATTTGAGAGCTCACACTAACTTTGTAAGATTTGTCAAAATATGCTTTAGAAAATTTCATGCGAATAAACAGATGTGGACAGTATTTCAAATAACTACAGAACATTATCGCCAAAAAAGCTGAAAAGTAGCACGCATCATGAGAAACTAAAGACAAAATTCAAATTGATGTTAGAAAAAATTATTTAAGTAATAGTAATTATTTTGAGTTAGGCAAAAGCTTTATTGAATTTGTTTATAAAATTAAAATTGATATTATACAGAAAAATTTCTTTGACTAATAATAATTATAAAAGAATATAATATAAGTGATTGTATTCTTGATAAACACTTCCCCAAAGAATTCATGAATTCATGTGTTCTGAGCCGTTTTGCATTGTGGAAAAATTAAGTTTTAATATTTGTGTATTATGCCAACACAAATTTTTGTTGATTTTTTTTTGATATATTACAATACTTATTAAACTCATTTTGATGAGAAAGTATCGTTAAATATTAAATTTTGATGTTTTATTTTACTAAAATATATAGTTTAGTGGTAAGAATCCCGATTCAAGTAAGCACGTCATCATGTTTGTATATAACATGCGACCCATAAAAACCAAAACCAAATTCAACCCATTCAATAATCATGTCAAAATTGTTTAATCTAAACCAAACCCGTTTACAAATGGCTCAATCTAATGTGATTCAAGAACCCATTTATATACAAGTGTATATAGTATATACATATGTACATATTTACTTATCTATAGACACATAACTAACTTAAATATTTTCGTAGGGGTCATTTCATCAACTTTGGTTTCAAATAAACTGGCTTGCTTTACTTCTCTTAGGGTAACCTTCAAGACAGAGCACTCTCCCGAACTAACCTATAGGCTCAACATTAAAATCACAGGCAATCAACACATATAATGAACAATAATAAAGATATTCTAAAATTAACAAGATTTCAGTTTCTAAGCAAACGACAAAAAGATCAAGCTATACTACTCCAGTAGTCATTGTGATTTTTAAACTACAAAACTGCAAGCTGACAAGCATTTCATGTCTAACAATTTTGGACGAACGTGGATACACTAAAAACACAGTACATAAAGAAAATAAAGGGAATGCGATCAAATCCACAACTTCAGAAGAGTAACTATGCAGATTATCAACCTACTGGAACAGTGGATCCCTATGGTCAGGGAGATGTGTCGTGATCAACTTAACCTTGCGTCTTTTTTTTTTTGTTCAATTGCCTCTGTTTAAGGAGTGTTTTCATAAAATCACTCCTTATCTGTTTTCCTTTTTTGGTATATTTCTGATACTTTAATGTCCCATTTTTATTATTGTCCCATTAGACAGTGAAAGATGCAAAACGCTTGGACAAATTCGAAAAGAAAACGAAGTGGACATCTCCTGGTGGGCAAAGCAAAATGACCTCAATTTGAGATGTTTGTATACACGACGCTTTCACCTCCAGCGTGCACCCCGAGCTTCGATGAACTGGAAATCTGGATGCTTAACATCGAGAATCCGTAGCCAATTTTCAGCGGCTTGCATAAAGGAGTTCAAGAGTTGGCTCTCACGTTCTTTGGAAGATGCCAATAATGAGTTCTGCCAGACCGAATGTAGGAATGATGAATTTCATAACACAACTATTAGCCCTGAGTTTGGTCGTGCGTGGTACGATAGTAACACCGGCACCTAAATTCATTGTAAGTTACTGAGAGCTATTGGTACATTGGATACCTTAGCAGATGGTCGGGAAAGTTAATAGCAAAAATTTGTCAGCGACTGATAAAATTAGTGTAAACATTCAATTCTTTTTCATTTTAGTATATGGGATACAATGTACATGATTACTTTGGAAGAAGCTTAGAGATGTTATAGCAAAAAAATTAACTGCGACTAATAAAATAAGTATGAACATTCAGCTTTAATTCGTTTTAGAATTTGTGATACATATTCATGATTATTCAAAAATGTGGATTTTAAGAGATTAACCAGCAACGTATGTGCAAGTAGTTGCTGTTATACATTCCACTATATTCAATAAATTCCACGACATTAATTTTTTAATAAAAAAGTATTCAAACAGAGGGTTCAAATGCAAATATACAATTAAAAAACAGGTACGTAGATGAGGTAACATCCACGTGGTCCTTACCACGTTGTAAAATCTTAGTGCTCATTTAGGACGTGACAAAGTAAGCCAATGTACTCATCTCTTTCAGTCAGACAAGGTTTACAGTATTTATCCTTACCCTAGGAGGTGTGGTCCGGTGACCAAGGACTCAAGGAGGGAAACAACTGACTTGCCAGTAGGTGTTCAATGGAATAATAACAACAAATATTGCACTTAATTTCTTATCAATCTAAGTCAAGTTCTATATGGTTTTTGGTAAGCACCCGAAACTAAGTTTGTTTGATCATTTCCAACCAGTTCGATTTCAGATAGATTTCCGCCAAAGATGACTTCATAGCGCTTCAACCAAACTCTCCACATGTTTTTCCAAATAGATCACAAGGTCTTCCGATCTTTTGCCTTTTAGCATGATCTCAGGGTTGGTCAAATTGAGATCACCGTAAAGGATTCTTTCCTAGAACTGATACTAATTTGAAAGAACTCTTTAAGGATTGTGTAAGTTTTCCTTTATGCTATATTTTGTTGGATGAAATCTATGATGGAATTCATTGCATTTTTTGTCCTTTCCATTATGGATTTTATCTAACAAAACATAGCCTTAAAGAAAAAGCAAAAATGACAAATTTCAACAAGAAATAAATGGGTCACGCCTATTAGTTTACTATATATAATAACAAGCTGACAAATTGTGCTTCAGGGAGCCTACCAAGGTTATTAACCTAAAAAGATAAGATTTATGACCGAGTGTTATCTATTGTTAAAGCATGGAGGATAAAGCACTACGGAATATTAAAAGTTTACGTGGCCAACTCCAAATGACAGTGCAATGCAGCTCGTTATTGTTGAATAGAAGTTGCCTTTCATGTTTATTTTATAAGAGCGCCAAGTTTGTGTTCTTTTAAATTTTGAGTTGTTGCATTGAACCTGATACGATTACAGCAATCATTTCAATTTATTAAAACAATTAGACTTCAAATAAACTATAAAAACAAAATTGATCCTGTAATACATCAAACGGTTATAGACACAATATTAAGTGTGAAAAATTACCTCTTATTGGAGTAGAAAGTAAATGGTAGGTCAGAAAGCAAGCATCAAAATTATGTAATGTTGGTCCAACTGGAATACGATATATGGGATACCTACAAAATCTCCAAAATCAGAAAGTCTCAACACTCTTCGTAGAAGATTGCTATAAACCCAAGTCATGTTTACCAAGCAATAGAGATCCAACTTGCTGGCAACAGATCATAACTTTTAAGTGTATAAAGTTCAGGGAATTGACATGCAAGATCTGTCACCTGGAAGAAACCAGGTTGAGTGCTAACAACAATTATGACAATAGAGAAGGGATAATGAGACAACTTGCCTTGTTAGTTAAAGGTGGACGAACATAAGGAGAATCCCGTTCAAGGTATTGAAATAGTAGGCAACCTTGAGATTTTGCAGCAGCACTCTAGAAACTTGAATACCCGTAGTCTTCTAAGAAATGTTCACTATGGAAACTTGAATCTTTGCAAGAGTCAATATTATTCTTTCTGTCCAAACTGCGCAAAGGCATAGTATTCATACGTGCGTGTGCATATATAAGCATTGGTGCCACAATCGACCTCATTTAAAAAGAAACAAAAAAAAAAAACCAGTGCAGTTGTGAATATACAGATAATCATTCATAGTAAAACGCAGCATGTGACAACATTAAGCTGCTGTATTTTTTAAATTTCAACAATGGGCAAGGCTGTCAAACTGTGTGCCTGTAACCACACTATTCAACGTAGTTATGGTTCTTGTATATCCGTTGGTAACTTCATTTGCAGCTTGGTTTGCTCTAGTTGCGTGGCAATCTATGAGTTTATAATTCAGTATTATAATCTACCCAGTCTTATCATGCGATGTCAATAAGAGAGAACCTCTGGATGTGCCCCCTATCAAAAAAGTTGGATAAAATAGAAGAAAATGGGGACAAAAAATAATATGAGAGAATAAAAGCAAAAAGTCAAACATGAAAGCAATTGATAGAAAACCAAAATGTTAACATGCAGGTGCGAACTTCATGTGTCTGCAGTAGTTAGCTTGATTTACATTTTGCGTTGTGATCTTTGCTCCCAGTATATAACAAGGAGTTCATTGGAAAAGAACAAGAGCAGAGTTACAAAAGTCAAATCATGGTATGCAGATGTCATCGTACTTCTACATATAAGATGACCATCTTTTCAGGAGCTTTGTCAAGGTCATTTTGAGTTAACCAAGGCTAGTGCAACTCCACTGAGTGCACCATGTTCCACTACCAAAGTGTTTGAATGGTGACTAACTGGAGTAACTGTCTCAGCAAAGAAAGCAAATCTTGTTGCAAGATTACAACACAACTTTAAATCAATAAAGGAAAATTGACCATCAAACTTGCCCAAAGCAATGAGTTCAGCCAAACTCCTTGGGTACATAGCGCATCCAAATTGACAACATTCTCTTCCAAACAAAAACATTCGACGCCTGATTGATTGTATTGAAAATGTTGACCACAAAGTCAATGGGCTTTGATTCAATTGTGAGAAGTTCACCACAGTCAATGATACAAGTAATTTTTCCACATTAATACTTGATGAATATTAGAGGTCTAATTGATTGGATTGGTGTGATTGAGTCATAAGTTAGATTCTTCATTTTTTTATGTTAGGGTTTCTTACTTCTTGTATATTAATTCCATTTGCAACATACTCTTCATATACTTGGTTTAATTTATTAATTCTATTTGGTTTAAATTAGTATTAAAACACATCTCTATTTTCTCTTCTTTCTGACCCGTCTCCGCCTATCATCATTGTCAAAAAATGGAAAAAACAAAAGAGACAAACAGTAAAAGGTTTTAAAAAAAACAAACGTTTGAATCAAATCACTGTAGCAAGTGGTGCTACAGTAAAATCCTATTAATCGCTTGCCCATGACTCAATAGTCAATTCCCTCTCTCTCCATTTATTCTCTCTCCTCACCCTCGTTCTCACGCACGCGAACACACATTTCTTCCTTTTCCTCTCGCATTTCCTTTTGCCGCTCACCATTACGCCGATCCGGTGAACGCCGTCGCCCAGCTCACCTCCTGCCGCCGGCGACATGTTCCTGGTGCTCTGGCAAAGCTTCCCGACCGCTTTGCCCCTTCCCCCTTCGCTCCGTCCGGCAAGAATCGACTGAAATCGAGTTCACCGAGACCCTAACTCCAACGAGCCCGATCTCCCTCGAACCTCCTCCGAACCTCGTCCTGTTGCTTCGGAATCATCGGCGAAGACTTGCTGGACGTTTCTTGCGATTTCCAGCTTGTTTCGGCCACATTTCGCTGCTTTCCAATGAGCTTTCGGTGACGCTCCGGCGAAGCTCCGGTGAGGCCGACGGCCTTCTCTTCCCTACTTTTTGACGGGCTTTGGAACGCGCCGATTTTCTGTTCGAGCTAGTGGCTGCCAGCGCCGGGGACAAAATACTGTTCCGGCGAACTTTCAGGTGATCCTCCGGCGATCTTCCGACGCGTCCGTTTGACTTAATCGGTGGTTCGTCCACACAGGCTGTAGGCTAGGTTAGTGTCTAAACCCATCTTGTACGTAGTTTTATAATGAACCCTGCATGCTTAATATAACAAACCGGTTAAACTATTGCATACTTAGAATACAGTAATATCTGCCTATACGTAAATGACGAACGAACTGCATGATAATCATAACAGACCCGAAACAGTAATTAAGGAAAGATAAGAAATGAATTAAACTAAAGGTAAATAAATAATTTCATATGTAAAGACAACGAATTAAAGGGATCACTGATACGCATTATATTGTACCCCCGTGTAGAGACTGTAGATCCGGACATACGGGATAGTACTGATTTGGGTGCGGGATTAGTCAGACCTACAGTGGCAGGTAGGGATCTTTACTCTTATACATTGATCAAGGTGCCTACCACTTGATTAGGAGGCATCTTACGGTTGGGCGTTACCGCTCAGATAGGGACGCCCTGCTGATTTACTCTCTTGTTATCAGTTGCCATTGAACTATTATACCATTGAGCATGCTTATGACTGCTTATTTATATTTTCTCACATGATATGTCCTTATCTCATTTTATTGGGATTTCGCGTTCTTTATGCTACATGCGGGCTCTGTAGCACATGATGTATGATATGATATGATTTGGGCCGAACATAGTACGGTATATTACATTGTAATTCGGGCCGTACTGGTGGCGCTGGAGTGCCAGTCGGACGTATTTTGGGGCCAGACCCATATAGTGCTATGGAGGTTCGACCTCGTAGACTATATCTGATATTTGCATATAGTTGTGCTGTTATGCACTGGTATGATAGGGTACTGGACGCAGTACCAGCGGACTGTTGACGAGCAGTCGTCACCCAGTGTGCGAGCTGACACTAGGGACCACTCAGATATGAGTGCGTGTCCATAGGGGACGACCCGGCCCACAGCTCAGTATTTGTGGTGTGTTGTTATACCTGTATTACATTGATCATGGTTTACAAGTACATTTTGGTGCACTTGATAGGATTCGCTGTATGTATGTTTGACACGTATTTCCCTTAGTATTATTGCACCATGTACTTAATCCCTACTTAGCCCTTCTGGCTAACAATCCCTGCATATATGTTGATATTTGATTTCAGGTCCCGAGGCGGGTCTGTCGCAGACGGATAAGGCGTAGCTAGATAGTGTTAGTGGACTCCCTGGTATTGGTATGTGTACGTGTGTATTTTATTATGATGTTTTGGCCATGTGGCCAACTTGTTGTATCCCGTCGGTTTGGACGGTGATTGTTGTATTTGGTACATTTGATATATCACTGTTATTATTCATATATTGGATTTTACTGTTGATTATGGATTATGGTGTACAGTGTTGGGCCGGGCTGGATTAGCAGGCCCAAATTGTCAGGTCTCGTTGATGGGTTGTACGGCTGGGCCCAGTAGCCGTCGGGACGTGACAATCATCCTCCATATCTCCACCTACACTATTCTGGTAGCTCTCCTCACCACTACTCACTAGGAAATTCTTCGCCATTTTCCTCTCCATCTTCTCCTTCCACAATGATAGTTCCTTATCCTACTAGGTTTCCTCTTTCACCTAGGCCTAGAATTCTAAATTGTTCTCTCATCCCCAATCGTAGGTTCCTTACTTTTCCTATCTTCCTGCAAAACTCATAAAAATCTTTAGTCCTAACCACAAACTCATCCAATGTTGCATTTTATATAACTATCAAACTAAACAATACTATCTCCTCTCCTTTGGAACCATTCACTTGGATGGTTCATAAACTAACATGGGAAGAAAAACCAAGTTATCCTAATTCCAATGACGCAACATATGCTTCAAGGAAATGCAGAGTATATTGCTTGTACATGTCTCCTCAGCAATCTGGACCTTAAATTGTTTACATGACACCATGTTTTTTAAAGACGGCTAAAGAACTTATTCTCCAAATTACAATATCTACTAGGTTTGTAAGTTTTACGAAGAAAATTTCAGTCTCAAGCAATATGAACATCCTCTTTCTTGATTACATTCAGTCCTTGAAGGTAATTAGGATGAATTAACAAACAAAATCCCAAATCTCCTGAGTTAAGGTGAAAATCAGCCAAAAATTAATTATTGCATTAGGGTTACACAGTATTTAAACATAATACTAACGTGTTGGATCTCTAAACCCGTTAAGACTAAATAACAACCCAAACTCTAACACTCCCCCTTAAGCTGGAACGAAAATATTATTAAACCCAGCTTGTTACAAAGAAAATTAAGTCTTGCAGGTCCAAGAGACTTTGTAAAGATATCAGTAATCTGATCTTCAGACCTTAGGTACGGAGTGTGCACAAGATTTTTTGTGATGGCTTCTTTGATAAAATGGCAATCCACTTCAATATGTTTTGTACGTTTATGGAACACAGGATTGTTGGCAATAAACATAGCTGCTTGATTATCATAGAACATGTTCATTGGACTAGGAGAATCAATACCGCATTCACTCAAAAAATTCTTTAACCACATCATTTCGCAGACCATGTGTGCCATAGCTCTGTATTCAGCTTCGCAACTAGATCTAGCCACAACATTTTGTTTTTTACTTCGCCAAGTTACTAAATTACCACCAAGGTAAATGCAAAAACCCGAAACTGACTTTCTATCATCAACATTTCCGGCGTAGTCTGCGTCGGAATAAGCCTCAATCCGAGTATGTTCATTTTGATAATATCTCAACCCTTGACCAGGAGATCCTTTTATGTACTGAACTATCCAAATGGCAGCGTCCCAATGACATTGTTTTGGTTGTTACATGAACTGGCTAACAATGCCGACAGCATGAGAAATGTCGGGTCTGGTAACGGTGAGATAGTTAAGCTTTCCAATCAACCGCCAGTATTTTGTTGCATCCACATACTTAGAATCCACACTTGTGCTGTATTTCTGATTTGGAATTAGAGAAGAATCAACTGGCTTGCAGTCACTCATGCCAGTTTCTTCAAGAAGATCTAAAGCATATTTCCTTTGGGACATGAAGATACATCTTTGTTTATAGGCTATTTCAATTCCCAAAAAATACCGCGGAGTACCCAAATGTTTTATAGATAAATGAGACTGTAAGTGTAGTTTAGTTTTCTCAATACCTTGTGTGTCATTTCCGGTAAGAAGCATATCATCAACATAGACAGCCAAGACAACAATGCCATGCTCAGAACGAAGGATGAACATAGAATGATCAGCCTGACTGTGATGAAACCCACCTGATGTCATTATTTGTGATAGTTTTTTAAACCACGCTCGTGGACTTTGCTTAAGTCCATAAATTGACTTATGTAGTCTACATACCATCTCCTCATGAGCAACATAGCCTGGAGGTTGCTCCATATAAACTTCCTCGGAGAGATCACCATAAAGAAAGGCATTGGTGACATCCATTTGGTGAATAGACCACCGACAGTTGAGTGCCAACGAGAATAAGGAGCGAACCGAACTGAGACGAGCCACGGGGGAAAAAGTGTCATGATAATCGAGGCCATAAACCTGAGAAAAACCCTTCGCAACAAGCCGAGCCTTATAGCGAGCAACAATCCCATCGGAATGAAACTTGATGGTAAAGACCCACCGACAGGGAACAACCCGAGCCCCAGGAGGAGGAGGCACAGGGGTCCAGGTGCGGCGAGCGCGTAAAACTGTCATCTCAGCGTCCATAGCATGCTTTCATTCGGGTATAAGGAGAGCCTGTACAGAAGAAGAGAGCAAGGAACACGAAGACAAGGCAACAGAGAAGGCACGGTATAATGGAGATAAGTGATGAAGAGAAACATACTGAGAAAGAGGGAAGCGAGAGGTGGACCTCTTGCCTTTGCGCAACGCGATCGGAAGATCGTCGTCAGGAGCAACCGGTGAAGAGGAGACGGCGGGAGGAGGCTGAGGGCGGCGGCTGTAAACCTGTAAAGGAATCATGGAGGAACGCGAACTATACACCGGAAGCAAAGATGGAGAAGACAAAGAATCCCGGACAGATGAAAAAAAAGGTTGAAACTCATGAAAAGTAACATCGATACTGGTAAAGGTTCGATCACTGGAAGAATCAAAACAACGATATCCTTTCTGAGTCCAGGAATACCCGACAAACACACACCGCGTAGCACGAGGGGAGAGCTTGTCAGATCCAGGACCCAGAACATGGACATAACAAAGGCACCCAAAAACACGAGGAGTAAGAGAAAACGGTTTCTTGGACGGAAAGATAAGAGAGAAAGGCGAGCGACCATCCAACACCGGAGTAGGAACACGATTAATAAGGAAGGAGGTGGTAAGAACAGCGTCAGGCCAGAAAGAACGCAGAACCTGCATGTGAAACAGCAAAGTGCAAGCCACATCAAGAAGATGGCGATTTTTGCGTTCAGCTACTCTATTTTGAGAGGAAGTATAGCTACAGGTGGTTTCATGCAAAATACCATGAGAGGTATAAAAAGAATTGAACACCGTACTAGAGTACTCAAGAGCATTATCAGACCGCAAAACTTTGATGGAAACACCAAACTGAGTTTTAATTTCAGCATAGAATTTGCAAAATACATCAAAAAGTTCAGATCGTTTAAGCAACATATAACACCAACACAGACGCGAAAAATCATCAATAAAGGTTACAAAATACTTGTGACCATCACGACCAGGAACAGGACTAGGACCCCAAAATATCCGAGTGGATGAGATGAAAAGGATGTAAACTCCGAGTAGTAGACATCTAGGGTCCGGATGCACGATGATGTTTACTCAGTTCGCAAGCATCACAAGAGATGGTGGGACGTGACGGGAGAGACAGGAGCTGTTGAAGACGAGCAGGAGACGGATGACAGAGACGGTAGTGCCAGTGTACAGGAGAGACCACAGTAGATGAAAGAGCTTGAGACGGAAGGGAAGTTGTGAGTGTGTAGACACCGCCTGTGCTAGACCCCCCACCAATCGTCTTCTTCGTCCGGAGGTCCTGAAACAAACAGTGAGAAGGCAAGAATGTAACACTACATTGACATTGAGTGACAAAAGCACGTACAGAAAAAAGATTAACAGAAAAGGAAGGTATATACAAAACATGAGAAAGCGTAAGTGCAGAGGAAAGGAGAACCATGCCCACACCCATGATAGGAACAAGGGTGCCATCTGCGATATACACCGGAGGATAGACACCGCCGGTGGATAAAGTAACAAACAACGAGCGGTTACCTGTCATGTGAGAAGAGGCACCGGAATCGACTACCCAAGAAGACCCAAGAGAAGCAAGAGTAGATGTACCCGATACCGGAGTGGAAGCTGCCACAAACGTAGAAGATCCAGCGGTATAACTAGAAGTAGCTGAATTCGTCGTCGACTGAAGGAATCGAGCATACTCGGCAGCAGAGATAGTAACAGTCTCGGACTCAGGAGAAGGAGCAGAAGGTCCAAAGAAACACGCATCAGTAGTAACAGCAGCCCGAGCAGAGGGGTGCCCAAACTTTTGCCAACACCGGTCCGGGGTGTGGTTAGTGCGACCACAATGAGAACAAGAAGGAAACCCCCTTCCACGACCCCGGCCACGACCAGAAGACCGTCCACGAGACATAATAGGAGAAGCAGGAGGAACCACTAAGGCACTAGGGGTGTCTCGGGGCTGAGATGAAGCAGTGACCTGCAACAACCGTGAGAAAGCCTCCTGAAGAGTGGTGATAGTAGAGTTCACTAACAGCTGAGAACTCAATGCTGAATATTTAGGATTTAAGCAAGACAAATATTTGGCCACCAGGAATTCCTGCCGCTGGCGTAGGGTCACTTCAATATCAGAGGACGCAGGATGATATTGGCAAAGTTCATCCCATTTGCCTTACAACAGAGCATAAGTTTCTTGGAAGGAACAGTCCTCTTGTTGTAAATTAATAATCTCTTCATAGAGACGAAAAACATGGCTGAGGTTCTGCCGAGATGCATAAGTACTATTCAAGAATTCCCAAGCAGACTTAGTGGTCCGATGATACATAATGGTAGAGCCCACTTTGGGATCCATGCTGTGCATCAGAAGATTTAACACAGCCATATCCGACCGATGCCACGCCGCATAAGAAGGGTCGGTGGCACCAAAGTGGCACCGACCAGATTGAGACCAGTAGGGAAATTTGAGTGAGGTGATTCTCTTTTCCATGAGATCCCAAGAATAGATGAACAGATTGAGACCAGTAGGGAAAATTGGAACCATCAAATTTCACAATAGTGGAACCAAAGTTATTGCTAGGTTTAATATCCGCAGCAGAAGAGAAAGAATCCATTACAGAAAACCAGATATAGAGAAGACTAACAGCGGCAACAACAAAAAAATAAACCACACCACAACGGCTGCAGTAAAAAGACTTAGCTGCCCGATGTAATTGAGAATTAGGAAGTGGCAGAAGCAACGGATCCTCTGGCGATGCCAACGAAGACACGAGATCAAGAGAAGACTCAGCACCTCTTGCTGAGAGAGGCCAGAACTGGCGGAACCAAGGGGAGAGACACCAGGCGGACGTAGGAGGAAGGGCTTGGCGCTGGCGGATGCGAGATCTGGGCGTCACGATGCTCAAAAAGAGCAAGCCCTGGCGGAAATCGTTGACGCCGTGCGAGGAGTGAGACGTCAGGCGAAAGAAGGTTTCAATCGAGAGACGTCGTTGCACGGAAGAGAAGAAGGCGTCATTCAAGGAAAGAAGGGCAGCGGAACCGGCAGAGGAGGAGGCGCTTCACGCAGCCTTGCCATGGCAGCGTCTCATGGCACCGAGTGCACAAGGCGCCACACGCACACGTGAACAACCAAGTACCAAGGGTTGACGATCACGTTGGAAGGAAGGAAGGAGGGAGAAGGTGGCGACGAAGAGAAATCGAAGGCGGCGACAAAACTTTGCTCTGATACCAAGTTGAGGTGAAAATCAGCCAAAAATTAATTATTGCATTAGGGTTACACAGTATTTAAACATAATACTAACAGGTTGGATCTCCAAACCCGTTAAGACTAAATAACAACCCAAACTCTAACATCCTGAAACAACATCAATAACTTCTAAATAGCTAAATTTCTACTTAGTTTCAATGGCCTACACGTCTACACACTACTTTTCACACTAAGTTATTTGTAAATTCTAATATGCCCAACCTTCAAAATGCCTTTTCTTAGCTTGGCTGCTCCTCTTCTCATGGAGGTGCTCCTCTTATGCTATATGCTGCTTCTAAGGGCATTGTTCTTGTTCCTCTACTTTGGGAGGCCATGATAACCGCACTTTAGTTAGATAGGGTTGTAGTTGGAAGTAGAACTCCGTGGGTGCTCCAATCATCTTTTTTATTTTGTTCGCATTAGTTTGTGCCCCTGTCTGGTTTAGGTTTTCCTTTTCCCAGTATTTAGATATTCAGGATAGCCCAGTAGCTTCCCCTCCATTTTTGGCTCCCTCCACTATTACCAATTATGCTATAGATTCAACTTCCACTTCAAGTCTTCAACCTTCGTTGCCTCTGATCCTCTCTTTGGTATGGCTACTTTAGTTCATTTGAAGCTATTTAGATATCACATATGAGAGATAACTGTAATATATTTCAGCATCCTACTTCCTATTCGTACTCTTGTTTCTATTGTGATTCTCTTATCTTGTTTAGTTCACAAACACAAACCCTGTTAATCTGTTAGTTTCCTTGTTCGTACTTTGAATTGATTTGCAACTTTTATCCCTCCTATTGCACTTTTTTGGGTGATGTTAATTGAAGGCATCTTGATACATTTCGGTTGATCAGTTATTACCTAAACTTTCCACTCTCTCATCCAAGCCCTTATACCTTACTAATAGCATTGTTAGCTTGGACATCCCTCTCCTCCATTATTTAATACTTACCATTTTTAGGGTTGAGTCTTGTCGTTGCTTGTCATGCTTGTTAGATTACAAACACTGCGTCTTTTTCTATTAGGTTTTAGTGGGCAGACTTTGACTCTCTGCTTTAGTTTACTTGGTGTATGAGATCTCTCATATTCCTACTTAGGATAGTTTAATATATTTTTGTCACATATATTTATAATTTCTCTCAGGTGACTTGGATTTACTGGCTCAAAAATCAATTTAATAGTCATGATATATCCAAAACATTTTATGAGGAATTCAAAAGTAACATTGGCGTTTGTATTAAAATTTTATATGCTAATGACTAAGAATGCACGTAATATGTTTTTTGTTCATTTTTATTACTTTTGTACTATCAAACAATAGATTTCTTGTTCGGTTCCGTTGTCAGGCTAATACATTTGTGGATACTGTATATATCAACACATAGTACTGATGGTAAAATGTATAAAACCCTAGATCAAAGTGCATAGAATTTTCTCTTGTTATATTATTCCACATGTATGGGCCTCATACTTATGTATTGTTTTTCTTGCCACTTGTCATCTCATTAATGATGCCCATCTCATGTTCTACATCTAATCCTCATGATTGTCTTTAGACTTTGTAAGATAATGTTTATCACCATGGAGTCTTTGGTTGTCTTCATTACATTCACGAAAGAATTATCATTGTCTTGATTCACTAACTTGGATTATCTATGTTTCTATGCCACCTTTCAAGTGCATCTTAACCAATCTTTGTAAATTTCTTAATGGGGCAATCATTATTCTCAAACTCAATCCTACCATACTTCTACTGATCTTACTGCTGTTATTCACTTGGCACTTTGTAAAGGTAAACAATCTTTAAGTACTCACCCTTTATGTATTTATGTTTCTATGACAATTTATGTCATTTTTTTATTTTTCTACCTTGTTATTTGTCATTGTTATTCCTACATCATTTAACAAAGTTATACTAGATCCTAAGTGAAAAAAAATAACAGATGAAGAGATGATTGCATAACATGCACAACGTGGTTGTTTGTACCCTCTCTTATCGTACTATCACTACCACGCCGTTGGTAAATGGATTGCTAACTTCTTAATATGTTGCTCACTTTAATCTTGTTTGCATTCTATTTTCATAAGCAATCAATGTTGATTGGTCATCTTGCCAGCTTAATCCTAAAAATGCTTTTATGTGGTGATTTATCTAAGATTTATATAAAAATCCTTTAAGCACATTGTTCAAGGGAAAATGATATGTAATCTAATGTAAGCAATTAATAGTCTCAAACAAAGCCACAATGCATGGTCTTAGAATTCATCATAGATCATCAATGAACATCTATTGTTTTCCAATGCAATAATGCAAACCATTCATTTTCTATCATTTGAGTCATTAAACATCATTACTCTTATGTATGTCAATGATACTTAGCTAACTAGAAACATTAGGTACTTAGGGAATTTTATAGGAAGAGCCATCACATTATTTTAACAAAGGTGCCTAGTAAGCTTTGTTAATTTCTAGAGATTAAGGGTCTATTTGACCCACTGTTAATAGCTTTGTAAATGTGTTAAATTGTGCTACACTATAAAAATTTATAAGATGTTTGGTTAATAACTTTTTAACTACCGTCAAAATTTAAAATAATAAATAAATATATTATATTAAATTATTTAAAATAATAATATATTTTATTTTTTAGTATTAAATTTTAAATTATTTAAAATAATAATACTTAAAATTTAAATGAAATCATATAAATTACTTTTTTAGAGAAACAGAAGTTGCAAAAATATTAAATTATAGTTTTTTTTACTTTTATTTTATTTTATTTTTTTCTATTTCTGCTTTTCATTACCAAACAGTTAGGATACTCACCAAACTCAAAGCATTGCTCTCTCCCAATAAGCTTGTCGTTTACCTTCTTAAAAAATAGGACACTATTTGGTTGTAATCCAATTGATGCACCTTCTTACATAATTATAAGCTCTCATCAAATGATTCTTTTGAGGTGGTTGAATTACTAAGTATCATCGTTTGGTAGAAAACTAATCTTGTTGTAGCTAGACTTCGACATTTCATTCACTATGCAAGTTGTGAGTTTGCATATGCAGGAACCTAAGTCGTACTATCACTTTTTGTGCATTTAGCATTATCTTAAAAAGTAAACATTACAACTTATATCCTATTGTGATTTTGAATCTTTTATTATATAAGGGATCATGAAGATAGATGGTTTATCTCTGATTTTTACAATATCTTGTGGTGAAAATGCAATGTAACTAAGTGACAAGTTATGTTGTTTTTATATTGTCTTATATTAGGATTATATGCATGCCTCATGTGCATAGTTTAATTAATTAATTAATTCTTAGTTTAAACTATGACTATTTATACAAACTTAGCACCATACAATTGGCAGCATCCATAAAGGTTAATCCAATGCAAGTCTTCATCAACTCCAAAGCAAGCATAACTTGTGAGTACCCAATTGGCAAAACGATTAAATGTTATTATTAAGTCCACGTATCTTTGTCACCATAGGCCTTAGCTAGTGGGTGCAAAGTATTGGCACTCATTTAACTCAAAGTAAGAGGAGAAATTATTGGCAAATCATGCATAGGGTTGAGTGGTAGAAACCAAAATCAATTTTATTGAACCAAATTTACCAAAAAAAAAATTTACCAAAATTTTCAAAACCAAAACCGAATCAATTGATTTCTTTAACTGAATTTACCAAAGAAATTCTTGATAAATTCAGTAAATTACGAATTTAGATTATTTTACCTATATAAATATAATAAAATTTCTATTTTTATTATTTACCAATTTTATATTTATATTAGTAAATTCGATAATTTACAAAACCAAATTTATTGTATTTACTAATTTAGCACTTATGTAGGTAAATTCAATTTTTATCGAACAAAAAAAAAAACCGATATTGATATCAACACCAACATCAAAATTACCCAGTCAAATTTATCAAGTTTATCCATAAAATCGATAAATTCAATTTTTACCAAACTAATGCTCACCCCTAATCGTACATCACTATGTTATTTAACATATCAATATATAATATAAATCTAGAGAATAAGACAAATTGGTCAACCTAATCACACATAATATGCACCAAGTTGATTCCTTAGGCTCAAAAGATAGCAACAGCCTTAGAACCCATTGAGCATCCCCTCCACCGTAGGACATCACATCCCACTACAACAAAAACAAAAGATATGACATAGAAAAACAATTTGCTAAGATACTTTAGTAAGGGATCATTCAATTGAAGTACATCTCTCCATGGTTTTAAATTTTGGTTCATACAAATGTACCTATCCATTATGACTTCTATATAATTGTATTCTCTAGATCTATTAAAACCCTACATTCCCTTGGTGACATTAGATTTTCATAGATCTTAGAAATTTTGCATCGCACTATGCATTAATAAGATTACCATTGAAGACTATTATAGCTTATACTTTGTAGATCTTAGAAATTTTGCATCAAGCACTATGTTATTTTATATTTGGAGCCTTATTAACAATTTAAAGTTGTACTAAATTAGTTTTTCTTATCAAGAATCATGATAGATCCTAGAAATTTTGCATCAAGCAACATGCTATTAATAAGATTACCCTAAAGACTGTTGTAGCTTATAGTTTATAACCATGGTACTATCTGTTATTTTCTATTTGGAGCCTTATTGTACACTTAGCTGGTCATAGACATTTGACCTGTGACCTGATTAAACTAACTTGAACACAATTCATTAATTAATTATGTCAAAAGGTCTAAACCAAATACTACTCAAATATAACTAGGTCAACCTAATATAACATAAGTAACCCGTTTAATTAAACATGTTACCCATTAACCCACAAAAAATACCCCATTGAACTAACCTGGAGACTCGACCCAACCTGCTAGGTTGAGAGAGAGAGAGGGAGAGAGCAGCAAAGGAGAGAAAGAAAAGGAGTGTAGAGAGAGAGAAGGGTGGTGGATAGGGGGCTGAAAGAGAGAGAGGGAGGGAGGAGGGTGGCGAACAGGGAGAGTAAAAAGAGGGAGGAGGGCAATGGATGAGAGGGAGTGAAGGGGAGAGAGGGGGAGGGAGGGTGGTAAGCGAGTAGGGGGCGCTGGGAGGAAGGGAAGGAGAGAGGGGGTGGATGGGGTATTTAGAAAGTTAAAAGTTTTTTAGTAGTAATTTAATTTATTTTGGTTATACTGGTCAACTCATTTACAAACAAACATGACTTCATTAATTTCGAGTTGTAAAGAAAGTGGTGGATGGGGCGCTGAAAGAGATGGAGGGAGGGAGAAGGGTGGCGGAGAGGGGAGCAAAGAGAGCGAGGAGGGCGATGAATGAGAGGGAGAAGGGGAGAGAGGAAAGAGGAGGGAGGCGGACAAGGAAGGGGAGTCGAGGGAGAGAGAGGGAGGGAGGACGGCAAGCGAGTAGGGGGAGCTGAGAGGAAGGGAGGGAGAGAGAGGGGGTGGGTAGGGTATTTAGAAAATTAGAGTTTTTTTATTAGTAGTTTAATTTATTTGGGCTGTGCAGGTCAACCGATTTACAACCCAACATGATACGATTAATTTCGGATCGTGAACAAGTAGACCTATTTATGACCTGTTGAGTTGGGTTGGGTCAGGGCATCAGGTCAGTTTTTGCCAAGTCCAACTTATTGTACACTTTAATGGGTTCATATCAATTCAATATACTTGTACTCTATTGCCTATTAAAACCCTACATCTCCCTTCACATCACCAGCATGTCTTATCAAGAATAATGATGGATCTTAGAAATTGTGCACTTATCACCTGGTTATAAATAGGATTACCATTGAAGTCTAGTAAAGCTTATAGTTTATTATCATGTTATTATGTATTTATTTAGAGCCTTATTATATTAGATAGTTGCTTTATTAGACTCATATCCATTATGGCTTCTATATACTTATATTCTCTAGCATTTATTAAATTGAATCATCTTTTTTTTCCAACTCAGTATCCAAGCAAAGGTTTTCTTCTTGTCTCCATACTGCACCACTCTAACAAAGACAAGTACCACAAGATCACGCAACAAGTTCATGTTGTGATCTTTATGATATCTAGATTTCAAGTAAAACCGAGGGAGATCACTTAGGCCAAGTGTGGTGAATATTCACCCCTACAACAACAATTATTTATCAAACAAGCAAATGTGCGTGCAACTACTCTCAACTCCTTCCTTGGCTGCAGTATCTGAATGCAAGGTGTACAGAATGAGCCACACAAGCTCAAGGTCGCATCCACTTGGTCATGTTAGAATGGTATCATTTACTGTGTGGCTTCTTCGAATTGGTAAGCAATGGCCTAAAGCTTATATGTGCCTATGGCAACATAGCTATGCCACTCACACCTTACACAAGAATACCTTCAATTAGACAAACCTGGAAACAGGTGCCTTCAACCAACTTAAGTTCACTCTCACTCAAATGCCAGCTATTTGTGTATAGATCACTATACCCTCGAGTTCTTAGAGCAACAACTTGTTATGTCACTAAATCATTAGACTAGCAATTTCTTGGGTTATGACCACCCGACCCAGACTATCAAACCAAGCAATCTTATAGTTGATGCTCTCACATCCAAAATTAACAAGATGTCCTCATGGTCATGAATGCCCTCCTCGCATTTCCTTGTTTGGCTCCATCAAAACTAAGGTACAACAAGACGGCTAACTGCAAGGAATAATTCAAGCTACACATAATGTTCCATCAATTTGGACCATTCAAGATAAGTCTCTTTCTACAAACTTGTGTCTACTCATTAGATCATTCTTCAATCAAGGGCATAATATTCGAAGGTATTCATAATGCTATTCATGAAGGATATTAGTGAAGGTTACACCAACTCCAACATCTATTTTATTGAAAAGGGATTGAGTCAAATGTCAAATAATTCATTAAAAGTGGTTCCAATTCCCAACAACACGTGTCAAACTCTCTCGCCAAACTAGCTAATATAGCCCCTTTTGATTCCAGATCAAATTTAGGCCTGGAATTTCAATTGATTTCATTTATGACTAACCATTTAACATTATAAAACAATCAATTTCGCCATTCTCGATCACTTGTTACACCTGCTTTTTGCTCTCGATCATTCTCTCTCAGCATCATCCATGTCCGAAAACCTTCTTTGACAATATAAAGAAGGTGCATGACCTTCTAGAGTCTATTATGAGCAACTACAATGTTGCATTACAAGTGAATTTTAGCATGATCTCTCAACTTTATGTGGTGATCACCTAAATTAGCATGTTCACATACAAATGAGTGTTTAATTGTTTTAAATAATGTAAAAACAGATAATGTTGAATAGCTTGATAATTAAACATTATGCTGGATAATAGGGTGACAAAAATAACTTTTTCAAAAAAAAATAAAAATTGAATAGACCTGAAGATTAAACAACAAGCATCATATCAACAGATTTAAAATGAAAACCAGTATAGCACACGATACCTAGAGCTCCCTTTCTTTGCTGCACCATACAACTGAATGGCAGATAAGTAAGGTATATAATACTGAATAATCTGATCCCCACTGTCCAGGAGGAAACGAACGCCTACACCAAAGACACTCCACTCCTGATACGAATCCCACAGTTCTCTAAGGGTATAATAAGGCCAGTCCTCCACAGCACCGGTCTTCAACGAGGTCTAACAATTACATGTACAAGATTCAAATCTAATTACAAAGATGAGAAATAATACCAATCTGGAAGGCAAGGGAAATATTAAAATACCTGTTGGAGGAAGTGAACCGGAAGGGACGGGGCGGGCGAATTCAAGAACCGGACCAGATTGCAAGAATCAGCAGGCGCCACTGCCTGCGAAGGCGATGCGTTCAGGGTGGCCGTGCGGCTCTTCGGATTCTGGAAGTCCCTGGTCATAGGCTCCATCTTTGAGGTTACCGGCAGCGCGGAGTTCAAGAAGGCGACTCAGGCACCTCAGCGAGGTCAAGAGGTAGTCGCGGTAAACCTCTGCAGCGTTGCGGAGGCAATGTTAAACGCGCCGGTGACAGACCCGCAAGATCGACCGCAGCATCGGCACAAAGGATCGGAGGGTATGTCCGGTGGAACCCTAAGCGCGCCGGAGAGTGAGAGGAACGCCGGACGGTGTTCGAACGGTGAAAGGACCGCGTTTAAAGAGGCCCGAGGCGCTATTCTGCGAAGGGGGCTGCGGTACACGTGGCCGTTTCTCAAGGCTTGACTACTTAATTTATTTAATAAATTGGTTCTTAGTAGAAGTGTGACTTTAATTTTCTTAAAAATTGAGTAGAAACCATAAAATGAGACAAGCCTGTCGAATCTGACTTGTAGGTAGAGGACACATAATGCAACTTAGTGTCGATTAGTCTCAAAAAAATTGAGTACAAATATGAGAATACGTACTGATTACATGAATGATCATTGATGAACCATTCATTAACATTATTAATTTATGGCATATAAACTAATAATTATTTTTAAAAATTGTTATGTAGTGAGGCAATCGAGAAAAGCCACATCATATATTAATTATCTATCAATTAATTGCCAAGGCTCCCAAGGTCGACGCCGTCAGGGGTGGTCGTGGGGACGATGCAAGCTTCGGCGCACATGGTGGAGCAATCCACTTCACCCACCTTCCCATTGGCGCAGCGATCATAGCAGTCGTCGAAGCATCCAATGGCACTAGCCACTGGCGCCGATGCCGCCACCAGCAATGCCACGAGGAGTGTCGCCACCACCACTGTCTTCTTGTTGCACGCCATGATCGCTAGATCAATGAATAAAATTAGATGGAGCGGAAGTGATCAATCAAGTCTGATACTCGAAGAAAATAAGAATAGTTGTTGGAATTAGATTGTAGAGGCATGTAATTTATAGTTTTATGAGAGGTTTGGAGTTGACCCGGTCGGATGGCTACGGAGATTGGGACAGAGTCAGACAAATGAACGCATGGAGACTCGCAAATGTCGTCGCGATTGTTCTGCATAAATTTCAAAGTCAATGCACTGGATAATTATCACGAAATATATTTATATTTATTATGTCTGTATTACCCATTTAAGTTAAATATAAATATTACCTATTTCATATTCAAGTCGCTCAACTGAATTTAACTCGTGTCTGACTTGTTTAAAAGAAAATCAACCAATAAAATTTATTTAATATAATAATATAAGAGATATGTTGAATTAAAAAAATAAAAATTATTTAAAACTTTTATTAAACCCGAGAGATTTCGAAAAGTTTTGCATGTGCTCATTGCTAATTTGCTATCCTTTATTCTTACGGATAAGAACACTGGATACTTTCCGTGCACGCTCGTGTGCAGCTCTCAGGCGTGCGGCAACGTCTCCCCTTCTTTGATTTCCTGGTGCTGTTAGCTCTCCGGTCACACTCCCCAATCTGCACGCCACTTCCGCGTCCGATCCAATTATTGCAGTTTGGAGGAGAAATGTATGAGAAAGATACCACTTAATTTCTTGCCTTTTATCCCCTCCTTCCCTCCGCTTTTCCCGATTTGCTTCTTATGCTAGTCGGCGGAGGGGATCCCCGTGAGCTCATCGACCTGCTTTTGGGATCCTCCGCTGCATGTGCAGAGATGGAATCGGAACAAGCATCCACTGTTCGCCATGAGTCGTCCGAAGAGCTTGCGTCGTTGATCTCAGGTACGTCGGCCCTGATTTCTGCGGATCTTTATAGTTTCCGGATCTGGTTTCCACTCCTGATTCTTCCTGTTTCTGATCCTTACATGAGCTTTATGATGTTTTTAGTTGTCTATTATTTTAAGTTAAAAATATTTTTTATGTGTTTAATATTTGTTTGAAGTAATTCTAGTTCATCTGCAGAACTTCAGAAGAAGCATCAAGTGGATTTACAGAACTTGACCTTGACAACTCAGCCTTTCAAGACACTGCGATTTTTCATTTTTGCTACACTGCAATATCTAAGAAGGTCAATTGTGTACATTATCAGTAAAAGAGATCTTCTTTTGTTAGTTATTATGCCAGTTTTGGCCTTTGGGCTTCTCCCTGCAAATAATGTCTATGTCCTCAATGAGAAGGTGATCATATCTTCACTTGTCTCTCGCTATTTTCTTGTATTCTATTATTAGATGATCTAATTTATGATTACAAGTATTTTGATTGTAATAATTATTTTTTATACTTTGTTTGTCTTTGACATTGACGCAGAGGATGCCATTCTATACCCTCTCTTATCGTTTCGTCATTTTTTTTTTGTTTTGGGCATTTAACATTTTTTTATTATTATTAAGCATCGTGTTTATCAGAGGTTATGACGGAAGTGCTTTGTTGGAGTCTCACTTCTAACAGTTCTGTTAAATGTTTTCATATTCCATCGTGCTTGCAGCACATTCAGGAGTTGACTAGCTATACAAGATTTAGCTTGTGGTGGGTGGCACTTGGGGTTGCATCGTCAATTGGGCTTGGTAAGTTTACTCTGCAATTTAGGAGTCTCTTCTCATGTCATAGGAAGCATTCTGCTGCCATAGTTCGTGAATTAGATTACTTTGTTTGCACTTACGAGTCTTGCCCTGAAATATGTTTCCTGTGTCTTGATAAATATATTTGGCGGCATTAGAAAAATTCATTTTGCTGTTGTTTTAAAACTCAATAGATATTTGTCATCTGCTGTATATAATCTTCAGATTAGTAATTGAAACTCTTTTATTTATTAACCAACTGTGAAAACAGTCATTATATTACCATTTGGTGGCCTAAGATGATTTGAAATGTTTGTATTTAGTAATCCAAAGTAATTTGGTTCTAGTTCTATTTATTGTATCAAAAAAAGGATAGCCATCTTGCCTGTTTTGTGCTATCAGATATTGAATTTTGATGCAAATCATGTTGATAATACAATTAAGTTTCTATATAGAATATATGTCATATGCCTGTGCATATTTTTTGATGAATATACTATCATTATTTGATTTTTAAAAAATAATTATACTTATAAAACAAAATTTAAAGTACACAGATCTTTAATATTAATCAAGTAGCTCACCATCTAACACCGCAAGATATATAAAAAATGCAAAAGAAAAAGTAATTTTCTGGCACTTACAATAAGCAACACATATTTTGTGTAAATTGTCAATCTTCTTTAGAAGTGCTACCTTCTTCATAATTAGCATTCAATTCCTCATAGTTATTGCATGACCTATAAGACATGAAATTTTTGTCGTATACAGAGGATGGCATGCTATACAGTATTCATTTGTATTTTGCGACCTGCATTGCTGTAAAGGTGATTCAAACCAAAGATTTAGTTTTATTTGACCTGGCCAGCTAATAGTATCCACTGCATATCCATATGACATGGAACATGCAGGCTAATTTGCCCTAGTAGGACCACTTTGCTACATATCTTCACTGAACACTAGAAATGGTAGACATATGCATAACCATGAGGAGCTAAATGAACTGCTTTTTTAAATATTGTTTTGGCTTCCTACAGTTTTTACGTTTGTGTCTTCTCATTCATGCAATTTTGCATCAGATTGTTTATCCCGGCTTCTTTTTATCTCTCAGTTTGTTTAAACCAAACATGATAAAAGGATGCCTCTAGTATACTTCTCCTTCATTTTTTTTTTTTTTTCAAAATTTGTCTTATATTAGAACTTCCATCTCCTGAAAACTCATGCAATCTTTTTACTTCAGTTTTTATACGAATTCTATATTTCTATGCCATACCAACAAACTTCTTTCTGAAGAAACAACGTAGATGATCCCCTTGGGGAATTCATTTACGAGCATATAAATAAATGCCAATAAACTTGTGTCACTTATCTGCAGGTTCTGGCTTGCACACGTTTGTTCTCTATTTGGGTCCTCATATTGCCTTTTTCACAATCAAATCTACACTCTGTGGTCGAGTTGATCTAAAAACTGCGCCATATGACACCATACAGTTCAGAACTAGTCCTTCATGGCTTGAGAAGGACTGTTCAGCTTTTGGAGCTCCAATATATCCCTCTTTACCTGGTTCTCGAGTTAGGGTTCCTATTAGCAGTGTACTCCCTCATGTTCAGCTAGAGGCATTCCTATGGGGTTTGGGTACTGCCCTTGGCGAGCTTCCACCTTATTTCATCTCAAGAGCAGGTAAGTTGCTGTTGATTCTCTTTATGTTCGCAATTGGCAATCATAGTATTCTTGGGCTTTTTCAATGTTATACATGCTGCAACCATAATTAACCAAGTTCAATATCTCTAGGGTTATAATTTACCATTGGTTAATAGGCAACAATGCTTCACCCATGTGATGCTTGTTAATAAATGAGTCGAGAAATCAAACTAGTTTGGTCTATAAGCGTCAGTGTACGGAGTATATTCATTGAGGTGAATAATGAAATTGATCAGATTAGTCACAGTTTGGATATAATTTTAGCACAAACAGCCTAGGAAAATGTGAGATCAAGTCGAACAAATAGCAATTTTAAGATTCTCTTCAAGTTATCTCAAAATGTAACTTGAATCATTAGTAATGATGCCTTCTGAATGCCTGGATTTATATTCTTCAGATCTACTAATCTAAGTTGTGGACATTCATCAATGTTGTTGAAAGTAAACAGCACTATCGGTCCAGAATATGTTTCATTCAAAGAAGGAGCTATTGAGCCACAATAATTACTTAACTGTCTTAAGGCTTCGTTTACTATAAGAGAAAATAGGAATGGAAGGAAGGAAAAATAAGTAAAAAAAAAAAATCTTTTTTAGAAATGGAATTAACAGTTAAAAAAATTAAGAAAACTATTGTAACCATATTCATTTCATTTTTTAAATTTTAAATAATATTTATAAAAATAAGTAGTTTTGTATTTTCTTTCTTTTCTAGGAAATTGATCCTTATGAGAGAGACCTCCATATCAATTAGTCTCATAAATTTCTCATATATTAGCAACAGTACTTTAATTTTCCTTTTTATTAATGTATTCATAATCTTCATTTCATTGTTAAGTATTTAGCTCTTTTTGCAGTTTTGTTTTTCTTTGCTACATATTTATGCTGTTCCTTCCACAGGTATATGTTGTTAATTTTGCATTTTGCATCGAATTTAAGCGATGAATTTCGTAATGAAAAATTACTGATACAAATTATTTTTGCAGCACGCTTATCTGGAAATAAAGTGAGTGCAATTGAGGAACTAGATCATTCTTCTTCTTCAGAAGATGGATTTTTCTCTGCTTATTTGAACCATATCAAACGCCAGCTTGTTTCTCACTTCCAATGTCTGAACTTCTGCACAATTCTATTGCTTGCCTCGGTTAGTGATCTTTTTTTTTTCTTAGTGGCCTGATCTGAATGCTCTTTGCATAATGTGTTCATTCCTGAGAATCACAGGGTTAATTTCTTTTTATTTTGACCAACATATGATGTCCATTAAGGAAAAAAATGTTATTTGCTCTTGTTGTTGCCTGTATAGTGGTATTCCATACGGAAAGTATATTCTTTATAAATAATTGACTTCATTTCTGTTCTAGTTTTGTAGATTTTCTACATCAGCTTGCTGCTTGTCAACCAAAATTTCAACTTTTTTTAACTTGTTAAAAATTGAATTTATATTCACGAATTGATATTGCTAAGTGATATAGTTGTTTCTGAGAAATTCTTTCGATGGTTCTTGTATCAGGTTCCAAACCCATTATTCGATCTTGCTGGAATAATGTGTGGTCAATTTGGAATCCCATTTTGGAAGTTCTTCCTAGCAACAATAATTGGAAAGGCAGTGATAAAGACTCACATACAGGTGATTGATTGCTTTGGAATGCATGAGTTCTCTTTTGCCTTGTGCGCTTTTGTGTTTACTGTAAAATTTCTAAACTGATCAACATATATATTGTTCATTCATTGGAGCTAGAGGATGTGAAGAAAACTGTGGCAAATTTTGCCCTTTTGCTATATATTCGATAATGACAACAATGAAATTGATAAGTACTATGTTTTTCTTTTGTTATGTTGCTTTTCAGACAGTCTTCATTATCTCTTTATGCAACAACCAACTCCTGGAATGGGCAGAGAATAAGCTAATTTTGGTGTTCGGTCTGATCCCTGGCTTTTCCTCTCTTCTGCCAAAGTTGATTGCCAAATTGCACATGGTTCAGGAGAAATATTTATCAGCTCCAGACTCGAAACCAACTTTATCGGAAGGAATGGTAAGATGATCAAATACTGGGTCAAATCACTTCCAAATCGCTATATTCATTTGTCCATCAACTTGTTGTTTTCCCTGTCAAACTTATATGGATCAATTTTGGAATATAGGCGAAGCGTTGGAACTTGTCCTTCACCTTGATATGGAACAGTGTGTTATGGCTTATTCTCATTAACTTCTTTATGAAGATCGTGGAAGCTACTGCACAAAAATATCTCAAAAAACAGCAAGATTTGGAACTGACTAGCATGGAATCATCACCGACATTCAGCAAATGATTATTTCTTGAAATTCGATTCATACAAAAAAACACTGGATTTAGATGCAGCGACTACAATTGTCTCTTATTGCCACTGAAATTAGTTCTTGGCATTCATTATGTACAGTGAACAATGATGTTATGGCCGTAGTGTCTCAGGGCATGACTCATTTGTTATTACTCACAGGGATAAGAAACCAACTTTGTAATTGTTCCCTGACTGATATTTAGTGAAAAGATCAAAGTCAAGATTTCTTTGAATGTGAAATAGCAACTTATGCAATTACTCATCTCAATGGCAAACAAGCCTTGTATCTGATATATTTGTTTCTGTAATTAAAGACTACATCTGGTGTGGATAGAATTAAGAGTTTGTTAATCTCTGTAGCATGAATTATTAAACATCTATATCTGTGTGACAAAAACAGTTGATCCTTTTCAAAATGCCGTGAAAGGTAGCAACGACACTACTGCCGTTGCTATTCTTAGCGCCATCGTCTTCTTCATCATCATCCATGAATCTCTTCCAGAACCAGTGCTTCTTCCACACCCGCTCAGTCATCTCCTCAATCGGCACATTCTTGGTCTCAGGCAAGAAGAAGAGCACAAAGATGGTCATCACCACGACCCAGCCCGAGAAGAAGGCGAAGATGCCGTATTTGAGGTGGCACAGCATGGAGAGGAAGGCCTGCGCGATAACGAAGGTGAAGAGCAGGTTGACGCACACCGTCACGCTCTGCCCCGCCGACCGCGTCTCCAGCGGGAACGTCTCGCTGGGGATGAGCCACCCGAGCGGGCCCCACGACCACGCGAACGACGACACGAAGGTGCACACCATCAGCACCACGAAGATGGCCCACCCGCGGCTGAGGCCGTTCGAGTGGTCCGTCACCTTCACCCCCAGCACCGCCGCGATCGCCACCTGCGACAGCATCATCTGCGCGCCGGCCTCCAGCAGCAGCGCCCGCCGCCCCACCCGGTCCACGGAGTAGATCGACACCAACGTCGACAGCACGTTCACGGCGCCCGTGATCACCGCCGAGTACAGCGACGCGTCGCTCTTGAAGCCCAGCGTGTTGAACAGCACTGGCGCGTAGAACATGATTGCATTGATCCCCGTGAATTGCTGAAATATCTGCACACACGCATACATATATACATTAATTATTCAATTATTATTGAGAGTTTAGGAGTACTCTATCCATAATTTTAAAATTACACGAAAATCATAACATTTACCTGCATGAGGATAGCTATGACGAGCTGAGGCCGGTTCCGGCGTAGTAGGAGGTTGCGGAAGGGATGCTTCACCTGGTTGGCGGCACGGCTCGCCGCGACGATCTCGTTGAACTCCGGGTCCACGTTATCGGTACCGCGGATCCTCTTAAGCACCGCCTTGCCCTCCTCCAGCCGGCCCCGCTCGATCAAACTATTTGGTGTGTCCACCACCAGCAGCGCACCCACTGTCAGCAATGCCGCCGGAATGCCAGCGAGCGACAGCGACAAACGCCACCCCCACGGGTGAATCCTGCACTCGTTATTAGTTTGATTGTGTGTTAGTCTCGTGGTGCGAGCGAAAGTGCATTCCAAGTGTTTGTTGCTTTGACGCAGAGAAAAAGGGGAAGTGTAAAACATACTTGGAGGTTCCGTAGTTGACAAGGCTGGCGAAGAGGATTCCGATGGTAACGTTGAGCTGGAATAGGATGTTGAGGCCGCCGCGAATTCTGGTGGGAGCGATCTCTGAGAGGAACAAAGGAACAGCCTGCACCGATAAAAAAAGGCAAGTGCAGTTAACACAATGTGTTCTGTAGATAAAATATCATGCCTTTATCTTGTACAGAAGAAATAAATTAACTAGGCATTTGTAAAAAAAAAAAATCATTTCTTGTGTGAACTTAAATCCTATTGGTAATGAATATGCAAAATCGATCTAAATCTGAAATTTTATACTCTTAGTCCAATTAGACTCTTACTTTAACAAGCACCAAAACCCCTAGAAAATTATAAACTGCTTCAAAGTATTATGCCAAATTTGCAGATGAACCAAAAATTGAATTCAATTCCAGTGCTAAATCTTCCATTTGAATTCGAGTCTAAGTAACCTAATGACTACCTAAACCTAGCTGAAGTTTTTTCTGAGTCGTCATAAACACATAATGAATTGGTTGTGTACAGTGGAAGTTGGTTGAGTCTTCAATGCTTGAATATGATGGATAATACATTGCTAATATCGTTATCATTTTGGCCACGGATTTCTTTTTAAAAGATTTAGTTTATAGTTTAGCTTCAACTTTGGTTTTAAAGTTTTAATTTAGCTAGATACTAGGGTTAAACTTTAGGTGTTAAAGTGAAGTTGTCCCTTAAAGAACACAATTTGGTTTTAAAGGTCAAAATTAAATGACAAGGCTGATGAAGTAGTTTTACTAGTTCCTTTTCTAATGTCACAAAACATTTATATTTGCTTATATAATACAGTCTTGGTACTTTTTTGACGATAAATTGCCTTGTCCTGACAATATTAATCTCGTGTCAAAAGGTATGGGGGCATAGTTTAACAACCAAGAAAATTTTGTTAAGCATTCAATGGATTGGTATAGAATCAAGCATGAGATTCACATTCCTGAAACGGTGGATGTATCATATCCATATCAATTCTAGTGGGGGAGGGATATATGAATTGTACATCCTTTAAAAACTTAATTTGACTAAAAAGATGTTCGCTTCCAATTAAGAACAATGAAGCATGTTTAAACGAGTTTTCAGGAAAAGAACATGTTCTGAAAAGCACTCTCTAGAATTTGCATAATGGTAGGAGGACTAACATGAATTTTTAATCTGAGATAAAGACATGCACGAAGGAGAAAGAAAGCTTAATAAATTAAAAAGGATGAACAGAAAGTCAAGTTAGACGGCCCCGTCGGTTCCTCAATTATAATAAGCTGGAGCTTAATTACCTGAAGTTTTGATCTTAATCTGTGTATGCTTGCATTTAAACGTATAACTGGGCTTGCAAGATGTAGACTTGAATTGTTGACTCAGAACTTTAAGACAATAAAATCTCTAGCACAATATTTTTAATTAATTATATTTATTTTCAAATTTAGAAATGACTTGAAATTGGATACAAACCATCTCTGCCTTATTTTTTTTCGCTCTTTAAGAATTTCTGAGCAATAAATCATCAAACCAACTCCATGTGAGCTGTCATACCCTACCCCTGGTAAGATCATCATCATGAGGAATTCGTCCAAAAAAGGGTGCCTTTATGAAAGGTTTATCACAGCCAATTATTCCACATCATGAATGATCTAAAAAGTCATCTAAAAGCCTTCAATTTATCACTATTTTTACCTTTCAGATTATCAATTTTTTAATATCAAAAGTTAAAGGCTTTTAGATCATTCCTGGTGTGGAATGATTTGCTATGAAGGTACCCTTACAGGATTTTTGTTCTGGATCAATGACAAGATATAACTTGTTCGGTGAGGTAGAAATGGAAAGTTCAACTGGTACCTTGCCCTGTAGCCCTGTTCTCTGTCTAATTTATACCTAACGCAATTACTAACCTTTGTTAGTATGATACGTTACTCCTAAAATATGCATATGTGTGTCAAGAGGTTTGATCTTAGTTCATATTTATTAGATGCTCCAGTGCAGATATTATATTGTCACTTTGACTAGTTTTCCCTTTTTTTATATTTTTTTCCTTAAGAAAGAAACTCTTTTTAAGACTGTAAGCTCCTACTTGATTTTTGGGGTTGGTGAAATAGAATTGTTTGGTTATTTTCTTGGGGTTGTTGAAGAATAATTATTTGGTCATTGTCTAGTGCCGCAACGTGAAAGCCACATTGTTGAAATGGTGGATTTATCTCATTCTCATATATTCTTGTGATATGAGGATGTGTAAATTCAGCATCTGGTTCAAGAAGTTGTTCTGACTAACATATCGATTTCAAATGAAGCAAAATGAGTCTATAAAATGTTGTTCCTATCCAATAAACACCGACTGAAAGAGTACTCTAGAATTTTCATCCTCGTGCAAGGACTAGCATGAACTTTAGTCTTTGATAGAGACATGCACCAAAGAAAAGAGTAAAACGTAATAAAATAAGGGGATGTCCTATAAGTCATGTTAGATCGGTCTAAAAGTTCCTCGACCTTGATCACTAGGAGCTTAATTAGCAGTAGCTGAAAGTAACTTTTAGAAATAAAATTAAAAAAAAAATTTGAATTGAATACTGTCATTAACCTGGTTTGCAAATCCAACGCCACAGCCAAGGAGGATCCTGCCAATGATCAGCATGGTCAGGTCTTGTGCGGCTCCATTAAGGACGACTCCGATGATGAAAAAGATGCCAGCAATGAGCATGGTGAGCCGCCGGCCGAGGTTGCGGGTGGTGTAGGATGCAAAGAATGTGGCCGTAAGTCCGGCCAAGTAGAGCGAAGATGTGAACAGCTGAAGGCCCTGGTTGTCATATTTGCAGTAGTTGCTATCCGTCGTCTCATGCTTCCGACGGTACACCGCCGGGAAGAACTTGATCAAGAAATCATCCATCGACGTTACGCCTCCTATTTTGTTTCCATATTGCCATGTTCAAATAGTTTCGAGATGAAAAAATGGTATAATTTATATTGTTATACTTGATTCTATGGAAACCGATCGAGGTGGTCTTATTTTATGAACGATTAATTATGATCAGTTTAATCAGAGCAAGAAAGACTTACCAGAAATTCCAACGTCATATCCAAACATCAATCCACCGGTGGCAGCCACGACGCACGTGATGATGACTATCGGCGTTATCTTCGCCTCGAATTGTGCGCCTCCGGCCGGCGCCGACACGGAGAATCCCGCCGCCGGCATCCTCAACGAAGTTAATAGGTGAACCCAATCGATGGATAAGCCAAGTGAATTGGAAATCGAGCTCTTTTGCTCTTGTTAATTTATAGATAACAAGAGAGAGGCCGTGAAGCTTTGGGGTTGCTACATATATAGTGGAGCAGAGATTGCTTTCCGCTCATCCGGCCAGCCGGCGAGGAAAATTTGAATTTTCTACTGCGTGTGTATGGGAAAAATAGCAGCAGCAACAGTTTAGATTTTGCCGCGTGGTGGAATCGAAGGGACGGTCAACGACGGCTCCTCTTGGTTGGCGGCGGCAGCCCAAGGCGCCAACAGAGAACACGTAGCGAGCTTCTCTTGTTCTTGCATGAGATGAAAATCCAGGAAACACGGGCGGCACACAGTAAACACATTTATATAAATAGTAAACACGTTGGGAATCGCTGACCACGGATGCGTTGACTAACGAAAGTGAAGTGAAGGTGGGACTTGCGGAATGGGCATTCTAGTTTATGTACACACAACAACAGTGATTGGTGTGTTGTTGTCTTTTTTTTCCTTGCTATCTTCAGTCATATATACGATGAATTTTGGCTGGATATGAAAATTATAGAAAATATAATCTGATATTTTCCCAATTAATTATATTAGATAAACAAGGACAATTGTGTGTTCATATGAGTTGTCGTATTAGGAGGTGGACACTAAAAGGATTTGGTAGATGGATATGGGATATTTATTTTAGGGATATTTGGTAGATGGATATGGGATATTAGATAAACAAGACATTGATTTCCTTTTATCACCCATTAAACGTTAAATTTCAATGCAAAAGAAAACACGCAATTAATGAGTTGCAGAGTTATTTTATGCAGGTTAAGAAATGTTTTCTGATAGATTGCCTACTTCGAACGCAATAAGGAATTCAAAAAAGTTATGGAAAACTTCGACGAAGTCAAAAGTTTGACCACTAAAAGTCAAAAGCCAGAAGTAGTATAATTACATAATTATGATTCTCTCAGCGCGTGTAAACAAACAAAACAAAACAAAATAAAACAAACAAACAAAACTGCTGCATTAATTTAGGGACTAGTGGACTAAACAAACTCTCTTGTTTCATTTTTACCAAATGCGACCATGCATATTTCGACAAGTCAACGAACGACTACATCATAAGAACAATCTGCCTCAAACTCTAGCGGAGTTCACTTATACTGTATTTAAATAAAAAAAAAAGAAGGGAAGAGCAAAACATGAGGATAAAAAAAAAGATCACGTCACTTTTACTTGTCCAATCATAAATATCGAAAAAAAAAGAGAGACAATTAAAATCAATTCTCATTTTCATCCGAACAATAAGAATCTTTTTCATAGTATAAAACTCATATATCATATCTAAACAATGTCTCTTGTATCATCATGTACAAGCTAAATTATTACTCAATTCTACTATACAACCAAGTGACAACTTCATACTAATAATCACTACGTTATACAAGCATTTTCCTATAAAATTACCTACACTTATCAAACACTATTTTATACAAGATTAACAATACAAACGTCAAGACGTTGATTTTCCTTTTATCACCCATGACATATAGCCCAAATCTAACTTGTAAATAGTTTAAGACAAAAAGAATAAGCAAGTATACGCAACAAGTAATTATAAATCAATGATAACAAATCAGGAAATAAACAATATCAATTCAATGATGACTCCACCAAGTTTACACAAATGATAATGTCTCTTAAAGGTATTAAATTCCATGAATGGATCCATAGATAAGATCATAATCCTTTAAAGATGGAGTATTATAACCCTAAAGGAGTATCAACCAATTTAACCAAAACATTTAAATTGCATAGCAAAAAATAATACATAAAATGATCCTTCTACATTTGGAAGTATAATCCACCCTTATCAGGTTGAGGTCAAACATATGCTGACTAGCACTTTGTTCTATATCTATTCCTCTAATGAGATTCTAAGAATTCAATCGTGACCTCCATTTTTTAAGTGTACTATTTTGTTTTGTGAAGCACTTAGTTTATTATCTATCTTTAGATAGTATACAATTCTAAAGGTGATTCCCACGAATTCGATATGCAACTCCTACTTTCTAGTGGTGGCCTTTTTTCCATATTGCACAAGTTCTCACTTGATTTAATAGGGTAATTATAATTAGGCTTATAAATTCTAATCCAAAATATGAAGGGCTCTAAATTTAGGTAACTAAGTCTACATCATAAGAAAATAAATTGGTTAGCATATTGAGATTTAGATAATACTGATATGGATTATTCACTCTATAGAGGTCAAAAGCCCCCTAATGCAGTAAAAGCAAGTCTCTAGGATCAACTTGATTTGATTCAATTTATGAGATATATGTACAATAATTACACAATGCTAAACTTAAAGGAAACATATTTAAGTTTGTTTTATAATGAATTGAATTTCATATGAACTAGTGTAAAAAAATCTAGTAATTTGTTGACAAGCCTCTTCTCCCAAATATTTTTTAAACATTTGAAGAGCCAAAACACTCCACAATTGTCTTTCCTTTTTTTTCTTGTAGTATTCTCTTTAACCATATTCATATCCTCTTCATCTTCTTGATCAACTTTCTTCTTCTTTTGTGCAACTTGCTCTAGATGTGCCATAATAACTACAATTTACTTTCTAACATCATCAGACATAGTTTTACATGCCTCAACATCTTTCCTTGCACAAGCTAAATGATGCTTAAATCGATATATATACTTTTAGATATAATCTTCTCATAATATTTGCATTTGATTTTTCAATGGTTCCTGTCAATTGCCACTTTATGTTCCTAACCAATATATGTTCTACTTCCTAGTGCATTCTTCCTCTTAGAGATAGATGATTTACTAGCTCTAGTAATTTAAAAATTCTTACTTTTTATGTTGCACCAGTTCCCACACTCTAGCACCCTTTAGAAGATCATAGTTGTGATGAATTTCATTACTTGCTCGTAATGTCAAATTATAGCTAAGGCAAAATTCACGGTCTCCCTGTGACAGCTATTGAGGAGATAACAACTAAGCCACCTAGAGAAGATCACGACCGTGATAAAAATCACAACCTACCCATAATCTCATATTATGACCATGACAAAGATCACAACCCCCTTGTGAAGTTCATTGATGTCATACCTAGCTCCACCTATAAAGATTATGACCGTGATAGTGATCACAGTCTACCCGTGACAACTCGATCATGGCCTGCCCGTGACAACTCCAATGCAACCAAAACAAGTCATTTCAAAGGCCTTATAGTGTTCTCAACATTAAAGTTAGCCTTTGAAAAGGTACTTGGGGATTATCAATCCTTCATCAGCCTAAACGGAGACCCTCTACCCCATGTGCCTAAAATCACAAATTCAGATGGAGTCAAAGTTGAATTGACATCACAACTAGCTTACGATTATGTCATAGGGACCAATCAACACTAAGAAGAACCAACCTCAAATGAGCCAATTTTGTTGTTTTGTGGTAACATACTTGAAGATGGTATAGCAGGGCAACTGGCCCAACAAGGCCCAATCAATACATCAAATCTAGTCAAGGTCCACTTAAGCTAGAGTTGTTAAGATCTTTTATATTTGGTAGCTATGATTTTCAGCTTTAGTTAGTTTTGATTTGATTCCATGTAACTTTAGTTGGTAGGAAGTTGGGATTGGTTTCATATAACTTTTAGGCTATGTTTCCTTGAAAGGAATCCATAGCAGAAAGAATAGAAAGCAAGCAATGCTTTCCGTCTGATCTCTATGCCAATTCCCTCGAGGTTTTCGATGCCTCTTTCCTGCTCTACTTTCTTAGTGGCTTTCTTGCGTAGGTGCAACCAAGAATCATTGTCATATAATTGCTTCACTTAGTGAATGCGAATAGCATTCACACAGTTAGCAACATCTACCCGTGTTGTGACCAGAACCTTGCCCCCCTTGCACCAATTTGCAGAAGAGAATTGTGGAACCAGTTCTTCTAGATTTTTCACATTCCAAACATCATCCAACACCAGCAAGAACTTACAATTCGTTAACACTTGAATAACCATGTCCTCAAGCTATTCTTTGCTCCGAGCTTCACCGGGACTCCCCCTGCACTTATAATAATCTCCCTTAGAAGATCCATCTCTACAGACACTTAGGGCACCCACACCCACATCCTCTTCTTTTGGAAGGCATTCTTGATTTCATCATCATGAAAGATCTTCTGAGCCAACATGGCCTTGCCAATACCGCCAATTCCCACAATAGCAAGAACAACCACTTCATCATTCGCGTCCTCATTTTTTCTCAGTAGCAAATCAACCAGATCCCTAGTGTCCTTTTTAATTGTTTCCCCAACAATATCAGGTCCCAGAAATGAGGAGGTCTCGCAATGTGCTTGAGAACGAACCACTGTATGCCCAACGAATGCCCAGAGACTAAGGTTGAAGCCTTCTGTGTAGATATTTCCCAGACTCTCATTAAGATCCCTCATCTTGCAGCCAATATCATGAGTGAACTTGACATGGCGACAACAAGCGAAAGAGAGCAGTGTTCAGAGGCCCAAGGACGGCACCATGGGAGGGTTCTTTTGTAAAGCTTTCATCTCGACTATGATCTGAAACTCATCAAGTATGTCATTTTCTTCATATAGGAAGTTTGTGATGTTGCTCAGCTAGACTTTAACGGCTGCGGAATCCTTCTGTTCAGCATCGTTCAAGATAGCTTTGATCCAATGCAGCCTGAAAATAGAGCATCATGATCTCTTCGCAGATGCCAAAGATGATCTTTAACTTTTAATTAAAAAGATCTATCAATGTATTAAGAAGCCTGGTGACGAAGGGTTCGAGGATAGGTTAGAGGTGAGCATTTGAGAGTTCAGTACTAATACTAATATCGAATTTTTGGTACCAAACTCCTGAAGTTTGATTTTTAGGTACTCTATTTCAGGAGTTCAGTACTAGTACCAGTAACAAACTCTATTTCAGGAGTTCAGTGCCAGTACTAAAATCCCAAAATTAATTTTGAAAAATTCTCAAAGCACCGAAGTTTTAGGAGGAGAAAGTGAAGAGGAGAGATAAAGGGGAAGAGGAAAAAGAAGAGGAGAGAAGGAGAAGAAGAAGAAGAAGAGGAGGAAAGGGAAGGGGAGAAGGAAGAGTAAGAGGAGCATAAGAAGGAAGAGAAAAAAAATTTTGGTACTTCGAGTGTTCGGGATTTCCTAAACTCATATTTAGGGTACCAGTACCGGTACCATAATCTTGAACTAAAGTTGAATACTGGTACTGAACTCTCAAAATCTCAAAGTATCGGTACCAAAGTACCGAATACCAAAAAATTCAAAATGATACATTGGTATCAGTACTTTGAGAGTTCAAGAGTTTGGTACCGATACCGAACATTAGTTCGGGATTGCGGTATAGGTATTGGTATCATTTGCTCATCCTTGAGGAGAGTCATCATTTCATTCTTTCTAAACTTTTGGCAAAAAAAGTAACCAATACAGCTTTAGCCGTGTAATGCTTGTTAGGAAAGGGAGATATGGACTTCCAATCCCAAGAAAATTTTCGCTCACTTCTTGGGATATCGGTGATGATCTCGAAGTGTAGTGGTTACAGTGACGTGTTGGTAAGACATCCAGTGACGTGTTGGTAAGACATCCAATCTGGAACTATCTCCGTCACTTCTCTAATTCTCAGTACAAAAATTATTAGCATAATATATTTTTTTTTAAAAAAAAATAGTTGAGGTAATAAGATATGAATCAGGGTGTGTATGTGTCTAAATTGATAATTAAACATGAAGGTCAAGAATTCTATAATCCTATCTAAGTATCCAACACTAAATGAGTGCATGTGTCTATAATTAAACATTGTTCTTTGTATTAATATCTCATAGCACTTTTCTACAATTTACTCTGGTGAGATTCCATTTTCTTCTTCCACTAGAAAGCCCTCGGCTACCCATAACTGCACGAGAATTTCCTTATGAAGGTTGGATTCTTTATGAAGTAAAGAACATTGAAGCAAGCACAGTTTGAGATGCGTTGGCAACTTTTTATAGCTCAAACGTAAAGCTTCATGGACTATGTCTAGAAGATCAGTTCTATGTGGGCATTCAAAACTACGATTGATGTTGTGCCAATCATTCAAACAGAGTTTTCCATATAGAGATCCTCCTACAACGGTGATAGCTAGGGGATGCCCTTGTATTAATATGTCATAGCACTTTTCTACAATTTACTCTGGTGAGATTCCATTTTTTTCTTCCAATAGAAAGCCCTCGGCTACCCATAACTGCACGAGAATTTTCTTATGAAGGTTGGATTCTTTTTGAAGTAAAGAACATTGAAGCAAGCACAGTTTGAGATGCGATGGCAACTTTTTATAGCTCAAACGTAAAGTTTCATGGACTATGTCTAGAAGATCAGTTCTATGTGGGCATTCAAAACTACGATTGATGTTGTGCCAATCATTCAAACAGAGTTTTCCATATAGAGATCCTCCTACAACAGTGATAGCTAGGGGATGCCCTTGGCATTTCTTCACGATCTCTATGCCAATTCCCTTGAGGTTTTTGATACTTCTTTCTTGCTCTACTTTCTTAGTGGCTTTTTTCCATAAGAGCAACCAAGAATCATTGTTAGATAGTTGCTTCGCTTCATGAATGTGAATAGCATTTACACAAGTATCAACATCTACCTCCCGTGTTGTGACCAGAATCCTGCCCCTTGAACGAAATTGCAAAAGAGGATTGTGGAACCAATCCTCCCAGATTTTCACATTCCAAACATCTTTCAACTCTAGCAAGAACTTACTGTTCGTCAACACATGAATGACTATGTCCTCAAGTTGTGCTTTGCTCCGAGCTTCAACGAGACTCCCCTGCACTTGTAATAATCTCCCTTAGAAGATCCATCTCTACATACGCTTAGGGACCCACACCCACATCCTCTTCTTTTGGAAGGTGTTCTTGATTTTATCATCATGGAAGATCTTCTGAGCCGGCATGGCCTTGCTAATACTGTCAATGCCCACAATAGCAAGAACAATCACTTCGTCATTTGCATCCTCATTTTTTCTCAGTAGCAAATCAACTATTTCTCTAGTGTCTTTTTTAATTGTTTCCCCAACAATATCAGGTCTCAATAATGAAGAGGTCTCACGATGTGATTGAGAATGAACAACTATATGCCTGACGAATGCCCTGAGATTAAGGTTAGAGCCTTCCACATAGATATTTCTCAGACTCTCATTGAGATCCTTGATCTTGTGGCCAATATCGTGAGTGAACTTGACATGGCGATAGCAAGCGAAAGAGAGCAGTGTTCGGAGGCCCAAGGACAACGCCTTGGGAGGGTTCTTTTGTGAAGCTTTCATCTCGACCGTGATCTAGAACTCATAAAGTATGTCATTTTCTTCATATAGGAAGTCTATGATTTTGTTCAGCATCGTTCAAGATAGCTATGATCCAATGCAGCCTAAAACAAAGCATCATGATCTTTTCGTGGACGCCGAAGATGATCTTTAACTTTTAAATAAAAAGATCTATCAACGTATTAGGAAGCAGGGTGACGAAGGGATCAAGGATAGCTAGGGGTGAGCATTCGAAGTTCGGTACTAATAATAATACTGAATTTTTTATACCAAACTCCTGAAGTTTGGTTTTTAGGTATAGAGTTTGGTACCAGTATTACAATCCCAAAATTAATTTAAAATTCCCAAAGTACCAAAGATTTAGCCGGAGAAAAAGAAGAGAGGAGAAAAAAAGAAAGAGGAAAAAGAAGAAGAGGAGAGGAGAAGAAGAAGAAGAAGAAGAAGAAGAAGAAGAGGAGGAAAGGGAAGGGGAGAATGAGGAGGAGTAATAAGAGGCGAAGAAAGAAGAGAAAATTTTTTTTTGGTAATTCGGGAGTTTGAGATTTCCTAAACTCATATTTAAGGTACCAATACCAGTACCATAATCCCAAACTAAAGTTCAATACCGGTACCAAACTCTCCAACTCCCGAAGCACCGGTACCAAAGTATCAAATATCACAAATTTTGATACGATACTTTGGTATCGGTACTTCGGGAGTTTGAGAGTTCAGTACCGTTACCGAACTTTAGTTCAGTATTGCAGTATCGGCATTGGTATCATTTGCTTGTTGGGAAAGAAAGATATGGACTTCTAATACTAAGAAAAAATTCTCTCCCTTCTTGGGATATCGATGATGATCTCGAAGAGTAGTGGTTGCAGTGACGTGTTGGCAAGGCGTCCAATCTGGAACTATCTCCGTCCCTTTCTCTAATTCTCAGTACAAAAATTATTAGCATAATATAATTTAGAAAAAAAAAATATCTGAGGTAATAAGATATGAATCAGGGTGTGTATGTGTCTAAATTGATAATTAAACATGAAGGTGAAGAATCCTATAATCCTATCCAAGTATCCAACACTAAATGTGCACATGTGTCTACAATTAAACATTGTTCTTTGTATTAACATGTCATAGCACTTTCTTGCAATTTACTTCGGTGAGATTCCATTTTCTTCTTCCAATAGAAAGCCCTTGGCTACCTATAACTGCATGAGAATTTCCTTGTGAAGGTTGGATTCTTTATGAAGTAAAGAATATTGAAGCAATCACAGTTTGAGATGTGATGACAACTTTTTTAGCTCAAACGTAAAGCTTCATGGACTCTGTCTAGAAGATCGATTCTATGTGAGCATTCAAAACTACGATTGATGTTGTGCCAATCATTCAAATAGAGTTTTCCATGTGCAGATCCTCCTACAATGGTGATAGCTAGGGGATGCCCTTTGCATTTCTTTAAGATCTATATGCCAATTCCCTTGAGGTTTTTGATGCCTCTTTCCTGCTCTGCTTTCTTAGTGGCTTTCTTGCACAGGAGCAACTAAGAATCATTGTCAGATAGTTGCTTTATTTCCTGAATGTGATTAGCATTCACACAGTTAGCAACATCTACCTCCTATGTTGTGACCAGAACCCTGCCCCCTTACACCAAGTTGTAGAAGAGGATTGTGGTACTAGTCCTCCCAGATTTTCACATTCCAAACATCTTCCAACACCAATAAGAGCTTACTGTTTGTTAACACTTGAATGACTATGTCCTCAAGCTGTGCTTTGCTTCAAGCTTCACCGGGACACCCCCTGCACTTGTAATAATCTCCCTTAGAAGATCCATCTCTACAAAGGCTTAGGACACTCACACCCACATCCTCTTCTTTTGAAAGGCGTTCTTGATTTCATCATCATTGAAGATCTTTTCAGCCAGCGTGGCCTTGCCAATACCAATGTCCACAATAGCAAGAACAACCACTTCGTCATTTGTGTCCTGATTTTTTCTTAGTAGCAAATCAATCAGATCTCTAATGTATTTTTAATTGTTTCCCCAACAATATCAAGTCCCAGTAATGAGGAGGTTTCACGATGTGCTTGAGAACGAACCACTGTATGCCCGATGAATCCCCTAAGATTGAGGTTGGAGCCTTCAGTGTAGATATTTCACAAACTCTCATTGAGATCCCTGATCTTGTAGCCAATATCGTGAGTGAACTTGACATGTTGATAGCAAGTGAAAGAGAGTACTATTCAGAGGCACAAGGACGGTGCCTTGGGAGGATTCTTTTGTGAAGCTTCCATTTCGACCGTGATCTGAAACTCATATAGTATGTCATTTTCTTCATATAGGAAGTCTATGATGTTGCTTAGCTAGACTTTTACGGCCGCGGAATCCTTATGTTCAACATCGTTCAAGATAGCTTTGATCCAATGCAGCCTGAAATAGAGCATCATGATCTCTTCACGGACACTGAAGACAATCTTTAACTTTTAATTACAAAGATCTATCAGCGTATTAATAAGCCTGGTGATGAAGGGATCAAGGATGGCTTGGGGTGAGCATTAGGGAGTTCGGTACTAATACTAATACTGAATTTTTTGCACCAAACACCATAAGTTTGGTTTTTAGGTATCAATACCAGTACCGAACTCTATTTCAAGAGTTTGGTACTAGTATTAAAATCCCAAAATTAATTTTTTGAAATTCCCAAACTACTAATGTTTTGGGAGGAGAAAAAGAAGAGGAGAGAAAAAGGGGAACAGGAAAATGAAGTAGAGGAGAGGCGGAGAAGAACAAGAAGAGGATGAAAGGGAAGGGAGAAGGAAGAGGAGAACAAAGAAGAGAAAAAAAAATTTATACTTTGAGAGTTCGTGATTTCCTAATCTCATATTTGGGATACTGGTACCGGTACCATAATCCCGAACTAAAGTTCAGTACTAGTACTGAACTCTCAAACTCCCAAAGTACCAAATACCAAAAATTTTGATACTATACATTGCTATCAGCACTTCGGCAGTTTGTGTTACACCCTGAAAAATTTTACCATTGACCGAATGGTCAACGCTTGCACTAGACGACAAAATTGCTTGACTAAGGATCAATTTCGGTGATTAAGCACCGAAATCGTGAACAGCAACCGTACGGGACCGCTTGCGCTGGAAAGTTTTCCTTTTTGCCAGCAACACCATGTGCTGATGCCTCACCTTTCCCCCTACCTTTCCTTTGCCTTGACTCCACAGCAAACAATCTGATTCCCTTCTATTAAATTCTCCTTCCGCCGATCCATTCTCGCACTGCGCACGCCACTCCTTGAGCCCCATGCCATTTCCTTCTCTTCACGTCTCCTGCTACACGTGAACGAGACTCCGTGTCTTCCTCTATTTGCGTCCTTTCCCTTCACCGGACGAAGGAAGCTGCGAGCGCTCACCTGCATCTTCCTCCTCTCACACGTCGAAGCTTCATCGGACCTCCTACCTGCGTCCTACCCGCGTCCTCCTCCTTCCGTCCGGCCGGCGAGATCCTACTGCCCCCCCCCCTCGTTACTACGGCCACCAAATCCGGCCACTTCCTTCCCTGATTCACGCGTACGCGAGTGGTGGCGAGGACGAACGAAAAACTTGGGAATCCGGTCGCAGCTCACCTCCGGCTCCTCCGTCCACCTTCGTCCACCCTCGGTGGACCCTTCCGCCACCTGCCAGCTCTTCTACGCCGCCTTCCCCTCCGGATCCGTCGAGATACGCGAGCGGCGCCGCCAGCGTATTTTCCCTTCGATTCTGATGATCCCAACGTCTCCTTGGACAACCGACGGTACGACCGAACTCACATCGCCAGCAGCTATCTCATAACACTCCGGAAGTTCTGATCCGCCGCTGGAGTTACTGTTCCGGCGACACTGTAGCGGCGGCGCTACTATTCCGGCAAACTCCGAAGTTCATGCCGACGTAGTGCTCTGCGTGTTCGGGTTGGTTCTTGCGTATTTCGACGCTTACGGTGGTAAATGTTCGCAAGTGGCTGCGAACAAGGTTAGTGCTCTAACTCCCCTTTTCACGAAGGCATCATAGAATGCATGCAGTTAGGGCTATATCACGTTTGGAACCGTAGAATACACACCTGCATGTTATGACGTTAGCTTGTTGTCTACGCTAGGAATACGTTGGTGTTTGCGGCGTTGGACGATTATACATATACTGTTGGTTGGATCTTATTGCGTAGACCTACGTATCGAGGTAGGGTCCTTTCCTGCCTTTCATTATGGTGCCAAATGCATGTTTAGGATAGGGCACCTTGCTTTCAGTTCTATCCGTTGAGTTGTATCTGATGCCTATGTAGTCATGTCTGTTTTATTTGATCATACATATGCTTGAGTGCTATCTGTTTTTATGCCGTTGTTTACCCTGCATGATAGTATGATCGTTATGTAGCTATGGCTGTATATTAGCCTTTGTGGAGCCCCATTTCCCGGGCTGTTGATTTATGCTGAGTTTATGTTGTATACCGGTATGGACTGAGGTGAGAGTTAGCTGGTCGACCGAGGTTTAAGACCGTAGCCGATGGGGATGTGGCTACGAGGTTTTGTGCGGGCCTGACTTGCGGTTTTCGCCGTGGCTTCGTGACCACTGGCTGCTGTTGTTGTCGACAGATGATTCCCCGACTTGTCGTTTATTGGCATCGGGATGACGGTGTTGAACGCTACACCGACGGGCTGCTGACGAGCAGTCGTTCCCCTGGTTGAGCTACAGGGGGACCACTCCTACAGAGTGCGAGTCCTACGGGACGACTTGGCCCAGCTCAGTTGATTTGTTGTTGCATGGTTGCTGTATTTTTCCATATACTGCTGATTTACGTTATTTGTACATGCTGATATATGCTCATATAGGACCTGGTTAGATGTTGTGGAAACAATCCTTACCTTATGTACATGCATCATATTCACTATATCATCCCTACTTAGCCCTTCTGGCTAACCCCCTACTTCCCTCTTTCTACTTTTAGATTCGGACGCTGCTCCTTTTGGAGCCGATTTAGATAGTTAGATGTAGTAGACCCCATGGGGAGATGCACTATGGTACTTTTTATGTACTTTATGTTGAGTCATGTATTTGCTATGTATTCGAGGGATGTTGCAGTCGATGTGGTTGTATATATATACTTGTGTATGCCTGGTCGTGGACCGGATGACTCTGTATTTTATTTGGGTTGTATTATGAGCTGTACCTGTGTGAGTGGTTTCTAGCTGTTGGGTCGGTTCTGTGGTGTTGACTTTGACCGTCTTGCGCGCCTCGATGTTTGACCCACTGGGGAGTGGGCCCAGGTCTCGCATCGGGGCGTGATAGTTCGAGAGTTTGGTACCAATATCGAACTTTAGTTTGGGATTGCGGTATTGGTATGTGTATCATTTGCTCATGCGAGAGGATAACCATCATTTCATTCTTTTTGAACTTTTGGAAATAGAAAAGTAACCGATATAGCTTTAACCATGTAATGCTTATTGGGAAAGGAAGATATGGACTTCCAATCCCAAGAAGAGTTTTGCATTCTTCTTGGGATATCGGTGATGATGTCGAAGAGTAGTGGTTGTAATGACGTGTTGGCAAGACATCCATTTCGGAACTATCTCCATCACTTTTTTTAATTCTCAATACAAAAAATTATTAGCATAATATAATTTAGAAAAGAAAAGTACCTGAGGTAATACGATATGAATCAGAGTGTGTATGTGTCTAAATTGATAATTAAACATGAAGGTCAAGAATCCTATAATCCTATCCAAGTATCCAACACTAAATGTGCGCGTGTGTCTATAATTAAACATTGTTCTTTGTATTAACATGTCATAACAGTTTTCTACAATTTACTTCAGTGAGATTCCATTTTCTTCTTCCAATAGAAAGCCCTTGGCTACCCATAACTGCACGAGAATTTCCTTGTGAAGATCGGATTCTTTATGAAGTAAAGAACATTGAAGTAGGCACAGTTTGAGATGCGATGAAAACTTTTTGTAGCTCAAACGTAAAGCTTCATGGACTTTGTCTAGAAGATTGGTTCTATGTGAGCATTCAAAACTATGATTGATGTTGTGCCAATCATTCAAACAGAGTTTTCCATGTGCAGATCCCCCTACAATGGTGATAGCAAGGGGATGCCTTTGGCATTTCTTCAAGATCTCTATGCCAATTCCCTTGCGGTATTTGATGCCTCTTTCCTGCTCTGCTTTCTTAGTGGCTTTCTTGTACAGGAGAAACCAAGAATCATTGTCAGATAGTTGCTTTATTTCGTGAATGCAAATAGCATTCACACCGTTAGCAACATCTACCTCCTGTGTTGTGACCATAACCCTGCCCCCTTACACCAAGTTGCAGAAGAGGATTGTGGTACTAGTCCTAGATTTTCACATTCCAAACATCTTCCAACACCAATAAGAGCTTACTATTCGTCAACACTTGAATGACTATGTCCTGAAGTTGTGCTTTGCTTCGAGCTTCACCGGGACACCTCCTGCATTTGTAATAATCTCCCTTAAAAGATCCATCTCTACAAAAGGCTTAGGGCACCCACACCCACATCCTCTTCTTTTGAAAGGCGTTCTTGATTTCATCATCATGGAAGATCTTTTGAGCTAGAGTGGCCTTGCCAATACCAATGCCCACAATAGCAAGAACAACCACTTCGTCATTTGCATCCTCATTTTTTCTCAGTAGCAAATCAACTAGATCTCTAATGTATTTTTTAATTGTTTCCCCAACAATATCAAGTCCCAGTAATGAGGAGGTTTCACGATGTGCTTGAGAACGAACCACTGTATGCCTAATGAATGCCCTAAGATTGAGGTTGGAGCCTTCAGTGTAGATATTTCACAAACTCTGATTGAGATCCCTGATATTGTAGCCAATATCGTGAGTGAACTTTACATGTTGATAGCAAGTGAAAGGGAGTACTGTTCGGAGGCCCAAGGACGTTGCCTTGGGAGGGTTCTTTTGTGAAGCTTTCATCTCGACCGTGATCTCAAACGCATCAAGTATTTCATTTTCTTCGTATAGGAAGTCTGTGATGTTGCTCAGCTAGACTTTTATGGCCGCGGAATCCTTATGTTCAGTATCGTTCAAGATAGCTTTGATCCAATGCAGCCTGAAATAGAGCATCATGATCTCTTCGCGGACACCGAAGATGATCTTTAACTTTTAATTACAAAGATCTATCAGCGTATTAAGAAGCCTGGTGACGAAGGGATCAAAGATGGCTTGGGGTGAGCATTAGGGAGTTCGGTACTAATACTAATACTGAATTTTTTGTACCAAACACCCTAATTTGGTTGTTAGGTACAAATACTAGTACCGAACTTTATTTCAGGAGTTTGGTGCCAGTATTAAAATCCCAAAATTAATTTTTGGAAATTCCCAAAGTACTAAAGTTTTTGGATGAGAAAAAGAAGAGGAGAGAAAAAGGGGAAGAGGAAAATGAAGAGGAGAGGCAGAGAGGAACAAGAAGAGGAGGAAAGGGAAGGGAGAAGGAGGAGGAGTAAGAAGAGGGGAACAAAGAAGAGAAAAAAATTTTTATACTTGGCATCTGATTCAGCAATAGCCTGGTGACGAAGGGATCGAGGATAGCTAGCGGTGAGCAATCGGGAGTTCGGTACTGAAGCCTTGGCATCTGATTCAACAATAGCATATACTTTAGCATGGGCTACTGGTTTTGTGGATGTTAAATCTTTCCTTTCATTCTGTGGACAGTCTTTAACTAGATGCCCTTGCTTACCACAAGCAAAACATGCACCAATAAGTCTATAACATTGTTTGGTCTCATGTTTCCCTCCACAACTAGCACAAGAAAGAAGCCTTGGTTGTGTTTTGATGTAGAATGGCCGAGTGATTGCTTATGCTTCTAGACAGTTGAAAATTTATGAGCAAAATTACCTAACACATGACTTAGAGTTAGCTGCTATCATTTTTGTACTAAAAATTTGGAGACATTATTTGTATGGCCAAACATTTGAAATATACATTGATCACAAAAGTTTGAAATATATCTTCACTTAGAAAGAGTTGAATATGAGGCAAAGAAGATGGATAGAGTTATTAAAAGATTATGACTACACCATTTATTACCAATCAGGTAAAGCTAATGTGGTAGCAGATGCTCTGAGTAGAAAATCTTCAAATATTGTGGCAACTCTTATCGACTTCGTTACTTCAGTTCAATCCGACCCAGTAAATCTGCTTTTACTGTTTGGACCCTTATCTAGTGTGTAATATATGTCCATACTATGTGATAGTAATTATACAAACTTCTTTTTGGAATATCAAGTAGATTTAACAACCTACACCTAGAGCTCTTATTTGCATAATTTGGATCCGGAATGAAATTATAGTCAAATTTTGCACCTAACCCTAGAAATCCAGAAATCTCAATGTCACAATTCTGACCTCTTGCTACTTCACAAACCATAACTTTTAATTCCATTCTAAGTAAAACTTGTTTTTCATTATATAAGCTAAGTCACTATAATTTTATCCTTACGTAAGATGGATACCTTACATTTGCTAGGATTATAATGTAAGAATTGATCAATTTAAACGGGTTCTCATTCATGTGATATGAAGCCAAAGTATGCATTCGAGTGGAAGTAAAGGTAGAGTTAATGAGGGCATACATGTAGTAGTTTTCCTTATTTGCTCCAAGTCCTTAAAAGTGCAAGCAGGACTTTGGAGCTAAGATCAAGTTAAGTGGAGGGTCTCTATGAGTCAACTCAATCGTGGGGCTAGTTTTACATTTTTTCTCTTCATCCTATCCTTATTGCCATTTTTGGCCACTTGTTTACTATTTTGAGAGTTAGTGTATTCTCCTTTCTATGTCTCCATCTTTTCGAGCTATTTTTTTAGAAAAAATTCACTTAGGAGAAAAAAAAATACAATAAATATAAATACAAAAGTTACCAAATTCATTATATATATTTTTTTCTCTCCCATATAAATTCTTTCCAAAGAAATAAACCCATGTCCTTGCAAAATATTTTGCTCTCGTAGGAAACTGACTTTTTGCATGTTGCAATCTGCAATATTTAATTCTACATCTTTTCTTGTCCCCATATGTAGTTATATTTCAATGTTTGTTAGTCATCTTTTGTTGTTATTGTTGTCCAAATCTTTTTATCTTTTTTTTTTTTGCTTGAACAATTGAGCTACTCTTTATTTCCTTATCTTTATTTTTTTCCTCTCTTCTTGTCTTACCACGCTTTGGTATCAGAGTCAAATTAATTTTCCTTCTCCCTCGTCTCTCTACCCTCTCATTTTTATCTTTGCCATCTAATACATCATCATGAGCATCCTTATGTAAATGGCTGCTCAACATTGCCAAGATTGAATTTCTAATAAATATAGGGTTCCATATGATTAGATTATAAGATGGAAACATAGCATTGAAAGAGCTTACCAAACATTTAAAATATATTTTAATTAATGTATATTTGCATACTAAGAGCAAAATAAATTCAAAAAAATAGAAACCACTAATATTGTACTGATTAAATTGTGCTATATGTGTTTATTATTAGGCACTTAATATTTTCTTTTAAAAAAAATTAGCAAACTAAGTTATATGTTAATTGAAGAAGATTCAAGTAATATATAGTGAATACAATATCAAAGAAGGTTATTATTGGATTTGATCTTAAGCAACAACAACTAACAAAATCTTGAATGATAAAAAATGAAGTAGAGTGACAATAATATGCTTATATTTGAGATAATCTTACAATAGTGACAACATCTAGAGAGGTTAACAACTCACTCATTTCACAACTCTTAGATTTCAACTCATATCCCTCGGTACCACTGTCAATTTTTCATAGTGCCAAGTAGAGAAATCTAAGGGTGAGTTTTTTTTTTTATGCTCATAATCAGTCGTTGATAACATATCCTTTTTAAATAAGGATAATGAATTAGGTACTATGCTCATAATCAGCCGTTGGCTAGTCTAGTAAAAAAAAATGATTAAATAAGGACAAAAAAAAAGATAACACAATCCTCCGCTTAGAGAAAATCCCTTTTGTTAAAAATTGTCCACATTTTTCTTTGACCATACACTCTTGAGGGAGAAACCTCCAAATTTTCGTATGATCATAAAGTATTTCAATCAAATACATTTCTTATGTCCTTTTTGAGAAATAATTTATATCAATATCAAGCATAATGAATTAGGTACTATGTAAATTGATGTATTTTATAATTCCAAGCTTATCATCAATATCAAATGCATTTAGTTGAATTAGTTAATTAGGTTGTATAAATAATTTATTGGAATTTATATATTATTTGCATAATTTATCAAACTAAAAATATTATTTTTAATTACGATAAATAAACTTTTCACCACTTGTAACTATTTTTTTTTATTGTCTCACCGAGTTAGGTGTCACGCCCACAATTACCCTAATAAAAATTTTTAAAACTAAGCTGCCGGAAGCAGAGAGATGAGTCACGCAGGGCGAAAAAAATAACTAAATGTCCCACGCAGGGGACCCAAGAACAACAGAGACGCGGAAGCAAGGCACGAGCCTGACCGAAGGGCGCAACCGGCAGGTGGTGGAGCACCACCTCAGCCTCACGAACACGAACAAAGATGGAAGGAACCCGAACGAAGCAGAGACCTACGCGCAGGCAGAGAAGCTCGAAGTGCCAAACAGATAGCGCAAAAGAGGAAGAAAAGAACTGTACGCAGACAGCAAAAAGGGTGAAATACGCACGTCCACACGCAGGCAGACAAAACGAAGAAGACAAGACGCATCCACGCACAGGTGGACGAAAATACAGAAAACAACTATTGAAAGACCACGCACCGAAACACCAAGTTCCCGACGGAGCCGGACGAACACACGAACGGTGAAAGAGGTCCGGAGGAGAGAGCAGACGGAACTGGATCCGACGAGATTCGAGGGGAGGACGAAGTTCGCACGGGGGAAAAGACGACGCCGAGAAATGGAAACGGATGAAGGGAGTGTTACCTCGTCGGAGTCGGATAATCGACTCCACCATAGCTACGCCAAGCTGGAGGAAGAAGAAACGAAACACGGAGCACCTTCGACGTCGCACTGCCACACAACCGCCCACTGGACGCCGGAAGGTTGGCCGGAGTTCGCCGCCGAACGCCGGACCGAGAGGGGAAGGGAAAGTCAGAGCCGAAAGCTGGAGAACGCCGGGGAAATCGCCCGAGAGCCAAGGTCGTTTGAGAGCAGGGGAGGAGAAACGAAGCAAAAGCCCATACTCACAGACGGGCGTCGCCTATATGGCGTCGTTTCATATACCTCCAGCCAGCTCAGACGCCAGGTGGACGAACCCACGTCCGCCGCCTGGATCCACATAGGAAGTCATTCGAACGCGGTGCCAGACAAGCAACCACGTCGGACGTCACCGCCTCCTTAGCCAAACACGAACCGCCACGCGGTCGTCGACCTCGTGTCGCCCGTTGAGAACGGGACTTCATGCGCACTCGGGAGACGCCACCGTCGCCAGATGTTTCCTGCCACATGGCCGGGATGCGCTACCCAAGTTCCTCGCGCCAGCCGCCCAGTCTCCAGACCCGAAGACGATGCTTCGTTGTCCACAGCATACGCGCCACGTGGGCGCTCTGCCCGCCGTCGAAGCCCCACGTGTCATCGCCGCGTCTGCCTGAGGTCGCCGCCGACCTCGCTTCCCTCGTCTGTCAGCGCGTCTCATTGGAAGACGAGACGCCCGCGCTCGCCTCCACGCGCCTGAAGATCTCGCCGGATCTTTCCCTCTCCGCGTGCTCCACATGTCGAGCCTGCCGCCGGATCCCAGCCACCTGTCGTCGGCCGCCGCAGAGGCTAGTGGGCGTGCAGCGTCTCCAACAGACGCCGCCGTCCGCCTTAATTAAACGCCGCCTGCCTGCCCAATTTCAACACCGAGCCCTAATTTGGCTACGGCTTGATTTTGGGTCAATTTTGACCAAGTCAATGAGCCCGTTGACTGGTCCAAATCGGGCCTTAATTTTGGGCCTAACATTAGGAATCATCACGTGATTCATGGAAGATAGCAAACCAATCAATCTTCATATAAAAAATTGGAGAATTTATAAGAAGGACCATTTTATTTTTTTTATATTAGGGCACATAATTTTCTTAATTTACAATTAGGACCTCAAACCTTTTCTATGCCAAAAATATATATAAAAAGTACATTACATATATACAAAATATGAAGTACATTACATATTTGAGAAACACCATCATCTATATAAATATACTTTTATGTCAATTATTTTCTCATCTAAATCGCAATGAAAACTGCCATTAGATGAATTGAATTTTTTAAGGTTAAGTTGCAATCACCACTATAAGGCTTATTATGAACAACCACAATCCCTATAATTAGAGTTGGAAAAAACTAATTTGATATAAAGTTAGATAGATTTGAATTTGGCAAAATCATATTGAGGTCATAATTAGCTCAATCCATTTTTGACTCAAAATTAGTTGGATTGAGTTGGACTATAAATAAGAAATTCAAATGGTACACTTTGTCAATGATTTTACATGTAGTCATTAAGTAAAAAAGGGCACTCCTACATGAAAGTATTTATACCCAGTCATAATTTAGAATGAGACACTTATAGTAATATTATGAAAATTTAAGGCATTTTTATCACACCCCTAGATTATGATATATCTTGAAATAAAATCAATATCACATGAAAGATGAAAATTTTGTTATATGTACCCATGATGAAACATATTACACAACCATTTGCTCAACATGACTAATTTAATTAATTATACTAGCATCACATAGGAGGTAACACCATCCATATATTGATTCTAGTTTTCATCCAAATAATAAGATTCTTTTCATAATATAAAACTCATATATTTGATTTAAACCAACAATATCTCTTATTTCATTAAGGACAAGCCAAATTATTGTTTAATACTATTGTACGAGCAAGTAACAACATTATACAACATCACTACAATATACATGCATTTTCTTATAAGTACCAACACATATCAAACACAACATCATAAAAGTTCAACATACAAACTTCAAGACATTGATTTTATTTTTATCACCCACAAGACATGAAGCCCAAAGCAAACCTACAATTGATTTAGAAGAAAATGAATAAGCAAATATGCCCACCAAGTAACTATGAATAAGTGATAACAAATCATGAAATAAGTAATATCACTTCAGCGGTGATTTCATCAAGTTCTCATTAATCATAATATCTCTTAAAAGTATTAAATTTCATGAATGGATCCATAAATAAGATTAAGCAATATCATGATGCTTTAAAGATGGAGTATTAGAACCATAAAACAGAGTCCACTAATTTAAACATAACATCAAATTTGTATAGTGAAAAATAATACATAAAATGAATCTTCCCCATTCATCCACGTTAAGATGAGATCAACTGGAGTTCATCATGACCTCTCACATATATGACATATCGGATTCTAGAGCTATATTACTAGCGCCTATCTATTCAATATGATATCTTGAATATATTACAAGATTTTCAATGGTAACTTAGTAGCTTTGGTTGGTTGCAATATAAATATATCCAATTATAATAACTTATGCCACTACATCACTTCTCATTTGCACAATGCCACTGGCCCACTGTAATGAGTAATGTAAGTAAAGAAAAGCTCTATCTTTGTCTCTCACTCTCTAGATGAGCCACTATCAATTATATTGCTAGGAGTATCACTAGAAAGATTGACATTATCTCCTTTTATAGAAGAGAACAAACTCTTCTAAAGCCCTATTAATTAATTTTACATGTGCCAACTTCATTCTTGCACTCTCCTTTCTACTCTTCTCCTTAACTATTTATTCAAATTTCTACTGCATTTAATGATGTGATTTTGCATTTCACAATGATAACCCTCAATGTTCTTTATTATCTTGATATTCTAGGCCTTCAATTTTGTTTATTCTTATACTTTCTATATCAAGGATGCATACGAAGAAGAAGAATGACATATTGTCTTTCTCCTTCTCTACACATTTAGTATTCACTAAACTCATAGATAAAGACAAATTAAAATTGAATTAATTATTGAGACTCTAAAAAGTCTTCTAATTATCAATAAGAGTATTTTTATGTAAATCAATTATTGTTATTAGTGGGTGAATGCCTAAATTTGGCTTAGCGGTGTGTTTAGATGGATCAACCTCTAGAACTCATTTTCATTTTTCCCTTTGGTATACCTATACCAAAAATGAAAAAAAAAAGATCTCAAAGGATCTGGGACTTTCTCCCTCTAACTATCAAGTCAAACTTTATAGATGTATGTGGAAATAGATTTTAAAAACAAATGGCTTAGTTGAACCATGTAGGGTATATAGTATTTATGCATAGTGTATATGAGTGATTCTCTATTTTGTAATACTTGATCTCATATTCTTAGATCATTTATGCTTCCCAGTTATATTCTCTTCATGAAGCTTCTAGAAAATCAGCCAAGGAAGTTTAATTATTTTGCTTAGTAATAAATTAGCTAGTTTATGCTATTAAGAATATGTTCTTATGAGTATCTTTTTTTAGTGGTTCAATCTTATTGGACATATTCTTCAAGTGATTCAGAATTTTGTGGTTAAGCAAAACTTAGGGCACCATAGTGCTTATCGCCTAAGACCTTTTTATTGAAGGCTTCCTCTTAGGGGTTTTGTCTGGAGGCTTTCTCGTGAGAGTTATCTCTCAAGAGCTTTTTTCTAAAGGGCTTTCTCCCAAGGACTATCTTTTGAGGATTTTATTTCAAGGGTTATCTCCCAAAAAGGCCTCATACTCACACCTTTATCATGATTGTGTATAGTTTCTAGTTATTGTAATGAATTTCTATGCTAACACCATTAATATCAAAAGGGGGCATAATGCCTGTTCTTAATCTTTAGAATGATTTTTATAAATGTTAATTGATTTATTATATCTTGTATCCCATTCAAGTGGTTAGTAAAAAGAGAAGAAATTTATTTCTTCCTATCTTTTTGGCATGTAATTCTCTAGATTACACCAAAGTGTTATGTCCATTATTCTCTTTTAATATATAATTATGAAAGTTATCTTCTACTCATTGTATAATATAATCATAGGCATGCTTATGCAACAACTTCTAGCCATCAATTATATACTTGGCTTTGTATATTCACCAAAAATTGGAGCATTTTATCATTAAGGAGATCTTTCATTTTCTTTATTCCAACTATAATAACTACTATTATAGAGGTTAATAATTATACTAATATTAACTTTCATCATAAGTAATCAAATGATTTAGCCTAGATTAATAACACTTTTGGGGGAAAATATACAGCAACCAATTCATAATAACACAAAAAAGGTGCCTAGTGAAATTGAAGTTTTACACACTTGCGTCATGCACATATTAGAGCCAATAAGTTGGATATATTTACTAATATACCACTTGCATCAAGCCCATATTAGAACTAAACTCATCCATCAACATTACCATGCAAATTCACTTGAGAATGATGCAAAAAAAAAAAAAAACAAATCATTGAGGCAATACATACGGTAATGAACCTGAAAAGCTCCATTACTCTTTTCTTGTTAGCTTGGTATGAAAAGTGGTTGGGAAAGTGGAGGAATGTTTGATGTAATTGCCATGACGATCCCTGATTTCAACAACCGGAATCTCTCTGATTGCGGGCCAACCTGGGTCATCTTGCAAGAAGTTGGAGAGTAGAGATTGATTTGTGTACCACAGTATTAGCTTCTGAAGCGATGTCCAGTAGTGTGGTCGGTTGTGCACCAACCAGTTTGGTAAAGAGAGGTTTCCCACTTCGTGGACCTCCACATCTAACCTCTCCAGTGCAGGGAATCCACTGAAGGAATTGATATTAGTAGCCGTGACGTATAATGAAGTCAGGCGGGTGGCTTGACGAGTCAGCCCCTCTGGCAGGGACGACAACTTGTAGCAATGGTGAACGTCTAGTTTCTTCAACTGTGGCATGGCCACTGTCCCTCCAACCTCTGGCACCCAATCCCACGCCTCAAGATGAATCAACCAATACAAAGAAAGTTCCTTTAGACGAGGGAACAACACTGGAGAAGACGATGCACTTTTTGATCCTCCACTCTCATGTGCAAGTCCATCACTTGTTGAAGCCTCCTCGTATCCAAAAAATTCAGCACCAATATTGGTTACCGCATCTAATTCGTCTATATATAGGAGTTCCAGATTCGGCAACTTCCCCAAGGGCGGAAGTAGCAAGCAACTCTTATAATTAGAAATGTATAATTTTTGTAAGTTAGGAAGGAGCGAACTAATGCTGCTGGACATTAACCACTGTGGAAATCGATGGCCCAAGACGCTAGAAATATCAATTTGGCGCACACACGACGGTGGATGAAGTGCCACATCAAATATGCTATCATTTATACCATCTTCAGAGTAATCCAATTTTAGGTCCATAAGGTACTTCAAGGCCGTCAATGATATGTTTAACCCATTCACATTCGAATTGGAGCTTGTAGTCATCCTCAACTTAATGGAGAGCTCTCTAAGCTTGCGAAGCTGGCATATTTCTTCCAAGGAGCATGAGCTACTACTACTACTACTGCTGTTGTTACTGTTATGGCTAGAAAATAAGCTAACCGTAGCTCCTTTGAGTACGTTTAGATGCTCCAACCTAGCTATTCCTGATGGTAATTCCTTCAGTGACGTAGAATCAACATTCAGTGTCCTTAGATTGCGGAGTTGTACCACCCCCTTAGGGAGGGTGCGTAATTTATTGCATGCTTTAAGGATCAAAAATTGCAAACTTTGTAAGCTTTCTATGCTTTCTGGAAGTGACTTCAATTTTTCACAACTGTAGAGATTTAGGTACCTCAAGTGTAACAGATTTCCAGCAGAGTATGGTAAAGACTGGATGTTTGTGTAACAAAGACGAGCAACTCTAAGACGTCGAAAGTTTTTGAGGCAATCTTCAACGTCCTTGTCATCTAGCATTTCAGCCTTGTGATATAGCATCAAGGTCCTTAGTGACTTGTGCTTTTGGGTCACATGCAAGATAGGTTTGATATCCTGGGACTTTGAGGCTACGATGGATAACCGACGCAGCTTTCGGGAGTCATCATCCGCAGTACTTGGCAGCTTTTTACTAGTATCAGTGATGACCAAGTTCTCGCCTCTTGCCAAGAAATGACACATCAACCTCAACAAGTCGTGCATCCAGCAAGAAGTAAACCCATAGATTGAATGTTTTCCTCCTTGTAGAACCTGCAGAAGGCTTCTTTGTATTAACTCGTCAAGGTACCCATGTGCAATTTCCTCCAGCGAGGGATACTCTTCTCCTTCTACTTCAACTACAAAACCCTCAGCTACCCATAACTGTACGAGATCTTCCGTATAAAGTGTTGAATCTTCAGGAAATAAAGAACAATGAAGAAAGCATTGCTTGAGGTGCGACGGCAAATCTTCATAGCTTAAGTATAAAGCTTGATGGACTCCTTCTGGAAGCCCTTTCTGTGACCACGCCGAATTACATTCGACTCGTTCCCATTTCCATCTTCTGAATTCTCCACACAGGACACCTCCAATAACAGAGATGGCTAAGGGAAGCCCGTGGCATTTCTCCACAATCCTCATCCCAATGTCCTTGAGGCTTTCGACTTCTTTTTCCTCGTTTTCGTTCTTGGTAACTTTTTTGCACAGGAGTAACCAAGAATCGGCCGAAGGCAATGCATCCACACGGTGAATATGATCCGCCTTCATTCGATCTGCAACCCCTCTATTGCGCGTGGTGATGAGGACCTTGCTCCCAACTGCGCCAACTTGCAAAGGCTTGCGCAACCAGCCGTCCCAAATTTCTGGATCCCAAACATCATCCAGCACAAGGAAAAACTTAATGTCTTTCAAGAGATTCACCAGTATCTCCTCAAGCAGCGCTTTGGTCCTAGCTTCACCCGGAGTTCCCCCTGCTTTTAAAATAATATCCTTCAGAAGATCCGTCTCTATGGCCTCTTGGGACACGCACACCCACATGGTCTTTTCGAAGACGGCCTTGATTTTGTCATGGTTGAAGATCATCTGAGCTAGGGTGGTTTTGCCAATACCGCCAAGTCCCACAATAGCAAGAACGACTACATGTGTTTTTGCACCCCCGTCCTTCCTGATGAGCAAATCAACAAGATATCTGGTGTTGTTTTCAATTGCTACCCCAACAATATCAGGTTCCACTCCGGAGGAGGTCTGTCGATGTCCTCGAATAACCTCCTCTCTTCGGCTGTTGGACTCCGTGAGATTGAGATTGGACTTCATGGTCCAGATCTGTTCCACCCTCTGGTTGAGATCCCTGATTTTAGAACCGATTTCATGAGTGAACCTCACCTGTTGAAAACAACCGAAAAGAGGCAGCATCCGGCAGCCGATGGACGGCTGCTCCTCCAGAAGGTGCTCTCGTGAAGCCCACTCCTTGGCCATGATCCAGTACTCGTCAAGGATGTCGTCTGCGTCGTACATGACGTCGTTGAGGTTGCTTAGCCAAAGTTTTACGGTCTGCCGAGTAATTTGCTGTTGTTCAGCATCGTTGAGGACAGCTCTGATCGAACGCAGCGTCTCACGGAGCTTCTGGATCTCATCGGGGACGCCCAAGATCAAGTTTAGCTCTTCATTAGCCAAGCCGACCAACTTATCAATAAGCTTGGAGACGATGGGATCCAGGAAGAATTCCATTTGCTTCTTCGATTGCTTTTTGGCAACAAGAGGATTCAACTCTTGGGTAATGCATAATGAAATCGGAAGACTCAGATGGACGGAATGCCTAAGCTGGAGAGCACTCGAGAGGAAATAAACACTCAAAAACGTGCAAAGCACTCACGGACCCTGCAAAGCAATTAAAATTAATTGATTAATAATTTAAAATATTTAGTACTCCAACTTGAGAGCACCGATCAGGTTTGGTCTTCGGATGAGAGACAGAGAGAATAAATTTCTTTATTATAATATTATTATTGATTGCCCACCATGTGTATCTTGTAGCCGTTGAAGAAGGATGTCTATTTGTTTTGTTAGAAAAAATTGCCTTTTTATTAGAAAAAAGAGTAAGCAGAGATGAAAGTGAAGAAGAATGTCCATATGTTTTATCTAATTCAATAATCAATAGTAGAAAATATGTTTTCAAGTGTTATGACATTAAGGACATTAAATTCAATCCCTTAAACGAGAATTAAAAACAAAAGAAGGACATTAATGGAAGTAATAAACTAAATGCATACTCTTGGTAGAAACATTTCTAATCAAAGAATAGCAAAAACAAAAAAATAAAAAAAATCTAATCAGTCGTCTAGGATATTATGATCATATTATTGCTACAAGAATATAGCGAAAAGATATATCCAAATTATCTATTCTAGTATTAATTATATAGTTTGGAATAGAAATATTATTATATATTAAGATACAATTGACGCTCAACTGTATTGCCACGCCAAGATTAAGTCAAACAAAACTTAGCAAATGTCATCCAAGAAGAGTGGAAATTGAAAGTTTTTTAAAATAAAATATCCAGCACGTACTTAAATTTCCCTCTTATATCCTCTTAGACGAATAAAAAAAAGTCAACTCTGGTGGAAGCTCTAAGTGAGCGCCAGAGGATAAAATTTGCTCGTTCCAATTCTGAAGGAGGAACACTACATCTAAGTAGTCTGGTCAACTCGTAAACAGCATTATTTCAACGTTTTCTTTTTTTGAATGTATTCCATCAAGGAACTTGGCAGATGTTTTGTACTCATAATGACAGAAACTGATGAACCATTTTCTCGCAACAAGTCTTATACTTTGTTCTAATACCGGAGAATTAGAGAGAGCTTGCTGTTTCATCCACGTACAATTCGTTGCCCAAGTCAAAGGAGGTGTGAGCCGCGAGATATACGCTCCAAACCTATGACCTTCCTTCGACGTGATTGACCAACTCAAAAAGTCAAATCAAACAAGATTGACCAGGTTTTACTCTCCGCCAAATTTATGATAAAAACCCGTCTTTTCCTCTCCACACCCAACAACACGTTCAAATAACGCGGGAACAAATCGATTTTCAGGTTTCTTCTCCTGTTCTGCTTTCACTCTAATCTCTTCTATTTGCTCGCGTTTGATCTCTCCACAACAATCAATTACGATTATATTTTCTACGATTTTTGCAAATTTATAAAAGATCGTACTTGTAGCTTGAAAAGGGTGAACATTTTGGATCTTGATTGGAAAATCTATTGAATACAAATGGGGGTTTGCTACGCCCGTCCCGTAGATCCGGAAAGGAAGAAGGCGGTGACGGCGGGGAAGAAGAAGAAGAAGGACAGGAGGACGAACCCTTACGCGGTTGATTACTACAGTGGGCCGGCTCCCGGTTTTGTCGTCCTCAAGGAGCCCACCGGCCGCGACATTGGGAGCCAGTACGAGCTCGGCCACGAGCTCGGCCGCGGGGAGTTCGGCGTGACCTATCTCTGCACCCACAAGGCCACGGGCGAGCGATTCGCGTGCAAGTCCATCTCCAAGAAGAAGCTGCGGACCGTGGTGGACATTGAGGACGTGAGGAGGGAGGTAGAAATCATGCGGCACTTGCCGAGCCACCCCAACTTGGTGAGCTTGAAGGAGACGTACGAGGACGACGGTGCTGTGCACCTCGTGATGGAGCTCTGCGAGGGAGGGGAGCTGTTCGACCGGATTGTGGCGAGAGGGCATTACACAGAGCGGGCGGCGGCCATGGTCATCCGGACCATTGTTGAAGTGGTGCAGGTAATATACTGAGAGTTTATTTTTCCTTCATCAGGCAAAGTTTTCCCTTCTTTTTCCCCACATTTATGATCCTCCACTGATAATGATTTTTTGGGTAGTTATTAATCAAAAGGACAGTTTAATTATATAGTTTAACATTACTCCTCACTTTCAAAACTAGATTAGGATCGACCAGAATTCATCTCCAATTTTAGCTATGTAACTTGTGCAAGAAAAAAAAACAGATACTTCTATATGTAACTTGCTCACGTTCACTTGTTCCATGTCATTGCAGATGTGCCATATGCATGGTGTGATGCACCGAGATCTCAAACCTGAGAACTTCTTGTTTGGAAACAAAAACGAGAATGCTCCTCTGAAAGCAATCGATTTTGGGTTGTCTGTGTTCTTTAGGCCAGGTAGGTTTCAGTTCTAATGCATTGAGGCTTGAAGCATATCTTGAGAGTTTAAACTGTAACTCGGAGCAAGTTACATGGACTAATTTGAGATTAACCTAATCCATTTGCTCATACACATTGTCTTGTAAACATGTTTTGGTATTTCTGATAAACCTTCTGGTTTCATTGCCACCTAACAGGTGAGAGATTTACTGAGATAGTAGGCAGTCCTTACTATATGGCTCCCGAGGTTTTAAAGAGGAATTATGGTCCAGAAGTGGATGTGTGGAGTTCAGGAGTTATCTTGTACATCTTGCTTTGCGGTGTACCACCATTTTGGGGAGGTATGCCCTTTCAAAGATGCTTCACATTGGTTAATTATGAAAAAAATGAACTGATCTGAGCTAGATAAGCCTGCTCAAAATCTTCTTAACGTCTATGTGTAACTGTTATGCAGAATCTGAACAAGGCATTGCACAAGCAATTATCCGTTCTGTTGTAGATTTTAAAAGAGATCCATGGCCTAAGGTTTCCAATTCTGCTAAAGACCTTGTCAAGCGGATGCTTGATCCAGACCCCAAAACACGTTTGACGGCTCAACAAGTGCTTGGTATTTTTCAGAATTTAATATTCCTTTCAATCTGAAATTATTTCACATTGATATTCTCAATCTGACGACATAATATGTTTGTTTCCCTTCAAGAAAAAAAAAGAGAACAAAGCCTATATAATGCTCGCCATATTTGTAATTCAACTGAAGTAATTGACTATCAAAAAGTGAGAGTGGATGAAAGAACCTTTGATTGCTCTGTTTTTAAGTTTATGCCAAAGCAAGAGGGCATCTAAAACAAGGTTCTTATACTTGGTTTCTTTTTCTGCATGATTACTGGGAATAATCATTTTTTAGCTCCTGCTTCTTGAACATAAACTTAATATGCAGATCTGATGCAATTTAAATACTTAGATCTACATTTGATAGCATTCTAGAATATGCTTTTATCATCCTCATTTCTCAATTTATTCCCTTCTAATTTACATTGTAGATCATCCTTGGTTACAAAATGCAAAGAAAGCTCCCAATGTAAATCTCGGTGAAACAGTTCGAGCAAGACTCCAGCAGTTTTCTGTCATGAATAAATTTAAAAAGAGAGCCCTTAGGGTAAGAATCTGTTGTTTAATTACATCAATGCATATGTTTAAGAAGATTTTTCAATATCTTGATTTAATGCTTGTTTGTTTCCTTTATATCTTGGTTTAACTTATGCTGAGACATTGTCACTATTATTACTGCAGGTTGTGGCTGAACATTTATCTGTGGAGGAGGTTGCCGGCATAAAGGAAATGTTCGGAACCATGGACATAAACAACAGAGGGCAAATAACTCTAGAAGAGTTAAAATATGGTTTGCACAAGCTTGGGCACTTGATTCCTGATTCAGATGTTAAGATACTGATGGAAGCAGTGAGTTTATGCATGGATTCAGTTTTAGTTTATGCATCATTGTGTTGAACAAGAAAATTACAATCTTTTGATACTAAACTTGTTTACCATCTTCATGACAGGCTGATATTGATGGAAATGGCACTCTGGATTTCGGAGAATTCATTGCTATCTCAATCCACCTGAAAAGGATTGAAGACGATGAGCATCTGCACAAGGCCTTTCAATACTTTGATCAGAATCAGAGTGGATACATCGAAATTGAAGAACTCAGTGACTGTTTGGCTGCTGACATAAGTGCAGATCACAATGAAGTCATCAATGCCATTTTCCGCGATGTTGACACTGATAAGGTTAGTTTCTGATATACATCTTAGCTTTGTATATTACACAATCAACCTATTACTTCCTCTGCTTCTTGTCTCATATCGTCTATTGAAATAACAAAAGTAAATATGCGAAATTAGAGAGCATATGTGCTCATAGATTGAGCATGTTCTTGGTAGATATGTGCTTGTGTGACATATTGGAATCTAGCTTTTCCTTGCTGGAACGTGTGTAGGAAAGAAATTTATGGGCCACATGCTCTTTCATACTATAACACCAGCAACTTGAAATTGTTTTTGTTCCAGGATGGAAAAATAAGCTACGAGGAATTTGCCACAATGATGAAAGCAGGTACAGACTGGAGGAAGGCATCAAGACAGTATTCAAGGGAGCGGTTCAATACCCTCAGCTCAAAGCTGATGAAGGATGGATCTTTGCAGCTCAGAATTGTGGGTCGATAATTACAGAATAAACTCATATGTGTGGATTTGAAACTTGAAAACCCTCATTGTTTGTATAGAAAAGAAAAAAGAACAAGAACAAGGTCTCTCTTACGCTTGTTTCCTTGATGCAGTATATCAGTTTTTTTTTTTTTTTTCTCTTGCTTGCTTTTTTGGTTTGGTGAGGGTTTTGTGGCCTTTAAAATGAGTAAAATGTGTAAATAACAGAAATGTTAATTTGGTGCACTATTGTAAAATGTGTTTATGTATAAGCAGTGCATAAAGTAAGGCATGAGGGTGCTTTATTTTCTGAAATTTAATGGATTTGACTTATAATTTTGTCAAAATTAAAGCATATAAAATAAAAAAGGAAAGTAAAGCTCAGCTTTTACAACTGAGGAATTTAGATTTTTAGACCCATACTGCTATTATCATTTTGGTCCAATTGTTTTACTAGAAATTGCTATTTGCACCTAAGCAGTCGGGCAAATCTCCTATTCTACTTTGTTTTACCTCTTGCTCTACTCTGTTTGAAGGCATGAGGACACTTGTTTTACCTCTTGTTTAGGAAGCTAACTATAAATATCATAATGATTAAAAGTTGCACGTGAGATACAAATAACCTAGAAGGAAGCACGTGGGAGATTAACCTAGAGCAACCACTATTGAGGAAATTAACCCATTGTACAAGAAGAAGAAAAAAAAAGTCAATCGACTACTCATTATCATTTGACACATTTAAAACACCTTTCTAGTCATTTAAAAGCAACAACCACATTGACATGTTAACTCCATTTGTTAGAGAAAATTTAATAACAAGTAATGCCAAAGTGTTCGAAATCCTATTGATAGTTCATATAATATCTTAAAAGAATAAATAGTGATTTCTGTTCAAGGGAAAATATGTAAACATGGTTCATCAAACTATTTGAAGCCCCCATTAACTTGTTTAAAGCCTAGGCAAGTAATACAAAAAGGGCCAAGAATAAATAGTGATTTCTGTTCACCTTCAACCAACGGATGGCCCTTATCTCTCACATCTCTTCCATCAACAAATCGCCTTACACGTGGCAAAACGGACGGCCCTTATCTCTCACATATCTTCCATTAACAAATCGCCTTACACGTGGCAAAGCGGACGGCCCACGTCGTATAATCATTGTAGGACTACTGATCGCGTAGCACCCACCACAAGTTCAGTTCTTGCGATCATAACGTCTCACTTCATCTTTGCCGTCCGATCACGATCCAAGGGTCAAATGATTACGAAGCAAGCCTTCGATGGCCCAAGACCTCCCACCATTCTCTCCCCTGCTCCGCTTCCATTTTTCTTGTCCCAAGGCCAAGATAGGCAGGAGCGCTGCAGTGAGCGCGCCGCCCGCCATGGCCTCGTCCTCCGCCCTCACCTGCAACCTCGGTTTTCACTCCCTCTCCTCATTCCGCCGCCGCACCTTTTTCTCTGCCCCTTGCCGGGCCGTTGCCTCTTCCCCCCGCCAAAACGCCTGCTTTCCCTCCCTCCAATCCGCTTGTCCAAAACCCTTCCCTGCCGGATTGATCTCAGACAATGGACGTAGCTCCCAAATCCTTGTCGTCCGCGCCTCCGCCTCCGTCGCTGCACCAGCACCAACCGCACCCGAACCCTGGCAAGGTGCCGCCTTGAAGCCACTCGCGGCCTCAATTGCCACCGGCGTCATCCTCTGGTTCATTCCCGCTCCCTCGGGCGTCACCCGCAACGCTTGGCAGCTCCTCGCTATATTCCTCGCCACAATCGTAGGCATCATCACACAGCCGCTCCCCCTTGGCGCTGTCGCGCTGATGGGCCTCGGCACGGCCGTCCTCACTAAAACCCTCACCTTCGCCGCCGCCTTCTCTGCCTTCGGGGACCCTATTCCTTGGCTTATCGCACTCGCCTTCTTTTTTGCCCGCGGGTTTATCAAGACAGGTCTTGGCAACCGGATAGCCTACCAGTTCGTCTCTCTCTTCGGGAGCTCCTCTCTTGGCCTCGGCTACAGCCTCGTCTTCAGCGAGGCGCTCCTAGCACCGGCGATCCCCTCAGTGTCGGCTCGGGCCGGGGGAATTTTCATGCCATTGGTGAAGGCCCTCTGCGTTGCTTGTGGGAGCAACGTGGGCGACGGGACCGAGAACCGGCTTGGCTCGTGGTTGATGCTTACTTGCTTCCAGACCTCAGTGATCTCGTCGGCCATGTTCCTCACAGGCATGGCGGCGAACCCTCTGAGCGCCAACCTCACTTATGGTGCCATCAAGCAGACGATTGGATGGACAGATTGGGCCGTGGCGGCGATAGTACCTGGCTTGGTCTCGCTTGTTGTAGTGCCATTGCTGCTCTACCTCATCTATCCGCCCACGGTGAAGAATAGCCCAGACGCTCCGAAACTCGCCAGAGAGAAGCTCGCAAAGATGGGATCGATGACAAAGAACGAAATTGTAATGGCTGGGACACTGCTTCTAACGGTATTGAACTGATCTTTTATCGCCGTTTTTCCTGTCTTTTTTACTGAATTTAGTTGACATGTTAATATCATGTGCTTCTTATCCTCGTCTTCATTTAGAAAATCTCCTCAATAACAATGTTCTGATTGTAATTCTTTTAATCCATTATGCATACAATGCCACAATTTTACTTGGAAATGCTATACCTTATATTTATTTACTTGTATTTCTAATATGACTCCTTATAGTGTACTTTATTGTCCTATTCATTGATCCATTTACCATAAGAAGGTCCAGTTTAGGAACCATCAAGACTTCAATCCTTTTCGTTAGCATGTTGGTGTAATTTGTTTTGCATCTTGACATCCTCTACCTTCTGCCCCATCAAACCTTCATTTAGCAAATTTAGACAACACAAATGTTGATCGCAGTTCCTCTGCCCCATTCCATTAACAATATCAATAATTTACTAGGAAATTCTAAAATGTTTTTACATTGCACTTTTGCTGTTTTAATCGCAACGCCTATTTAGATACCACTAATCTCGCAATCATTTGCTATATTTCATGATTGTTTCATTATCTTCTCAAAGTATACAAAGATCAGTCACTTGGCATCATGGCTGTTGGGTTTACTTGCGTTGTCATTTCAACCAGTGTAATTGTTCATCTCTTAAGACGATTTATTGCTCTTGACTTCATTAAATCTAAGTTAGTGACATTTCCTTTTTATCAGTTCATTCCCTTAATTAGTTTGAACCCCTATCATCTCTAGGATTACTATTTGGTCTACATCTCACTAAGGTTTTAGCTATTGTTGAGTTTGTGGAAGCAGATCTATGTTTCTCATCCCTGACATGCTCGTCTGTGAATCAAATGAAATTTTCCATTGCAATACAAAGAAGGGAAAGTTTAATCCTAGGTTGACTGACGTGCTTACAGTTGCAATATATGCATTTACTTGATGCAAGAAATGCACTCTGCTTTTAGATAATTCTTGAAAGAAAGGGGAATCAATGCTTGGTTTAGGTTGACTCGTCTATAATGATACATACTATTGATATTCAATAAAAGGATATCTTCAAACGGAAGAAGCAAAAAAAAAAAGCGCCTAGTTGTTCCTGCAATTGTAATTTCTTGTTGATGCCAAAGTTTGGGATCTGTACATTAAGAGAGAATTATTGCTATGAAAAAGTAGACTCATTATTTGCTATTCATGAGTGACTCTTCCATCATGGCTATTCATGTTCATATTAGAAAACAGTGGCTTTTTTTATGCCCAAATAACTCCTATAACGAGTTGCTTTTACACAGGTGGGACTTTGGGTGTTTGGTGGTGTTGTAAATGTGGATGCTGTAACAGCTGCAATCCTCGGTTTATCTATTCTACTTATAACAGGTGTTGTGACATGGAAGGAGTGTTTGGCAGAGTCAGTAGCATGGGACACGCTTACTTGGTTTGCTGCTCTTATAGCAATGGCTGGATATCTCAACAAATATGGTTTAATCTCATGGTTTAGTGAAACAGTAGTCAAGGTACGTCTTGTTTTGTTTATTACCGTTCTTATATTCATTTCAGTTTTTGTTCAATAGAAACTAAAGGGTAGTTCACTGAAATATTACAAACTGAATATCACGTACCTATTTCTTATTTTCTACCCCATTATTGCTTCTTGATTTTGTTTCTATATTCTACATTATGTTATTTACTAACTTCTTCACATCACATTTATAGTCTGACTTCTCTTTTTTTTCTCAAAATCCTAGTCTCACTGCTGATTAAGCATAACATAGTCTGAATAAATAGTTCTAAACTATGCTTATGCGTTAAACTTGGGGATTCAAAATCCAACCTTAACTGGCTAATTCACATGGACTTTGAGACACGACTGTTTTTTAACTTTAACATGTTAAGTTTTAGGTTACTGCATAAGTTGGTTTATGCCATTGCCAAAGATAGTTCTGCAGTATCCCTAAAAGAAAATGTCAGTTCTCTTTATGATTTTATAAGTTTTTTTCTCCAAAACCTTGGCCATCGCAATAGACTGGATTAGTGTTTGCATCATTAATCAACATAGTTCAGCAGTACCACCTTGGGCATACACCACTTCAGCCTTTGTGGAAGGAAGCCGTTGTAAAGTAGTGTATGAGCCTAAGATTTATAAGGTTGCACAAGCGTAGTACATCGAAACTTTTTTATATAGGCAGACCTTAAGCGTAGTGCACATCACCACATCAAGCATAGGGCTTAAACCAGTAGTAACCGGTTTGTATCTAAAACTAGTGTATGGATGAAGTTGACAAAAGGCATTAGAAGAACATGGGAGATAGATCCTTAAGATTTACAAGATATGAACAATCTGTTGAGACTTATAGTTGTAGTATGCAATAAATCCTATTATACTTCGCCAGACTATTATTTTCCAAATTCGGGTCAAATTATCTTATGTTCAGCTAATGATTAAAAGTTTCTTCTAATTCTTTTTCTGATTCTTTTTCATGGAACATCGTCTTTCCTTATGTGTAGTGTCCCAATTATTCCCTTTTATTAACACGGCAATCTGCATATGTCCAGATTGTAGGTGGCTTGGGTCTTTCATGGCAGTTCTCTTTTGGTATTTTGGTGCTGCTCTACTTCTATTCCCATTATTTCTTTGCAAGCGGGGCTGCACATATTGGAGCTATGTTTACAGCATTTTTGTCAGTAGCGAGTGCTTTGGGTACTCCTCCCTTCTTTGCAGCAATGGTCCTCTCCTTCCTCTCCAACCTCATGGGTGGACTCACACATTATGGCATTGGTTCTGCACCGGTTTTCTATGGTGCAAACTATGTTCCTCTTGCTAAGTGGTGGGGTTACGGATTCCTCGTCTCTATCGTCAATATTATTATATGGCTTGGTGTTGGCGGCTTATGGTGGAAAACCATTGGCTTGTGGTGAAGAAAGCTAATAAAATTAACTTTGCTTTCCGCTTACATACTTGTATGCCCAAAGTTGTTCTTGGGATGCACCGAAAACTTGGTTTTTTTTTTTTTTGATTTTATGTTGGTTAGTTTTTACGATTGGAACGGAAACATTTTTTTAGGCAAAAGATTTTTGTCATTTATTTGTCGATATAATTTTCTGATGCTTCCAACTGTTATCCGGAAACATTGATCATAAGAATTAATGTTGTTTAGTGTCTCTATCCTAGAGATGGCCATGGGCCATGCCCGGGCCGGCCCGCCAGAAGTCGGGCCGTGCCAGGCACGACCCGATTCTAACCGTGCCGTGACCAAAAATTACCTGGGCCCGGCACGGCCGACGGCACGATTAGCCATGCCGGCCTAGGCACGGCTCAGCTTCTGGCCGGGCCCGGATCCGGCACGCGGGCCGAATCTGGCACGCGGGCCAGATTCGGCCCGCGGGCTATAGTCGGCCCAGCAGGCCGTGCCAAGCACGGCCCGAATGTGAATTATGTATTTTGCATAATTTTTTTAAAAAATATTTAATTATTATTTTATTAATTATTTTATTTTAAACAAATATAATTTTAATTTTAATATATTTTATTAAATTAATATTAATTTATTTATTAACAATACTAACAACACATGATTAAAGTTAAAATCAATTCGATTAAATTTCATATTCATAAATTATACATTTAAGCTTAAATCAATTGTCGACATAATGGGCATACACAATTGATCCGTAGCCAACTACGCAAGCAGCTACTATGGAAGATATGCGAGCATTGTGTTAAGCATACTTGTGCTCCGTGCTCCATCTTCTCTATGCATATTGCGCACTCCATGTTTTCAGCTCTACCTCCTTCTTCAATAATAAAAAACTCAAGTGACTCTTGTGCTTGGTTTGTTTCGATATATTGCTCCGGCTCATCGTTGATATTATCACTATCCTCCTCACTATCACTTATTTCAAAGTCCTCAACCTCTATCTCAATCTCAACCCCAGAAGGAGAGGGAGAAGCCAAAAATTCTTGTCTTGCATGATCAGATAAATGGATAAAGTGTTCTTCAAACCTGAATACATCAATTCGTATAATTTGACTAACACGTTCGATAATACTTAAAATAATGATTCTCCATTGATCAGCATTGAAGAAATTTAAGGTAGATGTAAGGAAGATTGAACGTTGAGAATTTGGCATAATGAGAATTATCTTCACTCTTCTATTATCTGTCATTTTTCTCTATGCCTCGTGCTCGTGCTCACCACGTGATAATTATATTATAAAAGTAAATTAATTTAATACTTACTTGATCTTCTCCACGTCTAGTCACGTAGTGAGCACGAGACATAGAAAAAAATGACTAGTCTAGACCGAGAGAGCATTGAATTCTTGATGGCTAAAAAAAAACTTAAGTTTGAGTTCAATTAAGAAACTAATTGTAACTCAAGACTTAGAAAAGAGATTAAGAGAGTATTAAGAGAGAATGAGAAATTATTCCAAAGATAGTTGGAAACTTGTGTGAAGAAATGAGAGGGTTGGGGGGTCAATTTATAGGGATGAATTGGGTGTATAATTACATATTTATACCCTATTTTTAATTATTAAAAGGGGCTAAAATGGTAATTTTATACCATAAAGATAATTATATCCCTAACTTTTAAAATTTTTATAACTATTATGAGGGCATTTAGGTAAAAATGGAGAAGAATTAGCCGTGCCGTGCCGTGCCTGGCCCGACCCGCGTGCCGTGCCGGGCCCGACCCGCGTGCCGTGCCGGGCCCGGGGTTCGTGCCGTGCTTGGCCCGGCCCACGTGTCGTGCCTGGCCCGGGTCCGTGTCGTGCCTGGCCCAGCCCGGCCCGCGGGCCGCGAACCCTCGGCCCAGCACGACCCGAGCCGGGCCGTGCGGGCCGCGGGCCGGCCCGGCCCGTTGGCCACCTCTACTCTATCCTCTTGTTCCCGATTATTGTTTTTCACATTTTCAGGCTATAAGCCTACGGACTATTGTAGTATTTGCCTGTTATTGCTAATTATAATTTTCATTTCATAGGCTTATTAATGGAACCTAAAGAAATTGTTTATGCTATTCGTCAATCAACAAATAAATTCTCAACAAACTTCAGTCTGAGCAATAAACTTTGGCACAACCAACTAATCATGTCAAGATCTAGGTGCTGTGTAAAAGTCTAGTAGAGTTTTATTGAAAATATCACTATGCTCTTCTTGAACAATAATTAATTTTTAGCATACGAATAATAATGTGAAATTTTGTAGAACACAACGAAGAGCACAAAGAAATTATTGCCCAAGATGTATGAGAAAACAATGAATGGAAGCACATATAAAAGAAAGTATAATTTTTTTATTTTAAACTCAGAACAACTCTTAAGACTTAAATTAACCAAGTATATCCATCATTTGATTACTATATGTCACGCCCAGAATTACGCTTAACTTTTTCACGTGAGTCAACGCTTGACTCGAATCCAAATTAGTCAACGCGACGATCATAACGGCCGAAACCGCCGGATTGGGCGTGACTGGCGGAGTCGATTCCTCGAACCAACTCTCAGCCCGACTAAGGACTATCACGCTAGTACGAAGATCAAACCGGCACCCGGCGATCTCGAACGACCGTGTACTCGGCATCGCACACCGGTGGCGGAGGGAGAAGACAGTTCGTCCGGAGGCAGACCAACAAACCGACGGGAGTCAGCACAGAAAGCTCACACTCGCACGAAGGCAAGTCACAGAAACAGGGAGAATACTCCGTTCGTCACGAAACTGACGTCGATGGAAGGAAGACCCGGCGACGGCGGCCGAGGAGTACACACGGATGACAGCTGGAGAGAAGTTGGCGTCGGCCAACTGCAGCTTCGTCCGTCGGTGAGGAGGGTCGCCCGCAATAAACCCGGTGGCGACGAAGAGGACGGCGACAGCAACTCGCGTCCGCGGGTAGAAGTAGATAGAAAGGGAAAAGGGAGGCCGCACGCAGGCGGCGAGAGGAAAGGGGAAGCTCCGTGCAGGCGTAGAGGGCTAGACCGGAGCAAACGTGATGTCCGCACGTAGGCGGGTCCGCGCCAGAAATTCAATCGCGCAGGCGGCCGGCAGCGGACGAGAAGAAGGCAAAGAAATGGCGGCCACGTCAGGTAGGAGGTGGAGGGTTCACCGGAGCCGAGAACGAGAACGAAGGAGGGAAGAAGTACCTCGGCGGGCACCTGGCCACCAGCTCCTTCAAGTCGAGGACGTAGATGACTGGCCGCACCTTCCAAGGTGATCTGACAGTGTGGTTCCGGCGAGGCTGGTGTCGACGATGACAACGTAGAAGGCGGCAACGGCAAGGAGAGCAGAAAGAGGGGGCGGGGATGGCCGTGGTGTTCCACCTCCCTCCCACACCACCGGAACGCAGAAGAGCCACCACCGTCGATCGGGGTGGACGGAGAGCCTGACGAACGAAGAAGAGAGAACTCAGGAGCGGGCGGCCGGTGAGTTTTTCGCATGAAAAGCTCGTAGCTTCGAACGAGGGTGACGCCTCGTTTTTCATCCGTGCCGCTCAAGTTAACGCGGAGCCCGATGTCTCCCACGCCCACACCGCCCGAGCCGTCTTGTCGCGTCAACGTCCAACGCACGCGATCACGCCAAGCGACGCCCATTGGGCGACTTCCCGGATGCGGATTCGAGGCACCGCACGATCCGATCTGCTCTTGTAAACAACAAGAAGGCTGGGCTGGGCTGAATTTTGGGCCGCGGCCCAAAATTTGGACCGTAGGCCTAACATTCTCCCCCTCCGGAATGAGTCACCGCCCTCGGTGACTCAAAGTAACATCAGATCTCGTCCTCGAACTGCCACAGTTAGGACGCCTTATACCACGTAGCCTCTTCCATTGGAGAACCCTCCCACCGAACCAGAAATTCTGTTCATCGGTTCATCCTGCTATGTCCCAAAACTCGGTGATCAAGGATCTATTCGATCCTCTGGTCAAACTCCGTTCAAACCGTCGGAGGCACACGAAACGTCTGTGACCGAGACGGATCCCCTGGATCCCTATGGAATCTCGTTAGGAAGCTCACGTGGAATGTCGGATGCATCTTCATCCTGTCGAGGAGCTTCAGATGATACGCGACTGAACCCACCCTGTTCAGCACCTTGAAAGGTCCGTCGTATCTCTGTATAAGCCCCCGATGCGCTGCCTTCGCAGATATCTTCCTCCATATCTGCGGCGTAAGTCGGTGAAGCACTAAGTCGCCCACAGCGAATTCTTCATCCCGACGTCGACGATTTGCATAATGTTGCATTAGTCTAGCTGCTAGCTCGAGGCTGTCTCTAGCCTCCTGAAGCGACTTCACTCGCTCTCGAGCTTCCCGTTGAGCCGCAGTACATCTCCCCTCGGAGGTCCTCATCGCGATATCAATAGGGGTTAGGGGTTGCCTCCCTAACACAAGCTCAAAGGGGCTGTGCCCCGTAGACGAGGATCTGTGGAGATTATAGGCGAACTATGCTGAATCAATCCACTTCACCCAATCTCGTTGACTCGCAGTCACGAAATGACGGAGGTAGTCCTCCACGAGGGCATTCACCCGCTCCGTCTGCCCATCCGTTTGAGGATGGCTTGCTGTGGAGAAGTTTAACTTCATCCCCAGCTTGTCGAACAACGTCGACCAGAAATGTCCAGTGAATCGGGCGTCCCTATCGCTCACGATATCCGTTGGGAGCCCAAAATGTTTCACCACATTATTAGTCTTCACCACGAAGACGCTACCCAGGAGATAAACTCGCCACGTTCGGAGGCAGTGCACCACTGCTACCATTTCCTTTTCGTGAGCAGAATATCTCTGCTCTGTCTCATTCAGCTTTCGACTCTCGAAAGCTACAGGATGCCCATCCTGTATCAAACACACCCTCGATTGCTTGATCTGAAGCATCGGTGTGAACCTCGAAAGGTTTACCGAAATCCGGTAATTTTAGGACCAGTTTAGAAGCTATGCGCTCTTTCAAGTTATGAAAGGCCGACTGACACCGATCATCCCAACCCCAGTTGGTATTCTTTTTCAGCAAGTTGCTGAGGGGTGCTGTTACCCCCGAACAGCCCCGGATGAACTTACGATAGAAGTTCACAACACCGAGGAAACTCCTGAACTCGGTTTGATTTGAGGGAATCGGCCACTCCACAATGGCTCGGACCTTATTCTTGTCCATTTGCACTTGGCCGTGGCCAACCACATGCCCAAGAAAGGATATTTCTTCCGACATGAATGTGCACTTCTCCAACTTCAAATAGAGTTGGTTCTCCCTCAAAACTTGAAGAACCCTCTTCAAGTGCACCAAATGTTCCTCAACGCTTGAGGAGTATACCACTATATCATCCAGATATACCACAACAAAGTCATCTAAGAACGGTGCTAACACCTGGTTCATAAGATGACAAAATGTTGCTGGAGCATTGGTTAGCCCAAAGGGCATGACTAGGAACTCAAAAGCTCCACAACGGGTTACGCAGGCTGTCTTCCGTTCGTCGCCCTCGGCGATATGGACCTGCCAGTAGCCCGACCTCAAGTCAAGCTTGGAAAATATCCTAGCTTTTCCCAGTCTATCCAGCAGATCTGGGATCAACAAAATCGGATAACAGTCCTGGACTGTTATCTTATTCAGGGCTCTATAATCCACACAGAACCTCAGGGACCCGTCCTTCTTCTTTTGGAATAGGACCGGGGCTCCATATGGTGACACGGTTGGCCGCACAAACCCAGCTTCCAACAACTCATCGAGTTGTTTGCGGAGTTCGGCCAACTCCACCGGCGGCATCCTATAAGGAGCCTTGGATGGGGGAGTGAATCCTGCCACAAGCTCAATCCTATGCTCGATCCCCCTCCTAGGTGGGAGGTGCTTCGGCAATTCCGAAGGCATCACATCGGCAAACTCCTCCAACACTCTTTTGACCGCCAAAGGGGTTTCACCCTTTATCGGGTGGGGGCCCTCCACCCAAACGGCCATAAGGGTCGGCTCTCCTTGGTGCAACCCTGCAGCCAAGGCGTTTGCAGACAAGGGCACTCCCTGGGAGTCCCTCTTTTTCCCCTTTCTCGGCTCTGTGCTCCCAATGCACGGTACGAGACAATGGGAGTCCTCATCATGTATCTGTATCCCATACAGATATGGCATCACAGCTATCTTTGCCTTGACCAGAAGCTCGAGGCTGAAGATAGCTTCATAGTCTGGTAAGTTTAGGATCTTCGCATGGCAGCAGCCCCGCCAACTGCCAATCATGATATCCACGTTGTACGACACCCCTAAAATCTCGGGGTCTACTGCACCGACCGACCTCACTCGCTCCTGCATTGGGGGTGTCTTAAGTCCAATTCTCTTAGCCATGGCTTCGCTTATGAATAGATGGGTCGCACCCGTATCGATCATAGCGTTCACCGACTGAGAGTTTATAAGGGTTGCCACATAGAGCAACATGGGTCGGTCACTGCTAGTAGCGGCCGTGCCCAATACCATGGGATTCAGGAGCGCCTCCTGATCCCGTGTCCGCCCCCATGACATACGCACACCCCATTGGTTAGCGGAGTCGGATCCGGATTCAGGTGGCGCAACCCATCCCCGTACCCCGACCCGAATACCAGGAGCGCTAGAATAGTCTACGGGACGACACACGATAATCTCCCGACCAGAATCAGCTGTGGCCGGTGCAATCGAAGCCGCCGTAGCGCGCTTCAGCATAGTGACCTCTGCCCGGGATGCCTCTAGCTCCTCGGTGAGTCGAGTCACCTGAGCTACGAGACGCTCGAGATCCATCCGCACACCGGCAGTGGGTCAATCGAAATAGACGTACGATGCTCGTACGAGTTGGAACGTGTCGAACTTAGCTCTGATACCAAGCTGTCACGCCCAGAATTATGCTAAACTTTTTCACATGAGTCAACGCTTGACTCGAGTCCAAATTAGTCAACGTGACGATCACAACGGCCGAAACCGCCGGATTGGGCGTGACTGGCGGAGTCGATTTCTCGAACCAACTCCCAGCCCGACTAAGGACTCTCAAGCTAGTCGGAAGATCAAACCGGCGCCTGACGATCTTGAACGACCGTCTACTCGGTGTCGCACACCAGTGACGGAGGGAGAAGACAATTCGCCCGGAGGCAGACCAACAAGCCGACGGGAGTCGGCACAGAAAGCTCACACTCGCACGAAGGCAAGCCACAGAAACGGGGAGAATACTCCGTTCGTCACGAAACCGACGTCGATGGAAGAAAGACCCGGCGACAGCGGCCGAGGAGTACACACGGATGACAGCTGGAGAGAAGTTGGCGTTGACCAATTGCAGCTTCGTCCGTCGGTGAGGAGGGTTGCCCGCAATAAACCCGATGGCGACGAAGAGGACGACGACATCAACTTGCGTCCGCGGGTAGAAGCAGAGAGAAAGGGAAAAGGGAGGCCGCACGCAGGCGGCGAGAGGAAAGGGGAAGCTCCGCGCGCAGGCGGAGAGGGCTCGACCGGAGCAAACGTGACATCCGCACGTAGGCGGGTCCGCGCCGAAAATTCACGCGCGCAGGCGGCCGGCAGCGGACGAGAAGAAGGCGAAGAAATGGCGGCCACGTCATGCAGGAGGCGGAGGGTTCGCCGGAGCCGAGAACGCGGCTGGGAACGAGAACGAAGGAGGGAAGAAGTACCTCGGCGGGCACCTGGCCGCCGGCTCCTTCAAGTCGAGGTCGTGGATGACTGGCCGCACCTTCCAAGGTGATTTGACAGTGTGGTTCCGGCGAGGCTAGTGTCGACGATGACAACGTAGAAGGCGGCAGCGGCAACGAGAGCAGAATGAGGGGGCGGGGATGGCCGCGGCGTTCCACCTCCCTCCCACACCACCGGAACGCAGAAGAGCCACCACCGTCGATCGGCATGGATGGAGAGCCCGACGAACGAAGAAGAGAGAACTCAGGAGCGGGCGGCCGGTGAGTTTTTCGCGTGAAAAGCTCGTAGCTTCGAACGAGGGCGACGCCTCGTTTTTCATCCGTGCCGCTCGAGTTAACGCGGCGCCCGATGTTCCCACGCCCACACCGCCCGAGCCGTCTTGTCGCGTCAGCGTTCAACGCACACGATCACGCCAAGTGATGCCCGTTGGGAGACTTCCCGGATGCGGATTCGGGGCACCGCCCGATCCGATCCACCGTGTAAACAACAAGAAGACTGGGCTAGGCTGAATTTTGGGCCGCGCCCCAAAATTTGGCCCGTAGGCCTAACACTATATCAAAAAGGGAAATGGATCTACCAAGAGTTAACACTTCAAAACTCCAATGGTCTTATGTTACGTATCCATGTGGCAAAACAAACTATTCAAGAATTCTTATTTGTGCCATAAAATTAGATCCCTTGAGTTGAAAAAATTTTCTGCGCAACGAGGGGCTGCTCAAGAATCTTAAGCACATTCCCTAAAAAAATTCACGATTCTAAAAATCATAGAAAAATATCCACGATAATCTACACGACGAAAGCTTTTCAATGGTACCAAGATCCACAAAATTGGATATCCACGATGAGAGATATTGTGGATCAAAAGATCGTGGATCAAAACTCTATTATTGTAGCATTTTTGATCCACGATATCTCTCATCGTGGTTATCCAATTCTGTGGATCTTCGTACCATTGGAAAGCTCTCGTCGTGTAGATTATCGTGAATATTTTTTTCATAATTTTTGAGATTGTGAATCTTTTTTAGGGGGCTGTGGTTAACTTTTCTTGAGCAGCCTGCTCATGAATTTTTTTTCCCTTAAGTTAGCCCGCAACGCGCCACCCTTAAACAAAGGGAAAAGGTGATCTATAAAATGTATAAACACATGTGCAGGAAAGGTTATATTAATTACACTAAACTCCATTGGGTCCCTAACAAACTCCCTCCTTGATTTATGTCTTTAGTGATACCGTGTTTACATCTTTGAGTTAGCTTCGTTAGTAAAATCATCTTGTGGACCTCATAATGCTAGTAGAATTGAAAAATCTCTTCCTTCACCACTTTGGTGTGACATCAGGCCATTGATGAGAAAACGCTTGAACTTTTCTTTCCAATCCAAAAAAGTTGCATGAAATTAATGATCCCTATATCCATTATATTGGATAATAAGTCTACTGGGCATGAGTTCTTTGTAGAATTCCTAATTTTTGGCCTATGGATGACTAAATGGAGCTTCAGGCATCTCATGTCACCTGGTGATAAGTTCATAACTCCCCTTGGTAAAACAAAAATCACTTTGATTTATAGTAGTTTGTTCAAATAGGCCTGCATATTATGCGATCCTCAATCCATTCTTTTTTACTCTCAACAAGGGACTCAGTTACCTTCTGTAATGCTTTGCTACATACATATAGACTTAGGTGTCCTTATAAAGATTCATCTAATCTCTTTGGTTGACATTCCAGGGTGTTCCATTCTTTTGGATTCGAACCCACAAAAGCATTGAAAGGTTGTGGTTTTATCGGTTTAGTGGTCTACTAATCATCAGATTGAGGGCACCAACACCAATTGTTGCCCCCAAAACTTTATTTGCTTTTCTTGCAAGAGCACCAATATGTTGTAAACTTTTGTTTGTCCTGTGGGTCATTTTTGGTTATATTTTAATATAAATTGAAATATTGAAAAGTAGTGCGATCGTTTCAAATTTATCTTATAAATTATAAGACTTTTTGTTTTAGTAGGTTCTAGCTTCCAACGAACGCAAGCATTCATTATTAATTATCCCTAAGAAGCTTAGGGTACCTTTGATTAAGAGATCTATAACATATAACAAAGTGAAGACAAAATGGTTGAAAGAATGATGTCATTCCTTTGATTACAAGAGTACATCATGTGACATATGTCATGGAGAAGAAATTTGAGTTGTGCCATAACAACGTTGAGGAACTACGTCCCGATACGAAGTATCTAGTATCGACGTACGCACCTCCCAAACAACGTCATCGACAACACGCTTCAAGAATTCATCATCCATTACTATGTTTGAATTAATTGGAAGAGTTGAGTGCAAGAGTTGGGTGAACAAGCCGTGAGGCCAAATGTTCGAGGTTTGGGGTGAATGGGCCGATGGGCCAAACATTCAAAATTTAGTGAACGGGTTGTGGGAAATGTTCAAGGTTCGATTGAATGAGCCGATGGGTCAAACATTCAAGATTTCGGATGAACGAGCCGATGGGCCAAATGTTCAAATTAGGTTGAATGGGTCGTGGGACCAAACATTCAGAATTTAATTGAATGAGCCGATGGGCCAAACATTCAAAATTGGGTGAATGAGCCATTGGGCCAAACATTCAGAATTTGGAATGAACGAGCAAATGAGCTAAACGTTCAAAATTTAGACGAACGAGCCAAGGGGCCAAACGTTCGAATTTGGGTTGAACAGGTCGTGGGACCAAATGTTCAGAATTTAATTGAATGAGCTGATGGGCCAAACATTCAAAATTGGGTGAATGAGCCATTGGGCCAAACATTCAGAATTTGGAATGAACGAGCAAATAAGCCAAACGTTCAAATTTTGGACGAACAAGCCAATGGGCCAAGCGTTCGAATTTGAGTGAACAGGTCATGGGACCAAATGTTCAAACTTGGGTGAATGAGTCATTGGGCCAAACATTCAAAATTAGAATTAACGAGCAAATGAGCCAAACGTTCAAAATTTGGTTGAACGGGTCGTGAGACCAAACGTTCGAAATTCGGTTGAACGGGTCGTGGGACCAAACGTTCAGAATTTAGGTAGAGTTGGTGAACGAGCCAATAGGCCAAGCGTTTGAATTTCAGTGAATGGGTCGTGGGACCAAACGTTCAAAATTTAGGGGCAGTTAAAAGATCGATATATCTGTTTAGATCCAAGTCTCTGATCGAAAATCTGAGGGTGAATTTTAGAAAGATCGGATCTGATTTGGTAAGGATTGGCGCTTGGATCATTTCGAGAGCCGTCTGATTGGTTGAGATTCGGGCGAGTAAATTTCAGCCGTTGAAAGTTTGATTTGCAGATCTGCTTTGATCCAGATCTCTAATTGAAATTTTGAAGGCGGATTTGAAAGGATCTAATTCAGATGAGTAAGGATCAATATTCAAATCATTTCGGAAGTCATCCAATTGGCTGAGATTCAGGCGAGTCTGCTTAGATCTAGATCTCTGATTGAAAATCTGAAGGCGGATCTAAAAAGATCTGATCCAAATGCATATGTACTGATATTCAGATCATTTCGAGAATTATCCGATTGACTGAGATTTGTGCAAAGCAATTCTAGCCGTTGAAAGTCTGGCTAGCGGATCTACTTAGATCCATATCTCTTATCAAAAATCTGAGGACAGATCTAGAAATATCTGACTCAAATTTGTAAGGATTGATATTCAGATAACTTTCGAAGTAATCTGATTGGCTGAGATTTGTGCAGATCAATCTTAGCTGTTGAGAGTTTTATTCGCAGATCTGCTTAGATTCGGATCTCAGATTGAAACTCTGAAGGCGGATCTGGAAAGATCTGACTTAGATCGGTAAGGATCGACATTTTGATTGCATCAGAAGCCGTCCGATTGGTCTGGATTTGTTCAAACCAATCTCAGCCATTGAATAGTTGATTTTGTAGATCTATTTTGATTTAGATCTCTGATCGAAACTTGGAGTGCGGATCTAGAAAGATCTGATCTAAATTTGTGAGAACAAATATTCATATCATTTTGAAAGCCCTCCGATTGATTGAGAATCAGGTAAATTAATGTGAGCCATTGATATTTTAATTCATCAACTTATTTTGGTCCAAATCTTTGATCGAAATCTGATGGTGGATCTGGAAAGATCGAATCCAAATGAACAGGAATCAACATTCGGATCACTTTGGAAGCCATCCTATTGGCTAAGATTTGAGTAGATCAGTTTCAGCCATTTATTGCATTTGAATCTGGAAGATCAAATCTGATCCATTAGTTCAAGTTTACTCCAAACTTGAACTTTTCTTTCCAATCCAAAAAAGTTGCATGAAATTAATGATCCCTATATCCATTATATTGGATAATAAGTCTACTGGGCATGAGTTCTTTGTAGAATTCCTAATTTTTGGCCTATGGATGACTAAATGGAGCTTCAGGCATCTCATGTCACCTGGTGATAAGTTCATAACTCCCCTTGGTAAAACAAAAATCACTTTGATTTATAGTAGTTTGTTCAAATAGGCCAGCATATTATGCGACCCTCAATCCATTCTTTTTTACTCTCAACAAGGGACTCAGTTACCTTCTGTAATGCTTTGCTACATACATATAGACTTAGGTGTCCTTATAAAGATTCATCTAATCTCTTTGGTTGACATTCCAGGGTGCTCCATTCTTTCGGATTCGAACCCACAAAAGCATTGAAAGGTTGTGGTTTTATCGGTTTAGTGGTCTACTAATCATCAGATTGAGGGCACCAACACCAATTGTTGCCCCCAAAACTTTATTTGCTTTTGGCACCAATATGTTGTAAACTTTTGTTTGTCTAGTGGGTCATTTTTAGTTATATTTCAATGTAAATTAAAATATTGAAAGTAGTGCGATCGTTTCAAATTTATCTTATAAATTATAAGGCTTTTTGTTTTAGTAGGTTCTAGCTTCCAACGAACGTAAGCATTCATTGTTAATTACCCCTAAGAAGCTTAGGGTACCTTTGATTAAGAGATCTATAACATATAACAAAGTGAAGACAAAATGGTTGAAAGAATGAGGTCATTCCTTTGATTACAAGAGTACATCATGTGACATATGTCATGAAGAAGAAATTTGAGTTGTGCCATAACAACGTTGAGGAACTACGCCCCGATACGAAGTATCTAGTATCGACGTACGCACCTCCCAAACAACGTCATCGACAACACGCGTCAAGAATTCATCGTCCATTACTATGTTTGAATTAATTGGAAGAGTTGAGTGCAAGAGTTGGGTGAACAAGCCGTGAGGCCAAATGTTCGAGGTTTGGGGTGAATGGGCCGATGGGCCAAACATTCAGAATTTAGTGAACGGGTCGTGGGACCAAATGTTCAAGGTTCGATTGAATGAGCCGATGGGCCAAACATTCAAGATTTCGGATGAACGAGGCCAAACGTTCAAATTGGGTTGAACGGGTCGTGGGACCAAATGTTCAGAATTTAATTGAATGAGCCGATGGGCCAAACATTCAAAATTGGGTGAATGAGCCATTGGGCCAAACATTCAGAATTTGGAATGAACGAGCAAATGAGCCAAACGTTCAAAATTTAGACGAACGAGCCAATGGGCCAAACGTTCGAATTTGGGTTGAACGGGTCGTGGGACCAAATATTCAGAATTTAATTGAATGAGCTGATGGGCCAAACATTCAAAATTGGGTGAATGAGCCATTGGGCCAAACATTCAGAATTTGGAATGAACGAGCAAATGAGCCAAACGTTCAAAATTTGGACGAATGAGCCAATGGGCCAAGCGTTCGAATTTGAGTGAACGGGTCATGGGACCAAACGTTCAAACTTGGGTGAATGAGCCATTGGGCCAAACATTCAAAATTGGAATGAACGAGCAAATAAGCCAAACGTTCAAAATTTGGTTGAACGGGTCGTGAGACCAAACGTTCAAAATTCGGTTTAACGGGTCGTGGGACCAAACGTTCAGAATTTAGGTAGAGTTGGTGAATGAGCCAATAGGCCAAGAGTTTGAATTTCAGTGAATGGGTCGTGAGACCAAACGTTTAAAATTTAGGGGCAGTTAAAAGATCGATATATCTGTTTAGATCCATGTCTCTGATCGAAAATCTGAGGGTGAATTTTAGAAAGATCGGATCTGATTTGGTAAGGATTGGCGCTTGGATCATTCTCTTCTGTGGTGAGCTTCGGGCGGCGTATTTGGCTGAATAGGGTCGACGAAGAAGTTCTGGCGCCTAAGATCATTCTCTTCTGTGGTGAGCTTGCCGGCGAGCAGGTTCGACGGCAAATGAATATTTGCAGAAGCTGGGAATTACTGAGATTTAGATTCAATTGATTTTCCAGGAATGTGGCTTCTTCTTTCTTGATGGCGGGCAAAGCAGCAAGCTGCTCGGCCTGAAATTGATGTCGTGGATTAACGAATCTCTTCGTCTTCAACAAATCGAAGATTGGGGGGCGTCGCTCGACCATGGAGAAATAGGAGCACTTTGATTTGTCGATTGGGAACGGGGAGATTTTCCTTTCTGTTTTCTTTCAAACAGCATTTTTATGCCTCAAGCTACACCCCTCTTTTTCTTTTTTACCCTTTTTTTTATCGTCAAGCAAATAAAAGCTTAGGCTTTTCTACAGTCCTTATTAAAAACTGTCTTTTTTTTTCACCGGAGTTGTTTATATTATACTTAGGCTTTTCTGGTCCACCGGAGTTGTTTTATATTATACTTAATAAAGGTTTAGGCTACTCTAAAGTGGTTCTTAATAGAAACTTTTTTTTTCCACCGGGGTTGCTCTATATTATCCTTAATAAATGTTTAGGCTATTCTACAATGGTCCTTACATTTCTCCACAGGCTCTCGTCGGTGCCCAAAAATTTCTTTCCTTAGTCGGATATCCCAATAGCCGAATCCCCCTGAATGGCTTTGCTTTCTTTTTTTTATATATTTTTTCTTGCTATTTTTTATAGTGGCATGCGCCCACTTTCCTCTATATTTTATTATATTTTGTTCACGTTCCAAGGCCCCTCCCTCGTTTTGCTATTTTATTTTATTTTTTTTTACTTTGCACGATGCTCTTCATGGTTTCTATTTTATTATTTTATTTTTTTTATTTTTTAATTTTTTTCTTTCCACATTTGCATCCCTTCAAAAATAGATTTTTTTATTGTTTTTGGTTACATTAGAAAACTTCTCACGGTTTCTTTTTTTTTTTTATTTGCTGCCATGATCGCATGTCATTGCATTCTATTTTATTTATTATTTTTTGTTTATGTGCCAGTGTAGTCAAAAATGAATTAATTAATTGATAATTAATTATAAGTAATAATTAACTAATTGATAATTAATTATTTGATAATCAATAATTAATTAATTGATAATTAATTAACAATTAATTGATTTTTGTCACACCATAACGGTCAAAATTTATTTTGACATGAGCATTGAAGGAGAAATTAATAAATTAATTAAGGACTAGTTAATTAATTAATTAGTTTTTTTTTTACCGTCAACACGTCTATCTTCCCCCTTGGAAGAGACACATGATATTAAGTGTAGACGATATCGTCAGCTTCCCTTGGAAGCATCATGCCATTCAAGACAACCTTGTTTTCATCCTTTTGTTTTTTTTTCCTTGAAAGTTAAGTTGGTTACTACTGACAACATTCTTCATAATATGTGAAGTCAGTTGTGGAATTATTTTGTGATACAAAAGATCAATGTAAAATCCTACATACAATTTTATAAAATTCATAAGCAAGAAAATATTTAGAGTTTTTGGAGGCGACAAATGTCTATATTAAGGTGAATTTCCGATCCCATCACGCGGGTCCAATCTGACGCCCTAATATACAACCAAGATTATGTCTATGTCGGCGCATCAGTGAGGAGTCCGTCTATAGCAAACTTCCAACGTCGAACAATGAAAAAGGTAAGGAAACTAAAAAAAGCAAAAGTGAGGTGTGTGAGATGAGATGTTAGTCATTTGCATGCCTCTCCTTATATAATATAAGGAGATTAGGATGCCAAATTAATCATGTTTAATTTAGACTTTTCTTATTTTGGCAAATTAATAATAGTATTAATTAATCAAGACACATTAAAATAATAAAATATCTTAATTAGTCTACTAGTAATATTAAATAATTATGGGTAATATATAAAGAAATATAAATTCAATGCCTAGTAAAATAATATTTAGAATTTTGGGTTTTTTACTAAAGACCCCAACAATCCCCCCCAAAAAAATACAAAAGTCCAAATTAAAATAATAAAATCCAAAGGAAAATTTATATTCGACATTTATGCCACGTTGTCAAAAAAGAACAATATTCAACATACTTAGTGTCGGCCGTGGATCAACGGGTAGACCCAAAGGAGAAGGTCTGGGGCGGTGGCCCAAGCCCACATGGAGGACGCAACATTGAAACCCAAAGAGTTGGCTCAATTCGTTGCAGTCAATGCCGAAATCGGAAGCGAGCCGCGCTTTCGTCTGAGCGGCTTTGGCGGACGCGGCAAGCAGCGACTGTGGGGACGTCGGATCAGGCGATTCCGTCGGACGCCTTCAACGGAGATAGGAGGCAGCAGACGTGGGGAGGAGCGCTTCCTTCGGCTAGCGCATGCGAAGATACGAACGAGGACTTCATCTTCTTCGATGGCCGCGGAGCAGCTTCGTCTGCAGTGGAAGAGTCGAAGGCGATGGAGATCGATTCCAGCGGAGGAATCGGACGCGTGCGTTTCCTTTGGGACGAGGAAGCGGCAGGGCGGCACGACCGACCAAGTCCAGCGGTGTCTTCGGAGCTTGGATTCGGTCGTGAGCAGGATTAAGCGAAGGCGGCGTCGACTGGGATCGATTGGCGTCGTCTACTCCAGTGGAAGACGCGGACGGCACGGGCGAATCGGACGCTGAGAGGTTTTCAGCCAGTGGAAGCTTCGGAAGCGTCTAGCTTCAGCAAGGATAAAGCAACAGGCGGAAGACGCGGTGCGAACGAAGCACGCACGCGAGCGAAGCTTTAGACGCGGAACGTGGGGTCGGCGCGGGCAGCGTCTTGTCCCACGACGAAGTTTCCTTTCCCTATATAACTCAAGCAGGGGCCTTGAGGAGAGGTGTGCGAGTGCTGGGGAGCAACACCCACCACCGGCGACTAGGAGTGTCGTCCTTCCAGGACAGGGGCCCTTATTCCAACACCAGGGGGTGTTGATGCCAACGCCTAAGAGCATTGATGTCGGCGCCAGGGGGCGTCGATGCCGATGTGAGGGGACGTCGAGGGAGAGCTATGTAAGGGCTGAGTGATTGTAACCAACGGCAAGGGTGCCGTCGGCGAGAGGTCCAAGTGGGAGAGGGGTGAGTGACGGGGGTCGTCGACCTCAAGAGGTTTTGTAGCTTCAAAGGATAAATAAAAGCTTTCTTCTTTGGTATTCCCATCAAGCTTCATCATCATCATCTCCGATAGCAGGCGGCTACTGGGTGGCTGTCAGGCGACAACGAGAGGCTGAGGGCGGAGAGGGGTCTCCACCCTGCCATCATGCCTCGCTCCGGCAAACACACGAGTACAGGCGGTACTCAGCGACGACGCAGGAGATGAAAATCAGTTGGCCGATTCAAAATCAAGTTGACTAAGTCAAAATTCAAATTAGGGTTAGGGTTTTTTTGACTCTTCTCTAATTTGGGGGTGATTTTGGGGCCAGAACCTAGGGTTTCGGTGCAGTATGGAGTTCTGCCGGGGAATCTTAAGCCAGGGCATGACACTTAATATACGGAACTCCACTGCAAGGTGTGTAATGAACCAAATCTTGAATTAGACTTCTTTTAACCTAGTGTTGAATAGTGCGCATATGATACAACTACTACAATACGGGGTTGTGCATTTTTGGTCATACATGTGCATCTTAATTTTTATATGAGTTTATTAGAATTGTCTAATTTTTAGTCTACTATTGTATGCAAAAACTTACATATAGGAGAAGCCTTTATAAAGAACTGTATACAGTTTTTAGGATATAAATTTGGGTTTTTTTTCATAGTTTTAACTTTTCTTATCTCTATATAAGGTTACAATAATTACCTTAGGAATGAGGTATTAAAGGTTTTAAAATACAACACCAATTAACATAATAGTATTTTTATAAATTTTATGTTTTGCAAATCCTGATCGGCTCAAAGTCTCAAACACGGCCACATTTATACATCCCAGCAACATATGCTGGCCCACCATATTGAGCTCGGCTGATCCAATGACAACAAGCTGGATCAAATTCCAACTTGCTCTGGCCGGATTCATCTAGCTGAGTCACTCCCGCAAACTCAGGCTAATTTCAACTTGTGATCCGTTTGTCGCCGCTCCAATCCAACACAGCTACTTGATCAAATGTTGCAGGAATAAAAAGAGATGAGAAAAAAAAAGAAAAAAAAGGAACACTACATATTTTATTTTTTTTTAAATTCCTAAGCATTCCTCAGAGTTCTCACACAAATATTCCTACCAATTTCGATAAATAGTCATATTTAGATTGAATATTCATTAAATTATGATATAATTATTATCTACTTTGCTCAATCCAACAATTATTCCTAAGCTATCATTCTTCATTTGGACGAGTGTTACAATCCTGGATGATATAGTAAAAGTTAAAGCCATGACGTATCATAGTATAATATTTTTTGAGAGACATATCGGTAGATACTTGCTATTAGGGTGTAACTTCTTAATATAATATTGTATTTATAGTACCGCGAACATAAAAATAATTTAAAGGAATAATTACATGCTAATATTAAATAATTTTTCCTATAATTCTCATCAAATCCAAATTTAAATATTTATAAGTCATTAAAATCAAATATTCATAAGCCATCAAAGCAAGTATCTACCAATTCAAATACTTACAAGTCATCAAGACCGAGTATTTATTAAATTTAAATATTCATAAGCCATCAAAACCAAGTATTTATCAAAATCAAATACTTATAAGCCAAAACTACTAAGACTGTGTATTTTCTAAATCCAAATAGTCATAAGCTACTAAAGGTCAAATACTTACTAAATCCAAATAATTATAAGTCATCTATCAAATTTAAATACCCACAAATTATTAAATCTAAATACACACAAGTCATTAAGGTGGAGCATATCAAATTTAAATACTCATAATTCATAAAAAAAAAAGTGGGAGAATTATTAAGTTCAAATTCAAATGTCTGTAAGACTTTTAAAAGTCCGAATACCTATTGATTTTTAAATTCAAATGTCCCCAGTATCTACTAATTTCAACCACCTTTAGCTGACCCAGAATATGGCCATCAACTGTAATCCATCGGTAACATCCATCATCGTCATTACCCACCTTAAAGAGCTGAAATTCAGACCATATTAATTGTCAGCACAATTTGGACGGTAAAAAAATGTACATACAAAAGGTTGGCTATTCAATGTTAAAGACTGGAGTTGCAACTCTTGTAGGAGTGGACAATTCTTAACAAATCCAAAAACCCAGTGAACGTCGAGGACATCAAATATTTAACACCAAAACTTTGACATTTATTATGCTTAAGCCTGGCGGAGGAGTGGCTAGTCTAGTCAAAAAGAAAAATAAAAATGATTAAATAAGAAAAAAAAAGATAACACAATCCACCTCTTAGAGAAAATCCCTTCTGTTAAAAAAGGTTTCGAGTGATTTTGTCCCCATTTTTCTTTGACAGAAAAATCTGGAGAGAAAAATAAAAAAATCGCAATGAATTGAATTTTTTAATAACTAATTTTGACTTAAATATAATAAACTCGTTTACTAGAGTGGAAATGATTACATCTATAGTACCCTATTCAATGTTAATAAAATACTTGTTAACTAGAGTGGAAATGATTTCAATCCTTGAAGATTAGCTAACTACAACTTTATTCTTTATTTAATTTAGTTCAGTGCAATAGGAGTAAAATTGATTACTTCTATTGTACCCTAGTTAAGTGCCCTAAAATTTGAAAAATAATAATAATAATAATATAATATATAAGGAAGTAAATTTACTGCTATTTTCTTCGGCTTAAATATTTTAATTAAGTCAAATTCTCATTTAGCTCAATAAATTAATTTATTAATTTGCTTATTAAATAAATTATGGCATATTGTTTTAATAATTATAGTGTTCAATTCATTATATACATAAAATGCAGGTTAATATACGCATTTACTATCCATCAATTCATACTTTTATATGACTATGAACTACTCAATGCAATCATTTACTAAATTAAAAAAGTGTAACGGCTTATTTTTCACTTATTTCACCTTTCATTTATAATTGTGCTAACTTGGTGACATAAATTTTAAAAAATAAATTTACACTTTTCTCTATTATTGCATTATTTTAATCAACAGCATCATAAATGAATATAAATTTACACTTTTTTTTATTACTGCATTAAAAATATGTGTATTTTATTTTACATGTGATTTAAGTTAAATTATATGTTATTATTAGTTATAAATTTATTCTAAAGTTATTATTATTTACTTTTAATATGACTTGAATAATTTATATACTAGTCAACTCAACTCAACCCAAATACATCATTTATTATATAATAGATATATATATATATATATATATATATATATATATATATAATAATAATAATAATAATAATATATTTTATTTTTATAAAAGTTCGACATACAAACTTCAAGACATTGATTTTATTTTTATCACTCACAAAACATGAAACCCAAAGCTAATCTGCAATTGATTTAGAAGAAAATGAATAAGCAAATATGCCCAATAAGTAACTATGAATCAATGATAACAAATCATGAAATAAGTAATACCATTTCAATGGTGATTTCATCAAGTTTTCATAAATCATAATATCTCTTCAAAGCATTAAATTTCATGAATGGATCCATAAATAAGATAAATCAATATCAAGATGCTTTAAAGGAGTATTAGAACCACAAAACAGAGTCCACCAATTTAAACATAACGTCAAATTTGTATAGTGGAAAATAATACATAAAATGAATCTTCCCTATTCATCCTCGTTAAGATGAGATTTCATCATGACCTCTCACATATATGACATACGGGATTCTAGAGCTATATTACTAGCACATATCTATTCAACATGGTATCTTGAATATGTTACATGATCTTCAATGGTAACTTAGCAGCTTTGGTTGGTCTCAATATAAATATATCCAATTATAATAACTTATGCCACTACATCACTTCTTATTTGCACAATGCCACTGTAATGAGTAATGTAAGTAAAGAAAAGCCCTATTTTTGTCTCTCACTCTCTAGATGAGCCACTATCAATCATATGACTAGGAGTATCACTAGAAATATTGACATTATCTCCTTTATAGAAGAGAACAAACTCTTCTAAAACTCTATTAATTTTACATGTGTCATCTTCATTCTTGCAAACTCCTTTCTACTCTTGTCCTTACTCTTTCTTCAAATTTCTATTGCATTTAGTGATGTGATTTTGCATTCCACAATGATAACACTCAATGTTCTTTCTTATCTTGATAATCTATGCCTTCAATTTTGTTTATCCTTATAATTCATATATCAAGGATGCATAAAAAGAAGAAGAATGACATATTGTCTTTCTCCTTCTCTCCACATTTAGTATTCACTAAACTCATAGATAAAAGACAAATTAAAATTGAATTAATTATTGAGACTCTAAAAAGTCTTCTAATTATCAATAAGAGTATTTTATGTAAATCAATTATTGTTATTAGTGGGTGAATGCCTAAATTTGGCTTAGCGGTGTGTTTAGATGGATCAACCTCTAGAACTCATTTTCATTTTTCCCTTTGGTATACCTATAACAAAAATTAAAAAAAAAGATCTCAAAGGATCTGGGACTTTCTCCCTCTAACTATCAAGTCAAACTTTATAGATGTATGTGGAAATAGATTTTAAAAACAAATGGCTTAGTTGAACCATGTAGGGTATATAGTATTTATGCATAGTGTATATGAGTGATTCTCTATTTTGTAATACTTGATCTCATATTCTTAGATCATTTATGCTTCCCAGTTATATTCTCTTCATGAAGCTTCTAGAAAATCAGCCAAGGAAGTTTAATTATTTTGCTTAGTAATAAATTAGCTAGTTTATGCTATTAAGAATATGTTCTTATGAGTATCTTTTTTTAGTGGTTCAATCTTATTGGACATATTCTTCAAGTGATTCAGAATTTTGTGGTTAAGCAAAACTTAGGGCACCATAGTGCTTATCTCCTAAGACCTTTTTATTGAAGGCTTCCTCTTAGGGGTTTTGTCTGGAGGCTTTCTCGTGAGAGTTATCTCTCAAGAGCTTTTTTCTAAGGGGCTTTCTCCCAAGGACTATCTTTTGAGGATTTTATTTCAAGGGTTATCTCCCAAAAAGGCCTCATACTCACACCTTTATCATGATTGTGTATAGTTTCTAGTTATTGTAATGAATTTCTTATATGCTAACACCATTAATATCAAAAGGGGGCATAATGTTAATTGATTTATTATATCTTGTATCCCATTCAAGTGGTTAGTAAAAAGAGAGGAAATTTATTTCTTCCTATCTTTTTGGCATGTAATTCTCTAGATTACACCAAAGTGTTATGTCCATTATTCTCTTTTAATATATAATTATGAAAGTTATCTTCTACTCATTGTATAATATAATCATAGGCATGCTTATGCAACAACTTCTAGCCATCAATTATATACTTGGCTTTGTATATTCACCAAAAATTGGAGCATTTTATCATTAAGGAGATCTTTCATTTTCTTTATTCCAACTATAATAACTACTATTATAGAGGTTAATAATTATACTAATATTAACTTTCATCATAAGTAATCAAATGATTTAGCCTAGATTAATAACACTTTTGGGGGAAAATATACAGCAACCAATTCATAATAACACAAAAAAAGGTGCCTAGTGAAATTGAAGTTTTACACACTTGCGTCATGCACATATTAGAGCCAATAAGTTGGATATATTTACTAATATACCACTTGCATCAAGCCCATATTAGAACTAAACTCATCCATCAACATTACCATGCAAATTCACTTCAGAATGATGCAAAAAAAAAAAAAAAACAAATCATTGAGGCAATACATACGGTAACGAACCTGAAAAGCTCCATTACTCTTTTCTTGTTAGCTTGGTATGAAAAGTGGTTGGGAAAGTGGAGGAATATTTGATATAATTGTCATGGAGATCCATGATTTCAACAACCGGAATCTCTCTGATTGCGGGCCAACCTGGGTCATCTTGCAAGAAGTTGGAGCGCAGAGATTGATTTGTGTACTTCAGTTTTAGCATCTCAAGCGATGTCCAGTAGTGTGGTCGGTTGTGCACCAACCAGTTTGGTAAAGAGAGGTTTCCCACGTCGTGGACCTCCACATCTAACCTCTCCAGTGCAGGGAATCCACTGAAGGAATTGATATTAGTATACGTGACGTATAATGAAGTTAGGCGGGTGGCTTGACGAGTCAGCCCCTCTGGCAGGGATGACAACTTGGGGCAATGGTAAACTACTAGTTTCTTCAACTGTGGCATGGCCACTGTCCCTCCAACCTCTGGCACCCAATCCCACGCCTCAAGATTAATCAACCAATACAAAGAAAGTTCCTTTAGACGAGGGAACAACACTGGAGAAGATGATGCACTTTTTGATCCTCCACTCTCATGTGCAAGTCCATCACTTGTTGAAGCCTCCTCGTATCCAAAAAATTCAGCACCAATATTGGTTACCACATGTAAGTTAAATAGACCTAGGACTTTCAGATTCGGCAACTTCCCCAAGGGCGGAAGTAGCAAGCAACTCTTACAATTAGAAATGTATAATTCTTGTAAGTTCGGAAGGAGCGAACTAATGCTGCTGGACATTAACCACTGTGGAAATTGATCGCCCGGGAACCGAGAAATTGCAATTTGGCGCACACACGACGGTGGATGAAGTGCCACATCAAATATGCTATCATTTATACCATCTTCAGAGTAATTCAATTTTAGGTCCAGAAGGTACTTCAAGGCCGTCAATGATATGTTTAACCCATTCACATTCGAATTGGAGCTTGTAGTCATCCTCAACTTAATGGAGAGCTCTCTAAGCTTGCGAAGCTGGCATATTTCTTCCAAGGAGCATGAGCTACTACTACTATTACTGCTGTTGTTACTGTTATGGCTAGAAAATAAGCTAACCGTAGCTCCTTTGAGTACGTTTAGATGCTCCAACCTAGCTATTCCTGATGGTAATTCCTTCAGTGACGTATAATCAACATTCAGTGTCCTTAGATTGCGGAGTTGTACCACCCCCTTAGGGAGGGTGTGTAATTTATTGCATGCTGATCAAAAATTGCAAATTTTGTAAGCTTGCTATGCTTTCTGGAAGTGACTCCAGTTCTCTACAACCGTAGAGATTTAGGTACCTCAAGTGTAACAGATTTCCAGCAGAGTATGGTAAAGACTGGATGTTTGTGTAACAAAGACGAGCAACTCTAAGACGTTGAAAGTTTTTGAGGCAATCTTCAACGTCCTTGCCATCTCGCATTCCAACCTGTTTATCTAGCATCAAGGTCCTTAGTGACTTGTGCTTTTGGGTCACATGCAAGATAGGTTTGATATCCTGGAACTCAGGGGCTACGATGGATAACCGACGCAGCTTTCGGGAGTCATCATCCGCAGTACTTGGCAGCCTTTTACTAATATCAGTGATGACCAAGTTCTCGCCTCTTGCCAAGAAATGACACATCAACCTCAACAAGTCGTGCATCCTGCAAGAAGTAAACCCATAGATTATTGAATGATTTCCTCCTTGTAGAACCTGCAGAAGGCTTCTTTGTATTAACTCGTCAAGGTACCCATGTGCAATTTCCTCTAGCAAGGAATACTCTTCTCCTTCTACTTCAAGTACAAAACCCTCAGCTACCCATAACTGTACGAGATCTTCCCTAAAAAGTGGAGTATCTTCACGAAATAAAGAACAATGAAGAAAGCATTGCTTGAGGTGCGACGGCAAATCTTCATAGCTTAAGTATAAAGCTTGATGGACTCCTTCTGGAAGCCCTTTCTGTGACCACGCCGAATTACATTCGACTCGTTCCCATTTCCATCTTCTGAATTCTCCACACAGGACACCTCCAATAACAGAGATGGCTAAGGGAAGCCCCTGGCATTTCTCCACGATCCTCATCCCAATGTCCTTGAGGCTTTCGATGTCTCTTTCCTCCTCTACCTTCTTAGTGACTTTTTTGCGCAGGAGTAGCCAAGAATCGTCCAAAGACAATACATCCACACGGTGAATATGATGCGCCTTCATTCGATCTGCAACCCCTCTGTTGCGCGTAGTGACGAGGACCTTGCTCCCAACTGCGCCAACTTGGAAAGGCTTGCGCAAACAGTCGTCCCAGATTTTTGGATCCCAAACGTCATCCAGCACAAGGAAGAACTTAATGTCTTTCAAGAGACTCACCAGTATCTCCTCAAGCTGCGCTTTGCTCAGAGTTCACCCGGAGTTCCCCCCGCTTTTAAAATAATATCCTTTAAAAGATTCGTCTCTACGACCTCTTGGGACACGCACACCCACATGCTCTTTTCGAAGACGGCCTTGATGTTGTTGTCGTTGAAGATCATCTGAGCTAGAGTGGTCTTGCCAATACCGCCAAGTCCCACAATAGCAAGAACGACTACATGGGTTGTTGCATCCTCATCCTTCCTCATGAGCAAATTAACAAGATCTCTGGTGTTCTTTTCAATTGCTTCCCCAACAATATCAGGTTCAATTCCCGGAGTGGTCTGTGGCAATCGAGGAACCACTCTATGTCTCTTAGGTACACTGATACCAACCTCCAAATTAAACTTTTTCCGCTCTTCTGTGATCAGGTTCAGTCTCTGGTTGAGATCCCTGAGTTTAGAGCCGATCTCATGAGTGAACTTCGCTTGTTGAAAACAAGTGCAAAGAGAAAACATCCGGCAGCCTACAGGCGGCTCCTCCGGGTCCGGGGGGTGCTCCTGCGAAGCCCACTCCTTGGAAATGATCTGATACTCGTCAAGTATGTCATCTGCGTCGTACATGACGTCCCTGAGGTCGCTCAGCCAAACTTTTACGGCCTCCAGAGTAATTTGCTGCGGTTCAGCATCGTTGAGGACAGCTTGGATCGAACGCAGTGTTTTACGAAGCTTCGGGATCTCATCGGGGATGCCCAACATCAAGTCTACCTCTTCACTAGCCAAGCCGACCAACGTTTCGACAAGCCTGGAGACCATGGGATTCACCACGATGTCCATTTTCCTCTTGGATTGCTTTTTGGCAACAGACAATGGGATTCAGCTCTTGGGTAATGCTTAATGAAATCGGAAGACACAGATGCAGTGCCTAAGCTGTGTTAACAATTTCCACGCAATCAGCTCAAGTTCATATAGTGAGATCCTGTGCGCTCGATGATCCATCCGATTGGCTCATTCCGTCGGGTGGAACGTGAATTTCATGTAGAGGCAGCATGCCACTTACCATATCAGGAACCCTGCAGGTCGATAAGTCAAGTGAAATTAATTAATTAATTACTTTAATGAGTAGTCAGTGTGCTCTTCACTTTTCAGATGTGGAACGGAGACGTGCATTCTGATAAAGTGAAATTAATTAATTAATTATATAGGGCGCTTGTGCCTCTTATATGCTAGATAAGTAGTAGGTAGGAGAAAAAAAATTATCTTTCAAAAGAAGATTGATTCTCTCCACCACTAGGCAATATGGACTTTATCCTTCCTAGGGATGGCAATTCGTGTTTCACGTGTCATAATGTGTCATGTCATACTTGACACGTGACACGATTGTGCTTGACACGAACACGATCCGTTTATGTATACGTGTCAATATACGAAACACAGACACGACCCGCTTATTTCACAGGTGACACGACACGACACGATTAACACGTTTAATAAATAGGTCGTGTCACATAACACGACACGACACGACACGATTGACACGATTTATAATATAAAGTTATTAGATGACACAACACGACACGATTGACACAACATGACATGAATAACATGTTTAATTCACTATATTAAAATTATCTATAAATTATTAATTTTATATAATATATATTATATATGGGTTAGACGGGTCAACCCGCGACACGACACGACACGACACGAATTTTAGCGTGTCATAAACGGGTCGACACGATAATGACACGAAACACGATTATGTTAAACCCAAACCCACGAAAACTCGTGTCGTGTCGTATCGTGTTGACGGGTCGTATAATTTTTTGCCAGGCCTAATCCTTCCTTTGCTTGCAGATGAGCTGAACTGCTTCTGATAAAGCTTATGCCTTTTAGAAATAAGTGTCTTTTTAAAGAAGATTAAAGCAATGAAGAATTTGTCTTTGCTTTTCTTAGTGGAAGACAGCTTCAGAATTATGCTCCGATCGTGCTGCCAATCTATCAAAGAAAAAGAGTAGGTAATTATGGCCTCATTCATTGATTAGGTAAAGAAATTAAAATACCAACAACATTACCATTATTCTAAAATATTTTAGAGCGAATCATGTTGTTGAAATAAACTTGGGGGGTTTAGAAATAAATGATTAGGTAATTATGGCCTCATTAAATGATGATTTTGTTAAAAGATTAGTAGGATTAACTCTAATAATTTAGAGTGGTCAAATAACATGATGGACCTTATCATATTGCAAATATACAACATAACATTATTGATTACGCACCAACTAAATCAAACTTTGGGCTTTTTTTTTACTTTGTCAGCAAATTAGGGTGCAAACTGCAAAGCCTCCTCAAAATTGAGTGTGGATAAAAATTGTCACCAATTTGTTTTCTAAGTTACTTTTTTTTATTTATAATATTGAATTATCAATTTAATTTTGACTTTTTTTATTCATTTTATTGGAATAGACATTTCCTTACCTAAATCTTAGGTAAAACTTTATTAGTTATGCTAGTAAAAACATACGTTCAAAATTTAATTTTAAATTAAATATTAATATAATACTTGTTTCCTAGATTGGGAGTGAACTCTGAGCAAGTGAAGATCGGCCTGCTACATCTTTGTTATTTATTTAATTTAGTTAATAGCATATTATTTTAATTAAATAGGATTTATAATTAATTCGAGTGACAAATATTGTTTCAATTCAGTTATACAAATTTAATAATTTTGGAATCCAATGTTAAAAAATGTAGGTTAGTTAGTATATGCATTTACTATATATCAATTTATAGATTGCTTTGTTTTTATCTTTCGATTCTTTTTTTGCACTACTCAACGCAATCATTTAGTAAATTTTTTAAAAAAAGAGTAGCTATTCAATTTTCGTTGCTTAATTTCATTTCACCTTTCATTTACTACTTGTGGTTATTGGTGACATAAATAAATAAAAAATGAATCTATACTTTTCTTTTTACTGCATTTGTTATAATCTAAAATTAATAATTTTTATATTTACTGTACATGAACCCCTTTATGATACTAGAAAACTGCAATAGGTTTTTTTTTTGGTTAAAAAAAATATAAATTCCTCGCCTTCACTGCCTCCGGCCGTTACCCCCTTCGGCTGTCGCTGCAGCCTAGGTTTGGACATCGTACGCCCTTACCCGTGTTTCACCTTATTTTGTTGAGATTCAAGGCTAACTTTCATCCTTTTCGTCGATCCGCCTCTTCTCGCCTCCTTGGCACTTCGCCTCTCGCCGATCACCCCTCCTCGATGTCTCGCTAGTGCTGTCACCTGAAGCCCTTTCAGATCCAGCCGGCGTTCTCCCACGTAACCCAACTGCCGGCCACCCCTCCTCTAACCTCCCGCACGAGAAGCGAAAGGCTCTGCTCATCCAATTTAGACGTGGTTGTGCGAGCTTCCCTTCCCTCAACAACCCCTCTATTGAAATTGAGAGAGGAAGGCACTTTGGTTCCATCTACTCCTAGGGTTGGCCTCCTCCCCTGATCAATTAGGTTGTTACAGATTTTTTTCTTCCTTTTTATCATAATACCATGTGAACACTCTGTTTGATTAATTGATGATTGCAAATTTGCACTACGTGTTTTGTCCCCTTTCTCTTTGTCGAACTAAAATTTTGGAGTTGCGTTGAGGGTTATATTTATGATTAAATCTGAACTTGTTTGCTGTAGTTTGAACTTGTATTTGTTTTTGGTGTATTATGCAATTCTTATCACAATAGCTCACATTTGCTTATCAAACCAGCTAATACCTTTAAACAGTCTTAGCTTTTCAGACCAACTCTACTCAGATCAATTCTGCTTAGACCAGTCAACAGTCAGAAGTTCCAGCCATCCCAAACAGGGCCTTTATAGGCAAGAGCTCGGCTTCTTGCCTACCCGTCTTCCGTCCAAGCGCACGCAACTGACGACACATGTCGTCAACCTTTAGCTCAAACAGGCTTCTGCTCGAGACGTCTCCTCCCCTGATCTTGTGTCCAACTTACGCGAAGATCTGCCTCGGAAGTTCCTCGCCAGTTCACCAACTCCACGTGGCATCTATGTAGAGCCAATCAGCCATCCTGCTGAATCGTTCGCTAGCTCCTCGTGTTTTCATCGAGTTCGCATGCGGTCGGAACCAGTGTTTTCATCTATGTAGAGCCAATCAGCCATCCTGCTGAATCGTCCAAATATGTCAACGCGACTATCGCAACGGTCGGAACCGCCGGATTGGGCACAACTGACGGAGTCGATTCCCAGCCCGACTGTGGACTCTACGAAAGATCGCTGCTATTCCAACACGATTTAGATCCACGCTGATGATTCACCGAGAACCAGTGTCGTTGAGTTAAATCGGGTTCACCCAAACTCAAACGGGACTCACTCGTGTCCGACCACGTCGGACGAGGTCCACAACAGTTTCCGAGCACGCTCATGTGCCGGAGGGAATCTGATGGGAGTGACCGGACGTCCCCCGCTGGGGAGTCGGACTCACCCACTCATCCACGGACCTAGCCGGCGCCCGGCGATCGTAGACCGTTGTCCACACAGCGTCGCACGCCGGTAAAGAAAGAGCACGGCCGGCTCCTCTCTCGCACGTAGGCGAGGACAACCGTAGGCGTAGGCTTCCCTGAAAGTAGCCAACCAAGCCAGCACCGGAAAGTTGCGTAAGCTCGGAGGCGGACGCGGCTAAGAGTGGAAGCTGGGGAGAGGCTGGTAACAACCACCCATGACACGTCCGCCGGAAGGAGAGGCCGCTGCAGTCGCCGGCGGGAGGGAGATCAGGCGAACGGGCGGTGATTGAGGAGGGGCGCCTGCTCCATGTCAGCGACGAAGGCACGGACGAAGCACGACGTCCGCGCGGCGAAGGACGGCCGCGAGGTCTCACACTTGTCTGTCGAGAAGACTACCGTCCACCTGGATGCTTTGCCGGAGAAAGGGGAACACCACCACGCGCAGGCGGGCGAAGGCCCACAGACGAAGCGCCGCATGCAGGCGGCGGACCGAGCTCCTTGCACGCAGGCAAGCTTCGGCTCTGGAACTTCTCGCACGCAGGCGAGCCGGCCGCCGGAAGGAGGAGGGAGAGAGCTCGCCGGAGGAGCACAAATCCACGGCCAGAACACGCATGCGACGTAGAGGAGCAAAAAGGAAAGGCAGCGTCGCCGGACCAGAACGCTAGGTCGGGACGAAGACCGAGGACGGCGTCGAACCGGCGAAAACGCACCTCGGCGATCACATGGCCTCCGGCTCCTCCTAGTCGGTGAAGCGGTTGCAGACGTGCCATCCGAGGCGGTCTGAAGCTGTCGCCGGCGCCGGAGACGATGAACGTTGCAGACAACGAGCAGACGGCGGAAAAAAGGGACGGAGCTCTCCCGGGGCGTTCCACCACCCACCCGCACCACCGGAACACCAGAGAACTCCGCCGACGAACGTCCGACGAGGATCCGAGCCTCACTGGCCGGACAAAAAAAAGGGTGAAGAACCGTAAAGGAGAGCGGCGCAAATCGAGTTCGCCGCCCGCGTCCCGTGCCACCCGTCTCTCTCTACTCTCTTTTTTTTTTCATTTCGCCCGAGGCAACGCGAACGTCGCTTCAACCCACGCCCGCGTCGCTGCGATCCCGTCCTGTCAGCGTTCAAGCCACGCAACAAGTCATGCGCCGGACGTCCGTTGGATAAAATGGGGTTCGGATCCGGGCGCCGCCCGGTCCACTACTCCAATCCGATCCAATAGGGTTACATAAGGCGGGCTGGGCTGGTTGAAATTTTGGGCCGCGCCCAAATTTGGCCCAAGGCCTAACATGAAGTATGAACTACTCAACGCAATCATTTACTAAATTAAAACAGTGTAACGGCTTCTTTTTCACGGCTTAATTGTATTTCACCTTTCATTTACTAATTGTGCTAACTTGACGACATAAATTAAAAAAAAATGGATTTGTACTTTTTCTTTATTACTACATTACTTTAATCAACAGCATCATAAATGAATATGAAATTTATACCGAAAACTTGAGCGCTAATTATTTTATAAAAAAATTATTTAAATTTATGAAATATTTTCACGGAATCATAAAAATTTGAATTGATTAATAATTCTAGTGTTGTTTGAGTTCCAAAAATAATAGATATTGTCTTACTTTTGCGTAAATGTTCTATTTTGTCATTCTATTTTTGTTATATGTATACTACAAAAAAATTACGAGGCTAATGTGATTAAGATCATTAAATAGTATGTTTATTTTATTTTATATGTGATTTAAGTTAAATTATTATGCTATTATTAGTAGTAAATTTATTATTAAATTATTTTTATTTACTTTTGACATGACTCGAACAAGACCTGTTCACATACTAGTCTGTCATGCCCTCAATTACGGTAATGTTTTTTTATAAGTTTCAATGTAAGTCAAACGCTTGACTCGAGTCCAATTATACCCACATATGGGTCACAACGGTCGAGACCGTTGGATTGGGTGCGACTGGCGGAGTCGATTCCCCGAACCGAATCCCAGCCCGACTGTGGACTCTGCAGAAGATCCCTACCGTTCCAACACGGTTTAAATCAACGCCGACGATCCACCGAGAACCGGTGTCGTCGAGTCAAACTAGGTTCATCCGGACCCAAATGGGGCTCGCCCGTAACCGACCGCGTCAGACGGGGTCCACATCGGTTCCCTGCACTAGGCATCGCACGCCGGAGATGAGTAAGACACACTCGGCGTCGCACGCCGGTGACAGAAAGAACCCAGCCGGCTCCTCACTCCCACGCCGGCGAGGAGGCCAGACGACGCTCCATGGGTGACGTCCCACGTAGGGGACGAAGGCACCGTCGAACTCATCCTTCTCGCTCGCAAGCAAGAACGGCCGGAGAAAAGAGGGTAATACGAAGGCAGCAAACGAGACGATCGGCTACAGTTGCACGTAGGCAACGGCCGATGTTGGGAGAACCACGCTCGCGGAGGCGAGCTCCACTGGGAAGAAATGCCACGGAAGAGGGTGGCGCAAGCCACCCGGCTGCACCCTCACCAAGGAGGAGGCGCCGCAACGGTGCAGGTGGCCGACAGGGACGGAGGTGGAGCAACTGGCGCCGACCGAGAGCTCGCCAAGAAGGAAAGCAGGTGGAGACGAGGTGGACGGCCAGGCACGCTCGCGCGCAGGCGATGACCACCACCCGACGACGAGACCTCGCGTGCCGGCGAGCGCTGGTTCCGGGAGTTCTCACGCGCAGGCGAGCCGACAACCAGCAAGAGGGAGGAGGGAGCCCGTTGGAGGAGCAGAGGAAGAGGGAAGGGACCCCCGCGCGTAGGCGGGGGAGGGCTCGTTCGGCGAGTAACGAACGGCAGCCGCACGCAGGCGGGTCCGGGGCCGGAAGTTCACGCACGCAGGCGGCCGGCACCGGACGAAGAGGAGACGACGGCGAACACGTGGCCACCAGGCAGATCGACTAAACGCCAGAAAGAAGAGAAGAAGGCAGCGATTACCTCGGCGGACTCTCAGGCCGCCGGCTCCTTCAAGTCGAAGACGCGGTTGCAGACGTGCCTTCCAAGGTGGGCTGGAGCTCGCCGTCGGCAACGGCGACGACGGACGTGGGGAAGACGACAACAGCGACGGCGAAAAGGGGGACGAAGGTTTCCTTGGCGTTCCACCACCCACCCGCACCACCGGAACACCAGGAACGCTTCGCCGACGAACGTCCGACGAGAAAGACGATTTATTTGGTCGGAGGGGAAGGAGAACGAACGGCGGAGAGCGGCGAGATCATCGCGAGCGAGCGGGAGCAAACTCCCCTTCTCTCTCTCCTTTTTCGCTTTTTTTTTCTCCCTCTCCCCGAGTCAACGCGAGGTTCGAGGCTTCAGCCGCCCATGCCGAATGCCCCGTCCGCATCAGCCTTCCCACACGCAACCGAAGCATTTTGCCCGTTCGGTGACTTTTCAGATCCGGATTCGGGCGATGCCCGATCCGATCCGCCGAGCAAACCAAGTAGGGTTGGGTTGGGTTTGGCTGATATTTGAGCCACACCCAAATTCGGCCCGTAGGCCTAACACTAGTCAACTCAACTCAACTCAAATAACTTATTTTTTATTTAATAGTTATATAAATATATAAAATAAATATAAATAGACTAAAATAATATTATATATTTTAAAATTATATTTACTATATATTATAAGTATATAGGTTATCTGGTTAATAACATTAGGAATGAGGAAAATAAATTTTTAAGAATTTAAAATTATATAAATACTTTATAATATTCATTTTTAAGATTTAGTTGCAATCATTACTAGAAGGCTTATTATGAACAACTCCCATCCCTATAATTAGAGTTGGAAAAAACTAATTTGATATAAAGTCAGATAGATTTGAATTTGGCAAAATTATATTGAGGTCATTATTAACTCAATCCATTTATCACTCAAAATTAGTTAGATCGAGTGGGGCTATAAATAAGAATTTCAAATGGTACACTTTGCCAATGATTTTACATTCTAGTCATTAAGCAAAAAAGGGCACTCTTACATGAAACTATTTATACCTAGTCATAAATTTAGAATGAGACACTTTTATAGTAATATTATGAAAATTTAAGGCATTTTTATCACACCGCTAGATTATGATATATCTTGAAATAAAATCAATATCTCCATAGAAGATAAAAATTTTGATATATGCACCCAAGATGAAACATATTACACAACAATTTGCTCAACATGACAAATTTAATTAAGTATACTATCATCACCTAGGAGGTAACACAATCCATATATTAATTCCTGTTTTCATCCAAATAATAAGATTCTTTTCATAATATAAAACTCATATATTATATTTAAACCAACACATAAGCTACAATATACATGCATTTTCTTAAGTACCAACACATATCAAACACACCATTATACAAGGTCAAAATACAAATTTGAAGACATTGATTTTATTTTTATCACCCACAAGATATTAAGTTCAAAGAAAACCTGCAATTGATTTAGAAGAAAAAGAATAAGAAAATATGCCCAACAAGTAACTATGAATCAATGATAACAAACCATCAAATAAGTAATATCAATTCAATGATGATTTCATCAAGATTTCATAAATCATAATATCTCTTAAAAGTATTAAATTTCATGAATGGATCCATAAATAAGATTAAGCAATATCATTATGCTTTAGAGATGAGGTATTTGAACCAAAAAAGAGAGTCCACCAATTTAAACTTAACGTCCAATTTGTATAGTGAAAAATAATACATAAAATGAATCTTCCACATTTATCCTCGTTAGGGTGTGATCTACTAGAGTTCAACATGACCTCTCAAATATATGACATACGGATTCTAGAGCTATATTACTAGCACCTATCTATTCAACACGCTATCTTGAATATGTTACATGATCTTCAATGGTACCTTAGTACCTTGGTTGGTCTCAATATAAATATATCTAATTATAATAACTTATGCCACTACATCACTTCTCGTTTTCACAATGCCACTGTTATGAGTAATGTAAGTAAAGAAAAGCTCTCTTTTTCTCTCTCTCTCTCTCTCTCTCTCTCTAGATGAGCCACTATCAATCATATGACTATGAGTATCACTAGAAAGATTGACATTGTCTCCGTTATAGAAGAGAACAAGCTATTCTAAAACTCTATTAATTTTACATGTGTCATCTTCATTCTAGCAATCTCCTTTCTACTATTGTCTTTACACTTTCTTCAAATTTTTATTGCATTTAGTGATGTGATCTATCATTCCATAATGATAACACTCAATGTTCTTTCTTATCTTGATATTGTAGGCCTACAATTTTGTTTCTCCTTATACATTCTACATCAAGGATGCATAAGAGGAAGAAGAATGACATTGTCTTTCTCCTCTCTTCATTTAGTATTCACTAAATCATAGATACAACACCAATTAAAATTGAATTAATTATAGAGACTCTAATAAAGTCTTCTAATGTAGATCAATAAGAGTATCTTATGTAGATCAATTATAGCAATAAGTGGATGAATGCCCAAATTTGTCTTAGCCAATTATGTTTCGATGGATCAACCTCCTGAACTCATTTTCATTTTTGATATACCTATAAGAAAAATGAAAAAAAAAATAAAAGGTCCAAAAGGATTTGAGACTTCCTCTAACTATCAATTCAAAATTTATAGACATATGTGGAAATTATGTGTCAAAGTTTTTAACAATGAATAGCTTACTTGAACTATGCAGGGTTTGTAGTATTTATACTTACTGTATATAAATGATTCTCTATTTTGTGATTCTTGATCTCATATCCTTAGACCATTTATGCTTCCCAGTTCCCAGTTATTTTCTCTTCATGGAGCTTCTAGAAAATCAGCCAAGGAAGCTTAATTATTTTGCTTAGTAATAAATTAGCTAGTTTATGCTATTATGAATATGTTCTTATGAGTATCTTTTTTTAGTGGTTCAATCTTATTGGACATATTTTTCAAAGTGATTCAGAATTTTGTGGTTAAGCAAAACTTAGAACACCATAGTATCTTTTGGGGAGGGCTTTCTCCCAAGGACTATATTTTGAGGATTTTATTTCAAGGATTATCTCCCAAAGACCTCATACTCACACACCCTTCTCATGATTGTTTATAGTTTCTAGTTGTTATAATAAATTCCTTACATGCTAACACCATTAATATGAAAAGGGGGCATAATTCCTGCTCTTAATCTTTAGAATCATTTTCATAAACATTAATTGATTTGTTATATTTTGTATCCCAATCAAGTGATTAGTAATAAGAAAACAAATTTATTCCCTCCTATCTTTTTGACATGTAATTCACTAGGTTACACCAAAGTGTTATGTCCATTATTCTCTTTTAATATATAATTATGAAAATTATCTTCTACTCATTATATACTATAACCATAGGCATGCCTATGTAACAACTTCTAGTCATCATTTATATACTTGTGGCTTTGCATATTCACCTAAAATTGGAGCATTTTATCATACAAGAGATCTTTCATTTTCTTTATTCCTACTATAATAACTAGTACTATAGAGGCTAATAATTATACTAATATTAACTTTCATCATAAGTAATCAAATGATTTAGATTAGATTAATACCACTTTTGGGGAAAATATACAAGCAACCAATTCATAATAACACAAAAAAGGTGCCTAGTGAAATTGATTTTTTACATACTTACGTCATGCACATATTAAAGCCAATAAGTTGGATATATTTACTAATATGCCACTTTCATCAAGCCCGTATTAGATCCAAACTCATTCATCAGCATTACCATGCAAATTCACTTGAGAATGATGAAAAAAAATCATTGAGACAATACATTGGGTAACGAACCTGATAAGCTACTCCGACTCTTCTTCTCCAGTAAACTTTGTGTGAAAAGTGGTTGGGAAAGTGGAGGAATATTTGATATAATTGCCACCAGCACATATCAAACACAACATTATAAAAGTTCGACATACAAACTTCAAGACATTGATTTTATTTTTATCACTCACAAAACATGAAACCCAAAGCTAATCTGCAATTGATTTAGAAGAAAATGAATAAGCAAATATGCCCAATAAGTAACTATGAATCAATGATAACAAATCATGAAATAAGTAATATCATTTCAATGGTGATTTCATCAAGTTTTCATAAATCATAATATCTCTTCAAAGCATTAAATTTCATGAATGGATCCATAAATAAGATAAATCAATATCAAGATGCTTTAAAGGAGTATTAGAACCACAAAACAGAGTCCACCAATTTAAACATAACGTCAAATTTGTATAGTGGAAAATAATACATAAAATGAATCTTCCCTATTCATCCCCGTTAAGATGAGATTTCATCATGACCTCTCACATATATGACATATGGGATTCTAGAGCTATATTACTAGCACATATCTATTCAACATGATATCTTGAATATGTTACATGATCTTCAATGGTAACTTAGCAGCTTTGGTTGGTCTCAATATAAATATATCCAATTATAATAACTTATGCCACTACATCACTTCTTATTTGCACATTGTCATTGTTCCTGTATGCTTGGTATAAAAAATGGATGGGAAAATGGAGGAATGTTTGATGTAATTGCCACGGTGATCCATGATTTCAACATCCGGAATCTCTCTTATTGCGGGCCAACCTGGGTCATCTTGCAAGAAGTTGGAGAGTAGAGATTGATATGTGTACCTCAATATTAGCTTCTGAAGCGATGTCCAGTGTGGTCGATTGTGCACCAACCAGTTTGGTAAAGAGAGGTTTCCCACTTCATAGACATCCACATCTAAACTCTTCAATGCAGGGAATCCGCTGAAGGAATTGATATTAGTTTCATGGACTAATAATGAAGTCAGGCGGGTGGCTTGACGAGTCAGCCCCTCTGGCAGGGACGACAGCTTGGGGCATCTACAAACCATTAGTTTGTCCAACTGTGGCATGGCCACTGTCCCTCCAACCTCTGGCACCCAATCCCACGCCTCAAGATTAATCAACCAATACAAAGAAAGTTCCTTTAGACGAGGGAACAACACTGGAGAAGATGATGCACTTTTTGATCCTCCACTCTCATGTGCAAGTCCATCACTTGTTGAAGCCTCCTCGTATCCAAAAAATTCAGAACCAATATTGGTTACTGCAAGTAAGGAATATATATTTAGGACTTCCAGATTCGGCAACTTCCCCAAGGGCGGAAGTAGCAAGCAATTATAATAACCACGAATGACTAATTCTTTTAAGTTCGGAAGGAGCGAACTAATGCTGCTGGACATTAACCACTGTGGAAATTGATCGCCCGGGAACCGAGAAATTGCAATTTGGTGCACACGCGATGGTGGATGAAGTGCCACATCAAATATGCTGTCATTTATATCATTGTTCAAGTAATCCAAATTTAGGACCAGAAGGTACTTCAAGGCCGTCAATGATATGTTTAACCCATTCACATTCGAATTGGAGCTTGTAGTCATCCTCAACTTAATGGAGAGCTCTCTAAGCTTGCGAAGCTGGCATATTTCTTCCAAGGAGCATGAGCTACTACTACTACTACTGCTTTTGTTACTGTTATGGCTAGAAAATAAGCTAACCGTAGCTCCTTTGAGTACGTTTAGATGCTCCAACCTAGCTATTCCTGATGGTAATTCCTTCAGTGACGTATCATCAACATTCAGTGTCCTTAGATTGCGGAGTTGTACCACCCCCTTAGGGAGGGTGTGTAATTTATTGCATGCTTCAAGGATCAAAAATTGCAAATTTTGTAAGCTTGCTATGCTTTTTGGAAGTGACTTCAGTTCACTACAATGGTAGAGATTTAGGTACCTCAAGTGTAACAGATTTCCAGCAGAGTATGGTAAAGACTGGATGTTTGTGTAACAAAGACGAGCAACTCTAAGACGTCGAAAGTTTTTGAGGCAATCTTCAACGTCCTTGTCATCTAGCATTTCAGCCTTGTGATATAGCATCAAGGTCCTTAGTGACTTGTGCTTTTGGGTCACATGCAAGATAGGTTTGATAACCTGGGACTTTGAGGCTACGATGGATAACCGACGCAGCTTTCGGGTGTCATCATCCGCTGGCAACCTTTTATTAATATCAGTGATGACCAAGTTCTCGCCTCTTGCCAAGAAATGACACATCAACCTCAACAAGTCGTGCATCTTGCAATACGTAAACCCCTGCAGAAGGCTTCTTTGTATTAACTCGTCAAAGTACCCATGTGCAATTTCCTCCGGATACTCTTCTCCTTCTACTTCAACTACAAAACCCTCAGCAACCCATAACTGTACGAGATCTTCCCTATAAAGTGTTGAATCTTCAGGAAATAAAGAACAATGAAGAAAGCATTGCTTGAGGTGCGACGGCAAATCTTCATAGCTCAAGTATAAAGCTTGATGGACTCCTACTGGAAGCCCAGTCCGTGACCATATCGAACTGCGGTCGACTTCCGCCCATTTCCTTCTTCTGAATTCTCCACACAGGACACCTCCAATAACAGAGATGGCTAAGGGAAGCCCCTGGCATTTCTCCACGATCCTCATCCCAATGTCCTTGAGGCTTTCGATGTCTCTTTCCTCCTCTACCTTCTTAGTGACTTTTTTGCGCAGGAGTAACCAAGAATCGTCCGAAGACAATGCATCCACACGGTGAATATGATGCGCCTTCATTCGATCTGCAACCCCTCTATTGCGCGTGGTGATGAGGACCTTGCTCCCAACTGCGCCAACTTGCAAAGGCTTGCGCAACCAGCCGTCCCAAATTTCTGGATCCCAAACATCATCCAGCACAAGGAAAAACTTAATGCCTTTCAAGAGATTCACCAGTATCTCCTCAAGCAGCGCTTTGGTCCTAGCTTCACCCGGAATTCCGCCTGCTTTTAAAATAATATCCTTCAGAAGATCCGTCCCTATGGCCTCTTGGGACACGCACACCCACATGGTCTTTTCGAAGACGGCCTTGAGCTTGTTGTCGTTAAAGATCATCTGAGCTAGGGTGGTTTTGCCAATACCGCCAAGTCCCACAATAGCAAGAACGACTGCAGGTGTTTTTGCACCCCCGTCCTTCCTGATGAGCAAATCAACAAGATATCTGGTGTTGTTTTCAATTGCTACCCCAACAATATCAGGTTCCACTCCGGAGGAGGTCTGTCGATGTCCTCGAATAACCTCCTCTCTTCGGCTGTTGGACTCCGTGAGATTGAGATTGGACTTCATGGTCCAGAGCTGTTCCACCCTCTGGTTGAGATCCCTGATTTTAGAACCGATTTCATGAGTGAACCTCACCTGTTGAAAACAGCAGAAAAGAGACAGCATCCGGCAGCCGATGGACGACTCCTCCAGAGGGTGCTCTCGTGCAGCCCACTTCTCGGCCATGCTCCAGTATTCGTCAAGTATGTCGTCTGCGTCGTACATGATGTCGTTGAGGTTTTCCAGCCAATGTTTTACGGCCTGCTGAGTAATTTGCTTTCGTTGAGCATCGTTGAGGACATCTTGGATCAAACGCAGCGTGGTACTGAGATTCTGGATCTCTTTGGGGACGCCCAAGATCAAGTTTAGCTCTTCATTAGCCAAGCCGACCAACTTATGAATAAGCTTGGAGACGATGGGATCCAAGAAGAATTCCATTTTCTTCTTCGATTGCTTTTGGCAACAAGAGGATTCAACTCTTGGGTAATGCTTAATGAAATCGGAAGACCCAGATGGACTGCTTAAGCTGTGTCAACAATTTCCACCCAATCGGAAGACACAGATGGACACGAGCATTCAATTACTGTGATGTGTCGGTGCAATCAAATCATCGGTCGAATTCAGCGGGAGCTTGCAAAAAAATTCCACTGTATATAAAAATTAAAAAGGATTTAAAAAGATTATAAATAAATATAATATTATTTAGAACCTCAAAACCAATATGATCTTGTTCAAATTGAATTTTGGATCATGTTTAGAACCTGAGAATCAATACGATTACAACCATGACTACTAGATAATGAACAACTTATGCGACAATATATAATTGGAATGATGATTCCATTCTCAATTAAAATCTAAATGAAAACACTATAAAAGTCAGACCTTACAAATACAGGAGGTGAGACCATAGTTTAATATTCACTTACTCAATTGAAAACTAGATGGTCCTTAACCTACCTACAGAACCCCAGTAACACTTCACTTTAACACCTCTAATCATTCAAGAGGTTGCAAATAGCTAAAGTTAACCTAAACAAACTTCACTTTAGCACCTCTAATCATTCAAGAGGTTGCAAATAACTAAAGTTAACCTAAACAAACTATATCAATTCAAAGTCTCATTGTGCCATGCTCAATTGATGAATCCATTTATTTGGTCTAAACTTTATTAAACCAGTCTATAAATATAAATTGAACCACACTAGAAGAACAATCTTTTAAGGTGTGATATTTAGTTTCATCTTATTATATTATTATAAAGAATATCAAATATTTATAGCTTTACTTACATCACGTTAACATTAGTGTTAAAATACGCCTTAAATACCCACCCCAACAAATCATGATAGATAATATTTAAAAAAGAGAACTAAAATATAAAATTAAGCATGTAGTAGGTGCATTAGGAAAAGAAGAGGATGAAAAATGTATATTTATAATTTAGTAAGCAATTTTAAATAAATGATATCTCATTATTGGTTGAAGTAAAAAGAAAATAAAAAAAGAAAAACTTGATGAATGTCTTTGCTCGTTTAGTTGGTGTTGGTTTGTTCAACTCTATCAAATAATGAAATCAAATGTATGCTACAGGATAAAAAACTTAAGTACCTGGGCCTATAAGCTCATTAGCAAAGCACCTTCATTGATTCTCTACCAAAAGATAATAGGAACTCTGTCTTTGGTTATTTCTTCTTTGTGGGCTAGTTTATATAGGGCGCTTGTGCCTCTTATGTGCTAGATAAGTACTAGGTAGGAGAAAAAAAATATCTTTCAAAAGAAGATTGATTCTCTCAACTACTAGGTAGTAGAAATTAATTAATAAGTCAAGTGAAACCTGCAGGTCAATAAGTCACGAAACCTGCAGGTCAATAAGTCAAGTGAAATTAATTAATTAATTACTTTAATGAGTAGTCAGTATGCTCTTCACTTTTCAGATGTGGAACGGAGACGTGCATTCTGATAAAGTGAAATTAATTAATTAATTACTTTAATGAGTAGTCAGTATGCTCTTCACTTTTCATATGTGGAACGGAGACGTGCATTCTGATAAAGTGAAATTAATTAATTAATTATATAGCTTGTGCCTCTTATGTGCTAGATAAGTGGTAGGTAGGAGAAAAAAATTATCTTTCAAAAGAAGATTGATTCTCTCCACCGCTAGGCAATATGGACTTTATCCTTCCTTTGCTTGCAGATGGGCTGAACTGCTTCTGATAAAGCTTATGCCTTTTATTTATGTGGGCAGAAATAAGTGTCTTTTTAAAGAAGATTAAAGCAATGAAGAATTTGTCTTTGCTTTTCTTAGTGGAAGACAGCTTCAGAATTATGCTCCGATCGTGCTGCCAATCTATCAAAGAAAAAGAGTAGGTAATTATGGCCTCATTAAATGATTAGGTAAAGAAATTAAAATACCAACAATATTACCATTATTCTAAAATATTTTAGAGCCAATCATGTTGTTGAAATAAACTTGGGGGGTTTAGAAATAAATGATTAGGTAATTATGGCCTCATTAAATGATGATTTTGTTAAAAGATTAGTAGGATTAACTCTAATAATTTAGAGTGGTCAAATAACATGATGGACCTTATCATATTGCAAATATACAACATAACATTATTGATTACGCACCAACTAAATCAAACTTTGGGCTTTTTTTTTTCTTTGTCAGCAAATTAGGGTGCAAAGCCTCCTCAAAATTGAGTGTGGATAAAAATTGCCACCAATTTGTTTTCTAAGTTAACTTTTTTATTTATAATATTGAATTATCAATTTAATTTTGACTTTTTTTATTCATTTTATTGGAATAGGCATTTCCTTACCTAAATCTTAGGTAAAACTTTATTAGTTATGCTAGTAAAAACATACGTTCAAAATTTAATTTTAAATTAAATATTAATATAATACTTGTTTCCTAGATTGGGAGTGAACTCTGAGCAAGTGAAGATCGGCCTGCTACATCTTTGTTATTTATTTAATTTAGTTAATAGCATATTATTTTAATTAAATAGGATTTATAATTAATTCGAGTGACAAATATTGTTTCAATTCAGTTATACAAATTTAATAATTTTGGAATCCAATGTTAAAAAATGTAGGTTAGTTAGTATATGCATTTACTATATATCAATTTATAGATTGCTTTGTTTTTATCTTTCGATTCTTTTTTTGCACTACTCAACGCAATCATTTAGTAAATATTTTTAAAAAAGAGTAGCTATTCAATTTTCGTTGCTTAATTTCATTTCACCTTTCATTTACTACTTGTGGTTATTGGTGACATAAATAAATAAAAAATGAATCTATACTTTTCTTTTTACTGCATTTGTTATAATCTAAAATTAATAATTTTTATATTTACTGTACATGAACCCCTTTATGATACTAGAAAACTGCAATAGGTTTTTTTTTTGGTTAAAAAAAATATAAATTCCTCGCCTTCACTGCCTCCGGCCGTTACCCCCTTCGGCTGTCGCTGCAGCCTAGGTTTGGACATCGTACGCCCTTACCCGTGTTTCACCTTATTTTGTTGAGATTCAAGGCTAACTTTCATCCTTTTCGTCGATCCGCCTCTTCTCGCCTCCTTGGCACTTCGCCTCTCGCCGATCACCCCTCCTCGATGTCTCGCTAGTGCTGTCACCTGAAGCCCTTTCAGATCCAGCCGGCGTTCTTCCCACGTAACCCAACTGCCGGCCACCCCTCCTCTAACCTCCCGCACGAGAAGCGAAAGGCTCTGCTCATCCAATTTAGACGTGGTTGTGCGAGCTTCCCTTCCCTCAACAACCCCTCTATTGAAATTGAGAGAGGAAGGCACTTTGGTTCCATCTACTCCTAGGGTTGGCCTCCTCCCCTGATCAATTAGGTTGTTACAGATTTTTTTCTTCCTTTTTATCATAATACCATGTGAACACTCTGTTTGATTAATTGATGATTGCAAATTTGCACTACGTGTTTTGTCCCCTTTCTCTTTGTCGAACTAAAATTTTGGAGTTGCGTTGAGGCTTATATTTATGATTAAATCTGAACTTGTTTGCTGTAGTTTGAACTTGTATTTGTTTTTGGTGTATTATGCAATTCTTATCACAATAGCTCACATTTGCTTATCAAACCAGCTAATACCTTTAAACAGTCTTAGCTTTTCAGACCAACTCTACTCAGATCAATTCTGCTTAGACCAGTCAACAGTCAGAAGTTCCAGCCATCCCAAACAGGGCCTTTATAGGCAAGAGCTCGGCTTCTTGCCTACCCGTCTTCCGTCCAAGCGCACGCAACTGACGACACATGTCGTCAACCTTTAGCTCAAACAGGCTTCTGCTCGAGACGTCTCCTCCCCTGATCTTGTGTCCAACTTACGCGAAGATCTGCCTCGGAAGTTCCTCGCCAGTTCACCAACTCCACGTGGCATCTATGTAGAGCCAATCAGCCATCCTGCTGAATCGTTCGCTAGCTCCTCGTGTTTTCATCGAGTTCGCATGCGGCTGGAGCTTTCGTCCTCCTCCGGTGCTCCACGCGGCTACACCACCCTACCGACTCCACTGCAATGACTCCATGTGGCTCTTCCACATGCTCTTGTTGATGCAGTCTGCCGGAGGTGAAGGGACGTTGAAGTACGTCGAGTCAACGCTCCGCACGTCGTTCACATCTTATTGCTATCCGCTGTTTTACTTTCGTTTAGTTGTGTCCACTGTCGATTACATGCACTGGCATTTTGACTGCTGCGAACGATGACCTCCCGTTCGAAGTGGAGCAGCCATCTGGCGACTTGGCGTTGGCCGGCCTCCTTCCTCGCAGGCGTACACAAAAAGATGTTGTCATCACTGCCACCTACTGATTCCACCCAAATTGACATTTTACATGTTGATTTTGATCGCCGATCGAATTTGGGTTCTAGGCCGATTTTGACTCGGTCAATGAGCTAGTTGAATAGGTTGGGTTTGTTGGGCTTGGGCCTAACACTTAGTGTCACGCCCAGAATTAGAGTAATAAATTTTTTTAATAATTTACAAGTGAGTCAACGCTTGACTCGCACCCAAGCACGCCCACGCAAGGGCTAAGTGGTCGAACCCTCTATCTGGACGCGACCGGCAGGAGAACACTCCCAACGTGCTCCTCAGCCTATCCCGGACGACCACCTGTCTGCTTATCTCGATGAGTCAGAGACCGCCATGTATATCCTAGGACCGCTGCACGAACCAGCTCTAAGGTCCACCAAAGTACATAACCCAAGACTTGACGCCAGTGCAGTGCATGTACGAGTCTGGTACACTGGAAAAGAAACAAAACCACACGCATGCGGTGGTGCACACACGTGCAATAGACGACGTCACAGAAGACACCGGCACACGCCCTAACTCTGACCAGACCGCATGCAAGAGGTCGAACTCACCACTCGCTCAAAAGGGCGTCTCACAGACGTCCGGCACAAGCAAACTGGCAAACTCCAAGCAACACAACACACATGGCCGGCGCACTTGACCAGAGCGCAGAGAGGGGGTGAGCTAACGCTGACCGAGAATGACAACTCGGCTGGGAGCGCGAAGCTCGTGGAGCCTGAGAGAGGAAGATGCCGGCCTAGGACAGTTCATTGGCCGGGAATAGGAACCGCGTCCGGAACCCGCTAGAGGCGCGTGCACGGAATAATAGGCACATGGCTGGCAGTCGGAGGCTCGCCGGAACTTGCAGGCGGCTCGCCAGAGCACCGTTCGGCCGAGCCCGACCTCGCCGGAGCCACAGGTAGCGCCGACAAACTCATCGAAGTTCGCTGGACGCCAACCAACAGGGGAGCCGTGCCCCTCGCACCGGACAAGGCCAGAACAGTTGAACACACCGATGAACCCTTCGCCGGACGTCACCAGGGAGGGGATCTGAAGCTCCCAGCCTTGCCGACCACCTAAGATCTCGCCAGAAGCGAGAGAAGAAGGGAGACGTGGCGAGGACAAAGAAACACTCGGCGAACACGTCGCCAACGAAAAACCACCCACCGGACGAAGTTGGAGCGGGAGGAGGAAGAGACATACCTCGGCGGATGTCCGTCTGTCGGCGACGCCAAAGAAATCGTAGAAGGAGGGAAAAAGGGGGCACTGCCCCTTTGCTCCAGTGCATCCGGTACCGCAGCACCCAAACCCACTGGGAAACGCAGAGATGCTGTCGCCGCCGGGAACCCTTTCGCCGGATGCTGCTCGACGGCAAGGGAGGAGATTGGAGATGAGGAGGTGGAGGCGGCCGCTGCCGCTGCACGCATTCAAATGAACGCGCTACAGTAGGCAAGGCCCCTGTAGTCCTAGGTCAACTCGCGTAAGTGGGCTCCGAATGGAGCTTCGCCAGCCACTCGGATCCGTCAACCGCAAACCCGTTACCCCGCGCCCGAAAAAGCCTCAGCCGCCGCCAACTAGACATGGGCCGCGGTTTGGGTTTGGGCATTGCCCACGCGTGCGCGTGGCCCAGAACCCAAACGGGTCTAACATTCTCCCTTACCTGAGGTGGTCGCCATCCTCAGTGACTCGAGGTAGCTCCTCAGTTATAACCTCGTAAACTAGAACTCTGAAGCCTCTCACGAGAGTGCTTCTTCCTCAGGCATAACTCTCCCAATGAATGAGAAACACCCATTGTTTACTCATTCAACTATGACCCAAGAGTCAATAACCTCAAATCTCGGCAACCCTTAGATCGAACCTCATCCAAACCATCAGAGGAGTATAATTCGAAAGCTTTATGCCAGGTTGCTTCCTCCATAGGGGATCCATCCCATCGGATGAGAAACTCCGTACGTCGGTTTAGCTTACTTTGCCTTAACACCCAGTGATGTAAAATATCACATATCTCTCAGTTGAACTCCGTTCGATCCGTCGGTGGGGCTTGGTAAGACAATGACCGACAAGGATCGTCCAAATCCTAGTGAAACTTTCTCAAGCTCACATGGAATGTAGGGTGTACCTACATTCTCTTTGGAGTTTCAAACGGTATGTTACTGAGCCCACTCGACTCAGTATCTCAAATAGACTATCATATCATAGGACAAGACCTCGGTGATCCTCCCTCACCGAGATCTTCCTATAGATATGCGAGGTAAGTCGGAGAAGAATTAAGTCACCCACAGTGAATTCTTCATTCCGATGTCGACGGTTTGCATACCTTTGCATCCGTTGTATAGCCAACTCCTAGCTAACTCTAGCTTCTTAGAGTGAATCGATTCATTCCCGAGTCTTCCTTTGAGTCACTTCCCCGTGGAATCCCTATGCAAAAGGTCAACGGGGGTTAGGGGCTGACTCCCTAACACAAGCTCGAAGCTCAAATGAGGTGGAACATGTGGATAATGACCTTTGTAAGTCGTAGGCATTCCATACCACATCAATCCACTTCACCCAGTCACCTTGACTGGCGATCATAAAGTGACGGAAATAATCTTCAACAAGAGCCTTTACCCGCTCAAATTGCCCATCCGCAGGAGGATGATTGGCTATGGAGAAACTTACTTTAGACAAATATTTATTGAACGACGAGGTTCAAAAGTGTCCCGTAACAACGAGCATGCCTATCGCTCACGATATCCACGGGGATGCCAAAATGTTTCACCACATTTTGAAAAAATAGGTTTATAGCAACCTTTGCTATACACTGCTCAAGAGCTGGGATAAAAACTCCATCTATGGTGAATCTATCCACGACTACCGGCACTGAGCTTTTCCTGTCAATTGTAGGAACCCACCTATAAAGTCCCTGGACACCCATGTCTAGGACGTCTCGGGAACAGGTAGTGGTTGTAACAATCCTGCCTCTAGTCTCCGATCGATCTTACCTTCTTGGCAATTTAGGTAAGTGCGAACATACATCCCCATGTTTGCGCACGTATTGGGCCAACAGTACAATTTTGCTAACAGGACAACTATCCCCTTTTGTCCTAGATGCCTTACCCAAAGTCTTTCATGAAGCTCTCTCAGTAGCTCCCGGCGCAGTCCGCCCATCGATGGGACTAGTGACCTATCGTCTTTGGCCATGATATATCATTTGGACCCAACTAGAAATGTCAGATCATGTCCTACCTAACCTGCTGAACTTAGTTTTTGATCCTCCCTATCAAAAGCTAAGGCTGCTTTTATACTGTCTAGCAGATCCCCTTCAACTCTAGAGAGGGTACAACACATAAGGGCATTAAATTTACTGAGCTCATCCGGGACCACGTTGGTTTTTACCCGATTTATATTCCCTCTGGAACTGGAATTCACCCAAGAATTCTGGCCAACGTGCCTATTTTGCCGATAACTTCTTTATGTGGTGTAATGTTGTCGATCTTCATAACCTCGAGAAGGCTCTCCGCGTTCAGAGATAGTGGACTCCTACCACCTTTTCCTTCTCGTGGTCAAATATTATCACTCAATCCTATTAGTTTTCAACTCTCCAAAGCTAAAGGATGCCCATACTATAAAAGTATACCACTGATAGCTTGGTCCGAAGCATCACTGTGAAATTTGAAAAGCATACTAAAGTTGGGTAACTTCAGGATTAGTTCAAAGGCGACACAGACCTTCAACTCTCGGAAGGCCGACTGATACAGATCAAGTCATTCCCATTTCGAGTTCCCTTTCAGTAGATTACTGAGGGTAAGGCTTTCTTCGAATAGCCTTTGATGAACCTTCGATAGAAGTTCACAACACCGAAAAAACACCATACTCGGTTTAATTTGAGGGGGCGCACCATTTCGCAATGGCATGGACCTTTACCTTGTCCATGTGCACTTGTCCGTGGTTCATCCCAAGACTAAGAAAAGAAATCTCATCCACCACAAATGAGCATTTCTCCAACTCCAAATAGAGTTAGTTTTTCCCTCAACACCAGCCTTAGATGGCTTAGGTGTTCCTCAACTCTTGAGGAGAAAACCATGATATGGTCCAAATATACAACTACATAGTCATCTAAGAAAATGGGTCAACATTTGTTCATTTGATAACAAAACGTAGAAGGGGCTTAAGTTGTTCAAAGGGCATCACTTTGAATTCAATGACTCATATCAGGTTACCCATATGTTTTTTCTATTCGTTGCTATCAGCAAAACGAATTTACCAATTAACCTGCTCTCAGGTCTGGCATAGAGAAAACCCGTGTTTTCTCTAGTTGATCTCTGAAATCAGAATAAGTAGAATAAGATAATAGTCTTGCATCATTATCTTATTTAAAATTTTATAGTCTACCTAGAACCTTAGCGACCCGTCATTCTTCTTTTAGAAGAAACCGGGGCTCCATAAGGCGATACCGCAGGCCGAATGAACCCGGCTTCGAGTAATGCACCCTATTGCTAACGATGCTCGGCTAACTCTATTGGAGAAATACGGTATGAGGCCTTTAGAGGAATGGATCCTGTCACAAGCTCAATCATGTGATCGATCTCTCTCCTTTAGGAAAAGTGTTTAGGAAACTCTGAGGATAACTCGTTGGAGAACTCTTCCAACAAACCCTTTACCAATGAGGGGACCTCTCCTTCGCAAAGAGAGTTTTAAACCCATGTCTCTCTATGGCACAACCCTACCGCTAGGGTGTTACTGACAAAGAAATCCCTCGTCTCCAGCATCACTTGGGCATACCGCCGGACATAGTCCCGTATGGTCTAGTGATGACATGTAAAAATATGATATTTTGTGACCCAATTTCATTCGTATCTTAGAGCATAATGCATGTTTCATCTCATTTATTTACTCAAATGCTTCATATTCTTCAAAACCTTCACTTTTCCTCTATTTTAATGAAATATAGGTTCTTGGCCTCAAAATCAATGGAATTTGGATAATCTGAAGGTATGGGACGATTCCTCATGATGAGACAGAGCTACACGCCAAATTTCAGCCCAAACGGAGCTTTCTACAGAGTACACGGTCGTGGGTGTGCACCCATACACGGCCGTGCATCACCCAGACAATCCAGACCTTCCCGAGCCGTGCACGGGTGTGACCATGCATCCATACACGGCCGTGAAGAGTAAGTTGTGCACAGAATTAGATTTCCCGAGCCGTGCATGGGCGTGACCGTGCATCCATGCACGGCCGTGTATCGTCGCGAACAGATTGACAGGCGTCCGGTATTTTGGCGATAACTTTCTATTCTGGGCTCGGAATTGGACAAAATTTTACGGAGACCTTCCCAACTTAGCCATGAACGATTAGGGACTGAAATCATTGGATTTGGGCAAGCAAAGAGGGAGAACGAAGTGAAACAGTGACAACTTAGGGTTTTGGGAGATTTTCCAATCGGCGACACTGTTCCGGCAGGTTTCTCTCTTTGTTCCGACGTGGAGGATCACGCTGAGCCGTCTCCTATAAAAGATCTACCATTCCCCTTGGTTTGATTCGATTTTCATGAGAGATTCTATGTATTTAACGATGTATACCATAGCGTAATCTTATTTTCGGGGTTTGGGCGTAGCCCACTATAAGAATGCTTGATAATATAACTTGATCTATATTTTTCTCTATTTATCTTTGTTCTTATTCATGTTTATGATGTTTTAATTTTTGTTTACATACTGGCCATATGTATGCATGCTTTCGATGTCGAGGGAAGGACTGAGAGGTGAACCTTGACTATCGGAACCCCTAGACTGGACTAGTGACTTCGTGTTGCGAGAGCACTCGAAATCACTCAAGGAACCCTAATCTTTCATAGATCCCATTGGATCCGTCTTAACCTTAGTAAGCCACGAGAGTAGGAGACTTGGGTTAAGACGGATACCGGACCGTGTCCTGAGAGGGAGCGCGTCTGTACCCTAGGAAGGATTACCTTGAGAACTTAGGTGAAACTTTATTTAAAAACTTCAAGCTTTAATTTTCATGCGTTCTTGGGTGTGGTGAAACCTAAAATCCCGATCTTCTCTCATAATCTTAAAACCCCGTTTGCTTGTTTCCTGCATTGTTTACTTTTAGTCCGCATTTGTTTAATTACTTGGTTTAGGATTAGTGACACTTCTACACCCTTTCGATCACCTAGCTATTGATTAACCGATCAGTTAGTAATTGACCCTAGTCCCTGTGAGTTCGATCTTTTTATTACACGATAGACCGTGCACTTGCGGTAGTAGCCGTTTAGGCCCCTATCAAGTTTTTGGTGCCGTTGCCGGGGAATAGGTTGCCAATATTAACACGATCAGAAGATTGATAGACTAGGTTTAGTTAGATTTTATTTGCCTTTTATTTTGTTAATTTGCTTTTTGTTTTTAGCTGTAGCTTTTCTTTTTATTGGTGCGGTGCTACTGATCTTTTCTGTCTAGGTACTTGTTTATGCCCAGAAACACTGCTAGAACAGGAAAACTTGTACCTGAAGACCCGGAGATAGAGCGCACTTTCCGTCAAGTCAGAAGAAATTTGAAAAAGCTTAAGCTTGAAGGCAACTTTTTTGACAGTCAAAAGATGGAAGCCACTCACTCCTTGAAAGATTATGCAGCCCCCACCATCTCTAGTGTGCACTCAAGCATATCGCGGCCTGTTATCGAAGCCAACAACTTCGAGATCAAGCCATCACTTGTATAGATGGTGCAACAGAACCAATTCAGTGGAGCAGCCACTGAAGATCCAAATCTCCATTTATCTATTTTTCTAGAATGCTGCGATACTCTTAAGATTAACGGTGCTCATCCTGATGCTATTAAACTGAGACTCTTCCCTTTTTCTCTCAGGGATCGAGCTAGGGCATGGTTGCAGTCTTTACCACAGGCATCAATCACAACGTGGGAACAATTATCACAAGCTTTTCTTTCAAAGTACTTCCCACCGAGCAAGACCGCCCAGCTCAGGAATCAGATAACCAACTTTGCCCAAAGAGAAGGAGAGTCCCTGTATGAAGCATGGGACCGTTTCAAAGAACTATTGAGAATGTGCCCGCACCATGGTCTATAGAAATGGGTGATCATCCACACCTTCTACAGTGGATTGCTATATCATACTAGACTTTCTGTAGATGCTGCTACTGGTGGGGCATTAATGAACAAGAATTATGATGATGCGATGCAATTGATAGAGGACATGACCCTCAATCATTATCAGTGGTCAGGAGAGAGGACCCAGCATACTAGAAATTTAGGGAAGTTTGATGCTAACTCAATTGATTCTCTAATGGCAAAAGTAGATTCACTTTCTTCTAAGATTGATTCTATTAATGTCTCTGCTTCTAATTCTTTGACTTGTGATGTTTGTGGTGTGATAGGACATTCTGCTGATAGCAGTCACATCTTGAGCGCCCCTTCTGAACAAGTCAATGCCATTGGGAACTTCAGGAATCAGAACGACCCCTACTCGAACACCTACAATCCGGGATGGAGAAATCATCCAAATTTCTCCTACAGGTTAAATCAAGGGCAAGTTCCTCCTACTAATTTTCCTAATCAGAATTTCTCTTCTAATTTCAGGCCTCCTGGGATACAACATCCATCAGCCAACCAGAGACAACAAGATCCTCCACAGAAGTCCAGATTGGAACTGATGCTAGAGGACCACATGGCGAGTCAGACAAAGCATAACGAGACCATGAATACCATGAGTGAACAGATTCGCCAGCTAAGCATGAAAGTAGACTCTGTCGCAACCCAACAGAAATCGATGGAGAGTCAAATCACACAACTTGACCAACGAACTAATTCAATCCAGGAAATAATTAATCGCAATGAAGACTGTAATGCGATAACGACAAGGAGTGGAATACAATTGGAGGACCCAAAGATGCCCGAACCTAAGGAAAGAGCAGGGCAAAATATACCTGAGGAAGTTCCACTAGATGAGAATCCCGCAGTCAGCGCCGTTCCAGAACAACAAAGATCGAATGTATAGAAGGAGCAGACTTACATTCCACCTCCACCTTACAAACCGCCCGTTCCTTTTCCACAGCGATTGTCTAAGGCTAAGTTGGACCGGCAATTTGGAAAATTCCTGGAGGTATTAAAAAATTTGTATATCAATATCCCTTTTACTGACGCTCTTTCACAGATGCCAGCATACGCCAAATTCTTAAAAGAGATCCTTTCGAAGAAAAGAAAAATCGAGGAGCAAGGGACAGTTGCCCTGACTGAAGAATGCAGCGCCGTACTTCAGAATAAACTTCCGCCCAAACTGAAAGACCCAGGGAGTTTTTCCATCCCCTGTCAAATTGGGAACATGCCTTTTGATAAAGCTTTATGCGACTTAGGGGCTAGTGTTAGCCTAATCCCATTGTCTATTTGCAGGAAGCTGGGTATGGGAGACATGAAGCCTACTTCTATATGCCTCCAGCTGGCTGATCGATCTGTGCATCGACCAGTAGGGATCATCGAAAATGTACCAGTAAAAGTTAGAGAATTTTTAATACCTGCAGACTTCGTAGTTCTGGAAATGGAAGAGGATACTCGATTACCCATTATCCTAGGGCGCCCCTTTCTTGCAACTACTGGCGCCGTTATTGATGTGAAAAATGGGAAATTAGCACTGAATGTTGGTGAGGAAAAATTAGAATTTGATTTGTTTTCTGCTCTAAAAAAACCATCTGTTGCAGGATCTTGCTGCGAAATTGACACCAAGGAGGATGACATTGAACCATTCATACCAACCGCCGAGAATACTTGGGAGATCTGTCTGCTAAATGATGAACCTGAAGGAGATGCTGATGAGCATCAACATCAAGCAAAAAAGTCTAGAAGAATTTCACGCTGTGAGGCCTCGTTGGCCACGATTCGAAAGTTTAGGAGACGTTAAGTCTGGCCCTTCCATCAAGAAGGAGTTGGAGTTCAAACCCCTTCCTGATAATCTTAAGTATGAATTCCTTGAAGCCAACTCTACCTACCCTGTCATCATTAGTGCTGACCTTAACGCAGAGGAGACCGCCAAGCTACTGGACGAACTACGTCTCCACAAACAGGTAATTGGGTATTCATTAGAGGATATTAAGGGGATTAACCCTTCATTCTGTATGCACAGGATTTTCTTGGAGAGCGACAGTAAAGCTTCAGTAGAATTTCAGCGTCGTTTGAACCCTAATATGAAAGAAGTGGTCAAGAAGGAGATCTTGAAACTACTCGATGCAGGGGTTATTTACCCAATATCAGATAGCGAATGGGTAAGTCCGGTGCACGTGGTACCAAAGAAAGGTGGAGTCACCGTAGTCAAGAATGAGAACAACGAGCTCATACCCACTCGTACTGTGACTGGGTGGCTCATGTGCATTGACTACAGGAAGCTAAACAAAGCCACACGCAAAGACCACTACCCACTCCCATTTATTGACCAAATGCTGGAGCGGTTGGCAAAGAATTCTCATTTCTGTTTCCTCGATGATTTTTCTGGATTTTTCCAAATCCCCATCCATCCAGAAGACCAGGAAAAGACTATTTTCACCTGTCCCTATGGGACGTTTGCCTACCGACAAATGCCATTTGGGCTGTGCAACACCCCCGCCACTTTTCAAAGATGCATGGTTTCGATTTTCTCAGATTTTATAGAAACTATGATGGACGTCTTCATGGATGATTTCTCAGTTTATGGCACTTCATTTGATATCTGCTTGGCTAACCTCTCTAAAGTGTTGCACAGGTGCAAAGAAGTCAACCTCATTTTGAATTGGGAGAAGTGCCATTTCATGGTGCGAGAGGGAATAGTGCTCGGACATTTGATCTCAGAGCGTGGCATCGAAGTTGACCGATCCAAAGTGGAAGCCATGGAAAAGATGCCACCACCTTCATCTGAGAAGGGAGTTCGAAGTTTTCTTGGGCATGCCGGCTTTTACCGCCGTTTTATCAAAAACTTTTCAAAAATTGCCAGACCATTGACTAATCTGCTTGCTAAGGATATTCCCTTTTCTTTTGACCAGGTTTGCATGACAGCCTTTGAGAAACTGAAGAAAGCCCTGATCTCGGCCCCTATCATGCAACCACCGAATTGGACACTCCCGTTCGAGCTCATGTGCGACGCCAGCGACTTCGCAGTTGGAGCAGTGTTAGGGCAACGGGAGGACAACAAGTTACATGCGATCTACTATGCTAGCCGGACATTGAATGAAGCTCAGATCAACTACGCTACCACGGAAAAGGAGCTCCTTGCTATTATTTTTTCTTGTGACAAGTTTAGATCCTATGTTATTGATTCAAAAGTAATTGTCTATACTGATCATGCAGCTATCAGGTACCTTCTGACTAAAAAAGACGCAAAGCCACGTTTGATTCGTTGGATCCTCCTACTACAGGAGTTTGATTTGGAAATCCGCGACAAGAAAGGTTTAGAAAACCTGGTGGCTGATCATTTATCCCGACTACCACATGAGGAACAAGAAGAGGAGGACTGCCAAGACATTAACGATTACTTCCCTGACGAGCATCTCTTAGCCTTGACCAAATTGAAGCACCATGGTATGCTGATTTTGTAAATTATTTAGTATCTGACATCATGCCCTTTGATCTCTCATGGCAGCAAAAGAAGAGATTCTACACGACGTGAAACACTATTATTGGGATGATCCTCTCCTATTTCGAAGATGCGCCGATGGCCTTTTTCGGCGGTGCATACCTGAAGCTGAAATCGAAGATGTACTATTTCACTGTCACTCATCTCCTTATGGAGGCCACGCTAGTGCTTCGAAGACAGCCTTCAAAGTACTGCAATCTGGACTTTACTGGCCCACTATTTTTCGGGACGCCTGGCGATTCATTACTGGTTGCGATCAGTGTCAGCGATCAGGCAACATTTCCAAAAGAGATGAGTTGCCATTAACCAGCATTTTGGAACTGAAAATCTTCGATGTTTGGGGGGGTGGACTTTATGGGACCATTCCCATCCTCCTGTGGACACCGATTCATACTGGTAGCTGTAGATTATGTCTCTAAATGGGTGGAAGCCTCAGCCGAGCACACATCCAATGCTAAGGCGGTCACCCGAATGCTCAAACGTACTATCTTCCCCAGATTTGGTGTACCCCGAGTGCTGATAAGTGACGGAGGCTCCCATTTTCTGAATCATAAATTAGCCTCCTTACTGAAAAGGTACGGGGTAACCCACAAGGTTGCAATCCCATACCACCCTCAGACTAGCGGACAAGTGGAAGTTTCCAATAGGGAGATAAAAAATATTCTACAAAAGACAGTTAACTTCTCACGGACTGATTGGTCATTGAAGCTAGATGACGCACTCTGGGCTTATAGAACGGCCTTCAAGACCCCATTAGGGATGTCACCCTATCAACTAGTGTATGACAAATCTTGTCATCTCCCAGTTGAGCTTGAGCATAGAGCTTATTGGGCGGTTAGAAAGCTGAACTATGACTTTCAGAGTGCTGGTGATACCAGAAAGCTCCAACTCAATGAACTAGACGAAGTCCGTCTGTCTGCATATCACAATGCAAGGATCTACAAAGAACGGACAAAAAGATGGCATGATAAACACATTGTTACAAAGAACTTCCAAGTTGGGGATCATGTCATTCTGTTTAATTCACGTTTAAAGCTCTTTCTAGGAAAATTGAGAACAAGATGGTCTGGGCCATTTATGGTGAAAAGAATCTTTCCACATGGTGCTATTGAAATTTGGAGTCAATGATTAGGAAACTTTAAAGTAAATGGACAACGACTAAAACGCTATTTCGCACATGACGTCATCGACAAAGGAGTCTCCTTGCATATTTCTGATCCTCCACCTCCAGACCCGCCATGAGCACCATTCTGGTCAAGCTAGTGACCCTAAAGAAGCGCTTGTTGGGAGGCAACCCAACCTCTTTTGCATTCTTATACTTTCTTATTTATTCTTGCTATTTAGACATTGTTATTTTTCAGTTTTTCTTTCATATTCATGCTCTATAAGCTGTACCACACTAATAGGAATTTTTCTAGAATTTTCAGGTACCACCGAGCCATGCACGGCCGTGCACGGCTCGGTTATTCCATCTGCGCGCAAACAGAGACGTGCATGGGCAGGGGTGTGATGACGCGCACGGCCGTGACGCGTAACGAGCTTCCGCACCTGCACTTGACCGAGACGTGAACGGGCGTGCCTGTGCACTGATGCACGACCGTGCATCGTAAGTGGACTTTGTTGCTGCGAGGAGACCGAGCGCTGCACGGGCTGGGCCATGTATCCATACATGGCCGTGCACGATAAGTGATAAAAAGGTGAGCGTACACAGCCTCGTGCACACCCGTGCACGAAATCCTAGCGCCGCCGCCGCCATTCCGATCCGCTGCCTCCGGTGCCCGATCGACCGCTGGCGACCCTCCATCATCTCCCCCACCTTCCGGTGACTCTTTCCCCCATTTTTTCTGCACCGATCCGTGCCTCACGACGCCGCTCAGGGCCGCCCCAGTTTCGGTCGCCGCCTGCGATTCCACCGCCGCCGACTGTCTTTCCTCATCGCCGACGCCTCCAAAGCTTCCTACTCGGCACCAGCTACCCTCTTGTCACTCTCCTACACTTTCGGGATGTCTCGACGCAAGCAAGTCGTGTCCAAGCATCATGCGTCCTCTTATCACGCCACCGGCGAACCCCATCTGCCACCTGCCTTGCCGCCTACACCATACGGGATCATCTGTCGTGATCCAGAGCAACTTGCCAAGCTTACTGCCCTCGCACGCCGCCCAGTGATCACCACCAGATTCCTCGATCATGGTACTCTCAACACTCTTGGCTTCTATGAGGATGTACAATGGTTGTTTCAATGCATAGGATGGGAACAATTCTTCACCATGTGCTACCCCACCTACATCCCCATTGTATTGGAGTTCCATGCTAGCATCCACACTGACGACGACGACAGCAGTCTATCCTTCAGACTCAACAACACTGAGTATGTGCTGACACTGACAGAGCTGAACTCTATATATGGTTTTCCTACAGACGGGACAAGACTCACACCTACAGCATTCAATGATAGTAATTTCTGGGCTGAACTGACCGACCTGACACCCTTTGACACTAGGACAGCTAGAGCCACCTGCCTCAGGAACCCTGTTTTGAAGTATGTGAATCGTGTCATGGCACATACTATCTTTGGACGAGGAGAGTCTGATGGCCTGGTCCGAGCATCTGAGCTTCAGTTTTTATGGGCGATGCTGCATGGAGTCCGCCTCAACACTGCTTTCCACTTTGCCCGACAACTGCAGAAAGTATCAAGGGCACCGAAAGGTGTAATAGCTCTCGGGGGACTTCTCACCCCTATTGCTCGCGCTGTAGGGATTCATCCCTACCAAATGGAGCAAGCCCGGGGCAACTGCCGACTTGATCTCGATTCCTGCGTTTCGATGGGATGATAGTGAAGGAAGGTGCACTTTACAGCTTGATCTTCCCCGGGAGCGATGTGAAGTTGCCTCTGCCAAACCCAGCACGCACTACAATTCGTGAGCGGCGGAACTGGAGAATAGAAGCAGTTGAAGATGTGGATGTGCCTCTTGCAACTGAACCACCACAACCTGCTCAGCAGCGCCCTTCTACCCAGCTCGACCGCATTGAGGCCTATGTCCGCTTCATCCGAGATGCACAGGAAGAGACTCATTTGTCTGTCTCTGACGGCAATTACCAGATCCAACAACTTGAGGCAGAAGTGGAGTGCCAAGGGCGAGTACAGTCCTCTATTTTAGAGTCTGTGCATGAGCTTCAGGCGAGACTGCGTCGGCGCTGGGAATGATCTTCTTTGGTTTCACCTGTCACTTGATCAACTTTCTGTTTTTCCAGTAGTTTATTTTAGTTATTAGTTAGCATCTATCTGCTTTTAGTCTATTACATTCTTAGTTGCATGTCTTAGTTTTCTTAGTTGTATCAACATCTATAGTGTCTTACCCAACCCCACTCTTTTCGTTCATGATATTTGCTTTGTCCTTTAGTATTGCATTGATCTATGCCTACTTGATTGCTTGGGATGAGAATCTTGACTTTAATTTACCTATGGTCTATAATGGTTATAATTAGTACATATGATTCTTGGGTTTCCTGTATTTGATTGATGTAATTAACCCAATTGATTATTGATAGAATCTTGAAGAGGATGCTTGTTGCTTTACCTTTGCCTTGGAATGCATCTCCTGTCTCATGATTGCTTGATTCTTGTTTCTTCACACTACTTCATTTGTGCACTTTGTCATGGGGGTTAGAAATAATAATAGTGGTACCGAAGTGTTCTTGTACATTGCACTTTGTACTTCCACTTGGCACTATTTATAGCATCTCAATAGCAAAAGGGTTAGTGGTACCTAAGTTCCTTGTTCATCATACTTAGTACTAACCCCATGATTTTCAATAATGACAGTGGTATCGAAGTGGTACCGAAGCAAAGCTTGACACTTGGCACTGTTATCCTCTAAAAAAAAAAGGCACCACATAGGGACTATGTGGTACTGATGCTATTTTCCCATGACTTAGCGCACAATTATATGTCTTTTTAGAGGCTTGATCAATTATATCATGTGTGTGTGAGATGCAGTATAGAGGTTTTTGGTAATATAACATGGCATGCTTTAATAGATTGTATTCATGATAATTGGTTTAATTTGCTTTCCATATTGCATTATAACCTGAAGAATTATTGTGTTTAACCATTAACCTTATTAGACCTAGTTGAACTACTTTGAGATTTCCTATTCCATGTTATCACTGTGTTCTAGATAATTCAATTGCTTGAGGACAAGCAAAACTTTAAGTCCGATGTATTTGATGACATGTAAAAATATGATATTTTGTGACCCAATTTCATTCGTATCTTAGAGCATAATTCATGTTTCATCTCATTTATTTACTCAAATGCTTCATATTCTTCAGAACCTTCACTTTTCCTCTATTTTAATGAAATGTAGGTTTTTGGCCTCAAAATCAATGGAATTTGGATAATCTGAAGGTATGGGATGATTCCTCATGATGAGACGGAGCTACACGCCAAATTTCAGCCCAGATGGAGCTTTCTACAGAGTACACGGTCGTGGGTGTGCACCCATACACGACCGTGCATCACCCAGACAACCCAGACCTTCCCGAGCCGTGCACGGGCGTGACTGTGCATCCATACACGGCCATGAAGAGTAAGTTGTGCGCAGAATTGGATTTCCCGAGCCGTGCACGGGCGTGACCGTGCATCCATGCACGGCCGTGTATCGTCATGAACAGATTGACAGGCGTCAGGTATTTTGGCGATAACTTTCTATTCTGGGCTCGGAATTAGACAAAATTTTAGGGAGACCTTCCCAACTTAGCCACGAACGATTAGGGACTGAAATCATTGGATTTGGGCAGCAATGAGGGAGAACGAAGTGAAACAGCGACAACTTAGGGTTTTGGGCGATTTTCCGATAGGCGACACTTTTCCGGCGGGTTTCTTTCTTCGTTCCGACGTGGAGGATCACGCTGAGCCGTCTCCTATCAAAGATCTACCATTCCCCTTGGTTTGATTCGATTTTCATGAGAGATTCTATGTATTTAACGATGTATACCATAGCGTAATCTTATTTTCGGGGTTTGGGCGTAATCTTATGTCCACACCACAGCTTTGCATCTCTGGAGAGATACGCAATACACGTTTGTACCTACTCCTTAGCAGGAACCTAAATATTATGGAAATATAATTCCAATACTCTCATAGGAAGTTTCCAACTTCCTCAACACAGCAACTCCCACAAAAGGGTGTTGGCTTGTGAGCGTGCTGTCACACGGCGGTCACATTGCCACTCTTGGCCAAGCTTCGGGATATGTCATCACACGCAAATATTTGGCCGCCATACGCCGGTCTCTAGGATACGTCATCGCACGATAATCCTATAGAGATATCAGCTGATGTTCAGGACATATCGTCACACAATTGTCCCTGGACCACCATCAACTGTTCTCCAGGACAAGTCATCGCATGACTGTCCTCTAGGCACAATCAACTATCCTTCGGGACATGCCATCGCACAACAGTCCCCCATGGCCACACCTAGCCTTGGTTGATGCTATAGAAGTTGCAGTATTGTACTTTAGCTACACGACCTTCGTAATATATGTCTCCTCTAGGGAGACAAGAAAATTGAGCCGTGAGGCTCTAGTTGGACAAAGCCAACTCTGTCGATATCTTTTGAGCGAAGCTCCCCATATCCTATAGTCTCCAACAGCATCTCAATGCTGTGGACATTTGTGATCACGTAATGATCACAACTGCCAACATATGTACAATACCAATGTACAAGTTGGAACGTGCAGAACTTGGGCTCTAATACTAGTCTGTCACGCCCAGAATTATGGTAATAAAAAATTTTAATAATTTACAAGTGAGTCAACGCTTGACTCGCACCCAAGCATGCCCATGCAGGGGCTAAGTGGTCGAACCCTCCATTTGGATGCGACCGGCAGGAGAACGCTCCCAACGTGCTCCTCAGTCTATCCAGGACGACCACCTGTCTGCTCGTCTCAACGAGTGAGAGGCTGCCATGCATCTCCTATGCACCGCTGCACAAACCAGCTCTAAGATCCACCAAAGTACATAACTCGAGACTCGACACTGGCGCAGCGCGCGTACGAGTCCGTTACAACAGAAAAGAAATAAAACCGCATGCAAGCGTTGGTGCACACACACGCAATAGACGACGTCACGTAGGACACCGAGTACACGCCCTAACTCTGACTAGACCGCATGCAAGCGGTCGAACTCACCACTCGCCTAAAAGGGACGTCTCGTAGACATCCGACACAAGCAAACTGGAAAACGCCGGGCAACACAACACACATGGCTGGCACACTTGACCAGAGCGTAGAGAGGGGGCGAGGAAATGCCGATCAAGAATGACAACTCGGCCGAGAGCGAAGAAACACTCGGCGAATACCTCGTCAACGAAGAACCACCCACCGGACGGAGCTGGAGAGGGAGGAGGAAGAGACATACCTCGGTGGATGTCCGTCCGCCGGCTCCACCACCAGCGACGCTGAAGAAATCGGAGGAGGAGGGAAAAAGAGGGCGCTGCCCCTTTGCTCCAGCGCGTCCCGTACCGCCGCACCCAAACCCACCGGGAAATGCAGAGATGCCATCGCCGCCGAGAACCCTTTCGCCAGACGCCAGCCACCCAGATCCGTTGCCCGCAGGCCCGTTAACCCGCGCCTGAAAAAGTCACAGCCACCGCTGACTAGACGTGGGCCGCGGTTTGGGGTTAGGCTTCGCCCACACGTGCGCATGGACCAGAACCCAAACGGGCCTAACACTTAGCATATTAGGTAATTAAAGAAGGAAAACTTGGTGAAATTCTTATAATTATGCAAAATGAATGATGTGATAATTTAGGGATAGATTTATGTATAGTGTGGTTCATAGAATTATTATTAAATGTATTAAGGTACAACCTATAGCCGGTTAGATCGATTAGATTGTTCAGATTGATTTGCAGCCATCTGTCCATCTCTTACCTAGCAATCTACCCCAGCATGTCCTGCAACTCCACAGACCTTACAAGAAATAGAGTTAACATCCATTGAATTAACATTCCAAGAATCAATCTTTCTAGTTAAATTATCCACCTTAGCTGTAAGAGCAGTTAGAGAGTCAAGGTCATACTTACCTGACTTCTTGTTAGATGTACCTCTCTCAGATGTCCATTGGTGATGGTTGATCGCCATGTCCTTGAGGAGGTTCATTGCATCTTCCACTTTTATATTCATCAAAGCACCACCTGCTGCTGCGTCCACTATAAGTCTTGTGTTATAGTCCAAACCGCTAAAAAACATTTGGATTAAGACCCAAGTCTCAATTCCATGATGTGGACACATTCTTTGGAGCTCTTTAAATTTCTCCCAAGCTTCGTACAAGGATTCTCCATCCTTCTGCATGAATCTCGTTATCTGATTCCGCAGCTGAATTGTTTTGGATGGAGGAAAATACTTGGCGAGAAAGGCTTGAGAAAGCTCCGCCCATGTTCTTATTGAAGCAGAAGGTAGAGTGTGAAGCCAAGCTCTCGCTCTGTCCCTCAAAGAGAATGGAAATAATCGCAACCTGATAGCATCAGCAAACACTCCGTTAATTTTTAGCATATTATAATATTCCAGAAAAATAGAAAGATGCATGTTGGGGTCCTCAAGAGGAGAACCACCAAATTGGTTTTGTTGCACCATAGAAAGAAGAGCAGGTTTTATTTCAAAATTATTGGCCTCAATAGTGGGCCTCGCAATCCCTGATTGAAAACCATGTGCGTAGTGAGCGGAATAGTCCTTCGACGTCCTATTGTTATAGTTGTTACCCACTGGATGAGGTACTCGGTCATTGTTCACATCAAGCTGAATGTGATCCATCTGATTTTCTTCTCCTGGATGATTCATGTTTTCCTTCTTCTGAATTTGGTTTTGCTTCCTTCTTGCTCTGAACGTGCGCTCAATCTCTGGGTCAATGTCAAAGAATGCTTCTGCCCTAGAACTTCTTTGCATAAAAGGGGTTAGTCAAAATTTGAAAGTTCTAAGACAACGGGCAAGTAGAATGAAAAAAAATAGTAGTGCAGTAAAGTAATAAAACTAACTAAGGCCTAGTCTACCAATTATCTGAAATATACTAATATCAACCATTGTTCCCCCACAACGGCGCCAAAAACTTGACACGTCCCACAAGTACACGGTTATGTCGAAGTAATATAAAGATGTTGAATCTCACAGGGAACAAGATTGAATACCAGAAAGTCCATGTTTCAATAGCTAGGCGAATCGAAACGGGGTTTTGAGAACTTAAATAATCGAAAACAAGAAATCAACGCTACGTCGGTAGAGAGTAAGTATGAGAGAGATATCAGGGCTATGGTTTCCACCACGCTGATGATCTTAATTGTATTTAAAATTATCAGTTATCAGGATTATTGATTTTGCACAAAGAATCTATCTCTAGGGTACAAGGTGCACTCTCTCGAGTGTACACCCCGGTGTTCGACTAAGACGATCTCCTACTCTCGCGGTGGATCATTTTAAATGAACCCAATGAGTTCTATGGCAGATTATGAAACCCTCGAGCAAAGACCAAGCACTCTTGTGTCAAGGTCTTGTAAGTTTTACTAAGAGATTCCACTCTTACGATCCTCCTCTCGGTACGAATCGTAACGGCTTAAACATGAAAATACTCGACCAAGGTAAAATAACAACATATGCACATCAAAGTAAAATATGCTCACAATATGATCCAAATAATAAAATCAAAATAGAGTTTGCAGTCAAAATCGTCAACAGGCTTCGACCGAACCTTGAAATAGGGTCTACACTACAATCGTCATTGAAATGCTCAAAATCTCTCTTTAAAGGGAAAGAAAACTACAAGGAAGTGAATCTAAGAGGAAGGACACAATAAACCAAAAGTATCCTGAAGAAATCGTGATGATCTGACATGTCAATCTCTGAAAATCCCAAAAGTCGCTTCGTCGTCGTGTTCTTCCGCCCTCCGCTGCTTCGTCGCGTGATTCCTCGATATTAAGTCACCAAAATTAGGGCTTTTATATTCTACGCGTTCTCCTTTGAATAAGCTTTCCATAGAGTCCTTACTTGCCAAATTTGGATGTCAAACTTGTTGGAAATCACAGAAAATCCGAGAGAGGGTCGAACTCGCGTCGCTTGGGTTGGAATCATGGGTGAACCCCGCCGGGTTCACCAGGCCGTGATTCGCTCTGATCAGTTTAGGCTGAAAGAAATACGGGTGAACCTCGCCGGGTTCACTTGGCCGTGAAGTGCGCTGGTCACTTTGCGTTGCACATCAGAGAGAAGCACGGGTGAACCCCGCCGGGTTCACCTGGCCGTGCTTTTCTCTGTGAAGAATCTTGTAGTCTGGCCGTACTTTTCATGACAACTCCGATTAAGCTCAAATTTGACGTGTAGCTTCGTCTTTATATAAGAAATCACCCTATGGCCTTAGAATCTTTGAAAAATGTTAAAATAGGGAGATTTTACCTGAAATTCCACAAAATCGAGAAAAAGTGAAGATTCTGAAGCTTTTAAGTAAATAAGCCTTTAAAGAGTATGAAAGTATCAAAATAAGCCTAGATTTATCATGAAATACAAAGAAAAATTACTACTAAAATTCAAGACATCAAAATACTCCAGACTTAAATCTTTGCTTGTCCTCAAGTAATAAAATAAGATGAAACACAAGATAGGTATAGGAGCAATCTTTTGTGTTGAGGCATTCATCCAAGTTAGAGAAACATTTAATAGCAATCCAAAATCTAATCAGGAGAAATCAAGTAAATGGTTGTTTCAAGTGTTCAACAGTTTGATCCCACAATAACTAGATGCCAGCCAACTTAGTAAGCAATAAACATAGGATTTAATCAAGCTTACACACAACACCTATGCAATTCTAATTCTTCCAAGTCAAGTCATTGGGGTTAACTCAAATGCTTTACTCAGGTACGATGCATTGATTATTTCAATAGACTTCAACTCATATCCTTAGGTACCATTGCCAATTTTTCGCAATGCCAAGTAGAGGAGTCTTTTTATTGATTTCATTTCACAACTCTTAGATTTCAACTCATATCCTTCGATACCACTGCCAATTTTTCGTAGTGCCAAGTAGAGGAATCTAAGGGTGAGTTTTTTTTTTATGCTCATAATCAGCAGTTGATAACATATCCTTTTTAACAAATGCAGTGTCTCTCCATCAACAGAAAGGAATTAAAAGAATAACTAAGTGAATATGCATCTCAATACGATTCTCATGTAAGTTGCAAGCTTAAGTTGATTAAACAATCATAGGAATGTTTGACCCACTAATGTACAACTCAAACCAGACCAAATTACAAAATTTCAAAATCATAGAATATATGGATATGATCACAAGGTATCCCTAACAAGAAGGTATTATCAACAATCATTGATTATTCCTAACCAATCATGCATTCAACTTTAAAATTTTTGAAATAGCTATCATAGGACAATTCATACACATGCAAACTCATGGAAACTCATGTAAAAATTTCACACAGCATATATGAAAAGCATAATAAACATAGCAGAGTACTGATATAAGCAAACCAAGTAATGTCATACAGCACTGTCACAAAGTGGGGCCTGAAGATGTGGACCAGGCCCACGAATAAAATGGCATATAAGATACAATGCCACAATACTATCCATCACAGAATAAAAGTATCAATCCAAACACGGCAAACCACAGCAAGTCAAACAGTCACATGAAGACAAAAGGAGAAACCCGAGTAAGAAAGCTCACCCACTCTAAAAGTTTGCATAGTCCTCTATGCAATGTCCTGGATGTTAGAGGAGTGGATGTTGATGCAGATGCATGGGGAAGCTATCGCCGTTTGCGCGAGCGAGAGCCAGAGCCTCGTGAACTCTTTCTCTTTCCACATGCGCTGTAGTCAGGCTCGACTTCCTCTTCAGAAGAAATGTCCATGCATGTCATGTTCTCTTCGTTAATGAAGGAAAGTCGCTCATCCATACTTGATATTTTCTCCCACACAGACCCCATCATCTTGTGTTGCCTCTGCATGTGCGCCTCCATAGACTCCCATCGAGAAGAATGATGATGACACCAAAATTCATAGTATATTTTGTGTCATTTCATGTGTCTTTTTTGTGTCATAATTATGCTATTTTGCTTATTTTTAAGCTTTATTTGTCAAATATTGCAGAATCTACACCATTTCTTATTTCTGATCATTTTTAGGTTAAAAGTGCCATATTTTGATGGATTTTGGAAGATTTGAGCACACCAATGGATTCCAGACGTCGAAACAAAGCTACCTGCCAAATTTCTTGCGAATCAGAGTCAGTTTGGCACAAATATGGTACTGCCGTAGGAGAATGCATGGTGCCGTGCTTTCTAACCAGATTTCACAGAAGGAAATATGGCACTGCCGTGTACATCTACACGATACCGTATTATCAAACCCAGATTTCTGATTTTTCGGGTCCGAATCTTGCGTGGACCATATCTTTTGATCTAGAAGTCCAAATTGAAATCCGAAAGTTACTACGAACTTGTCTTTAAGAGGAGAAGACACACGAAGTGGAAGGGGGGATTTTTATTGAGAATTGAGAGAGCAATCTCCAAAATGGCGCTTAGGGTTGGCTTCACGCCGAGAGGCGTGGAGACCATCTTGAGCCGTCATTTTTACACAGAAGCTTCGTTTGGAGGAGTGGAGGTCACCACATAAGTTTCAGAGCATTTGGAGTCTAATTGGAGGAGGAATCAACAAAACAGCGGTGGCAGCGCTGTTCAAAGGCAAATTACGGTGCTGTAATTTTATTACAGCACCTGTTTGTAATTTTTCTTCTTCCCCTTCTTCGATTTCTGTCCTTTTGAAACTATGATTTATTGTAATCTTTTCTCCATGCTATCTTAGACATATTTTGGGACATGGGGAGTAATTTTCCTTGGTTTGTTAATGACTAGAAAACATCAATTTTTGTCATGATAATTTTATTTATGATAATTCTACTTTTGTGATTGATTGATCTTTGATTCTCCTTAGTTTTATAAATACCAGCATGTTTTAGAATTTTATGAAATAGACCGAGAGGTTGATTGTGAAATTCGAAACCCTAGAAATCATCGAGTTTGGAACTTATCGTAAGAGATTAGGTTTGTTCTTCGAATTATGATTTTTAGAGATTTTAATGCCTTGTTGATTTTATGATTCTTTGGATTGAGTTAATGTGTTAGACGTGAAGATCCTGCATGAGAGTGAGGATCGGAACGTTGGAAAACCTTAAGTAGAACTTGTGTTGAGACTCGGATGCACGAGAGTGATCCTTGAGTTTCCACATGAGATGTTTGACTTAGAATTCAGATGCACAAGAGTGATCATTGAGTTCTTTGTTTAATGATTCACTTATCTTCAGCATTGAGAATAGATCTTGCACGAGAGTGAGGATCAGTTATCTGCATGATTGTCTGCGCGAGAACGAGATGATACCTTTATCAAGTGAATTTGGTCTTTATCTTAATAAGATTTGACTGACAGCTTTTATTTCATTCTAGTTATTAGAAATTAAGGTGGATGAAACCGTAGTCCCAGTTTTCCCTCTGATCATCTTTTAGCATATTTTCCGTTATTTTACTTCATCATCTTCGGTTTGCTTAGCTAGTGAGAAAGTAATTATTTGGTACTTAACACGTAGGTCTCTGTGGTTCGATATTTTATTACTTCAAAGTATCCGTGCACTTACAGACACAACAAATGGTCCTGCTGAATGTAGGTAACGGTGGTATCCAGGTGATCAATCATCTCGTGTTGGTGGAGTTGCTCCTCTTTAATTTCCTACAAGACAGCCATCATAGAATCAGAGCGTGAAGTGCCGCCAAAGGAGAATGCGCCTGGTGCGGGTGGTGCGGTGTCAACGGGGTCAGGCTTTGGATCATCAACAGGCTGGATACGCCAGTTCCCTTGCACACGCACAGTGGTGCGCTCTGGGTTCGGTAATGGCAAGCAGAATGGACTCCCTTTGAACGTCATGCAGTAGGAGTCGCCCTTGTGAATAATCAGCTTCATGGCAACACAAAACTCGATCTCGAGTCTGTTGTTGCCAGTAGCTTCCAATGTGCCGTACGGAACAATGCCTAAAGAGACTGCCAAAGGAGTGATAAGGCCGCCAATCACAATCGCCCCCTTCAGAGAACGGGCGACGCGGCTGAACTGTTTTGCCAAATAGTACCTAGAATCCAACCGAAAGCTATGAAGCATGCACTAGAGATAGAATAACCCAGTCTGTCGAACCATGCCGTTGCTCTCACCGTGGCCAAATAAGGTGTGGGTCAACACGCGGTGGACATACTTGATGACTGGGTTGCATAGACTGAAAGCACGGGCCACGCGAGCGGAGTAAGAATTCTCATTGGTAATTGCTCCCCAGAAGCCCTGCTCGCTATACTCGGTAGGGGCCTTGCGGACACAAGGTTCTGGAAAACCATAAATGCTGTGTAACTGAGAAAGAGTGAGAGTGTGTTCGAGGTTACCCAAGCGAAATATCAGACGGCCGGGGTCATCTTCAAGAATCAGATCTACCTTTCTGAGTTACTCCGACATAGTTGGGAGAGAATAGTTGTTGAAACTGCTCCCAGCCGGCTACAGCGTACATCATGTCGACATCTTCACACAGCCCAAGTAGTTGCAGCGTGCCTCTGTCTAGATATCTCATGTTAAGAACTCGTCGCTGACGCAACGTCTGATAATGTTTCTCTTGCCCGGCGTTGCGGAAGATAATCCCGAACTCGTTCGGGGGAGAGATGTAAGGCGTCTGTCGGCTAGTAGGCATGCATCCGTGCCGAGACGATGAAGATCCTGGTGTCGCTGATGGTGGCCGGAAGGATGGAGGAGTCGGTGTGTACTCCTCATCGTCTGTCGCTGAGGAGTCAGAAAATACTTGCGGAGGTGCGGTCTGCTTGGAAGCCATAGCCTTGGTTCTCGGGGGCATGATGCTGGCGAAGATTGAAAAGCGGCCGGCGAGCTTTGGGTGAGGAGATCGGACCGGAGGTGCAAGGAGAAACGAAGGCAGCGGCAGATTGGCGGAAAAACTCAAAAATCTGGCGACGCGAAAATCTGGGATGAAATAGAAAGAAAACCCGTCCCTCTTGTAAGGAAACTCGGATCGAGCTAGCGAAGTCACCTCCGTGGACGGAAAGAGGAGAAAGCGGCGCGATTGGCGGGATCTGGGCAAAATTTGGGGGCGGCGGCGGAAGCTCGTGCGCGCGGCGCCCTAATTTCGGGTGAGTGCAGGATGGAATACGAGTGAACCCACCCGGGTTCACCAGGCCGTGATGTGCACTGATATGCTCAAAAATTTTGGAAAAATTCTCATGCTCTCCATTTTCGTCCTGGAACACAAAGAGACATTAAATTAGCAGCGTTCCCCTTTAGAAAACTGAAAATTAAATGAAAAAGAAAGTAACAGTCTAAAATAATGTCTAAATCAATGCATAAAAACTAAAAACAATTAAAAACTTGGGTTGCCTCCCAAAAGCGCTAGTTTAGGGTTGGTAGCTTGACCATAAGAGGTGTCAAAGTGTCAAATTTATGGGGTCTGAAAGAGCAAGAACTTCCTCTTTTTTGACCCACTCATCTTTGAAATAGTGCTTGAGACGGTGCCCGTTAACTGTGAAACTCTCAGTTCGTTCCGTCCAAATTGTGATGGCACCATATGGTTGAACTTTCTGAACTGTATAAGGACCGGACCATCTCGTGTGGAGCTTTCTTGGAAATAGCCAAAGTCTTGAGTTGAAAAGGAGCACTTTATCCCCTTCACGAAATTCTTTCTTCACTATCCACTTGTCATGCCAAAACTTGGTACGTACTTTGTAGATCTTGGCATTTCTCATTTCATTGGCGTTCTTGACAGAATCTGTCAGGGCAAGTTCTGAGTCGTTCACTCCTTTCCTGAAGGGCTCAACATGCTGTATAGCTTTTTCCACTATGTCCATGCTACAGCATGTACCTGCAAGAGAAGGTTTCTTCAAGGTGTCAGTTAGATCAAATTGAATAACATTGCCACAGATGTTCAAGGACAGTTTCAACGCCCGTAGTAGTAAGGAAAGGTCTCCCCAAAATGATGGGTAGCTAGTCATCTTCATCAATCTCCAAAATAATAAAATCAGCAGGATTAAAGTAATCTCCTATTTTGACCGGTACGTCCTCTAAAATACCAACTAGTTGACGCACTAATCTATCTGCAAGCTATATAGAAATATTAGTCGGTTGCAAATCCCCTAAGTCTAGCCTTTTACAAAGTGACAATGGCATGAGGCTAACGTTTGCTCCTAGATCGCACAGAACTCTCTGAAAGGACATCTCCCCAATCTGGCAGGGTATGGAGAAACTGCTTGGGTCCTTAATCTTCTGAGGGAGCTTATTCTGAATGATGGCACTGCACTCCTCAGTAAGTGCAAAGGTCCCCTGATCCTCTAGCTTCCTCTTGTTTGATAAGATGTCTTTCAGGAATTTTGCATAAGTCGGCATCTGCGAAAGAGCATCAACAAAAGGGATGTTAATATAAAGTTTCTTCAATACTTCTAAAAACTTACCAAACTGCTTGTCCAATTTAGCCTTGACAAGCTTCTGTGAAAAAGAGATCGGTGGCTTGTATGCAGGCGGTCCCACATAGGGCCGTTCTTGCTCAATCGGTTCTGGTGCTACCGGCATTGCATCTGAATGTGGTTCCACAGGCTCAAGCGTCACGTCATCTCTCCTGTCAGTAGTCAGCATCTTTGGCTCCTCCAGTTGTTTGCCGCTCTGAGTGGAGATTGCATTGCAATGCTCCCTCGGGTTTACCTCTGGTTGGGATGGAAGCTTGCCTGGTGCCCTAGAGGATGAGCTAGCTTGTTGGGCTAGCTGACTCTCCAGCATCTTATTGTGTGTCTCTAGGGAGTCCATCCTTGTCATCATAAGCTTCATCATGTCTGTCAGTCCTTCAAGTTGCTTACTCAGCTGTGAATCATTATTTGGCCTTGGCTGTGGTGGTGGCGCATTGTAGTTTCTAGCTTGAAATCCTGGTGGTCTAAAATTGTTTTATTGGGGCTGCCTGAAATTTCCTTGTGGGGGCAGGGCTTGTTGTGATGGTGTCTGTCCAGGTTGCATTGGTTGAGTTGTTCGGTACGAGAAGTTTGGGTGGTTACGCCATCCTGGATTGAATGTGCTGGAATATGGATTGTTGTTGGGATTAAAATTTCCAACAGCATTCAATTGCTCAGATTAATTTGCAGCCATTTGTCCATCTCCTACCTGGCAATCTGCCCCTGCATGTCCTATAACTCCATAGACCTTACAAGAAATAGAGTTAACATCCATTGAATTAACATTCCAAGAATCAATTTTTCTAGTTGAATTATTGATAGGCCCTGAACGGCTGCTACCGCAAATGCACGGTCTATCGCGTAATAATTAAGATCGAACCCATAGGGACTAGGGTCAAGTACTAACTAATCAATCAACTAATAGCTTGGTTAATGATTAATGGAGAAACGTCTAAAATCCTAGAGCAAGTGATTAAACTAAAACAGACTTAAATCAAATAGAGCAAAGAGCAAAGCAAACGGGGTTTTAAGATTATGAGAGAGGATCGGGGTTTTAGGTTTCACCACACTAAAGCAAGCAGAAATATTAAGGTTTGATATTTTAAATTGAGTTTTATCTAAGTTCTCAAGGTAATCCTTCCTAGGGTACGGATGCGCTCCCTCTTAGGACACGGTCTGGTATTTGACTTAACTCAAGTCTCCTACTCTCGTGGCTTACCTAGGTTAAGTCGAATCCAATGGGATCTGTGAAGGATTAGGGTTCCTCGGGTGATTTCGAGTGCTCTCGCAACACGAAATCACCAGTTCAGTCTAAGGGGTTCCGATGATCAAGGTTCACCTCTCAGTCCTTCCCTTGACATTTAAGACATGCATACATATGGCCAGTATATAAACATGAAATAAAACATCATAGACATGAATAAGAACAAAGATAAGTAAAGAAATATATAGATCAAACATTAATATCAAGCATTCTTACAGTGGGCTACGCCCAAACCCCGAAAATAGAGTTAAGCTACAAGATTCATCGTTAAATACATAAAATCTCTCATGAAAGTTGATTCAAACCAAAGGGAAGGGTAGATCCTCGATGGAAGAAGGTCTAGCCCAAAGATCCACGCCGGAACGACGAAGAAATCAAGCCGGAACAGTGTTGTCGCCCCAAAAATCGCCCCAAACCCTAAGGTCTCCACAACTGCTTGACCAAATCCAATGATTTCAGTCCCAAAACGTGCGTATCCCAGTTGGGAAGGTCTCCCTAAAATTTCGTTCAATTCCGAGCCAGGAATAGAAAGTTATGGCCGAAATACCGAGCGCCTGTCGAACTGGGCGGGACGATGCATGGCCGTGTATCGGTGAACGGGTATGCCCGTGCACGGCTCGATTGAGATGATTCTGATGACTTACGATGCACGGCCGTGCATGGATGCACACCCATGACCGTGCACTCTGTAGAAGGCTCCAATTGGGCTGAAATTTGGTGTGTAGCTTCGTTTCATCATGAGAAATCGTTCCATACCTTCAGATTCTCCAATTTCCATTAGTTTTGAGGTCAAAAACCTACATTTTCATAAAACAAGGAAAAAGTGAAGACTCTGAAGAATATGAAGCATTTAAGCAAGTAAATGAAACAAAGCATGCATTTTGCTCCAGAATAATAACAGAATTAAGTCACGAAATATCATATATTTGCATGTCATCAAAATACATCGGACTTAAAGTTTTGCTTGTCCTCAAGCAATTGAATTGTCTAGAATACAATGATGACATGGAATAGAGAATCTCAAATAGCTTAAGTAGGTCTAATGCTGTTATAGGTTAAACACAACAAGTCTTCAGGTTATAATGCAGTATGGAAAGCAAATTAAACCAATTATCATGAATATAATCTATTAGAGCATGCCAAGTTACATTACCAAAAACCTCTACACTACATTTCACACACATGATATAATTGACCAAGCATTCAAAAAGGCATATAATTGTGCAATAAGTCATGGAAAAATAGCATCAGTACCACATAGTCCCTATGTGGTGCCTTTTTTTTAAAAGAAATATATAATAGTGCCAAGTGCCAAGCTTTGCTTCGGTACCACTGTTATTGATGAAAACCATGGGGTTAGTGCCAAGTATGATTGACAGTGAACTTAGGAACCACCAACCCTTTTTTTTTCATTGAGATGCTATGAATAGTGTCAAGTGGAAGTACAATGTGCAACGTACGAGAACACTTCGGTACCACTATTATTATTTTTGATTCCCATGACAAAGTGCACAAGTAAAGTAGGGTTATGGAGCAAGAGTCAATCAATCATTATACATGAGATGTATATCAAGGGTAAGGTAAAATAACAAGCACACTCTTCAAGATTATACAGATAATGAATTGGGTTAATTACATCATTCAACTACATGAAACCAAAGAATCATATATGCAAAACCTAACTAGTATAGACCATAGGTAAATAAGGGTCAAGATTCCCATCCCAAGCAATCAAGTAATCATCGAACAATGCAATACTAGAAGACAAAGCAAATAGCATAAAGAGAGGGGTTTGGTTAAGACACTGAAGGTGTTGATATAGCTAAAGCAAATAAAGCATGCAGACTAACATAAGCTGACCAAAGAAAACTAATAATCAACAACTAAAGAAAACTATTGGAAAAACAGAAAGCTGACCAAGTGATGGGTGAAACCAAAGATCCTCATCCCCAGCGCCGACGGAGTCTCGCCTGAAGCTCGTGAACAGACTCCAAGATAGAAGACTGTACGCGTCCCTGGAGCTCAAATTCAGTCTCAAGATGGCCAATTTGATCATTTCCATCCATGACGGAAAGGTGAGTCTCATGCTGAGCGTCTCTGACAGAGCGTATCATAGTCTCTATGCGGTCGAGCTGGGTAGAAGGGCGCTGCTGAGCAGGTTGTGGTGGTTCAGTTGCAAGAGGCACATCCTCATCCTCAACTGCTTCTACTCTCCAGTTCCGCTTCTCTCGAACAGTAGTGCGTGCAGGATTTGGCAGCGGTAGCTTCACATCACTCCCGGGAAGATCAAGCTGTAAAGTTCACCTTCCTTCACTATCATCCGCATCGAGATGCAAGAATCAAGGTCAAGTCGGCTGTTGCCCCGGGCTTGCTCCATCTGGTAGGGACGGATCCCTACCGCAAAGGCCAGTGGTGTAAGAAGTCCCCCGAGAGCTATTGCACCCTTCAGTGCTCTTGATACTTTCTGGAGCTGTCGGGCAAAGTGGAAGGCAGTGTTGAGGAGGACCCCATGCAGCATAGCCCAAAGAAACTGAAGCTCAGATGCTCGGACGAGACCGTCAGACTCCCCTCGACCAAAAATAGTATGTGCCAGGACACGGTACACATATTTCACCACTGGGTTCCTCAGACATGTGGCTCTAGCTGTTCTGGTGTCAAAGGGTCTGAGGTCGGTCAGTTCAGCCCAGAAATCACTCGGTTTGAATGCAGATGGTGTAAGGCGCGTCCCATCAGTAGGAAAGCCGTAAATAGAGTTCAGCTCTGTCAATGTCAGCACGTACTCAGTGTTGTTGAGCCGAAATGAAAGATTACCGTCATCATCGTCTATGTGGATGCTAGCATGAAACTCCATGGATGAGAGGAACTCCAGTACAATGGGGATGTAGGTGGGGTAGTTGATAGTGAAGAATTGATCCCACCCTACACGCTGAAAGAGCCATTGCACGTCTTCATAAAAGCCTAGAGTGTTCAACGTGGCATGATCAAGGAATCTCGTGGTCACCACCGGTCTGCGTGTGAGGGCTGTGAGCCTGGCTAGCTCCTTAGGATCTCTGCAGAGGATCCCGTATGGCGTAGGCGGCAAGGCCGGCGGCGGAAGAGGATCGGCGGCGGCCTGGGAAGTGGACATGCAGTGCTTGGAAGTAGTCTACTTGCGTCAAGACATTCTGGAGTTACAGGATGGCGACAGGAAGGTAGCTGATGCTGTGGAGGGAGCTTTGGAGGCATCAGCAATGAAGGAGGAAGGTCAGTGGCAGCGGAATTGCAGGCGGCGACAGAAACTAGGGCAGCGGCAAACAATGTCGTGAGGCACGGATCGACCCCGGAAAGTTGGGGGAAAGAGTCGCCGAAGGATGGGGAAGACGATGGGAGGTCGCCGGCGGTCGATCGAGCACCGGAGGTGGCGGATCAGGACAGCGGCGGCGGCTAGGGTTGCGTACACGGGTGTGCACGCGTACACAGCCCAGCCCGTGCAACGCTCGGTCGCAGAAGTTCACTTATGATGCACGACCGTGCATCGGTGCACGGGCATGCCCGTGCATGTCTCGGTCAAGTGCGAGTGTGACGCATCATGGCTGTGCGCTCCTTCACGCCCCTGCCCGTGCAGCGCTCGGTCGCGCGTTGGGAAGAGATAACCGAGCCGTGCACGGCCGTGCATGGATGCACCGGTGCGACCGTGCATGGCTCGGTGATGCCTGAAAAATCCAGAAAAATTCTCATCAGTGTGGTACAGCTTATAGAGCATGAATATGAAATAAAAACTAAAAAATAGCAATGTTAAGATAGTCAAATTAAATGAGAAAGTAAAAATAGCAAACAAGAGGTTGGGTTGCCTCCCAACAAGCGCTTCTTTAGGGTTACTAGCTTGACCATCATGACGCTCATGGTGGGTCTGGAGGTGGAGAGGCTAAGTAGGTGGCATGGAGCCTCTGTTTTCGTTGTTGCCCACGAAGTGTACCTATTAAAATGAGCATGAGATATAATAGTTCTTCTCTAAGTGTCCTGACAGAACATGGATTAACAGAATGATGAAACACATAGGCCGTCCCAAGGTCAACTAAAATTGCATCCTTAAATGGCTCCAACTCCTTTTTCTTTAAATCGGCTCCTGGGGCATCATCAGTGTGCGTCATCATGGCCACTATCTTGTCTCCTTCCAAATCAATCGAGTCGTCGGGTTTGTCTCCAAAGTGTTCAGGGAAAGCTTTGGGGAGGATTTCCATCTTGCTCCGTGACTGTGTAGTACTTTTGCTCACCACTGCTCTGCTCTCTCGAGAACCTGAAAAACAATATTTGTCATTAATAGCAAGAAGACCATATGACATATTGTTCTCATCAATGCAAAAAGTCATTATCCTGTGTGGGACATCGATTATAGCTCTAATCGTGCTGAGGAATGGTCTGCCCAGTATAAGAGGGAAAGTTGGGTTCTCGGCTATGTCCAAAATGACAAAATCTACCGGGATAATTATTCCTTTAAATCGCAATGGTACGTTCTTAGCAATCCCGAGTGGGTGAAGTCTAGAGCCGTTTCCAAACTGCAGAATTTGAGATGTTAAAATGAGAGTTCCCAAGTTTAGCTTCTCAAAAGTGATGACCGACATGATGCTAACTCCAGAGCCTAAATCCAAAAGTGCTCTATCGAACAGAGTATCGCCTATCTAGCATGGTATATCAAAATTACCAGGGTCTTCAACTTTAGGGAGTAGCTGCTTGTGTATGGAATTTTTTGAGTTCTCAGCAGCCACCGTTATCGTTTTAGCGTGGGGTGTGCTGGGAGTCTCATGACGGGGCTCCTCTTCCTGGTTTGCAGAGGCTTCCTCTTCATCTCCCACATGTTCAGCTTCAGACTCCTCCAACTGCTCAACGCCACTTGTCATGACGGCATTGCATTGATCTCTAGTATTTGCTTCAGGTTGAGCTGGAAGCATTCCTGGGTGTCTTAACAATGAGCTGGTTCATCTTACTCGCCATGAAATTTTCCAACATCGATTCTAGTCTGGACTTCTGTGGAGGATCTTGTTGTCTTTGGTTAGCAGATGGACGCTATATCCCAGGAGGAGGCCTGAAATTAGAAGAGAAGTTCTGATTAGAAAAATTAGTAGGAGGAACTTGCCCTTGATTTAACCTGTAGGAGAAATTCGGGTGATTTCTCCATCCCGGATTGTATGTGTTCGAATAAGGGTCGTTCTGGTTCCTGAAGTTCCCAATGGCATTGACTTGTTCAGCAGGAGTGCTCAAGATTTGGCAGTTATCAGCAGAATGTCCTGTCACTCCACAAACATCACAAGTCAAAGAATTAGAAGCAGAGACATTAATAGAATCTATCTTTGATGAAAGAGAGTCTACTTTTGCCATTAAAGAATCAATCGAGTTAGCATCAAACTTCCCTAAATTTTGAGTGTGCTGGCTCCTCTCTCCTGACCATTGATAATGGTTGAGGGCCATACCCTCTATCAACTGCATCGCATCATCATAGTTCTTATTCATTAATGCCCCACCAGCAGCAACATCTACAGAAAGTCTGGTCTGGTATAACAATCCACTGTAGAAGGTGTGGATGATCACCCACTTCTGTAGACCATGGTGCGGGCACATCCTCAACAATTCTTTAAAACGGTCTCATGCTTCATAGAGGGACTCTCCTTCTCGTTGGGCAAAGTTGGTTATCTGATTCTTGAGTTGGGTGGTCTTGCTCGGTGGGAAGTACTTTGATAGAAAAGCTTGCGACAGTTGTTCCCATGTTGTGATTGATGCCTACGGTAAGGACTGCAACCACGCCCTAGCTCGATCCCTGAGAGAAAAAGGGAAGAGTCTCAGTTTAATAACATCAGGATGAGCACCGTTAATCTTAAGGCTATGTATACTTCAGCGGATTTTTGGATGGAGCAGATTTTTTTTGACTTTTTCCGTTGTTTACTTCAGCGGACGGATATGTAGGAAGGATATTGAGAGGGAGAATTTGAGGATTATCCGCTGATTTCATATCCGCCCAAATCGGGCGGATAATCAAAACTCACGTTGCTCGCTGCCCTAATACGTTGCTCGCTACGCTCGAAACCTTCGCAGCCGCTCAAAACCTTCGCAGCCGCTTGAAGCTTCGCCCGTCCTCATAGCTGGAAGCTTCGCCTATCTCTCCGGGAAGCTTCGCCCGTCCTCGTGCCTTGCTGCCCTCCCTCGCAGCCGCTTGACGCCCGTCCTCGTAGCCGGAAAGCTTCGCCGTCTCTTCGAGAAGCTTCGCCCGAAAGACGGAAGCTTCGCCCGAAAGACGGAAGCTTCGCCCGTCCTCGTGGCCGAAAGCTTCGCCTGTCTCTCCGGGAAGCTTCGCCCGTCCTCGTGCCTCGCTACCCTAATATGTTGCTCGCTACGCTCGAAACCTTCGCAGCCGCTTGAAGCTTCGCCCGTCCTCGTAGCCGGAAGCTTCGCCCGTCTCTCCGGGAAGCTTCGCCCGTCCTCGTGCCTCGCTGCCCTCCCTCGCAGCCGCTTAATGCCCGTCCTCGTAGCTGGAAAGCTTCGCCGTCTCTCCGGGAAGCTTCGCCGGAAAGACGGAAGCTTCGCCCGTCCTCGTAGCCGGAAGCTTCGCCCGTCTCTCCGGGAAGCTTCGCCCGTCCTCGTGCCTCGCTGCCCTAATACGTCGCCATTCCCATACAAGGTCAGTGGATGTTTGGAAAAATTTTTGCAGCATTGGGTAGATGGTACTTTGTAGCAACTGGGATTGCTTGGGTCTTCGTTTCCCATACAAGGATGTTTGGAAAAATTTTTGCAGCATTGGGATTGCTTGTTAATGGTTGATCAAGCTATGCATTACTTTGTAGCAAAATATACTCTCTCTTGCTAGAAAAATTAGGATATCACCATAATTAGTTTGTTTGTGAAATACATTGTTAATCTTTTTCACATGCATTTCTTGATTCAATGAAATAAACTAACATTATGAATGGATAATATAAAGCATATTGATATATCTACATAGTTTGTTCTCAATAGATAATTTGTTAATTCAAGTTCATTCTCTAAATTGTGTTTATCCTCATTTCATTTATAGGTTTTATTGCAATGTCTCACCCAAATAACAAAGACAAAAGATCTATTATAGTTCTGAACCTCCTCATTAGACAATCTCAGCTTGCAGCTCTAGCTGGTTCTTATGTGACACAATTAGATTCAGTTCTAGCAGTGCTCGCACACTTATCATATGTTGATAAGTCATTGCTAGACTGTAATGAGTCTAGAGAATACAAGCGAAGAGATCTTTTAAGAAAATTAACTAGCTCTGATCAAATATGTCATAGCATATTGAGATTGAGCAGGACTGCTTTTATTAATTTGTGTGAGCTCCTACGTGACTCAAATCTAGTCAAAGATACTAGAAACTCTAGTGCAGAAGAAAAAATTGCAAAGTTCTTATATTTGGTTTCACATAATGTGAAGAATAGAGAACTTTGTTTTTTCTTTCATCGTTCCCCTAGGAGTATTAGTCGGCATTTTCACAAGGTGTTGAGAGCTGTTATTAGCATGCATGATCGCTTCATCAAACAACCCGATGGGACAGAAGATGCTCCTGAGATATACAATACGACTAGATTCTATCCTTACTTTAAGGTATGATATTCAATATTTTCAGCACATTGTAATGTATAATTACAATCAAAAGATGCTAAATCATATATATAACATTGCAGGACTGTTTAGGAGCTATAGATGGGACGCATATTCGTGTAAGAGTCCCTAGTAAGGATGCCTCTAGATATAGAGGGAGAAAAGATTGGCCAACAACAAATGTGTTGGCATCATGTTCATTCGACATGAAATTTACTTATGTCCTACCTGGATGGGAGGGAACAGCTTCCGATTCACGGATATTAAAAGATGCTCTTAATAGATCTGATAAATTAAACATTCCAGAAGGTAAATATTTGTCTTTTATGAATTTGTACATCTACATATTATTATTCTTTTAGTTTCTTACTAATAACTTAAATTACATATTATTGTCATAGGAAAATTCTATCTAGGTGATGCTGGGTTCGGGATTAAAAGTTATCTTATTACACCGTATAGAGGTGTCCGATATCACTTAAAAGAATATTCGAAACATGGTCCAGTTAATGCAAAAGAGCTTTTCAACCATCGGCATGCATCGGCTCGTAATGTTATTGAGAGGGCTTTTGGCGTGTTGAAAAAAAGATTTCCAATCATAGCTAGTGGAACTGAACCGTCGTATCCTATTAGGACACATATTGGTATAATCCTAGCATGTTGTGTTTTGCACAACTATTTAATGGGGGTTGATCCCATTGAGGATATCATTGATGAAGTTGACACGGAGTTAACAAATGCGACGATTCAAGATACACCAAGTATGGAAAGAGTAGATAAAGATGTGAGGAAAGGGATTCTAATGAGAGATGAAATATGTTCTGCCATGTGGAATGATTATGTGTTATGAATCCATGTTTTGTTATTGACCGTGGGATTCTAGTGTAGAATGACTGTATGGTTCTGTTATTGATGTTGTTGGAATATCTTTGTTTTTATTTTTACTTGCTTGAACAATGATGTATTAAAAGATGTTATTTTTTATTCTAATGATCTTTGTATGAAATATCTTTGTTTCACTTATCTTTGTGTTTCTCATATCATGTCACATGTTTATTTATTCTATAACTTAACTCATAATTTTTTATTGCAATGTAAGATGAGTAAGAAAACAAAGATCAACGATAGCTCAAAGAGGGAAAATTTTAAATGGACAGAAGAAATGGATAATTGCTTTATTGATGCAATGCTAGAGCAGCAAGCTAGAGGTTTCAGGGTAGATGGTACTTTTACGTCAGTCGCTTACAAAAATATGTTATTGATATGTGAGACTGCATTTGGTATTCATGTAACTAAAGATCATCTGAAAAACCGAATGAAGACTATGAAAGCTAACTTCAGCACGTGTCATGAAATGTTTAAGAATAAAAGCGGTATAACATGGAATAACGAGACTAGGATGTTTGAGGCTGATGATCAAGTTTGGGACGATCTCATTAAGGTATATTTGCTTTATTCATATGTTTTATGGTAATTTGTGTGAATATATTTATTACTAAATAAATTTATCTTTTGCAGGCTAATCTTAATTTGAGAAAATGGAGGAACATGCCAGTTAATAATTATGACAAACTTCAAGAGCTATTCTCTAAGGATCGAGCCACCGGTAGTATGGCCAGTACATATAACGAATATGTAAAGATATTAAGAACTAATATAGAAGATCAAGATGTAGTTGCATCAGCTGAGTTCGGGATACCACATGAAGATGTGGATGAGAGTATTCCAGTTGATCAACCTAGCCCTCATCCCACTACATCAACATTTGATGAAGGAACATCAAACAAGAGTGGCAAAAGAAGAAGACAACCACAATTTGAAAATGTTGCTATGACAGCGTTAGTAAACAATAGCAAAAAGTTGGACGACATTGTTACATGTATGCAAGTAACAAATCAGTCCATAGATACATTTCTGAAGGGTGACACTGAAGTAAATACCACTGCAGATAAGGTACTATTAGAGGAGCTAAAGAAAATTGGAGTGCCACGTTCTAGACTAGCCGTTGCTTATGTTACTTTAGGCAGTAATAAAGATAAGGCTAGATTATTTTACTCAGCTCCTGAAGAATTGCGCTTGGAGGTACTTAATGCAATGATAGAGGGCAACTAGTTGCTTGATACTAGTTTGGTACTTTTTTGGTTGTATTTGTGGTTCCTATAACCACAATTTTGGATACTAGTGTTTGGTACTTTTTTGGTTGTATTTGTGGTTCATATTTGAAAACTTTACTTACATGTTTTGTATGAATAATTTATGTGTTAATATGTGTATACTAATACAGGCTCACATGTAAAAAAATAAGTGAAACTATGGCAAAATTTTTAAGAAATTTTTAATAGTATTAAATTAAATTTAATAATTTTTATATTATTTAATAATTTATAATATTATAAATTATATTTATATAATATGAGTGAAAAAATAAAAATTGGGGGTGAATATATAAATCCTTCAAATTATCCATCATTTTAAGTAAACACAAGGAAAGAAAATTTATCACATAATCCATCCATCTCTTTTTCCTTTCCTTATCTTTTTCCTTTTCTTTGCATAATCCATCCTTCCAAGTAAACATAGTGTAAGAGTATCGCAGCATTCCAAAAAGATAGATAAATGGAGGTTAGGATCCTCTCCACTGAATTGGTTCTGTTGCACCATTTGTACAAGGGATGGCTTGATCTCAAAGTTATTAGCTTCGATAGCAGGCCGCGATATGCTCGAGTGCACACCAGAGATGGTGGGTGCTGCATAATCCTTCAAGGAGTGAGTGGCTTCCATCGTTTGACTGTCAGAAAAGTTTCCTTCAAACTTAAGTCTTTTCATATTTCTTCTGACTTGATGCAAAGTGCGCTCTATCTCCGGGTCTCCAAGTACAAGTTTCCCTATTCGAAGAGTATTCCTGGGCATAAACAAGCACCTAGACAAGAGAGATTAGTAGCACCGCACCAATAAAAAGAAAAACTACAACTAAAAATAAAAGCAAATAAGCAGAGTAAAAGGCAAATAAAATCTAACAAACCTAGTCTATCAATCTTTTGATCATGTTAATATTGGCAACCTAGTCCCCGGTAACGGCGCCAAAAACTTGATAGACCCTCAACGGCTGCTACCACAAGTGCACGGTATATCGCGTAATAAATAAGATCGAACCCACAGGAACTAGGGTCAAGTACTAACTAATCAGTCAACCAATAGCTAGGTTAATGATTAAATGGGAAATGTCTAAAATCCTAGAGCAAGTGATTAAACTAAAACAGACTTAAATCAAATAGAGCAAAGAGCAAAGCAAACGGGGTTTTAAGATTATGAGAGAGGATCGGGGTTTTAGGTTTCACCACACTAAAGTAAGTAGAAATATTAAGGTTTGATATTTTAAATTGAGTTTTATAAAAGTTCTCAAGGTAATCCTTCCTAGGGTACGGACGCGCTCCCTCTCAGGACACGGTCTGGTATTCGACTTAACCCAAGTCTCCTACTCTCGTGGCTTACCTAGGTTAAGTCGAATCCAATAGTATCTGTGAAGAATTAGGGTTCCTCGAGTGATTTTGAGTGCTCTCGCAACACGAAATCACCAGTCAAGTCTAAGGGGTTCCGATGATCAAGGTTCACCTCTCAGTCCTTCCCTTGACATCTAAGACATACATACGTATGGCCAGTACATAAACATAAAATAAAACATCCTAGACATGAATAAGAACAAAGATAAGTAAAGAAATATATAGATCAAACATTAATATCAAGCATTCTTACAGTGGGCTACTCCCAAACCCTGAAAATAGAGTTAATCTACAAGATTCATTGTTAAATATATAAAATCTCTCATAAAAGTTGATTCAAACCAAAGGGAAGGGTAGATCCTCAATGGAAGAAGGTCCAGCCCGAAGATCCACGCCGGAACGACGAAGAAATCAAGCCGGAACAGTGTTGTCGCCCCGAAAATCACCACAAATCCTAAGGCCTCGCCGTTTCACTTCGTTCTCCGCAACCGCTTGACCAAATCCACTGATTTTAGTCCCAAAACGTGCGTATCCTAGTTGGGAAGGTCTCCCTAAAATTTCGTTCAATTCCAAGCCAGGAATAGAAAGTTATGGCCAAAATACCGAGCGCCTATCGAACTGGGTGGGACGATGCACGACCGTGTATCGGTGCACGGGTATGCCCGTGCACAGCTCGGTTGAGATGATTATGATGACTAACGATGCACGGCCGTGCATGGATGCACACCCATGACCGTGCACTCTATAGAAGGCTCCAATTGAGCTGAAATTTGGTGTGTAGCTTTATTTCATCATGAGAAATCGTTCCATACCTTCAGATTCTCCAATTTCCAGTACTTTTGAGGTTAAAAACCTACATTTTCATAAAACAAAGGAAAAGTGAAGACTCTGAAGAATATGAAGCATTTAAGCAAGTAAATGAAACAAAGCATGCATTTTGCTCCAGAATAATAACAGAATTAAGTCACGAAATATCATATATTTGCATGTCATCAATTATCCACCTTAGCTGTAAGAGCAGTTAGAGAGTCAAGGTCATACTTACCTGACTTCTTGTTAGATGTACCTTTCTCAGATGTCCATTAGTGATGGTTGATCGCCATGTCCTCAAGGAGGTTCATTGCATCTTCCACTCTTCTATTCATCAAAGCACCACCTGCTGCTGCGTCCATTGTAAGTCTTGTGTTATAGTCCAAACCGCTATAAAACATTTGGATTAAGACCCAAGTCTCAATTCCATGATGTGGACACATTCTTTGGAGCTCTTTAAATCTCTCCCAAGCTTCGTATAAGGATTCTCTATCCTTTTGCATGAAACTCGTTATCTGATTACGCAGCTGAATTGTTTTGGATGGAGGAAAATACTTGGAGAGAAAGGCTTGAGAAAGCTCCACCCATGTTCTTATTGAAGCAGAAGGTAGAGTGTGAAGCCAAGGTCTCGCTCTGTCCCTCAAAGAGAATGGAAACAATCGCAACCTGATAGCATCAGCAGACACTCCGTTAATTTTTAGCATATCATAATATTCCAGAAAAATAGAAAGATGCATGTTGGGGTCTTCAAGAGGAGAACCACCAAATTGGTTTTGTTGCACCATAGAAAGAAGAGCAGGTTTTATTTCAAAATTATTAGCCTCAATAGTGGGTCTTGCAATCTCTGATTGAAAACCATGTGCGTAGGGAGCGGAATAGTCCTTCAACGTCCTATTGTTATAGTTGTTCCCCACTGGATGAGGTACTCGGTCATTGTTCACATCAAGCTGAATGTGATCCATCTGATTTTCTTCTCCTGGATGATTTATGTTTTCCTTCTTCTGAATTTGGTTTTACTTCCTTCTTGCTCTGAACGTGCGCTCGATCTCTAGATCAATATCAAAGAATGCTCCTACCCTAGAACTTCTTTGCATAAAAGGGGTTACTCAAAATTTGAAAGTTCTAAGACAACGGGCAAGTAGAATGAAAAAAAAAATAGCAGTGCAGTAAAGTAATAAAACTAACTAAGGCCTAGTCTACCAATTCTCTGAAATATACTAATATCAACCGTTGTTCCCCGGCAACAGCGCCAAAAACTTAACATGTTCCGCAAGTGCATGATTATGTCGAAGTAATATAAAAGATGTCGAATCCCACAGGGAACAAGGTTGAATACCAGAATGTCCAAGTTTCAATAGCTAGACGAATCGAAATGGGGTTTTGAGAACTTAAATAATCAAAAACAAGAAATCAACGCTACGTCGATAGAGAGTAAGTATGAGAGAGATATCAGGGCTATGGTTTCTACCACGCTGACGATCTTAATTGCATTTAAAATTATCAGTTATTAGGATTATTGATTTTGCACGAGGAATCTATCCCTAGGGTACAAGGTGCCCTCTCTCGAGTGTACACCCCGGTGTTCGACTAAGACGATCTCCTACTCTCGCGATGGATCATTTTAAACGAACCCAATGAGTTCTATGACATATTATGAAACCCTCGAGCGAAGACCAAGCACTCTCGTGTCGAGGTCTCGCAAGTTTTACTAAGAGATTCCACCCTTACGATCCTCCTCTCAGTATGAATCGTAACGGCTTAAACATGTAAATACTCGGCCAAGGTAAAATCATGACATATGCGCATCAAAGTAAAATATGCTCACCATATGATCCAAATAATAAAATCAAAATAGAGTTTGCAATCAAAATCGTCAATGGTCTTCGACCGAGCCCCGAAATAGGGTTTACGCTATAATCGTCATTGAAACGCTCAAAATCTCTCTTTAAAGAGAAAGAAAACTACAAGGAAGCGAATCTAAGAGGAAGGAGACGATAAACCGAAAGTATCCTGAAGAAATCGTGATGATCTGACGTCTCAATCTCTGAAAATCCCCGAGAGTCGCTTCGTCGTCGTGTTCTTCCGCCCTCCACCGCTTCGTCGCATGATTCCTCAATATTTAGGTCACGAAAATTGGGCTTTTATATTCTACGCGTTCTCTTTCGAATCAACTTTCCATAGAGTCCTTACTTGCCAAATTTGGATGTCAAACAGGTTGGAAATCACTGAAAATCCGATAGAGGGTCGAACTCGCATTGCCTGAGTTGGAATCACGGGTAAACCCTGCCGGGTTGACCAGGCCGTGATTCGCTCTGATCAGTTTCGGCCGAAAGAAATATGGGTGAACCCTGTCGGGTTCACCTGGCCGTGAAGTGCACTGGTCACTTTGCGTTGCGCATTAGAGAGAAGCATGGGTGAATCCCGCTGGGTTCACCTGGCTGTGCTTTTCTGTGTGAAGAATTCTGTAATATGGCGAAAATGCGTGGGGTTCACCTGGCCGTATTTTTCATGCCAACTCCGATTAAGCTCAAATTTAACGTGTAGCTTCGTCGTTGTATAAGAAATTACCCTATGGCCTTAGAATCTTCGAAAAATGTTAAAATAGGGCGATTTTACCTGACATTCCACAAAATCAAGAAAAAGTGAAGATTCTGAAGCTTTTAAGCAAATAAGCCCTTAAAGAGTATAAAAGTATCAAAATAAGCCTAGATTTATTACGAAATACAAAGAAAAATTACTACTAAAATGTAAGACATCAATTTACTAATAAAATTGAATTTTTCGTAGATGGTGTGAGCATATTATTTAGCATATTTATCATGCCCAAATTGTATATCTCAATAGCTGACGTTATTTATCAAGGTGTGGCATCATTGCTTTGATCAACAACATTATAAATGCATATAAAATTTATACTAGAACTTGCACGATTTTTTTTTCTAGAAAGACCTTATTTAAAATTTTGAAATATATTCATGCCATTATTAAATCTTGAATTGATTAAATAATTCCTTTTTTGCTTGAGTTCTACAATATTGGATGTAGGCTTACTTTTACGTAATTGTTCTTCTTTTGTTATTCTATTTTTGTTTGAATGAATACTTAAATAAATTGCGAGGCTAATCACTAATGTGACTAAGATCATAAAGAGTATGATTATATTTTCATGTGATTTAAATTGAATTTAGTAATGAAATGATTAACTTATGATTATGTCCTTTTGATTATAAAATATGGTTTTGAAATAATTGCCATGATAAATTGGTTTATTGAAGCCTCGCATGATTATTGTGATGCTTAATTTCTCCCAGGCCGGGCCGAGAGAAAATTGGATTGGGCGGCGGGCCAATCTCTCAGCGTCAAAAGACTCAAAACAACGGCCGGCCTAGATCTAGCATTCGCGCCCGTCTGCTGCGTCGTCTTCGGCACTGCCGTTGGCTTCGTCGGCTTCGTCTCCGGCGAAGATAGGGGCGGACGCGATCTGCGACGTGATCAGCGGACCCTGTCGCCGGCAAGGATGGAAGCGAGACGCGCTCGCCTGGGCAAATCTGGAAGGTTCAGCAGCTTTGACGACGGCGACGAACGCGGATCGCGGAAGAGACGGCGGACGAGGCTCGATTGGCGGACGCTGCGATGGAAAGAACGGGGCGAGCGCTAGCTGGCCCGGCGACCCTTTCCATCAGAGGAAGCGTCCCATCAGAGGAAACTACGAGCTTTGACTGGAGGAAGACGAGAACCGAGCGAGTCTTCCTCCTTCCCCTCCGGCGTACGCAGAGGCGGATGCCCATCCCTCCAGGCGGCAACCTCCGACGGGTCTCGGCGAGCCTCCGACGACGGCGAGGTCAGACGACGAGGGAAGATCTGAGTGTCTGTAGAGAGGAGAGGGAAAGGAGTTTTATGTAACCTTAGTGAGTGAATGAAGGTGAAAATTTTCCCTTAACTCCGGTCATCTTCTCCAACGAGTCCCGGCTGCGTTCTCTACCTCTTCCGACCTCCCTTCCGGCAGCGAGTTTTCGGCGTCTAGTGAGAAGCCGACGAAGGCTGAGGGGGGACGCGAGCAGGCTCCGCCCTGCTGCAAGCCCTCCGGTACGGCAGCAACCTCGGCCACTTCGAGCGTTTGGCCGCGTTCGATTTTCGCATTCGACTGTAGCACCGAGTCAGCAAAGTCAGCGAAAAAAAACGCTGGAAAGCTGACGTCGACGGGTTGAGTTAATTAGGGCTTAACAATTATGATACTAATAAAAAAATTTCTTACTGAAAGTGCGAGATTAATATTCCATTTAATTAAACAAATAAAGGTCTTGTTGAAAGATTTTACTAATATTAAAATCATAATACATTATGTGCAAAGCTCACAATTTAGATCAACGGGTCACAGATTAGTTATGTCAACATAACCAACGATCTATATAAGCCCATATTGAACGTAGACTAATTTATTAACTAGGTCAATTTGACTATTATCAAACTTGGACACGATCCAATTATAAATAGATTAACTCAAACTCAACCCAAACACCAATTAATTATATGAATAGATGTATAAATATATTTAAAAAATAAAAAATAAATATTTTAAAATTATATTTATTATATATTATAAATATATAAAAGTGCATGGGGCACTAATTTGAATCATAAATGGATTCGCCTAATTATAACGTAAGCATAATTATACACACAAATCTGCCTAACTTTATTCATAATAAATCTTACTATAATAGCAACTTAACATTAAAAATACATATTATCAAGCGCTTATAAGATTCTAAACTCTTAAAGGTTCATTTCCCTCTTTCCTATAGGTATCATTGGACTTGTATATAAAGGATAGAGAGTTTTGAAGCTCTAAGAAAAGATTTGAATGGTAACTTTATAGATGATTTTACATGCCGTCTTATAGCAAAAAAGGGCACTTCCATATGTGAGTATTTACATTTGATCATAAATTTAAATTAAGACACTTATAATATATCTTATGAAAAATTAAGATACATTTGCCACACTCCTAGTCAGTGATATATCTTCAAATAAGATCAATATCTCTATAGAAGATGAAAAAAAAAGTTATATATACCATGATCAAACATATTACACAAGAATTTGCTCAACAAAATTAATTCAATTAATCATACTATCATCACCTAAGAGGTAACAAAATCCATATATCAAATCTATTTTTCATCCATATAATAAGATTCTTTCATTGTATAAAACGTATGTCATATTTAAACAAACAATAACTCTTATATCATAAAGTACAAACTAAATTATTGTTTAATTCTATTATACAAGCAATTATAACTTTGTACTATAATATACATGCATTTTCCTATAGAATTATATACACATCAAAGACTACTTTGCACAAGATTAAAACACAAAAGAAAACACGCAATTATATTTAAACAAGCAATTATAACTTTGCACAAGATTAAACGTTAAATTTCAATGCAAAAGAAAACACGCAATTAATGAGTTGCAGAGTTAAGAAATGTTGTCTTCTGATAGATTGCCTACTTCGAACGCAATAAGGAATTCAAAAAAGTTATGGAAAACTTAGACGAAGTCAAAAGTTTGACCACTAAAAGTCAAAAGCCAGAAGTAATATAATACATAATTATGATTCTCTCAGCGCGTGTAAACAAACAAAACAAAACAAAATAAAACAAACAAACAAAACTGCTGCATTAATTTACTAAATATTTAACTTTGTCACACTCATAATATACAAATAATTGCATCCAATGGACCAAGTTATTATTGTTCCTTTTGATTATAAAATATGGTTTTCAAATAATTGCTCCTAAATATATAAAAAATATAAAAATAAATATAATAAGTACAAATATTATATATACTTATATAAATATGGTAGTCAAAAATATAAATGAGTTAAGTAAGACAAACCGTTTATAACTCAACTTGACTCAATTAACTTTGTGTCTTAAATGGATTAACTTGTATGATCACTTTAACCCAAACTTACCTAACTTCATATGTCATATCTAAATAATGTCTCTTGTATCATCATGTACAAGCTAAATTATTACTCAATTCTACTATGCAACCAAGTGACAACTTCATACTAATAATCACTACGTTATACAAGCATTTTCCTATAAAATTACCTACACTTATCAAACACTATTTTATACAAGATTAACAATACAAACGTCAAGACATTGATTTTCCTTTTATCACCCATAAGACATATAGCCCAAATCTAACTCCTAAATAGTTTAGGACAAAAAGAATAAGCAAGTATACGCAACAAGTAATTATAAATCAATGATAACAAATCATGAAATAAACAATATCAATTCAATGATGACTCCACCAAGTTTACACAAATGATAATGTCTCTTAAAAGTATTAAATTCCATGAATGAGTCCATAGATAAGATCATAATCCTTTAAAGATGGAGTATTATAACCCTAAAGGAGTATCAACCAATTTAACCAAACATTTAAATTGTATAGTAAAAAATAATACATAAAATGATCCTTCTACGCTTGGAAGTATAATCCACCCTTATCAGGTTGAGGTCAAACATATGCTAACTAGCACTTTGTTCTATATCTATTCCTATGAGATTCTAGAGGTGGCTCTTAAGAATTCAATCGTGACCTCCATTTTTTAAGTGTACTACTTTGTTTTGTGTAGCACTTAGTTTATTATCTATCTTTAGATAGTATACAGTTCTAGAGGTGATTCCCACGAATTCGAGATGCAACTCCTACTTTCTAGTGGTGGCCCTTTTTTTCCATATAGCACAATTTCTCACTTGATTTAATAGGGTAATTATAATTAGGCTTATAAATTCTAATCCAAAATATGAAGGGCTCTAAATTTAGGTAACTAAGTCTACATCATAAGAAAATAAATTGGTTAGCATATTGAGATTTAGATAATAATGATATGGATTATTCACTCTATAGAGGTCAAAAGCCCCCTAATGTAGTAAAAGCAAGTCTCTATGGCCAACTTGATTTGATTCAATTTATGAGATATATGTACAATAATTACACAAGCCTAAACTTAAAGGAAACATATTGAAGTTTGCTTTATAATGAATTGAATTTCATATGAACTAGTGTAAAAAAAATCTAATAATTTGTTGGCAAGCCTCTTCCCTCAAATATTTTTTAAACATTTGAAGAGCCAAAAGACTCCACAATTGTCTTTTCTTTTTTTTCTTATAGTATTCTCTTCAACCATATTCATATCCTCTTCATCTTCTTGATCAATTTTCTTCTTCTTTTGTGCAATTTACTCTAGATATGCCATAACATCTACAATTTACTTTCTAACATCACAAGACACAATTTTACGTGTCTCAACATCTTTCCTCGCACAAGCTAAATGATGTTTAAATCGATATATATATTTTCAAATATAATCTTCTTACAATATTTTCATTTGATTTTTTTGTAGTTGCTGTCAATTGCCACTTTATGTTCCTAACCAATATCTGTTCTACTTCCTAGTGCATTCTTCCTCTTAGAGATAGATGATTTACTAGCTCTAGTAATTTGAAAATTCTTACTTTTTATGTTGCACCAGTTCCCACACTCCAGCACCCTTTAGAAGATCATAGTTGTGATGAATTTCATTACTTGCTCGTAATGTCAAATTATAGCTAAGACAAAATTCACGGTCTCCCTATGAAAGCTATTGAGGAGATAACAACTAAGCCACCTAGAGAAGATCACGACCGTGATAAAAATCACAACCTACCCATAATCTCATATTATGACCATGACAAAGATCACAACCCCCTTGTGAAGTTCATTGATGTCATACCTAGCTCCACCTATAAAGATTATGACCGTGATAGTGATCACAGTCTACCCGTGACAACTCGATCATGGCCTGCCCGTGACAACTCCAATGCAACCAAAACAAGTCATTTCAAAGGCCTTATAGTGTTCTCAACATTAAAGTTAGCCTTTGAAAAGGTACTTGGGGATTATCAATCCTTTATCAGCCTAAACGGAGACCCTCTACCCCATGTGCCTAAAATCACAAATTCAGATGGAGTCAAAGTTGAATTGACATCACAACTAGCTTACGATTATGTCATAGGGACCAATCAACACTAAGAAGAACCAACCTCAAATGAGCCAATTTTGTTGTTTTGTGGTAACATACTTGAAGATGGTATAGCAGGGCAACTGGCCCAACAAGGCCCAATCAATACATCAAATCTAGTCAAGGTCCACTTAAGCTAGAGTTGTTAAGATCTTTTATATTTGGTAGCTATGATTTTCAGCTTTAGTTTTGATTTGATTCCATGTAACTTTAGTTGGTAGGAAGTTGGGATTGGTTTCATATAACTTTTAGGCTATGTTTCCTTGAAAGGAATCCATAGCAAAAAGAATAGAAAGCAATGCTTTCCGTCTGATCTCTATGCCAATTCCCTTGAGGTTTTCGATGCCTCTTTCCTGCTCTACTTTCTTAGTGGCTTTCTTGCGTAGGTGCAACCAAGAATCATTGTCATACAATTGCTTCACTTCGTGAATGCGAATAGCATTCACACAGTTAGCAACATCTACCTCCCGTGTTGTGACCAGAACCTTGCCCCCCTTGCACCAATTTGCAAATGAGAATTATGGAACCAGTTCTTCTAGATTTTTCACATTCCAAACATCATCCAACACCAGCAAGAACTTACTATTCATTAACACTTGAATAACCATGTCCTCAAGCTATTCTTTGCTCCGAGCTTCACCGGGACTCCCCCTGCACTTATAATAATCTCCCTTAGAAGATCCATCTCTACAGACGCTTAGGGCACCCACACCCACATCCTCTTCTTTTGAAAGGCATTCTTGATTTCATCATCATGAAAGATCTTCTGAGCCAACATGGCCTTGCCAATACCGCCAATGCCCACAATAGCAAGAACAACTATTTCATCATTCACGTCCTCATTTTTTCTCAGTAGCAAATCAACCAGATCCCTAGTGTCCTTTTTAATTGTTTCCCCAACAATATCAGGTCCAGAAATGAGGAGGTCTCACAATGTGCTTGAGAACGAACCACTGTATGCCCAACGAATGCCTAGAGACTAAGGTTGAAGCCTTCTGTGTAGATATTTCCCAGACTCTCATTAAGATCCCTCATCTTGCAGCCAATATCATGAGTGAACTTGACATGGCGACAACAAGCGAAAGAGAGCAGTGTTCAGAGGTCCAAGGACGGCACCATGGGAGGGTTCTTTTGTAAAGCTTTCATCTCGACTATGATCTGAAACTCATCAAGTATGTCATTTTCTTCATATAGGAAGTTTGTGATGTTGCTCAACTAGACTTTAACAACTGTGGAATCCTTCTGTTCAGCATCGTTCAAGATAGCTTTGATCCAATGCAGCCTGAAAATAGAGCATCATGATCTCTTCGCAGATGCCAAAGATGATCTTTAACTTTTAATTAAAAAGATCTATCAATGTATTAAGAAGCCTGGTGACGAAGGGTTCGAGGATAGGTAGAGGTGAGCATTTGAGAGTTCGGTACTAATACTAATATCGAATTTTTGGTACCAAACTCCTGAAGTTTGATTTTTAGGTACTCTATTTCAGGAGTTCAGTACTAGTACTAGTAACAAACTCTATTTCAGGAGTTCAGTGCCAGTACTAAAATCCCAAAATTAATTTTGAAAAATTCTCAAAGCACCGAAGTTTTAGGAGGAGAAAGTGAAGAGGAGAGATAAAGGGGAAAAGGAAAAAGAAGAGGAGAGAAGGAGAAGAAGAAGAACAGGAGGAAAGGGAAGGGGAGAAGGAAGAGTAAGAGGAGCATAAGAAGGAAGAGAAAAAAAATATTGGTACTTCGAGTCTTTGGGATTTCCTAAACTCATATTTAGGGTACCAGTACCGGTACCGTAATCTTGAACTAAAGTTCAATACTGGTACTGAACTCTCAAAATCTCAAAGTATCGGTACCAAAGTACCGAATACCAAAAAATTCAAAATGATACATTGGTATCGGTACTTTGAGAGTTCAAGAGTTTGGTACTGATACCGAACATTAGTTCGGGATTGCGGTATAGGTATTGGTATCATTTGCTCATCCTTGAGGAGAGTCATCATTTCATTCTTTCTAAACTTTTGGCAAAAAAAGTAACCAATACAGCTTTAGCCGTGTAATGCTTGTTAGGAAAGGGAGATATGGACTTCCAATCCCAAGAAAATTTTCGCTCACTTCTTGGGATATCGGTGATGATCTCGAAGAGTAGTGGTTGCAGTGACGTGTTAGTAAGACATCCAATCTGGAACTATCTCCGTCACTTCTCTAATTCTCAGTACAAAAATTATTAGCATAATATATTTTTTTTAAAAAAAAAAAAAGTAGTTGAGGTAATAAGATATGAATCAGGGTGTGTATGTGTCTAAATTGATAATTAAACATGAAGGTCAAGAATTCTATAATCCTATCTAAGTATCCAACACTAAATGTGTGCATGTGTCTATAATTAAACATTGTTCTTTGTATTAATATGTCATAGCACTTTTCTACAATTTACTCTGGTGAGATTCCATTTTCTTCTTCCACTAGAAAGCCCTCGGCTACCCATAACTGCACGAGAATTTCCTTATGAAGGTTGGATTCTTTATGAAGTAAAGAACATTGAAGCAAGCACAGTTTGAGATGCGTTGGCAACTTTTTATAGCTCAAACGTAAAGCTTCATGGACTATGTCTAGAAGATCAGTTCTATGTGGGCATTCAAAACTACGATTGATGTTGTGCCAATCATTCAAACAGAGTTTTCCATATAGAGATCCTCCTACAACGGTGATAGCTAGGGGATGCCCTTGTATTAATATGTCATAGCACTTTTCTATAATTTACTTTGGTGAGATTCCATTTTCTTCTTCCAATAGAAAGCCCTCGGCTACCCATAACTGCACAAGAATTTCCTTATGAAGGTTGGATTCTTTTTGAAGTAAAGAACATTGAAGCAAGCACAGTTTGAGATGCGATGGCAACTTTTTATAGCTCAAACGTAAAGCTTCATGGACTATGTCTAGAAGATCAGTTCTATGTGGGCATTCAAAACTACGATTGATGTTGTGCCAATCATTCAAACAGAGTTTTCCATATAGAGATCCTCCTACAACAGTGATAGCTAGGGGATGCCCTTGGCATTTCTTCACGATCTCTATGCCAATTCCCTTGAGGTTTTTGATACTTCTTTCTTGCTCTACTTTCTTAGTGGCTTTTTTCCATAAGAGCAACCAAGAATCATTGTTAGATAGTTGCTTCACTTCATGAATGTGAATAGCATTCACACAGGTAGCAACATCTACCTCCCGTGTTGTGACCAGAATCCTGCCCCTTGAACGAAATTGCAAAAGAGGATTGTGGAACCAGTCCTCCCAGATTTTCACATTCCAAACATCTTTCAACACTAGCAAGAACTTACTGTTCGTCAACACATGAATGACTATGTCCTCAAGTTGTGCTTTGCTCCGAGCTTCAACGAGACTCCCCTGCACTTGTAATAATCTCCCTTAGAAGATCCATCTCTACATACGCTTAGGGACCCACACCCACATCCTCTTCTTTTGGAAGGTGTTCTTGATTTTATCATCATGGAAGATCTTCTGAGCCGGCATGGCCTTGCTAATACTGTCAATGCCCACAATAGCAAGAACAATCACTTCGTCATTTGCATCCTCATTTTTTCTCAGTAGCAAATCAACTATTTCTCTAGTGTCATTTTTAATTGTTTCCCCAACAATATCAGGTCTCAGTAATGAAGAGGTTTCACGATGTGATTGAGAATGAACAACTATATGCCCGACGAATGCCCTGAGATTAAGGTTGGAGCCTTCCACATAGATATTTCTCAGACTCTCATTGAGATCCTTGATCTTGTGGCCAATATCGTGAGTGAACTTGACATGGCGATAGCAAGCGAAAGAGAGCAGTGTTCGGAGGCCCAAGGACAACGCCTTGGGAGGGTTCTTTTGTGAAGCTTTCATCTCGACCATGATCTAGAACTCATCAAGTATGTCATTTTCTTCATATAGGAAGTCTATGATTTTGCTCAGCTAGACTTTTACGGTCGTGGAATCCTTCTGTTTAGCATCGTTCAAGATAGCTTTGATCCAATGCAGCCTAAAACAAAGCATCATGATCTTTTTCGCGGACGCCGAAGATGATCTTTAACTTTTAAATAAAAAGATCTATCAACGTATTAAGAAGTAGGGTGACGAAGGGATCGAGGATAGCTAGGGGTGAGCATTCGAAGTTCGGTACTAATACTAATACTGAATTTTTGATACCAAACTCCTGAAGTTTGGTTTTTAGGTATAGAGTTTGGTACCAGTATTATAATCCCAAAATTAATTTTGAAAAATTCCCAAAGTACCAAAGATTTAGCCGGAGAAAAAGAAGAGAGGAGAAAAAAAGAAAGAGGAAAAAGAAGAAGAGGAGAGGAGAAGAAGAAGAAGAAGAGGAAAGGGAAGGGGAGAATGAGGAGGAGTAATAAGAGGAGAAGAAAGAAGAGAAAATTTTTTTTTGGTAATTCGGGAGTTTGAGATTTCCTAAACTCATATTTAAGGTACCAATACTAGTACCATAATCCCAAACTAAAGTTCAATACCGGTACCGAACTCTCCAACTCCCGAAGCACCGGTACCAAAGTATCGAATATCACAAATTTTGATACGATACTTTGGTATCGGTACTTCAGGAGTTTGATAGTTCAGTACCGTTACCGAACTTTAGTTCAGTATTGCGGTATCAGTATTGGTATCATTTACTTGTTGGGAAAGGAAGAGATGGACTTCTAATACTAAGAAAAATTTCTCTCCCTTCTTGGGATATCGATGATGATCTCGAAGAGTAGTGGTTGCAGTGACGTGTTGGCAAGGCGTCCAATCCGGAACTATCTCCGTCACTTTCTCTAATTCTCAGTACAAAAATTATTAGCATAATATAATTTAGAAAAAAAAATATCTGAGGTAATAAGATATGAATCAGGGTGTGTATGTGTCTAAATTGATAATTAAACATGAAGGTGAAGAATCCTATAATCCTATCCAAGTATCCAACACTAAATGTGCACATGTGTCTATAATTAAACATTGTTCTTTGTATTAACATGTCATAGTACTTTTTTGCAATTTACTTCGGTGAGATTCCATATTCTTCTTCCAATAGAAAGCCCTTGGCTACCTATAACTGCATGAGAATTTCCTTGTGAAGGCTAGATTCTTTATGAAGTAAAGAATATTGAAGCAATCACAGTTTGAGATGTGATGACAACTTTTTTAGCTCAAACGTAAAGCTTCATGGACTCTGTCTAGAAGATCGATTCTATGTGAGCATTCAAAACTACGATTGATGTTGTGCCAATCATTCAAATAGAGTTTTCCATGTGCAGATCCTCCTACAATGGTGATAGCTAGGGGATGCCCTTTGCATTTCTTTAAGATCTCTATGCCAATTCCCTTGAGGTTTTTGATGCCTCTTTCCTGCTATGCTTTCTTAGTGGCTTTCTTGCACAGGAGCAACGAAGAATCATTGTCAGATAGTTGCTTTATTTCGTGAATATGATTAGCATTCACACAGTTAGCAACATCTACCTCCTATGTGTTAGGGAATACCGGGTGTAATTTAAAATTTTGCAGTCCCAGGACGCAGCGGAAGAATCATTACATCCGAAACATATTCCGGTCCCAAGGATCCATGCGAGAGAGAAGACACAAGGATGTGTTAGAGATGTACCTCTTTTGCTTGTCTAGTTGCCGAAGCCATGTTGAAGGCGCCCAAGTGTTCGCCCTCTACAAGTATCCACGCGTCGACTCCTTGATCGTTGCTCCCTTCCACGCTTGGTGCTAGCCTCGGGAAGAGAATCAAGCCTTAGGGTTCCTTCACTTCTCTTGCGCCACCTCCAAGGATCATGCGCCAAGTGCAAGGAAGATGAGGAGGAAGATGATGCCGCCAAGTTGCTTCCTTCTTCTTCTTTGCTTGCGCCACCTTCAAGCAAGGTGCGCCTATGGCCAAGGAAGGGAGAGAGCTTGTGGCAAGGAGATGCCACCAAGCACTAAGAGTCTTTGCGCCAAGAAGAGAGGAGGAGAGAAAGAACTTGCGGCTCCAAGGAAGAAGTTTGCGCCAAGCCTTAGTTACTCTCGCCCCTTGCACTCCAAGTCTCTCCAAGAGATATGTCACCCCTCCAAGATGTTGTCCACACGAATCAACCTTTAGAGGGGGCGACAAGGGTCCTATTAATAGGACAAGGTGCGGTTAGGGCAATGGCTAGGATCATGCCAAGTGGGCGGCTAGGATAAAGGAGTCTTGAGGTAAGGAAAGTCTCCAAGACTTTACCATAAACCTCATTCAACCTATCCTAATTTGCCCAATGGCCATATCAGCCCAAGACATGCCTTAGAGGCATGTATTCCATCCAAGGAGAAGGGCTAGGCGCAACATGCATGAGAAATTCGGCTAGGGTGGTGTCTTGGGAGAAACTAGGGTTTGAGGTAAGGTAAGTCTCCAAGACATTACCATATACTTCTTCCCTATATCCTTATGCGCCTAGGAACTTCCCATAAAAGTTCTCAAGCCATATCAGTCCCAAGACTTGCCTTAGAGGCAAGTATTACATTCAAGGAAGAGGGGCTAGGCGCCCTTTACTTCCATAATGAAGCAAAGGCGCCTCCCTCACCCCATTATGCCCCTAGGCGCCAATGGGGTGAGATTTCTCCCCATTATACCCCTTTAAGCTAATTCCTCTTCATGACAACTAATTATTGGGCCTCATTGGATAATGAGCTAGCCCAAACTTCATGGCATGGGTTGATTAAGCCATTGGATCTAATCCAATGCAACCCTAATCCAAATGTGACCAATCTAGGTCAATTTCGGGTCAACCTGCCAAAAATGAAGTTTGGCTCCAATAACTTTCTTCCAACTCATCAGGCCCATTGGCGCTGATGAAATCTTCCAAATGGATCCAAGTTATCCAATAACTTGATCATAAGGCTTCTGATTAAAGCAACGTCAAGAGTCTATTGCGTGTGACCCCATAGGATCCATATGACGATGGCAATGATGTAAACATCATAAGTAGTGAGGGGTATATAGCAACACATCACTACTACCCATGTCATAGGACTTAAGTCATTATGGCAACAACTCCTAACAGGCAACGAGGATTCCCATTGCATTATAGATCCCTTTGCCTAAACTGATATCCTGCCATTGGATTAGTCTCAAGTTTATCAATCCAATGCATTGGTCATGACTCAACTAGTGTGGCCACACATTCCTGTCATGCACCAATAAGGTGGGGCGCCCCAAAGTGGATATCATGCTTCCTCTAAAGGAAGGGGCAAATCCTACTATTGGTCATCCATGTCTCTACGTGACTTATGACATGCCCAATGACAGTCGTTTTGGTCTCCCAATTACAGAGAGACGTAAGACTATATCAAAGCATACCCATCATCAAATCTAGACATGAATACCTCAAGTCTAAAGATCAATGCAAACCTCTTGCATGTGAGATTGACTTATTGACTAGACAAGTCAATCCTCACAGTGGATCACTCTAGTGCATCCAATGCACCTGTATGTCTGCGTTACTGTGCCCCGCACTTAACCAACCCATACACCAGTCTCACATGTACCAAAGTTGTCCCATATCTGCTAAGGTACCTTGTCTGGGGATAGCTTATGAGAATGGATCCAATCCAAACTCCTGGGACATTATTTATGCAACTCAATACATCAATGCAGGTAGAGAAGTCTGCATAATAACGACCATGCCTATATAAAGAGTAATAGTTCTATCAAAGTACATTCAAACAATGTCTGACCATGTCCATACATTGGTCTTCAGGGCATATACACCAACAATCTCCCACTTGCACTAAGACCAAGGGCAACTGATGTTTAGTCAGTTCCAATGTCTCTAGTATGACCCATTTAGCTTCCGCTGTGCCAGAGGCTATGTCAGTGGGTTTTTCCAGATTGCTATCTGTGTTTATTTTAACAAATTTGATCATCATCCTCATCCATGATCTCTAAGATCAGATGATATGCTGCAGTACATACTTGAGCACTAAGTTCCTTTACTTACGCTATGGCCCAGTAAGAACTATACTGGACCATCAAGCACCAGGAACTAAATCAAGTTCAAATGAATGAAGCTGCTTCCTTGGCTGCCACAAGAAGCTGCAATGTACTCAGCCTTATTTGTAGAATTTTGCCACTATGGTTTGCATAATGCTCTTTCAGCACACAACACCACAACAAGGCAAAGCGCAAATCCTGGCTGTGATCAATAGTCATTAGACTAGAACGAAGTGTCAGTGTACCCCTATATACAAAATTCTTCCCTGTCCATTATAGACTAGACTTCAATCCTTTATACTTCCCAAGTATATATTTAATGATTGCTTTCACAGCTATCTAGTGTTAAACACTAAGATCTGATTGAAACTTGCTGGCTATGCTCCAAGCATTTTCCACAAATGGTCTTGTGTATATTACTCAAAACATGATCCATCCTATACACCATGTATCAGGATTTTAGACCTATGTTATTACTCTCCAGCTGTGTCATAGGACACAACATCCTTGAGAGAGTCAGACCATATCTTCCTGGAAGGTATCAATATTTGGAATCATCCAATACAAACCTTTCCAAAAACTTTTGGATGAACATAGATTGACTAAAGGGCAATGACTTTCTTGGATCTCTATCTATAGATCCTCATGCCTAGGATGTAGGCATCATTCCCTAGATCATTCTTCCCGAAATACATCTCAAGCCTTTTCTTCACCATGTGAAGAGCTGAGATGTCATTTCATGTGAGGAGAATATCATCAATCATCTAGAACAAGAAATACTATTAAGGTGCTCCCACTATTCTTCTTGTAAACACAGGCTCTTTTAAACATGTTTGCATAACACCATGCATATCTTTATGGTCTTGATATGAAAACCTTCAGGCTATTTCTTTATAGATATCTTTTCAGACGTCCATGTAAGAAAGCCAGTTTTCATAACAACATGCCATAACTGATCATGCAATTATGCAGATTCCTAATGGACTTAAAACTCAGCTATTGGTGAAAAATTTCATCATTATCCACCCAGTGGATTTGCCTGAAATTTCTGTTCACTAGCTTTCCTTTCAAGGTAACAATGTTACCTTCCATGTCTATCTTCCTAGAAGATTTATTTTACAGCCTGTGGGAATTACTCTTTTGGCAGCTCATCCAAGTCCCAGACTTGATTAGCAGACATGGAGCCCATTATGGTTCTTATAGCTCTTAGCCATTTCTTAGAATCTGGTCCACCGACCGCTTCCATTTCCTCATAAGTCTTCGGTTTATCCCAGATAAAAAAAATTAGTCATGCCCAGCATTTCGATTCCATCCAGACTTATATGGTTCCTGTGTTACTTGAACTACAGGTTGACTTTCAACCTATATGTGAGATTCTATTCTCCATTTGTGTCTAATTGTATTGTGGTTGATTCTGGACCTTATCCAAATCAAATCTACTCCCACTAGCTTCTTTTAAGAGAAATACTTTCTCAAGAGAGATAGCAATTTGAGCAACAAAATATTTTGTTCTCTTTGGGATAGAATTAGCACTCTACAGTGCATCACAAACACATACTTTTGAATCACTGCATATTACATTTCCAATTCCATTGAAGAAATGGGATACTTGCAGCTCGCAACTCAAAAGCTAACTTAGACACTTTCTTATGGAGTGGCAGTACATCTGTTTACATGGCATCAAAGTAGTAAATTTGCATGACTATTCAAAGATGGGACCACATCCAATGTGTTCCTTTTTTTTTTCTTTGAAATTCACCACACAGTGGTGTTCTAAGTAAGCTGTGAGATAATCCCCACACTTCTCAGGACAGTCATCAAATTCTCTACTAATCACCTTGATCCAATCAAAGTGCTTTAATAGATCCTCCAATTTGACTCAATACTTCATTTTGAACTTCTTGGATTTCTCCAAAGTTTTTAGGTTGGATAAGGCATACCCACACCTGATGAAGTATATAACACCTTTTAGTGCTAGTTTTCATGGGTCCATACACATTGCTGTGTAATAGATCCAACAAGCCACTAACCCTTCCACCATTTATGGTGAAGGCAGCATCTGTCACATTATTCCTTTGAACTAGGCTCACATGTATCATAATCCTGAAAGGATAATGATCCCAATAGTCCATGGACCTTTGGATGTGACTATTGTTCTATGGTTCAAGAGACAATGCTATAAGAGGGTGTTTATTAAATCATTGGATCTGATCTTGTGTTGTATGTAGAACTACAAACTATTATCAACTGTATCACTTCAATAGAACATCTCAGATTAAAGAAAAATATCATTCATTATTTCAAACTGAAATCCTTTCCAAAAGGAATGATGTTCTAATACATAAGCTGATACATAATAGCAAAGTTCTAGATAAAGTCTTCAAGGCAGTGAGATGATATCAACAGCAGCATCCAATGCTCCGTCCCTGACCCGAGAGTCGATCCCACCAAGCCTAATCGTTCTACTTCTTCCGAGCTCCTACACATGTAAAACATATGTGAGCCTCACATGCGGTACCCAGTACCCATGAATAAAAAGTAGACATAAAGACCTTGGTAACACATTACCTGAAGCGGATGGATTACATCCCTTCTTCTTTACCATGCTCTTCTTGGCCATCAATCCTCTTCGAAATACTCATGCATTCCCAGTCTTCCGAAGTATTAGCTTCGAAGATACAGAACCATGGTCATTCTCAGATTTAGGCATACAGTTTGAAGATCCAACATAACTCTCCTGTTCATTGTCTATAGAGCATGGTGTGAAGAGACCTTTGAGATGTATGATAAGATCATAAATCCCCATCTCATCACACTCAACCTTGACCTCTGGGGTCATACACTCTAAGACAAGAGCAGTGTATTGTTCATTATCTTCACAATGTTCAAGATAGACATTCCATTCCCACTCAGTAGTGAAATACACACTGGGCTGGGATGGAGGTCTTTCAAGAAGATGCACCTTATTTTCTTGTTTGAGTATCTTGGACAAAATCTTGAACCACTTTGTCCAATTTGTCCCATCTAATTTGTTTTTATAGAGTTTCAATCTTAGATCAGGAGATGCCATCTACAATAAGCAAATAAGTAAATAAGTACTATGATAAAGCATTTAACAAGGACTTTGATTTAAATGCTATGCTCCCACTATTTCCAAAAACAAGTTGGGAATTCTCAAACTCAACATGGAAATAAGTGAGTAGGATCCTAATTTCACAAGAGATCTCCGCGACTCACGAGGGTGAGTTGGGATGCACAGAGAATCCCATGCTTCCCTAGGTAGACATGCCAGCCAATTGTGCCGTGCACAACTCCTCTTAGTTAAGACAGACTAGGCGCCCTGTGTCCAGCGAGGGCTGGATACAACACAGAACCCTATCCTCTCAACAGCTGCCTCTAGTGATTCATCATGTCAGTGACATATGAAAAACTAATCAAGTCTGGTCCTAACCGTTATGCCCAGGGCCAACAAATTTCCTTGCGAAGGCACGCCCAGGTTAAAACTGGACTGGGGAAATCATTGTCACCTCACACCTTCTAAAGATAAGTGGGTGTGTCCCACGAGGGTGGAAAATAGTTCACAACACCACCGATCGATAGTTTGATGAGGGCTACGCGTTAGAAGGCTATCGACTTGATATTGTATTGAGAGTTTTTGCGTGTTTTATTCTTTTCTAACATGCAGTTTTCCTATGGTTATGGCAGCAAAGGAAAAACATCACAGACATGCTATGGATAAAATAATAAACCATCACAGGCATGCTAGTTTGGTCGATATGGTCATAGCCCTTTTCATACACATAACTTGTCACGAGCCATGTGACATGTTATCGCGCATCCAAGGGTTGCGAGTCCCTAAAGCAGATCAGCCCATGCCAGAAGCCGAAAGCATGTGTCCTTCCTTCAGCCGCAAGTCCATCACCACGCTTCCAAAGCTGGCGCCACTTCTGACTTCGATTGAAGAAGACTCCTTGTTGTCAAGATGAAGCCTTAGCCTATCATATAATTATACATCTATTCTAAACAAGATGAAAAATTATTTACAACAAGATAGGGAGAGAACCACATGCAGGTGGAAAGAGATTTTACAAGCATTCATCACAAGTGGAAACATGCTTCCACATCACAACACAGGAGGGCACTCGCTATGACCATATCAACCCAATCAAGTGGCGCATGTAAAATTTGAAAATCCGGAAAAATCAAATTTTAGCACCTTATGCGCCAACATCATCCAAAGCACTTTCTTAACCAGATTTATGCCAAAATTTAGATCAAGTTCCATGATGATTTCATAGACCCTATCGGCTGGCAGTTTTTGTCAGATCAAGAGACCCGGCCAGTCCGAAGACACAATGCCCGTCCTACTTGACAAAACTACGTGCGCCTTTAGTCTTAAATCAATCATAAACAAAATCCAAATTTCGGCCACAAAGATGAGAAGAGAGGTTTGGATGAAAACGCTTTCTACGTGAAAAGCGCATGGATAGAAGAAAAATTTTCCAAAAATTTTTCACACAAGCAAACGTACACCTTGTGTTTCTCACAAGTAGCTCTGATACAACTGTTAGGGAATACCGGGTGTAATTTAAAATTTTGCAGTCCCAGGACGCAACGGAAGAATCATTACACCCGAAACATATTCCGGTCCCAAGGATCCATGCGAGAGAGAAGACACAAGGATGTGTTAGAGATGTACCTCTTTTGCTTGTCTAGTTGCCGAAGCCATGTTGAAGGCGCCCAAGTGTTCGCCCTCTACAAGTATCCACGCGTCGACTCCTTGATCGTTGCTCCCCTCCACGCTTGGTGCTAGCCTCGGGAAGAGAATCAAGCCTTAGGGTTCCTTCACTTCTCTTGCGCCACCTCCAAGGATCATGCCCCAAGTGCAAGGAAGATGAGGAGGAAGATGATGCCGCCAAGTTGCTTCCTTCTTCTTCTTTGCTTGCGCCACCTTCAAGCAAGGTGCGCCTATGGCCAAGGAAGGGAGAGAGCTTGTGGCAAGGAGATGCCACCAAGCACTAAGAGTCCTTGCGCCAAGAAGAGAGGAGGAGAGAAAGAACTTGCGGCTCCAAGGAAGAAGTTTGCGCCAAGCCTTAGTTACTCTCGCCCCTTGCACTCCAAGTCTCTCCAAGAGATATGTCACCCCTCCAAGATGTTGTCCACACGAATCAACCTTTAGAGGGGGCGACAAGGGTCCTATTAATAGGACAAGGTGCGGTTAGGGCAATGGCTAGGATCATGCCAAGTGGGCGGCTAGGATAAAGGAGTCTTAAGGTAAGGAAAGTCTCCAAGACTTTACCATAAACCTCATTCAACCTATCCTAATTTGCCCAATGGCCATATCAGCCCAAGACATGCCTTAGAGGCATGTATTCCATCCAAGGAGAAGGGCTAGGCGCAACATGCATGAGAAATTCGGCTAGGGTGGTGTCTTGGGAGAAACTAGGGTTTGAGGTAAGGTAAGTCTCCAAGACATTACCATATACTTCTTCCCTATATCCTTATGCGCCTAGGAACTTCCCATAAAAGTTCTCAAGCCATATCAGTCCCAAGACTTGCCTTAGAGGCAAGTATTCCATTCAAGGAAGAGGGGCTAGGCGCCCTTTACTTCCATAATGAAGCAAAGGCGCATCCCTCACCCCATTATGCCCCTAGGCACCAATGGGGTGAGATTTCTCCCCATTATACCCCTTTAAGCTAATTCCTCTTCATGACAACTAATTATTGGGCCTCATTGGATAATGAGCTAGCCCAAACTTCATGGCATGGGTTGATTAAGCCATTGGATCTAATCCAATGCAACCCTAATCCAAATGTGACCAATCTAGGTCAATTTCGGGTCAACCTGCCAAAAATGAAGTTTGGCTCCAATAACTTTCTTCCAACTCATCAGGCCCATTGGCGCTGATGAAATCTTCCAAATGGATCCAAGTTATCCAATAACTTGATCATAAGGCTTCTGATTAAAGCAACGTCAAGAGTCTATTGCGTGTGACCCCGTAGGATCCATATGACGATGGCAATGATGTAAACATCATAAGTAGTGAGGGGTATCTAGCAACACATCACTACTACCCATGTCATAGGACTTAAGTCATTATGGCAACAACTCCTAACAAGCAACGAGGATTCCCATTGCATTATAGATCCCTTTGCCTAAACTGATATCCTGCCATTGGATTAGTCTCAAGTTTATCAATCCAATGCATTGGTCATGACTCAACTAGTGTGGCCACACATTCCTGTCATGCACCAATAAGGTGGGGCGCCCCAAAGTGGATATCATGCTTCCTCTAAAAGAAGGGGCAAATTCTACTATTGGTCATCCATGTCTCTACGTGACTTATGACATGCCCAATGACAGTCGTTTTGGTCTCCCAATTACGGAGAGACGTAAGACTGTATCAAAGCATACCCATCATCAAATCTAGACATGAATACCTCAAGTCTAAGGATCAATGCAAACCTCTTGCATGTGAGATTGACTTGTTGACTAGACAAGTCAATCCTCACGGTGGATCACTCTAGTGCATCTAATGCACCTGTATGTCTGCGTTACTGTGCCCCGCACTTAACCAGCCCATACACCAATCTCACATGTACCAAAGCTATCCCATATCTGCTAAGGTACCTTGTCTGGGGATAGCTTATGAGAATGGATCCAATCCAAACTCCTGGGACATTATTTATGCAACTCAATACATCAATGCAGGTAGAGAAGTCTGCATAATAACGACCATGCCTATATAAAGAGTAATAGTTCTATCAAAGTACATTCAAACAATGTCTGACCATGTCCATACATTGGTCTTCAGGGCATATACACCAACACTATGTTGTGACCAGAACCCTGCCCCCTTACACCAAGTTGTAGAAGAGGATTGTGGTACTAGTCCTCCCAGATTTTCACATTCCAAACATCTTCCAACACCAATAAGAGCTTACTGTTCGTAAACACTTGAATGACTATGTCCTCAAGCTGTGCTTTGCTTCGAGCTTCACCGGGACACCCCCTGCACTTGTAATAATCTCCCTTAGAAGATCCATCTCTACAAAGGCTTAGGGCACTCACACCCACATCCTCTTCTTTTGAAAGGCGTTCTTGATTTCATCATCATTGAAGATCTTTTCAGCCAGCGTGGCCTTGCCAAACCCAATGTCCACAATAGCAAGAACAACCACTTCGTCATTTGCGTCCTCATTTTTTCTTAGTAGCAAATCAACCAGATCTCTAATGTCTTTTTAATTGTTTCCTCAACAATATCAAGTCCCAGTAATGAGGAGGTTTCACGATGTGCTTGAGAACGAACCACTGTATGCTCGATGAATGCGCTAAGATTGAGGTTGGAGCCTTCAATGTAGATATTTCACAAACTCTCATTGAGATCCCTGATCTTGTAGCCAATATCGTGAGTGAACTTGACACGTTGATAGCAAGTGAAAGAGAGCACTGTTCAGAGGCACAAGGACCGTGCCTTGGGAGGATTCTTTTGTGAAGCTTTCATTTCGATCGTGATCTGAAACTCATATAGTATGTCATTTTCTTCATATAGGAAGTCTATGATGTTGCTTAGCTAGACTTTTACGGCCGCGGAATCCTTATGTTCAACATCGTTCAAGATAGCTTTGATCCAATGCAGCCTAAAATAGAGCATCATGATCTCTTCACGGACACCAAAGATGATCTTTAACTTTTAATTACAAAGATCTATCAGCGTATTAATAAGCCTGGTGACGAAGGGATCAAGGATGGCTTGGGGTGAGCATTAGGGAGTTCGGTACTAATACTAATACCGAATTTTTTGCACCAAACACCATAAGTTTGGTTTTTAGGTACCAATACCAGTACCGAACTCTATTTCAGGAGTTTGGTACCAGTATTAAAATCCCAAAATTAATTTTTTGAAATTCCCAAACTACTAATGTTTTTGGAGGAGAAAAAGAAGAGGAGAGAAAAAGGGGAACAGGAAAATGAAGAAGAGGAGAGGCGGAGAAGAACAAGAAGAGGAGGAAAGGGAAGGGAGAAGGAGGAGGAGAACAAAGAAGAGAAAAAAAAATTTATACTTTGAGAGTTCGTGATTTCCTAATCTCATATTTGGGATACTGGTACCGGTACCATAATCCCGAACTAAAGTTCAGTACTGGTACTGAACTCTCAAACTCCCAAAGTACCAAATACCAAAAATTTTGATACTATACATTGCTATCGGCACTTCGGGAGTTCATGTTACACCCTGAAAAATTTTACCGTTGACCATATGGTCAACGCTTGCACTAGACGACAAAATTGCTTGACTAAGGATCAATTTCGGTGATTAAGCACCGAAATCGTGAACAGCAACCGTGCGGGACCGCTTGCGCTGGAAAGTTTTCCTTTTTGCCAGCAACACCATGTGCTGATGCCTCACCTTTCCCCCTACCTTTCCTTTGCCTTGACTCCACAGCAAACAATCTGATTCCCTTCTATTAAATTCTCCTTCCGCAGATCCATTCTCGCACTGCGCACGCCACTCCTTGAGCCCCATGCCATTTCCTTCTCTTCACGTCTCCTGCTGCACGCGAACGAGACTCCGTGTCTTCCTCTATCTGCGTCCTTTCCCCTCACCCTACGAAGGAAGCTGCGAGCGCTCACCTGCATCTTCCTCCTCTCACGCGCCGAAGCTTCATCGGACCTCCTACCCGCGTCCTCCTCCTTCCGTCCGGCCGGCGAGATCCTACTGTCCCCCCTCGTTACTCCGGCCACCAAATCCGGCCACTTCCTCCCCTGATTCACGCGTACGCGAGTGGTGGCGGGGACGAACGGAAAACTTGGGAATCCGGTCGCAGCTCACCTCCGGCTCCTCCGTCCACCCTCGGCAGACCCTTCCGTCACCTGCCAGCTCTTCTACGCCGCCTTCCCCTCTGGATCTGGCGAGATACGCGAGCGGCGCCGCCAACGTATTTTCCCTTCGATTCCGACAATCCCAGCGTCTCCTTGGACAACCGACGGTACGGCCGGACTCACATCGCCGGCAGCTATCTCATAACACTCCAGAAGTTCTGATCCGCCGCCGGAGTTACAGTTCCGGCGACACTGTAGCGGCATCCCTACTATTCCGGTGAACTCCGAAGTTCATGCCGACGTAGTGCTCTGCGTGTTCGGGTTGGTTCTTGCGTATTCCGACGCTTACGGTGGTAAACGTTCGCACGTGGCTGCGAACAAGGTTAGTGCTCTAACTCCCCTTTTCACGAAGGCATCATAGAACGCATGCGGTTAGGGCTATATCACGTTTGGAACCGTAGAATACACACCTGCATGTTATGACGTTAGCTTGTTGTCTACGCTAGGAATACGTTGGTGTTTGCAGCGTTGGACGATTATACATATATTGTTGGTTGGATCTTATTGCGCAGACCTACGTATCGAGGTAGGGTCCTTTCCTGCCTTTCGTTATGGTGCCAAATGCATGTTTAGGATAGGGCACCTTGCTTTCAGTTCTATCCGTTGAGTTGTATCTGATGCCTATGTAGTCATGTCCTGTTTATTTGATCATACATATGCTTGAGTGATATCTGTTTTTATGCCGTTGTTTACCCTGCATGATAGTATGATTGTTATGTAGCTATGGCTGTATATTAGCCTTTGTGGAGCCCCATTTCCCGGGTTGTTGATTTATGCTGAGTTTATGCTGTATACCGGTCTGGACTGAGGTGAGAGTTAGCTGGTCGACCGAGGTTTAAGACCGTAGCCGATGGGGATGTGGCTACGAGGTTTTGTGCGGGCCTGACCTGCGGTTTTCACCGTGGCTTCGCGACCACTGGCTGCTGTTGTTGTCGACAGATGATGCCCCGACTTGTCGTTTATCGGCATCGGGATGACGGTGTTGGACGCTACACCGACGGGCTGCTAACGAGCAGTCGTTCCCCTGGTTGAGCTACAAGGGGACCACTCCTACGGAGTGCGAGTCCTACGGGACGACTTGGCCCAGCTCAATTGATTTGTTGTTGCATGGTTGCTGTATTTTTCCATATACTGCTGATTTACGTTATTTGTACATGCTGATATATGCTCATATAGGACCTGGTTAGATGTTGTGGAAACAATCCTTACCTTATGTACATGCATCATATTCACTATATCATCCCTACTTAGCCCTTATGGCTAACCCCCTACTTCCCTCTTTCTACTTTCAGATTCGGACGCTGCTCCTTCTGGAGCCGATCTAGATAGTTAGATGTAGTAGACCCCATGGGGAGATGCACTGTGGTACTTTTTATGTACTTTATGTTGAGTCATGTATTTGCTATGTATTCGAGGGATGTTGCAGTCGATGTGGTTGTATATATATACTTGTGTATGCCCGGTCGTGGACCGGATGACTCTGTATTTTATTTGGGTTGTATTATGAGCTGTACCTGTGTGAGTGGTTTCTAGCTGTTGGGTCGGTTCTGCGGTGTTGACTTTGACCGTAGGTTGACCCTAACCGTCTTGCGCGCCTCAATGTTTGACCCACTGGGGCGTGGGCCCAGGTCTCGCATCGGGGCGTGACAGTTCGAGAGTTTGGTACCAATATCGAACTTTAGTTTCGGATTGCGGTATTGGTATGTGTATCATTTGCTCATCCGAGAGGATAACCATCATTTCATTCTTTTTGAACTTTTGGCAATAGAAAAGTAACCGATATAGCTTTAACCATGTAATGCTTATTGGGAAAGGAAGATATGGACTTCCAATCCCAAGAAAAGTTTTGCACACTTCTTGGGATATCGGTGATGATGTCGAAGAGTAGTGGTTATAATGACGTGTTAGCAAGACATCCATTTCGGAACTATCTCCATCACTTTTTTTAATTCTCAATACAAGAAATTATTAGCATAATATAATTTAGAAAAGAAAAGTACCTGACGTAATAAGATATGAATCAGGGTGTGTATGTGTCTAAATTGATAATTAAACATGAAGGTCAAGAATCCTATAATCCTATCCAAGTATCCAACACTAAATGTGCGTGTGTGTCTATAATTAAACATTGTTCTTTGTATTAACATGTCATAACAGTTTTCTGCAATTTACTTCAGTGAGATTCCATTTTCTTCTTCCAATAGAAAGCCCTTGGCTACCCATAACTGCACGAGAATTTCCTTGTGAAGATCGGATTCTTTATGAAGTAAAGAACATTGAAGTAGGCACAGTTTGAGATGCGATGAAAACTTTTTGTAGCTCAAACGTAACGCTTCATGGACTCTGTCTAGAAGATTGGTTCTATGTGAGCATTCAAAACTATGATTGATGTTGTGCCAATCATTCAAATAGAGTTTTCCATGTGCAGATCCCCCTACAATGGTGATAGCAAGGGGATGCCTTTGGCATTTCTTCAAGATCTCTATGCCAATTCCCTTGCGGTATTTGATGCCTCTTTCCCGCTCTGCTTTCTTAGTGGCTTTCTTATACAGGAGAAACCAAGAATCATTGTCAGATACTGCTTTATTTCGTGAATGCAAATAGCATTCACACCGTTAGCAACATCTACCTCCTATGTTGTGACCATAACCCTGCCCCCTTACACCAAGTTGCAGAAGAGGATTGTGGTACTAGTTCTCCTAGATTTTCACATTCCAAACATCTTCCAACACCAATAAGAGCTTACTATTCGTCAACACTTGAATGACTATGTCCTGAAGTTGTGCTTTGCTTCGAGCTTCACCGGGACACCCCCTGCATTTGTAATAATCTCCCTTAAAAGATCCATCTCTACAAAGGCTTAGGGCACCCACACCCACATCCTCTTCTTTTGAAAGGCGTTCTTGATTTCATCATCATGGAAGATCTTTTGAGCTAGCGTGGCCTTGCCAATACCAATGCCCACAATAGCAAGAACAACCACTTCGTCATTTGCATCCTCATTTTTTCTCAGTAGCAAATCAACCAGATCTCTAATGTCTTTTTTAATTGTTTCCCCAACAATATCAAGTCCCAGTAATGAGGAGGTTTCACGATGTGCTTGAGAACGAACCACTGTATGCCTGATGAATGCCCTAAGATTGAGGTTGGAGCCTTCAGTGTAGATATTTCACAAACTCTGATTGAGATCCCTGATATTGTAGCCAATATCGTGAGTGAACTTTACATGTTGATAGCAAGTGAAAGGGAGTACTGTTCGGAGGCCCAAGGACGTTGCCTTGGGAGGGTTCTTTTGTGAAGCTTTCATCTCGACCATGATCTGAAACGCATTAAGTATTTCATTTTCTTCGTATAGGAAGTCTGTGATGTTGCTCAGCTAGACTTTTATGGCCGCGGAATCCTTATGTTCAGTATCGTTCAAGATAGCTTTGATCCAATGCAGCCTGAAATAGAGCATCATGATCTCTTCGCGGACACCGAAGATGATCTTTAACTTTTAATTACAAAGATCTATCAGCGTATTAAGAAGTCTGGTGACGAAGGGATCAAGGATGGCTTGGGGTGAGCATTAGGGAGTTCGGTACTAATACTAATACTGAATTTTTTGTACTAAACACCCTAATTTGGTTGTTAGGTACCAATACTAGTACCGAACTTTATTTCAGGAGTTTGGTGCCAGTATTAAAATCCCAAAATTAATTTTTGAAAATTCCCAAAGTACTAAAGTTTTTGGATGAGAAAAAGAAGAGGAGAGAAAAAGGGGAAGAGGAAAATGAAGAAGAGGAGAGGCAGAGAGGAACAAGAAGAGGAGGAAAGGGAAGGGAGAAGGAGGAGGAGTAAGAAGAGGGGAACAAAGAAGAGAAAAAAAAATTTTATACTTGGCATCTGATTCAGCAATAGCCTGGTGACGAAGGGATCGAGGATAGCTAGCGGTGAGCATTCGGGAGTTCAGTACTGAAGCCTTGGCATCTGATTCAACAATAGCATACACTTTAGCATGGGCTACTGGTTTTGTGGATGTTAAATCTTTCCTTTCATTCTGTGGATAGTCTTTAACTAGATGTCCTTGCTTACCACAAGCAAAACATGCACCAATAAGTCTATAACATTGTTTGGTCTCATGTTTCCCTCCACAACTAGCACAAGAAAGAAGCCTTGGTTGTGTTTTGATGTAGAATGGCCGAGTGATTGCTTATGCTTCTAGACAGTTGAAAACTTATGAGCAGAATTACCTAACACATGACTTAGAGTTAGCTGCTATCATTTTTGCACTAAAAATTTGGAGACATTATTTGTATGGCCAAACATTTGAAATATACATTGATCACAAAAGTTTGAAATATATCTTCACTTAGAAAGAGTTGAATATGAGGCAAAGAAGATGGATAGAGTTATTAAAAGATTATGACTACACCATTTATTACCGATCAAGTAAAGCTAATGTGGTAGCAGATGCTCTGAGTAGAAAATCTTCAAATATTGTGGCAACTCTTATCGACTTCGTTACTTCAGTTCAATCCGACGCAGTAAATCTACTTTTACTGTTTGGACCCTTATCTAGTGTGTAATATATGTCCATACTATGTGATAGTAATTATACAAACTTCTTTTTGGAATATCAAGTAGATTTAACAACCTACACCTAGAGCTCTTATTTGCATAATTTGGATCCAGAATGAAATTATAGTCAAATTTTGCACCTAATCCTAGAAATCCAGAAATCTCAATGTCACAATTCTGACCTCTTGCTACTTCACAAACCATAACTTTTAATTCCATTCTAAGTAAAACTTGTTTTTAATTTTATCCTTACGTGAGATGGATACCTTACATTTGCTAGGATTATAATGTAAGAATTGATCAATTTAAACGGGTTCTCATTCATGTGATATGAAGCCAAAGTATGCATTCGAGTGGAAGTAAAGCTAGAGTTAATGAGGGCATACATGTAGTAGTTTTCCTTATTTGCTCCAAGTCCTTAAAAGTGCAAGCAGGACTTTGGAGCTAAGATCAAGTTAAGTGGAGGGTCTCTATGAGTCAACTCAATCGTGGGGCTAGTTTTACAATTTTTCTCTTCATCCTATCCTTATTGCCATTTTTGGCCACTTGTTTACTATTTTGAGAGTTAGTGTATTCTCCTTTCTATGTCTCCATCTTTTTGGGCTATTTTTTTAGAAAAAATTCACTTAGGAGAAAAAAAAATACAATAAATATAAATACAAAAGTTACCAAATTCATTATATATTTTTTTTCTCTCCCATATGAATTCTTTCCAAAGAAATAAACCCATGTCCTTGCAAAATATTTTGCTCTCGTAGGAGACTGACTTTTTGCATGTTGCAATCTGCAATATTTAATTCTACATCTTTTCTTGTCCCCATATGTAGTTATATTTCAATGTTTGTTAGTCATCTTTTGTTGTTATTGTTGTCCAAATCTTTTTATCTTTTTTTTTTTTGCTTGAACAATTGAGCTACTCTTTATTTCCTTATCTTTATTTTTTTTCCTCTCTTCTTGTCTGACCACGATTTGGTATCAGAGTCAAATTAATTTTCCTTCTCCCTCTTCTCTCTACCCTCTCATTTTTATCTTTGCCATCTAATACATCATCATGAACATCCTTATGTAAATGGCTGCTCAACATTGCCAAGATTGAATTTCTAATAAATATAGGGTTCCATATGATTAGATTATAAGATGGAAACATAGCATTGAAAGAGCTTACCAAACATTTAAAATATATTTTAATTAATGTATATTTGCATACTAAGAGCAAAATAAATTCAAAAAAATAGAAACCACTAATATTGTACTGATTAAATTGTGCTATATGTGTTTATTATTAGGCACTTAATATTTTCTTTTAAAAAAAATTAGCAAACTAAGTTATATGTTAATTGAAGAAGATTCAAGTAATATATAGTGAATACAATATCAAAGAAGGTTATTATTGGATTTGATCTTAAGCAACAACAACTAACAAAATCTTGAATGATAAAAAATGAAGTAGAGTGACAATAATATGCTTATATTTGAGATAATCTTACAATAGTGACAACATCTAGAGAGGTTAATCATAACATTAAGATATCATTAGTCGATGGAGACCACAATCTTTGACCATACACTCTTGAGGGAGAAACCTCCAAATTTTCGTATGATCATAAAGTATTTCAATCAAATACATTTCTTATGTCTTTTTTGAGAAATAATTTATATGAATATCAAGCATAATGAATTAGGTACTATGTAAATTGATGTATTTTATAATTCCAAGCTTATCATCAATATCAAATGCATTTAGTTGAATTAGTTAATTAGGTTGTATAAATAATTTATTGGAATTTATATATTATTTGCATAATTTATCAAACTAAAAATATTATTTTTAATTACGATAAATAAACTTTTCACCACTTGTAACTATTTTTTTTTTATTGTCTCACCGAGTTAGGTGTCACGCCCACAATTACCCTAATAAAAATTTTTAAAACTAAGCTGCCGGAAGTAGAGAGATGAGTCACGCAGGGCTCAAAAATAACTAAATGTCCCACGCAGGGGACCCAAGAACAACAGAGACGCGGAAGCAAGACACGAGCTTGACAGAAGGGCGCGACCGGCAGGTGGTGGAGCACCACCTCAGCCTCACGAACACAAACGAAGATGGAAGGAACCCGAACGAAGAAGAGACCTACGCGCAGGCAGAGAAGCTCGAAGCGCCAAACAGATAGTGCAAAAGAGGAAGAAAAGAACTGTACGCAGACAGCAAAAAGGGAGAAATACGCACGTCTACACGCAGGCAGACAAAACGAAGAAGACAGACGCGTCCAAGCGCAAGTGGACGAAAATACAGAAAACCACTACTGAAAGATCACGCACCGAAACACCAAGTTCCCGACGAAGCCGGACGAACACACGAACGGCGAAAGAGGTCCGGAGGAGAGAGCAGACGGAACTGGATCTGACGAGATTCGAGGGGAGGACGAAGTTCGCACGGGGGAAAAGACGACGCCGAGAAATGGAAACGAACGAAGGGAGTGTTACCTCATCGAAGTCGGATAATTGACTCCGCCGCAGCTACGCCAAGCTGGAGGAAGAAGAAACGAAACACGGAGCACCTTCGACGTCGCACCGCCACACAACCGCCCACTGGACGCCGGAAGGTTGGCCGGAGTTCGCCGCCGAACGCCGGACCGAGAGGGGAAGGGAAAGTCAGAGCCGAAAGCTGGAGAATGCTGGGGAAATCGCCCGAGAGCAGGGGAGGAGAAACGAAGCAAAAGCCCATACTCACAGACGGGCGTCGCCTATATGGCGTCATTTCGTATACCTCCAGCCAGCTCAGACGCCAGGTGGACGAACCCACGTCCGCCGCCTGGATCCACGTAGGAAGTCATTCGAACGCGGTGCCAGACAAGCAACCATGTCGGACGTCAACGCCTCCTTAGCCAAACACGAACCGCCACGCGGTCGTCGACCTCACGTCGCCCGTTGAGAACGGGACTTCACGCGCACTCGGGAGACGCCACCATCGCCAGATGTTTCCTGCCACGTGGCCGGGATGCGCTACCCAAGTTCCTCGCGCCAGCCGCCCAGTCTCCAGACCCGAAGACGATGCTTCATTGTCCACAGCATACGCGCCACGCGGACGCTCTGCCCGCCGTCGAAGCCCCACGCGTCATCGCCGCGTCTGCCCGAGGTCGCCGCCGACCTCGCTTCCCTCGTCTGTCAGCGCATCTCACCGGAAGACGAGACGCCCGCCGCTCACCTCCACGCGCCTGAAGATCTCGCCGGATCTTTCCCTCTCCGCGTGCTCCACGTGTCGAGCCTGCCGCCGGATCCCAGCCACCTGTCGCCGGCCGCCGCAGAGGCTCGTGGGCGTGTGGCGTCTCCAACGGACGCCGCCGTCCACCCTTAATTAAACGCCGCCTGCCTGCCCAATTTCAATGTCGAGCCCTAATTTGGCTACGGCTTGATTTTGGGTCGATTTTGACCAAGTCAACGAGCCCGTTGACTGGTCCAAATCGGGCCTTAATTTTGGACCTAACATTAGGAATCATCACGTGATTCATGGAAGATAGCAAACCAATTAATCTTCATATTAAAAAAATTGGAGAATTTATAAGAAGGACCATTTTATTTTTTTTATATTAGGGCACATAATTTTCTTAATTGACAATTAGGACCTCAAACCTTTTCTATACCAAAAATATATATAAAAAGTACATTACATATATACAAAATATGAAGTACATTACATATTTGAGAAACACCATCATCTATATAAATATACTTTTATGTCAATTATTTTCTCATCTAAATCGCAATGAAAACTTCCATTAGATGAATTGAATTTTTTAAGGTTAAGTTGCAATCACCACTAGAAGGCTTATTATGAACAACCACAATCCCTATAATTAGAGTTGGAAAAAACTAATTTGATATAAAGTTAGGTAGATTTGAATTTGGCAAAATCATATTGAGGTCATAATTAGCTCAATCCATTTTTGACTCAAAATTAGTTGGATTGAGTTGGGCTATAAATAAGAAATTCAAATGGTACACTTTGTCAATGATTTTACATGTAGTCATTAAGCCAAAAAGGGCACTCCTACATGAAAGTATTTATACCTAGTCATAATTTAGAATGAGACACTTATAGTAATATTATGAAATTTTAAGGCATTTTTATCACACCCCTAGATTATGATATATCTTGAAATAAAATCAATATCACATGAAAGATGAAAATTTTGTTATATGTACCCATGATGAAACATATTACACAACCATTTGCTCAACATGACTAATTTAATTAATTATACTAGCATCACATAGGAGGTGACACCATCCATATATTGATTCTAGTTTTCATCCAAATAATAAGATTCTTTTCATAATATAAAACTCATATATTTGATTTAAACCAACAATATCTCTTATTTCATTAAGGACAAGCCAAATTATTGTTTAATACTATTGTACGAGCAAGTAACAACATTATACAACATCGCTACAATATACATGCATTTTCTTATAAGTACCAACACATATCAAACACAACATCATAAAAGTTCAACATACAAACTTCAAGGCATTGATTTTATTTTTATCACCCACAAGACTTGAAGCCCAAAGCAAACCTACAATTGATTTAGAAGAAAATGAATAAGCAAATATGCCCACCAAGTAACTATGAATAAGTGATAACAAATCATGAAATAAGTAATATCACTTCAGCGGTGATTTCATCAAGTTTTCATTAATCATAATATCTCTTAAAAGTATTAAATTTCATGAATGGATCCATAAATAAGATTAAGCAATATCATGATGCTTTAAAGATGGAGTATTAGAACCATAAAACAGAGTCCACTAATTTAGACATAACATCAAATTTGTATAGTGAAAAATAATACATAAAATGAATCTTCCCCATTCATCCTCGTTAAGATGAGATCAACTGGAGTTCATCATGACCTCTCACATATATGACATATCGGATTCTAGAGCTATATTACTAGCGCCTATCTATTCAATATGATATCTTGAATATATTACAAGATCTTCAATGGTAACTTAGTAGCTTTGGTTGGTTGCAATATAAATATATCCAATTATAATAACTTATGCCACTACATCACTTCTCATTTGCACAATGCCACTGGCCCACTGTAATGAGTAATGTAAGTAAAGAAAAGCTCTATCTTTGTCTCTCACTCTCTAGATGAGCCACTATCAATTATATTGCTAGGAGTATCACTAGAAAGATTGACATTATCTCCTTTTATAGAAGAGAACAAACTCTTCTAAAGCCCTATTAATTAATTTTACATGTGCCAACTTCATTCTTGCACTCTCCTTTCTACTCTTCTCCTTAACTATTTATTCAAATTTCTACAGCATTTAATGATGTGATTTTGCATTTCACAATGATAACACTCAATGTTCTTTATTATCTTGATATTCTAGGCCTTCAATTTTGTTTATTCTTATACTTTCTATATCAAGGATGCATACGAAGAAGAAGAATGACATATTGTCTTTCTCCTTCTCTCCACATTTAGTATTCACTAAACTCATAGATAAAGACAAATTAAAATTGAATTAATTATTGAGACTCTAAAAAGTCTTCTAATTATCAATAAGAGTATTTTATGTAAATCAATTATTGTTATTAGTGGGTGAATGCCTAAATTTGGCTTAGCGGTGTGTTTAGATGGATCAACCTCTAGAACTCATTTTCATTTTTCCCTTTGGTATACCTATAACAAAAATGAAAAAAAAAAGATCTCAAAGGATCTGGGACTTTCTCCCTCTAACTATCAAGTCAAACTTTATAGATGTATGTGGAAATAGATTTTAAAAACATATGGCTTAGTTGAACCATGTAGGGTATATAGTATTTATGCATAGTGTATATGAGTGATTCTCTATTTTGTAATACTTGATCTCATATTCTTAGATCATTTATGCTTCCCAGTTATATTCTCTTCATGGAGCTTCTAGAAAATCAGCCAAGGAAGTTTAATTATTTTGCTTAGTAATAAATTAGCTAGTTTATGCTATTAAGAATATGTTCTTATGAGTATCTTTTTTTAGTGGTTCAATCTTATTGGACATATTCTTCAAGTGATTCAGAATTTTATGGTTAAGCAAAACTTAGGGCACCATAGTGCTTATCTCCTAAGACCTTTTTATTGAAGGCTTCCTCTTAGGGGTTTTGTCTGGAGGCTTTCTCGTGAGAGTTATCTCTCAAGAGCTTTTTTCTAAGGGGCTTTCTCCCAAGGACTATCTTTTGAGGATTTTATTTCAAGGGTTATCTCCCAAAGACCTCATACTAACACACCTTCCTCATGATTGTTTATAATTTCTAGTTGTTGTAATAAATTCCTTATATGCTAACACCATTAATATCAAAAGGGGGCATAATGCCTGCTCTTAATCTTTAGAATCATTTTCATAAACGTTAATTGATTTATTATACCTTGTATCCCTTCAAGTGATTAATAATAAGAGAAAAAATTTATTTCTTCCTATCTTTTTGACATGTAATTCACTAGGTTACACCAAAGTGTTATGTCCATTATTCTCTTTTAATATATAATTATGAAAATTATCTTCTACTCATTATATAATATAACCATAGGCATGCCTATGTATCAACTTCTAGTCATCATTTAGATACTTGTGGCTTTGCATATTCACCTAAAATTGGAGCATTTTATCATACAAGAGATCTTTCATTTTCTTTATTCCAAGTATAATAACTAGTACTATAGAGGCTAATAATTATACTAATATTAACTTTCATCATAAATAATCAAATGATTTAGCTTAGATTAATAACAATTTTGGGGAAAATATACAAGTAACCAATTCATAATAACACAAAAAGGTGCCTAGTGAAATTGATTGTTACACACTTACGTCATGCACATATTAAAGCCAATAAGTTGGATATATTTACTAATATGCCACTTGCATCAAGCCCGAATTAGAACCAAACTCATTCATCAGCATTACCATGCAAACTCATTTGAGAATGATGAAAAAAAAAAAGCATTGAGGCAATAAATAAAGTAACGAACCTGTAAACTTGGTATCAAAAGTGGTTGGGAAAGTGGATGAATGTTTGATGTAATTGCCATGGCCATCCCTAATTTTAACAAGTGGAATCTCTCTGATTGCAGGCCAACCTGGGTCATCTTGCAAGAAGTTGGAGAGTAGAGATTGATTTGTGTACCACAGTATTAGCTTCTGAAGCGATGTCCAGTGTGGTCGGTTGTACACCAACCAGTTTGGTAAAGAGAGGTTTCCCACGTCGTGGACCTCCACAGCTAAAATCTCTAGTGCAGGGAATCCGCTGAAGGAATTGATATTAGTTTCATGGACCCGTAATGAAGTCAGGCGGGTGGCTTGACGAGTCAGCCCCTCTGGCAGGGATGACAACTTGGGGCAAGAGTTAACTATTAGTTCATTCAACTGTGGCATGGCCACTGTCCCTCCAACCTCTGGCACCCAATCCCACGCCTCCAGGTTAGGAAAGTTAAGCAAACAAAGTTTCTGTAGACGAGGGAACAACACCTGAGAAGATGATGCACTTTTTGATCCTCCACTCTCATGTGCAAGTCCATCACTTGTTGAAGCCTCCTCGTATCCAAAAAATTCAGCACCAATATTGGTTACCGCATCTAATTCGTCTATATTTAGGATTTCCAGATTCGGCAACTTCCCCAAGGGCGGAAGTAGCAAGCAATTATAACAACTACGAATGACTAATTCTTTTAAGTTCGGAAGGAGCAAACTAATACTGCTGGACATTAACCACTGTGGAAATCGATGGCCCAAGAAGCTAGAAATATCAATTTGGCGCACACACGACGGTGGATGAAGTGCCACATCAAATATGCTATCATTTATACCATCTTCAGAGTAATCCAATTTTAGGACCAGAAGGTACTTCAAGGCCGTCAATGATATGTTTAACCCATTCACATTCAGATTGGATCTTGCACTTATCCTCAAATAAATGGAGAGCTCTCTAAGCTTGCGAAGCTGGCATATTTCTTCCAAGGAGCATGAGCTACTACTACTACTACTGCTGTTGTTACTGTTATGGCTAGAAAATAAGCTAACCGTAGCTCCTTTGAGTACGTTTAGATGCTCCAACCTAGCTATTCCTGATGGTAATTCCTTCAGTGACGTATAATCAACATTCAGTGTCCTTAGATTGAGGAGTTGTACCACCCCCTTAGGGAGGGTGTGTAATTTATTGCATGCTTCAAGGATCAAAAATTGCAAATTTTGTAAGCTTTCTATGCTTTCTGGAAGTGACTCCAATTTTTCACAACCGTAGAGATTTAGGTACCTCAAGTGTAACAAATTTCCAGCAGAGTATGGTAAAGACTGGATGTTTGTGTAACAAAGACGAGCAACTCTAAGACGTCGAAAGTTTTTGAGGCAATCTTCAACGTCCTTGTCATCTAGCATTTCAGCCTTGTGATATAGCATCAAGGTCCTTAGTGACTTGTGCTTTTGGGTCACATGCAAGATAGGTTTGATATCCTGGGACTTTGAGGCTACGATGGATAACCGACGCAGCTTTCGGGTGTCATCATCCGCTGGCAACCTTTTATTAATATCAGTGATGACCAAGTTCTCGCCTCTTGCCAAGAAATGACACATCAACCTCAACAAGTCGTGCATCTTGCAATACCTAAACCCCTGCAGAAGGCTTCTTTGTATTAACTCGTCAAGGTACCCATGTGCAATTTCCTCCAGCGAGGGATACTCTTCTCCTTCTACTTCAACTACAAAACCCTCAGCTACCCATAACTGTACGAGATCTTCCCTAAAAAGTAGAGAATCTTCAGGAAATAAAGAACAATGAAGAAAGCATTGCTTGAGGTGCGACGGCAAATCTTCATAGCTCAAGTATAAAGCTTGATGGACTCCTTCTGGAAGCCCTTCCCGCGACCATGCCGAATTGCATTCGACTCGTTCCCATTCCCACTTATTGAGTTTTCCACATAGCACTCCTCCTATAGTGGTGATGGCTAAGGGAAGCCCATGGCATTTCTCCACAATCCTCATCCCAATGTCCTTGAGGCTTTCGACTTCTCTTTCCTCGTTTTCGTTCTGGGTAACTTTTTTGCACAGGAGTAACCAAGAATCCTTCAAAGACAGTTGATCCACCTTATGTATATGAATCGCCTTCATTTGTTTTGCAACCACTTCTTTACGCGTGGTGATCAGGACCCGGCTCCCAACTGCGCCATCTTGCAAAGGCATGCGCAACCAAATGTCCCAGATTTTTGCATCCCAAACATCATCCAGCACAAGGAAGAACTTAATATCTTTCAAGCGATCTTCTTCTCAAGCATCTCTTTGGTCATAGCTTCAAGCATCTCTTTGGTCACAGCTTCACCCGGAGTTCCCTCTGCTTGTAAAATAATGTCCTTTAGAAGATTCGTCCCTATGGCCTCTTGGGACACGCACACCCACATGGTCTTTTCGAATTCGGTCTTGATTTTGTGATCATTGAAGATCATCTGAGCCAGGGTGGTCTTGCCAATACCGCCAAGCCCCACAATAGCAAGAACGACTACATGGGTTTTTGCACCCTCATCCTTCCTCATGAGCAAATCAACAAGATCTCTGGTGTTGTTTTCAATTGCTTCCCCAACAATATCACGTTCCACTCTCGAGGAAGTCTGGCGATGTCCTGGAATAACCTCCTTTCTTTGCATGTTGGACTCTGTGAGATTGAGGTCGAAGTTGGATTTCATGGTCCAGATCTGTTCCACCCTCTGGTTGAGATCCCTGATTTTAGAGCCGATTTCATGAGTGAACTTCACCTTTCGAAAACAACCGAAAAGAGGCAGCATCCGGCAGCCGATGGACGGCTGCTCCTCCAGAAGGTGCTCTCGTGAAGCCCACTCCTTGGCCAAGATCCAGTACTCGTCAAGGATGTCGTCTGCGTCGTACATGACATCGTTGAGGTTGCTCAGCCAAAGTTTTACGGTCTGCCGAGTAATTTGCTGTTGTTCAGCATCGTTGAGGACAGCTTGGATCAAAAGCAGCGTGTTACGCAGCTTCGTGATCTCATCGGGGACGCCCAAGATCAAGGTTAGCTCTTCTTTAGCCAAGTCGACCAATTTATCAATAAGCTTGGAGACGATGGGATCCAGGAAGAATTCCATTTTCTTCTTCGATTGCTTTTGGCAACAAGAGGATTCAACTCTTGGGTAATGCTTAATGAAATCGGAAGACTCAGATGGACGGAATGCCTAAGCCGGAGAGCACTCGAGAGGAAATAATTAAGAAGACTGCGTTTCTATAAAAGGAAGGGACTCCCCATCTCTATTTTACACATCTTGAAGCATCATTTAAAACACGAATTCCAAAGTAATTAAGAAGAGACTTAATCCTGGTTAAGCTCTTTTACTTTTAAGCTGTGGTTTAAAAAAAATGAAATCATCTCTTCTCCCTAAAGCTTGAGAAGCTTGCCCTAAAAATCATCCCTTTTTCCTCCCCGTCCCACTCCATTGCCCGATGAGAATGAGCCAAGCCTCTTCTCTGGCGAAATGGCAACAGTGAATGTAGTCTCGATCGCATCATTTTTTTGCTCCCCTAGCTAGGTTACCATCTCTACCTTCTCTTTTGATGTTTCTCCTCTTAGCTTATCTTGAGACTGTAGCAAATGGTGGTTGGACGACAACTGCATCTGTTCTTCTTAAGAGATGATCAAGTCGGGTTTATTGAGTGTTACATCTGGAGCAATTCTCATTTCTATCAAAAAGGGAATTGATAAAACTGTGTAGAAGCTAGTTGAAAAACTAGAGAAGAAAGCAAGACTTGTAAAGGGACGCGGTGTTATTAAAGGTAAAGTATTTGTTTATTTATGTGATTTCCAGTTGTTTCGTATGCAAATAAATGGTAGTTCTTCTACATCCCAATTTAGAAAAAAAGCCATCAAAACATTGTACATTGGAATGCATCAATCAGTCACTTTCATTTTTTTATCTTAAAGAGACATGTTTATTAGACATTAGTTGATACATTTGGAGAAATGTTGTACTACCCTGACTAGGGCTGAGCATTCGGTAAAAATCGAAAAACCGAAAACCGATTTACCGAAATTGAAAAACCTATTACCGAAATCGATACCGAACTTGGTATTTACCGATCGGTAAATTACCGAATTACCGATCGATAAATTGGTAAATTACCGATTTTACTGATTTACCGATTAAAAAATATTAAAATATTATATAATTAATCTATTAAAAAATTTATTAAAATATTAAAATATTACCTAATTAAAATATTACCGATTGGTAAAAATCGATCTGTAAATCGGTAAATTACCGATAAGAAATTAAAGATTAATAAATAAAAATTTATTTTTTATATATTAATATATATATATATAAATACCGAACCGAAAACCGAAATCGAAATTACCGAACCGATTTACCGATTTACCGATCGGTAAATTCAGTAAAAACCGAATTATGCTCACCCCTAACCCTGACTCAAAGAAAATATGAAATACCAATTTGTATCTAAGTGCACTCGTTGCTATCTTGCATGATTAACACCTCTAAAAATTTTGTTTTAATATTTTTATAAATACTCATGCTGGATAGTGTATGGCCTTTACTTTTGGCAGGGACATGGAAGATCATTGTGGCTAATGCATAGATTTTATACGGTAAATGGAGGTTGTGGATATGTAAAGAAGCCGGATTTCTTGCTAAAGGTTAGGCCAGACGATGAGATTTTTGATCCTAAAGTCATTTTACTCGAGAAGAAAACTTTAAAGGTGCAATTGATTTCATTTGCTTATGTTTCTTTCTTGAATAAAAGTTAAACATTATGGATGAAGTATTCGTATTTGCAACAGGTGAAAGTTTATTTGGGAGATGGCCGGTGTATGGATTTTATTCAAAGTGTGTTTCAGTAACGTAAAATCTAGAACAAATAACGTAGAATATAGAGCTTTTAATGTAGAATATGGAACAATAACGTAAAATCTAGAACAAATAACGTAGAATCTGAAATAAATAATGTAGAATATAGAGCTTTTAACGTAGAATCTGGAACAATAATATAGAATCTAGAACAAATAACATAGAATCTATTGCAATAATGTAGAATCTGGAACAAATAACGTAGAATATGAAGTTTTTAACGTAGAATCTAGAATAAATAACGTAGAATCTGGAAAAATGACGTAGAATCTGAATCAAATTACAGTAGATATTGTAGAATTTGAAAAAATAACATGAATCTGGAATAAATAATGTAGAATCTACTGAAACAATATATTACAAACTGTATTTAAAAAGCAATTAGTGCCCATAATTACAAATTGAAATATCCTGAGTGATTTGGGCAATTGCATCCTAAAACAATATATTACAAATTGTATTTGTATTTACCAAGCAATTACAAATTGAAACATCTATATTTGCTACTGTTAATACAAGTATATCATCCTGAACTAGCTATAGACCCTCTAAAGAGATCTAAAGCAATTGTGGCTATTATATTGCTTCGGGAGGGGAGTATGTATCAAAGTGTGTTTGAATAAAATCCATACGCCGGCCATCTCCCATATAAGCTTTCACCTGTTGCAAATACAAATCCTTCATCCATAATATTTAACTTTTATTCAAGAAAGAAACATAAGCAAAAGAAATCAATCGCACCTTTAAAGTTTTATTCTCGAATAAAATGGCTTTAAGATCAAAAACCTCACCGTCGAGCCCAACCTTTTGTAAGAAATCCGGCTTCTTTACATATCCACAACCTCCATTTGTCGTATGATGTCTTGTATTTTTATAGTCTTTTAGACCTATATTTACATATGAATCGAGACCGATTTTCGTATTTTTATATCTCTTTCCAGCTTATTTTATTGATTTTTTTCAGAAGCTTCACTTCTTGTCATGTTGATAAATACAGGACAATTCACTCACTTTTGAAGCTATTTGGAAGTATATTTACGTTCCCGAGTGAATCAAGAATCATGACGAGAAGTTTCACTTCAAACGGAGCTAATTTCCAGAATTATGGCCGTAATTTCCAGTTTGAATTCTCAAGAAGCCCATTTTCATTCAAGCATAATCATATTCCAAAGGCGTGCCATCAACTTTCTCAAAAGAAGCCTTTCAGAAGACGAAAAGTTCGACAGAAGACATTACGGGCATAGTCGTAATTTCACCTACCCGTAATCTTCACATCGGCGACCTTTGACACCATACTATGGTCGGAATGTAAGTCAAGTCAAAGGTCAACTCACCCATAAAATTTCAGACGAAACGGAGTTCGCTACAAAGATTACCGCCATGTCCATGATCCTCATTACACCCGTAATGGTAGTATTAAGTACATCGGAGGGCTGCAATAAATAGGTCGTAACTTTTCCGTTACAACTCCGATTTTGGCATTTTTGGTGTCATTACGACGAGAATTTAATGGCCCTTAAGTGTGTGAACGTTTCAGGAGCCGAAGAAAATCGACGCTGACACTACAGCTATGCCCGTAATCTCCATTACACCCATAATCTCTCTTGCGCAGCCTAAACTTTAAAGAGCCATAACTTTGTCATTATAGCTCCGTTTTTTATTTTTAAAGTGTCAAAACGTAGCTAATTGAAAGCTCCATCAATACATGTGTTCAGATTCTGGATCAGATTCTATAAAAAGGGCGAAATGCCCCTTGGAAGATCGACGGGTCTTGGCTTGGTGTGAAATTCTTGGAGAAAATTTTGGGAGAAGGAGTTCTCTTGTGCTTCAATTCATGAAGGCTTGGAGGAAGAAGATTTCAGCCCCTTTTGAAGAGTTTGTGGTCTTCTATCTTCAATTCTTTTCTATATTTCGATCTTCTTGTAGAGTTTTGTACTTAAACGATGCTATGATAGCGTAAATCTTTTGTTGGAACTGAGGGTATAGTTTCGTTGTTTGTATCTCATTTTCAAACTTGTTATTTCAAGGCAATTTCAATTTCTACTTTGTGTTTATTTGTTCTATGCTATTTTATCACTAGAATTACCTTGATCACGTAATTTCTTTTGTCGGGCGTAGCAAGAAGGACCGAAAGGTAAATTGCGATGTTAGATCTGCTAGTTCGAACATACTCTGACCTATCAAGAAATTGGGTAGGATTTATATGAGGAATTTTATAGTATCTCTGAACTCATTGGATCAATTTAGGTACGGCGAGCCACGAAAGTAGGACGCCGATCTAGATTGATACCGGATTACGCCGTCGAAAGAGGGTAATCTGTACCTTTTGATACTTCCTTGAGCACTTTTAAAATTGATTTGCTATAATTTTGACTCGTTTGAATTTGAGATCTATCAACGAGACGAACCCGACGTTCCGATATCTCTAATCCCTATTTTCTACCAAAAACTTTCTCTTGCCAGATTCGATTTACTTTTAGTTATATTTGCTTTACTTTTCATAATTCAAACCCCTTGATCTGATTGTCTAGGTACTAATTCATAATCTTTTGATACTTGGTCACTGTCCTTGTGGGATCGACATCTAAAGTACTACTACGACAAAACCGTCATGCTTGCGGTTAGTTGTGCGTTAGTACGACACACATCATCATATAAAATCCATGCATTAGTCACAATAATCTTCCATGTCCTTGCCAAAAGTAAAGGCCATAGGTTATCCAGCAAGAGTATTTATAAACATATTCAAACAAAATTTTTAGAGGTGTTAATCATGCAAGATAGCAACAAGGAGTGCACTTAGATACAAATTGGTGTATCATATTTTCTCTAAGTCAGGGTAGTACAACATTTCTCCAAATGTATCAACTAACATCTAAGAAACATGTCTCTTTAAGATAAAAAAATTGAAGCGACTGATTGATGGATTCTAATGTACAATGTTTTGATGGCTTTTTTCTAAATTGGGATGTAGAAGAACTACCATTTATTTGCATATGAAACAACTAAAAATCACATAAATAAACAAAAGTAAAAGAACTACCATATATTTGCATATGGCTTTTTTCTAGGGCAAGCTTCTCAAGCTTTAGATAGAAGAGATGATATCGATTTTTTTTAAACCACAACTTAAAAGTAAAAGAACTTAACTAGGGTTAAGTCTCCTTCTTGGTTGCTTTGGGATTCGTGTTTTAAACCATGCTTCAAGATGTGTGAAAATGAGATGGGAAGCCTCTTCCTTTGATTGAAACGTAGGGTCCCTGCGTAGGCCTTTTTTTCCCGAGGGCGCGCTAACAGCTGGTGGGTTGGCCAGGCTGGCACTATAAGTTTGTGGTAGTGAATATGTTTAGCATAATACCTGGTATCTTATGTATGTTCATAATATACTTTTGGGTAGTTTGCAGTTTCTTAAAAAAAAAATAAATAGTAATAATAAAGGAGGTATTTAATGCATTACATTGATATTAGTTGTTAGAGATGAAAACAATGTAGGTATAGTTCAAATTTGGCTTGCCCCAACAATGAACCCACTATAAAATTGAACAAAACCCAAAAATTGATAGGTTTGGAAAAGTCATTCCACGTTCGACTCTGTTAGCAAATCGACTACCTACTGGATCCCCGACTCGACAATACATTAACTTAAAAATAAAACTAAAACAAATAAAAAATCACAAGTCAAATAGACATAATGATAACAAGAAATATACTAGAGAAGTAGAATGACTTTGATTGTTGTCTCCATCAACAAGTTAGTTGGCAAGTGGTGAGAATAAGTAGTGTGCATAGTCGGCAAGAGTCAGATGAGTGAAGCAACGAGTCAGGTAGATGAGTGATGAGGCTAGAGCAAGAGAGTTGCTAGCGAGAGTGAGAAACTAGTGATAGAAAGTGGCAAGGTCGCCAGTCCTTAGAGTAAGTGGTGACTGGAGAGGCTGCTAGTAATTTTATATTTTGAGTTAAGTTTTAGAATACAAAGAGTTATCCTCATCCTGTTTAATAGGAATCAAGTTTTTTTTAAACCTGACAACAAAACCTAGTCAAAGTGGGTTTTTTTTTAAAGAATTGTGTTAATACAAATTGAGTTTCAGTAATTGTGTCATCTCTTTTAATAATTATGATCATTAACAATTAAAATAACCAGCAATAGTTATTATCTAATGTTTGATGGCCATAACATTTTTTTTCTTTAACAATTGAGTTATCCCCTATTTCCTTTTTTTTTTCTTTTCTTGTAGTCCAACCCCAATGTGGTATTAGAATCAAGCAATTCTTTTTCTCCCCATTCTTTCTACCCCAATGTTAATATGACACATTGGATATTACTAGTGATGGTAGCCAGATAGTATTTTATCAGGTAATCGCTCTGCTTAAACCCATTTATAGATAATTGAGTATTTGTTAATTGAGTTTGATTCAGGCATGGATAGTATATATGCTACCCGAGTCAAGTTTGGTAGCATATGATGGATACCCACTATCCGAACCTAGTATATACATATATTCTAACAAATCCCTAATATTCACCCGTTGTCGCCAGCCAACCTTGTTGTGGCCAATGCCAATCTACCACCACTAGTGGTAGGTCGACTACACATTCGGCTAAGGCAGTAAAGCCATCAGCACCAATGGCGCGATGTTGCACCCTTTGATCAACTTAGAAGGATTGCTCTGTTTTTGCTGCTCTGCCATGAGGGAATACTATTCAGCGATGAGGAGGCAGGCTTCTCGAATGCGATAACTTGTTGTCCATATTTATATGAAATCAGATGGTGAGATCATCAATTAGGAATCTATCTCATTAGCCATTTACATAACTTGTGGATGAAGAATAAAATAAATTTGAAATTTCTAAAAAAATATTTCATAAAGTAATAAAATTTTAGGTACTAATAAATTTTAGGAACTATTCTATAATCTCTATTTTAAAACACATGCATCAATGCCAATATGCCTCATTGGATATTATGCTAACTCGCTGAATAGGTGGCTAGTCTAGTCAAAAAAGAAAAATAAAAATGATTAAATAAGGAAAAAAAAAAAAAAGATAACACAATCCTCCGCTTAGAGAAAATCCCTTTGTTAAAAATTATCCCCATTTTTCTTTGATCATACACTCTTAGGAAGAAACCTCCAAATTTTTGTATGATCATAAGGTATTTCAATCAAAGACGTTTCTTATGTCTTTTTTGGGAAATCATTTATATGAATATCAAGCAAAATGATTAGGTACGATGTATATTGATGTATTTTATAATTCCAATCTTATCATCAATATCAAATGCATTTAGTTGAATTAGTTAATTAGGTTGTACATATAATTTATTGCAATTTATATATTATTTGCATAATTTATCAAACTAAAAAGATTTTTTTTTAATTACGATAAATAAACTTTTCACCACTTGTAACAATTTTTTTTTATTGTCTCGCCGAGTTAGGAAACATCACGTGAGTCATAGAAGATAACAAGCCAAACAATCTTCATATATAAAATTGCTGAATTTATTGGAAGGGCCATTTTATTTTTTATATTAGGGCACATAATTTTCTAAATTGGCAATTAAGACCTCAAACTTTTTCTATATCAAATATATATATATATATATATATATATATATATATATATATATATATATATATATATATATATATAAAGTACATTACATACTTGAGAAACACCATCATCTACATAAATATACTTTTATGTCAAATTATTTTCTCATCTAAATCTTAGGCAATGAAAACTTCCATTCGATGAATTGAATTTTTTTTAATAATTAATATTGAATTAAATATTAATATAGCACTCGTTAACTAGAGTGGAAATGAACTATGATCACATTTTAATCCTTCAAGATTAGCCAACTACAACTTTGTTATTTATTTAATTTAGTTTAGTGCAATAGGAGTAAAATTGATTAGATATGTAATACCCTTGTTCGGTGCCCTAAAAATAGAATAAAAAATAATATAATATATAAGGAAGTAATATTGCTATTATCTTTCGCTTAAGTATTTTAATTAAGTCAAATTCTCATTTAGCTTAATAAATTAATTGATTAATGTGCTTATTAAATGGATTATGACATATTGTTTTAATAATTATAGTGTTCAATTCATTATATACATAAAAGGCAGGTTAATATACGTATTTACTATCCATCTATTCATACTTTTAATTGCATGCTTTTTATATGAAATGTCACGCCCTCAATTACGGTAATATTTTATGTCACGCCCTCAATTACGGTAATATTTTTTTTGTGGATTTTCACGTGAGTCAACACTTGACTCGACTCCAAATACGTCAACGCGACTATCGCAACGGTCGGAACCGCCGGATTGGGCGCGACTGGCAGAGTCGATTCCCCGAACCGACTCCCAACCCGACTGTGGACTCTACGAAAGATCGCTGCCGTTCCAACACGATTTAGATCCACGCTGATGATTCACCGAGAACCAGTGTCATTGAGTTAAATCAGGTTCACCCAAACCCAAACAAGATTCACTCGTGTCTGACCACGTCGGACGAGGTCCACAACAGTTTCCGAGCACGCTCATGTGCCGGAGGGAATCTGATGGGAGTGACCGGACGTCTCCCGCTGGGGAGTCGGACTCACCCACTCGTCCACGGACCTAGCCGACGCTCGGCGATCGTAGACCGTTGTCCACACAGCGTCGCACGCCGGTAATGAAAGAGCACGGCCGGCTCCTCTCTTGCACGTAGGCGAGGACGACCGTAGGCGTAGGCTTGCCTGAAAGTAGCCAACCCAGCCAGCACCAGAAAGTTGCGTACGCTGGGAGGCGGACGCGGCTAAGAGTGGAAGCTGGGGAGAGGCTGGTAACAGCCACCCATGACACGTCCGCCGGGAGGAGAGGCCGCTGCAGTCGCGGGCGGGAGGGAGATCAGGCGAACGGACGGTGATTGAGGAGGGGCGCCTGCTCCATGTCAGCGACGAAGGCACGGACGAAGCACGACGTCCGCGCAGTGAAGGACGGCCGTGAGGTCTCACACTTGTCTGTCGAGAAGACTACCGTCCACCTGGATGCTTCGCCGGAGAAAGGGGAACACCACCACGCGCAGGCGGGCGAAGGCCCACAGATGAAGCGCCGCACGCAGGCGGCGGACCGAGCTCCTTGCATGCAGGCAAGCTTCGGCTCTGGAACTTCTCGCACGCAGGCGAGCCGGCCGCCGGAAGGAGGAGGGAGAGAGCTCGCAGGAGGAGCACAAATCCACGGCCAGAACACGCATGCGACGTAGAGGAGCAAAAAGGAAAGGCGGCGTCGCCGGACCAGAACGCTAGGTCGGGACGAAGACCCAGGACGGCGTCGAACCAGCGAGAACGTACCTCGGCGATCACACGGCCGCCGGCTCCTCCTAGTCGGTGAAGCGGTTGCAGACGTGCCTTCCGAGGCGGTCTGAAGCTGTCGCCGGCGCCGGAGACGATGAACATTGCAGACAACGAGCAGACGGCGGAAAAAAGGGACGGAGCTCTCCCGGGGCGTTCCACCACCCACCCGCACCACCGGAACACCAGAGAACTCCGCCGACGAACGTCCGACGAGGATCCGAGCCTCACTGGCCGGAGAAAAAAAAGGGGGAAGAACCGTAAAGGAGAGCGGCGCAAATCGAGTTCGCCGCCCGCGACCCGTGCCACCCGTCTCTCTCTACTCTCTTTTTTTTTCATTTCGCCCGAGTCAACGCGAACGTCGCGTCAACCCACGCCCGCGTCGCTGCGATCCCGTCCTGTCAGGGTCCAAGCCACGCGACAAGTCATGCGCGGGACGTCCGTTGGATAAAATGGGCTCTGGAACTTCTTATCTTGATATTGTAGGCCTACAATTTTGTTTCTCCTTATACATTCTACATCAAGGATGCATAAGAGGAAGAAGAATGACATTGTCTTTCTCCTCTCTTCATTTAGTATTCACTAAATCATAGATACAACACCAATTAAAATTGAATTAATTATTGAGACTCTAATAAAGTCTTCTAATGTAGATCAATAAGAGTATCTTATGTAGATCAATTATAGCAATAAGTGGATGAATGCCCAAATTTGTCTTAGCCAATTATGTTTCGATGGATCAACCTCCAGAACTCATTTTCATTTTTGATATACCTATAAGAAAAATGAAAAAAAAATAAAAGGTCCAAAAGGATTTGGGACTTCCTCTAACTATCAATTCAAAATTTATAGACATATGTGGAAATTATGTGTCAAAGTTTTTAACAACGAATAGCTTACTTGAACTATGCAGGGTTTGTAGTATTTATACTTACTGTATATAAATGATTCTCTATTTTGTGATACTTGATCTTATATCCTTAGACCATTTATGCTTCCCAGTTCCCAGTTATTTTCTCTTCATGGAGCTTCTAGAAAATCAGCCAAGGAAGCTTAATTATTTTGCTTAGTAATAAATTAGCTAGTTTATGCTATTATGAATATGTTCTTATGAGTATCTTTTTTTAGTGGTTCAATCTTATTGGACATATTTTTCAAAGTGATTCAGAATCTTGTGGTTAAGCAAAACTTAGAACACCATAGTATCTTTTCGGGAGGGCTTTCTCCCAAGGACTATATTTTGAGGATTTTATTTCAAGGATTATCTCCCAAAGACCTCATACTCACACACCCTTCTCATGATTGTTTATAGTTTCTAGTTGTTATAATAAATTCCTTATATGCTAACACCATTAATATGAAAAGGGGGCATAATGCCTGCTCTTAATCTTTAGAATCATTTTCATAAACATTAATTGATTTGTTATATTTTGTATCCCAATCAAGTGATTAGTAATAAGAAAACAAATTTATTCCCTCCTATCTTTTTGACATGTAATTCACTAGGTTACACCAAAGTGTTATGCCCATTATTCTCTTTTAATATATAATTATGAAAATTATCTTCTACTCATTATATAATATAACCATAGGCATGCCTATGTAACAACTTCTAGTCATCATTTATATACTTGTGGCTTTGCATATTCACCTAAAATTGGAGCATTTTATCATACAAGAGATCTTTCATTTTCTTTATTCCTAGTATAATAACTAGTACTATAGAGGCTACTAATTATACTAACATTAACTTTCATCATAAGTAATCAAATGATTTAGCTTAGATTAATAACACTTTTGGAGGAAAATATACAAGCAACCAATTCATAATAACACAAAAAGCTTGATGGATATATTTACTAATATACCACTTGCATGAAGCCCATATTAGAACCAAACTCGTCCATCAACATTATCATGCAAATTCACTTGAGAATGATAAAAAAAAAAAAATCATTGAGGCAATACATAGGGTAACGAACCTGATAAGCTCCCCTACTCTTCTTCTCCTGTATGCTTGGTATCAAAAATGGAGGAATATTAAATTTTTGACTAAAATTCTTCTCTCAGGCACCTACACAATGAAGAAAAAACATATTTATTTAAATAATTCATTTGTAACTGGCTTATTTTGCAAATAAATAATTATGATAGCTTAATTAAGTGGTTTTCTTAGTTTGACAATGTCAAGTGAAATGCATTCATTAGATAATGTTTGTGACAATTTTATACTTGTCCGGTTGGAGCTTAATAGTTGGATTTAATTTGACTATTATTAGGTGCAATGAAATTGCCGGAGAAAATTCTTATAAGTTTGTAAAAAATGATTAAAAATAAGTAGGATCTTATGACTTATCCACGGTCAATTGTATATCGTCAGGGTTTGGTGAGTTCGATCAAAATTATAATAGTTTTGATATAAGTTTAAAAGGGATGGATAGCTCAATTATAATAGGTGTTTGTTGACCTTCTTCACAAAGTAAACACCAAATATATCTTACAATAGAATTGCTCATCCATTTCGAAAGAAATTTATCTTAGAAAATAAATTTCACAAATACCATATATATTTCTATGTTTTTTCAATTATTTACCCATGTTGTTGGGTAATTGATCAAATTACATTTTTCACTATATGACATAATATATTTCCATGAAATATATTTGATAGATTGAACATAATTATATGCATTGATGAAGTTTTTTGTATATCGATAGATATAAATATCATATTAATCGATACAAAAGTAACAAGACTTGTAGGTGTACAATGTGTATCCATTAAAGTAAAATAGGATTTCATAAATGTTGGCTAAACATGACTACAATGTGAGACAAACATAACACTCTATTGCTCGATTGATTAAGCAAGATAAAATCCAAGTGGTCGATGTAACTAACTCCCCTATAATTAGCAAATCCTCTAAGACAAAATTTAATCTGGGCAAGAAGTTTAATATGTGTTCAAGCAAGCATACAATTCATAACTTTTCAAGTGCAACATTTATGGGTTAACTAAATTCACGATCAATGATTAGTACTGACTGCCGAAAGATCGGCGCTTTGTTTCTGTAGGTTGGTTGATAGCGAACTCGGATATGAAGCCATGATTTAGGAGGATAAGAACAATGGATACAAGTTGAACGCTGCTTTGGATTCCATAAAGGGCTTTGAAAAATTGGACAGCCACTCACACTAGTAGGACTAGTGATGGAGGCCCAGACCTACTGCATCAACTAGTCTGACATGGCTCATCCACTTCAAATTCAAGTCATCTGCCAGAAAACTATGCCTCAACCACTACCTTGACCAGAAGTCAACAACGCACGGTTCATGTTCGATTTAGTCAGCAATGGCTGCGCGGTCAACCGAGATGAAGGCGATTAATTTGGTCTTACAAAGTCGTTGATTAATTGTTGGAAATAATTGCAACCACAATTTAACTGGTGTGGACGTTGTTGCTTTCTCACCTTGCCACATCAATCTGGAGTTGAGTACAACCTAACCCTAACTCGACCTATAAAATCACAAGTCCAAACCTATCTCATAAGGCAAATCTATACCCAAATTTACTACAAATAGTTCAAGTCAAGTTGATAGTCAATCTTTATTAATGGAATACAAATATATAAACAAGGATTTTTAATTTTACTAGAATTATTTATTTATTTTTAAGTAATATCATTTACTATTATTTTAATTTTAATTTTTATTTTTAAAAAAATACATCCCTATCTATGTAGGCTGTCCAAGGCATAAAGGTCAATGAGACATGCACCTACTTCATATAATTGCCATGGTGATCCCCGATTTCAACAACCAGACTCTCTCTGATTGCGGGCCAACCTGGGTCATCTTGCAAGAAGTTGGAGAGTAGATATTGATTTGTATACCACAGTATTAGCTTCTGAAACGATGTCCAGTGTGGTCGGTTGTGCACCAACCAGTTTGGTAAAGAGAGGTTTCCCACTTCGTGGACATCCACTTCTAACCTCTCCTGTGCAGGGAATCTGCTGAAGGAATTGATATTAGTTTCATAAACCCATAATGAAGTCAGGCGGGTGGCTTGACGAGTCAGCCCCTCTGGCAGGGATGACAACTTGGGGCATTGGAAAACTATTAGTTTGTCCAACTGTGGCATGGCCACTGTCCCTCCAACCTCTGGCACCCAATCCCACGCCTCAAGATTAATCAACCCCAACAAAGAAAGTTCCTTTAGACGAGGGAACAACACTGCAGAAGATGATGCACTTTTTGATCCTCCACTCTCATGTGCAAGTCCATCACTTGTTGAAGCCTCCTCGTATCCAAAAAATTCAGCACCAATATTGGTTACCGCATCTAATTCGTCTATATATAGGAGTTCCAGATTCGGCAACTTCCCCAAGGGCGGAAGTAGCAAGCAACTCTTACAATTAGAAATGTATAATTCTTGTAAGTTAGGAAGGAGCGAACTAATGCTGCTGGACATTAACCACTGTGGAAATCGATGGCCCAAGACGCTAGAAATATCAATTTGGCGCACACACGACGGTGGATGAAGTGCCACATCAAATATGCTATCATTTATACCATCTTCTTCAGAGTAATCCAATTTTAGGGCCAGAAGGTACTTCAAGGCCGTCAATGATATGTTTAACCCGTTCACATTCGAATTGGAGCTTGTAGTCATCCTCAACTTAATGGAGAGCTCTCTAAGCTTGCGAAGCTGGCATATTTCTTCCAAGGAGCATGAGCTACTACTACTACTACTGCTGTTGTTACTGTTATGGCTAGAAAATAAGCTAACCGTAGCTCCTTTGAGTACGTTTAGATGCTCCAACCTAGCTATTCCTGATGGTAATTCCTTCAATGACGTACAATCAACATTCAGTGTCCTTAGATTGCGGAGTTGTACCACCCCCTTAGGGAGGGTGTGTAATTTATTGCATGCTTCAAGGATCAAAAATTGCAAATTTTGTAAGCTTGCTATGCTTTCTGGAAGTGACTTCAGTTCTCTACAACCGTAGAGATTTAGGTACCTCAAGTGTAACAGATTTTCAGCATAGTGTGGTAAAGACTGGATGTTTGTGGAACATAGACGAGCAACTCTAAGACGTTGAAAGTTTTTGAGGCAATCTTCAACGTCCTTGTCATCTAGCACTTCAAACTTGTCATCATGTTGCATTCCAGCCTTGTGATCTAGCATCAAGGTCCTTAGTGACGTGTGATTTTGTATCAAATGCGAGATAGGTTTGATGTCCTGGCACTTTGGGGTTACGATGGATAACCGACGCAGCTTTTGGGAGTCATCATCCGCTGGCAGGCTTTTACTAATATCATTGGTGACCAAGTTCTCGCCTGTTGCCAAGAAATGACACATCAACCTCAACAAGTCGTGCATCGTGCAATACGTAAACCCATAGATTATTGAATCTTCTCCTCCCTGTAGAACCTGCAGAAGGCTTCTTTGTATTAACTCGTCAAGGTATCCTTGTGCAATTTCCTCCAGCGAGGGATACTCTTCTCCTTCTACTTCAACTATAAAACCCTCAGCTACCCATAACTGTACGAGATCTTCCCTTTTAAGCCAAGAATCTTCAGGAAATAAAGAACAATGAAGAAAGCATTGCTTGAGGTGCGACGGCAAATCTTCATAGCCCAAGTATAAAGCTTGATGGACTCCTTCTGGAAGCCCTTTCTGCGACCACGACGAATTACATTCCACTCGTTCCCATTCCCACTTACTAAGTTTTCCACATAGCAATCCTCCTATAGCGGTGATGGCTAAGGGAAGCCCTTGGCATTTGCCCACAATCCTCATCCCAATGTCCTTGAGGCTTTCGACATCTCTTTCCTCCTCTGCGTTTTTGGTGACTTTTTTGCGCATGAGTAACCAAGAATCGTCCGAAGACAATGCATCCACACGGTGAATATGATGCGCCTTCATTCGATCTGCAACCCCTTTGTTGCGCGTGGTGACAAGGACCCTGCTCCCAACTGCGCCAACTTGCAAAGGCTTGCGCAAACAGTCGTCCCAGATTTTTGGATCCCAAACGTCATCCAGTACAAGGAAGAACTTAATGTCTTTCAAGAGACTCACCAGTATCTCCTCAAGCTGCGCTTTGCTCAGAGCTTCACCCGGAGTTCCCCCCGCTTTTAAAATAATATCCTTTAGAAGAGTCGTCTCTACGACCTCTTGGGACACGCACACCCACATGGTCTTTTCGAAGACGGCCTTGAGCTTGTTGTCGTTGAAGATCATCTGAGCTAGGGTGGTCTTGCCAATACCGCCAAGTCCCACAATAGCAAGAACGACTACATGGGTTGTTGCATCCTCATCCTTTCTTATGAGCAAATTAACAAGATCTCTGGTGTTGTTTTCAATTGCTTCCCCAACAATATCACGTTCCACTCTCGAGGAAGTCTGGCGATGTCCTGGAATAACCTCCTTTCTTTGCATGTTGGACTCTGTGAGATTGAGGTCGAGGTTGGATTTCATGGTCCAGATCTGTTCCACCCTCTGGTTGAGATCCCTGATTTTAGAGCCGATTTCATGAGTGAACTTCACCTTTCGAAAATAACCGAAAAGAGGCAGCATCCGGCAGCCGATGGACGGCTGCTCCTCCAGAAGGTGCTCTCGTGAAGCCCACTCCTTGGCCATGATCCAGTACTCGTCAAGGATGTCGTCTGCGTCGTACATGACGTCGTTGAGGTTGCTCAGCCAAAGTTTTACGGTCTGCCGAGTAATTTGCTGTTGTTCAGCATCGTTGAGGACAGCTCTGATCGAACGCAGCGTCTCACGGAGCTTCTGGATCTCTTCCGGGACACCCAAGATCAAGTTTAGCTCTTTAGTAGCCAAGTCGCCCAACTTATCAATAAGCTTGGAGACGATGGGATCCAAGAAGAATTCCATTTTCTTCTTCGATTGCTTTTTGGCAACAAGAGGATTCAACTCTTGGGTAATGCTTAATGAAATCGGAAGACCCAAATGGACTGCCCAAGCTGGAGAGCACTAGGAAAAAAACACTCAAAACATGCAGCATGTACGTGCAGCATGCCGCTTACCATGTCACGAAACCTGCAGGTCAATAAGTCAAGTGAAATTAATTAATTAATTACTTTAATGACTAGTCAGGTCTGCTCTTCACTCTTCAGATGTGGTGCATGTGGAACAGGAGACGTGCATTCAATTATTGCGATATTATTGGTGCAGTCAATTGTTGACAGCTGTCAAAGGCCCATTTGGTAGCACACGGACAAGTTGGAGTGGGCTGTGCCTTGACAGCATTTATTTTTTACTAGCGAAGCTCAATATATACTGTTTTACCGGATCAATCATTTCTACCTTATCAGCTGAATTATTTAATTATATAAATTGTAGCATGTATATAGATCTGTATAAATTTATTTATTTATTATTATTATTATTATATATAATAAATAAGCACTAAGGAGGGAAAAATCACACTCAAAACGTGTGTATACATCAAGTACTTAGGACCTGCAAGTCAATAAGTCAATTAAAATTAATTGATTAATAATTTAAAATATTTAAAACTCCAATTGGAGAGCACCGATCAGGTTTGGTCTTCTGACAAGGGCCAGATAGATTAAATTTATTTATTGTAATATCGTACATTCATTTATTGATTGCTCGTGCCCGTCGATCATAAGTTGATGTGTATCTTGTAGCTACCTACTTGTAGAGAAAAAAGGCGCATGACCCTGCCTTCCAATCAAAGAAGGGGTTGTCATCATATGAATACAAATCTTGAAGTAACTTTAACCACACAGATCTCAAAGCATCTTTAGCCTGAGTTACCGCTTCTAGGGTTAAATATTTCAAAATCGCACAAACCCTTCATGCTTCGTCTCCTTGACTTCCTGCCAGCACAAACATCCTAAAACCCTTTCTTCCCTTTCCTCATCTCCACTTCCCGCCGGCATAGACGAGAGCATCGTCAAAATCCCAAAATCCTTCGTCGATTTTTCTATCTCTATCACTAGAAAAGGGCACTTTTTCGTCTTCTCCCATTGGCGACTACTCCTTCCTCTTCGTCTAGTGCTTCTTCTCCCAAGTTTTCTTCCTCCAACCGCCCATTCTAGCTTCGCGGACTCTGCCTTCTTGTCTAGGTAACGTCCTCCCCTCTTTCTCTGTGCTGGCAACAACTATCGCTTTTAGATAGCAAGATATATGTTTCACATTGTAAATGCAATCTTCTTCAATTTTGTTAAAAAAAAATCTCTAAAGATGATGTCCCTATTTTTCTTTGACCACACACTCTTGATGAAGAAATCTCCAAACTCTTTGTAAACCTTCCTTTTCCTTTTGGCCCAAATGGTGACTTTAAAGAAGATTCCATCCAAACCTTCAAACAAGATATGATGTCTACTCATCATGCAAGTAAGGATGATGATAAAATTAAATTAGAATTTCTATTTTTGGAGTTACAAACTAATTGTGAAGTATGGCATAAAATACTTGCATAATTTATTTTTTTCATCCGCATGCTCATCAACAACTAGTAGTAAATTCTAATAATAATAATAATAATAAAGTAATCCCATTGTTTGTTGCTCAATTAATGATAAGATATTTTTTACTGCACATATAATCAAAAATTTTATTTATTTATTAATGATAATATTGATGTTTTATTAATCTAACTCTGATATTTATTGTATTCCGTTATTTACATAATATATATAAAAAAAACATAAATCTTATAACCAGACTATTAAAGTTGGTTTTTCATGCGTATAAAAGGAATTCAAGTCTTTCTCCGTTATACCCATCAAATGGGCACCAACTATAAGAGAGTGTTAATTTTGTATTTTAGTCCATATCAATATTTTTATATTTTTATATTTCTATTTATAATATTTGTAGCTTAGTCATTATAATATTAGTATTAGTTTTTCTTTTTGTTTTCATCATTGGCATCAAAGTCAATAATGGTTCTTTGTAGCTAACACTTATGACTTTTAAACATTTCTTATAGTGTTTAGGGAGAAAATTATAATTTTTAGAAAATTAAGATAATGATTGCTTCAATCATAGGAATAATAGTCTATAGTCAATAAAAAAAGTCCTAGAAAATAAAAATTACCTTTTTATTAGAAAAAAGAGTAATCAGAGATGAAGTACATGAAGAAGAAGGATGTCCATGTGTTTTATCTAATTCAATAATCAATAGTAGAAAATATGTTTTCAAGTGTTATGACATTAAGGAAATTAAATTCAATCGCTTAAACGAGAATTAAAAACAAAAGAAGGGGATCAAATAAAGAACATTTTTTGAAAAATAATGGAAGTAATAAACTAAATGCATGCTCTTGGTAGAAACATTTCTAATCAAAGAATAGCAAAAACAAAAACAAAAAAAAATCTAATCAGTCGTCTAGGATATTATGATCATATTATTGCTACAAGAATATAGCGAAAAGATATATCCAAATTATCTATTCTAGTATTAATTATATAGTTTGGAATAGAAATATTATTATATATTAAGATACAATTGACGCTCAACTGTATCGCTACGCCAAGATTAAGTCAAACAAAACTTAGCAAATGCCATCCAAGAGGAGTGGAAATTGAAAGTTTTTTAAAATAAAATATCCAGCACGTACTTAAATTTCCCTCTTATATCCTCTTAGACGAATAAAAAAAAGTCAACTCTGGTGGAAGCTCTAAGTGAGCGCCAGAGGATAAAATTTGCTCGTTCCAATTCTAAAGGAGGAACACTACATCGAAGTAGTCTGGTCAACTCGTAAACAGCATTATTTCAACGTTTTCTTTTTTTGAATGTATTCCATCAAGGAACTTGGCAGATGTTTTGTACTCATAATGACAGAAACTGATGAACCATTTTCTCGCAACAAGTCTTATACTTTGTTCTAATACCGGAGAATTAGAGGGAGCTTGCTGTTTCATCCACGTACAATTCGTTGCCCAAGTCAAAGGAGGTGTGAGCCGCGAGATATACGCTCCAAACCTATGACCTTCCTTCGACGTGATTGACCAACTCAAAAAGTCAAATCAAACAAGATTGACCAGGTTTTACTCTCCGCCAAATTTATGATAAAAACCCGTCTTTTCCTCTCCACACCCAACAACACGTTCAAATAACGCGGGAACAAATCGATTTTCAGGTTTCTTCTCCTGTTCTGCTTTCACTCTAATCTCTTCTATTTGCTCGCGTTTGATCTCTCCACAACAATCAATTACGATTATATTTTCTACGATTTTTGCAAATTTATAAAAGATCGTACTTGGAGCTTGAAAAGGGTGAACATTTTGGATCTTGATTGGAAAATCTATTGAATACAAATGGGGGTTTGCTACGCCCGTCCCGTAGATCCGGAAAGGAAGAAGGCGGTGACGGCGGGGAAGAAGAAGAAGAAGGACAGGAGGACGAACCCTTACGCGGTTGATTACTACAGTGGGCCGGCTCCCGGTTTTGTCGTCCTCAAGGAGCCCACCGGCCGCGACATTGGGAGCCAGTACGAGCTCGGCCACGAGCTCGGCCGCGGGGAGTTCGGCGTGACCTATCTCTGCACCCACAAGGCCACGGGCGAGCGATTCGCGTGCAAGTCCATCTCCAAGAAGAAGCTGCGGACCGTGGTGGACATTGAGGACGTGAGGAGGGAGGTAGAAATCATGCGGCACTTGCCGAGCCACCCCAACTTGGTGAGCTTGAAGGAGACGTACGAGGACGACGGTGCTGTGCACCTCGTGATGGAGCTCTGCGAGGGAGGGGAGCTGTTCGACCGGATTGTGGCGAGAGGGCATTACACAGAGCGGGCGGCGGCCATGGTCATCCGGACCATTGTTGAAGTGGTGCAGGTAATATACTGAGAGTTTATTTTTCCTTCATCAGGCAAAGTTTTCCCTTCTTTTTCCCCACATTTATGATCCTCCACTGATAATGATTTTTTGGGTAGTTATTAATCAAAAGGACAGTTTAATTATATAGTTTAACATTACTCCTCACTTTCAAAACTAGATTAGGATCGACCAGAATTCATCTCCAATTTTAGCTATGTAACTTGTGCAAGAAAAAAAAAACAGATACTTCTATATGTAACTTGCTCACGTTCACTTGTTCCATGTCATTGCAGATGTGCCATATGCATGGTGTGATGCACCGAGATCTCAAACCTGAGAACTTCTTGTTTGGAAACAAAAACGAGAATGCTCCTCTGAAAGCAATCGATTTTGGGTTGTCTGTGTTCTTTAGGCCAGGTAGGTTTCAGTTCTAATGCATTGAGGCTTGAAGCATATCTTGAGAGTTTAAACTGTAACTCGGAGCAAGTTACATGGACTAATTTGAGATTAACCTAATCCATTTGCTCATACACATTGTCTTGTAAACATGTTTTGGTATTTCTGATAAACCTTCTGGTTTCATTGCCACCTAACAGGTGAGAGATTTACTGAGATAGTAGGCAGTCCTTACTATATGGCTCCCGAGGTTTTAAAGAGGAATTATGGTCCAGAAGTGGATGTGTGGAGTTCAGGAGTTATCTTGTACATCTTGCTTTGCGGTGTACCACCATTTTGGGGAGGTATGCCCTTTCAAAGATGCTTCACATTGGTTAATTATGAAAAAAATGAACTGATCTGAGCTAGATAAGCCTGCTCAAAATCTTCTTAACGTCTATGTGTAACTGTTATGCAGAATCTGAACAAGGCATTGCACAAGCAATTATCCGTTCTGTTGTAGATTTTAAAAGAGATCCATGGCCTAAGGTTTCCAATTCTGCTAAAGACCTTGTCAAGCGGATGCTTGATCCAGACCCCAAAACACGTTTGACGGCTCAACAAGTGCTTGGTATTTTTCAGAATTTAATCTGCCTTTCAATCTGAAATATTTCACATTGATATTCTCAATCTGACGACATAATATGTTTGTTTCCCTTCAAGAAAAAAAAAGAGAACAAAGCCTATATTATGCTCGCCATATTTGTAATTCAACTGAAGTAATTGACTATCAAAAAGTGAGAGTGGATGAAAGAACCTTTGATTGCTCTGTTTTTAAGTTTATGCCAAAGCAAGAGGGCATCTAAAACAAGGTTCTTATACTTGGTTTCTTTTTCTGCATGATTACTGGGAATAATCATTTTTTAGCTCCTGCTTCTTGAACATAAACTTAATATGCAGATCTGATGCAATTTAAATACTTAGATCTACATTTGATAGCATTCTAGATTATGCTTTTATCATCCTCATTTCTCAATTTATTCCCTTCTAATTTACATTGTAGATCATCCTTGGTTACAAAATGCAAAGAAAGCTCCCAATGTAAATCTCGGTGAAACAGTTCGAGCAAGACTCCAGCAGTTTTCTGTCATGAATAAATTTAAAAAGAGAGCCCTTAGGGTAAGAATCTGTTGTTTAATTACATCAATGCATATGTTTAAGAAGATTTTTCAATATCTTGATTTAATGCTTGTTTGTTTCCTTTATATCTTGGTTTAACTTATGCTGAGACATTGTCACTATTATTACTGCAGGTTGTGGCTGAACATTTATCTGTGGAGGAGGTTGCCGGCATAAAGGAAATGTTCGGAACCATGGACATAAACAACAGAGGGCAAATAACTCTAGAAGAGTTAAAATATGGTTTGCACAAGCTTGGGCACTTGATTCCTGATTCAGATGTTAAGATACTGATGGAAGCAGTGAGTTTATGCGTGGATTCAGTTTTAGTTTATGCATCATTGTGTTGAACAAGAAAATTACAATGTTTTGATACTAAACTTGTTTACCATCTTCATGACAGGCTGATATTGATGGAAATGGCACTCTGGATTTCGGAGAATTCATTGCTATCTCAATCCACCTGAAAAGGATTGAAGACGATGAGCATCTGCACAAGGCCTTTCAATACTTTGATCAGAATCAGAGTGGATACATCGAAATTGAAGAACTCAGTGACTGTTTGGCTGCTGACATAGGTGCAAATCACAATGAAGTCATCAATGCCATTTTCCGCGATGTTGACACTGATAAGGTTAGTTTCTGATATACATCTTAGCTTTGTATATTACACAATCAACCTATTACTTCCTCTGCTTCTTGTCTCATATCGTCTATTGAAATAACAAAAGTAAATATGCGAAATTAGAGAGCATATGTGCTCATAGATTGAGCATGTTCTTGGTAGATATGTGCTTGTGTGACATATTGGAATCTAGCTTTTCCTTGCTGGAACGTGTGTAGGAAAGAAATTTATGGGCCACATGCTCTTTCATACTATAACACCAGCAACTTGAAATTGTTTTTGTTCCAGGATGGAAAAATAAGCTACGAGGAATTTGCCACAATGATGAAGGCAGGTACAGACTGGAGGAAGGCATCAAGACAGTATTCAAGGGAGCGGTTCAATACCCTCAGCTCAAAGCTGATGAAGGATGGATCTTTGCCGCTCAGAATTGTGGGTCGATAATTACAGAATAAACTCATATGTGTGGATTTGAAACTTGAAAACCCTCATTGTTTGTATAGAAAAGAAAAAAGAACAAGAACAAGGTCTCTCTTACGCTTGTTTCCTTGATGCAGTATATCAGTTTTTTGTTTTTTTTTCTCTTGCTTGCTTTTTTGGTTTGGTGAGGGTTTTGTGGCCTTTGAAATGAGTAAAATGTGTAAATAACAGAAATGTTAATTTGGTGCACTATTGTAAAATGTGTTTATGTATAAGCAGTGCATAAAGTAAGGCATGAGGGTGCTTTATTTTCTGAAATTTAATGGATTTGACTTATAATTTTGTCAAAATTAAAGCATATAAAATAAAAAAGGATTTGAGAGCACCGAATCAAACTGCCTTCACGTGCGTCATTCAGAGGAGACGCCCGGAAAGGATTCCAAGGATTTCTGTTCACCTTCAACCAACGGATGGCCCTTATCTCTCACATCTCTTCCATCAACAAATCGCCTTACACGTGGCAAAACGGACGGCCCTTATCTCTCACATATCTTCCATTAACAAATCGCCTTACACGTGGCAAAGCGGACGGCCCACGTCGTATAATCATTGTAGGACTACTGATCGCGTAGCACCCACCACAAGTTCAGTTCTTGCGATCATAACGTCTCACTTCATCTTTGCCGTCCGATCACGATCCAAGGGTCAAATGATTACGAAGCAAGCCTTCGATGGCCGAAGACCTCCCACCATTCTCTCCCCTGCTCCGCTTCCATTTTTCTTGTCCCAAGGCTAAGATAGGCAGGAGCGCTGCAGTGAGCGCGCCGCCCGCCATGGCCTCGTCCTCCGCCCTCACCTGCAACCTCGGTTTTCACTCCCTCTCCTCATTCCGCCGCCGCACCTTTTTCTCTGCCCCTTGCCGGGCCGTTGCCTCTTCCCCCCGCCAAAACGCCTGCTTTCCCTCCCTCCAATCCGCTTGTCCAAAACCATTCCCTGCCGGATTGATCTCAGACAATGGACGTAGCTCCCAAATCCTTGTCGTCCGCGCCTCCGCCTCCGTCGCTGCACCAGCACCAACCGCACCCGAACCCTGGCAAGGTGCCGCCTTGAAGCCACTCGCGGCCTCAATTGCCACCGGCGTCATCCTCTGGTTCATTCCCGCTCCCTCGGGCGTCACCCGCAACGCTTGGCAGCTCCTCGCCATATTCCTCGCCACAATCGTAGGCATCATCACACAGCCGCTCCCCCTTGGCGCTGTCGCGCTGATGGGCCTCGGCACGGCCGTCCTCACTAAAACCCTCACCTTCGCCGCCGCCTTCTCTGCCTTCGGGGACCCTATTCCTTGGCTTATCGCACTCGCCTTCTTTTTTGCCCGCGGGTTTATCAAGACAGGTCTTGGCAACCGGATAGCCTACCAGTTCGTCTCTCTCTTCGGGAGCTCCTCTCTTGGCCTCGGCTACAGCCTCGTCTTCAGCGAGGCGCTCCTAGCACCGGCGATCCCCTCAGTGTCGGCTCGGGCCGGGGGAATTTTCCTGCCATTGGTGAAGGCCCTCTGCGTTGCTTGTGGGAGCAACGTGGGCGACGGGACCGAGAACCGGCTTGGCTCGTGGTTGATGCTTACTTGCTTCCAGACCTCAGTGATCTCGTCGGCCATGTTCCTCACAGGCATGGCGGCGAACCCTCTGAGCGCCAACCTCACTTATGGTGCCATCAAGCAGACGATTGGATGGACAGATTGGGCCGTGGCGGCGATAGTACCTGGCTTGGTCTCGCTTGTTGTAGTGCCATTGCTGCTCTACCTCATCTATCCGCCCACGGTGAAGAATAGCCCAGACGCTCCGAAACTCGCCAGAGAGAAGCTCGCAAAGATGGGATCGATGACAAAGGACGAAATTGTAATGGCTGGGACACTGCTTCTAACGGTATGGAACTGATCTTTTATCGCTGTTTTACCTGTCTTTTTTACTGAATTTAGTTGACATGTTAATATCATGTGCTTCTTATCCTCGTCTTCATTTAGAAAATCTCCTCAATAACAATGTTCTGATTGTAATTCTTTTAATCCATTATGCATACAATGCCACAATTTTACTTGGAAATGCTATGCCTTATATTTATTTACTTGTATTTCTAATATGACTCCTTATAGTGTACTTTATTGTCCTATTCATTGATCCATTTACCATAAGAAGGTCCAGTTTAGGAACCATCAAGACTTCAATCCTTTTCGTTAGCATGTTGGTGTAATTTGTTTTGCATCTTGACATCCTCTGCCTTCTGCCCCATCAAACCTTCATTTAGCAAATTTAGACAACACAAATGTTGATCGCAGTTCCTCTGCCCCATTCCATTAACAATATCAATAATTTACTAGGAAATTCTAAAATGTTTTTACATTGCACTTTTGCTGTTTTAATCGCAACGCCTATTTAGATACCACTAATCTCGCAATCATTTGCTATATTTCATGATTGTTTTATTATCTTCTCAAAGTATACAAAGATTAGTCACTTGGCATCATGGCTGTTGGGTTTACTTGCGTTGTCATTTCAACCAGTGTAATTGTTCATCTCTTAAGACGATTTATTGCTCTTGACTTCATTAAATCTAAGTTAGTGACATTTCCTTTTTATCAGTTCATTCCCTTAATTAGTTTGAACCCCTATCATCTCTAGGATTACTATTTGGTCTACATCTCACTAAGGTTTTAGCTATTGTTGAGTTTGTGGAAGCAGATCTATGTTTCTCATCCCTGACATGCTCGTCTGTGAATCAAATGAAATTTTCCATTGCAATACAAAGAAGGGAAAGTTTAATCCTAGGTTGACTGACGTGCTTACAGTTGCAATATATGCATCTACTTGATGCAAGAAATGCACTCTGCTTTTAGATAATTCTTGAAAGAAAGGGGAATCAATGCTTGGTTTAGGTTGACTCGTCTATAATGATACATACTATTGATATTCAATAAAAGGATATCTTCAAACGGAAGAAGCAAAAAAAAAAAAAAAAAGCGCCTAGTTGTTCCTGCAATTGTAATTTCTTGTTGATGCCAAAGTTTGGGATCTGTACATTAAGAGAGAATTATTGCTATGAAAAAGTAGACTCATTATTTGCTATTCATGAGTGACTCTTCCATCATGGCTATTCATGTTCATATTAGAAAACAGTGGCTTTTTTTATGGCCAAATAACTCCTATAACGAGTTGCTTTTACACAGGTGGGACTTTGGGTGTTTGGTGGTGTTGTAAATGTGGATGCTGTAACAGCTGCAATCCTCGGTTTATCTATTCTACTTATAACAGGTGTTGTGACATGGAAGGAGTGTTTGGCAGAGTCAGTAGCATGGGACACGCTTACTTGGTTTGCTGCTCTTATAGCAATGGCTGGATATCTCAACAAATATGGTTTAATCTCATGGTTTAGTGAAACAGTAGTCAAGGTACGTCTTGTTTTGTTTATTACCGTTCTTATATTCATTTCAGTTTTTGTTCAATAGAAACTAAAGGGTAGTTCACTGAAATATTACAAACTGAATATCACGTACCTATTTCTTATTTTCTACCCCATTATTGCTTCTTGGTTTTGTTTCTATATTCTACATTATGTTATTTACTAACTTCTTCACATCACATTTATAGTCTGACTTCTCTTTTTTTTCTCAAAATCCTAGTCTCACTGCAGATTAAGCATAACATAGTCTGAATAAATAGTTCTAAACTATGCTTATGCGTTAAACTTGGGGATTCAAAATCCAACCTTAACTGGCTAATTCACATGGACTTTGAGACACGACTGTTTTTTAACTTTAACATGTTAAGTTTTAGGTTACTGCATAAGTTGGTTTATGTCATTGCCAAAGATAGTTCTGCAGTATCCCTAAAAGAAAATGTCAGTTCTCTTTATGATTTTATATGTTTTTTTCTCCAAAACCTTGGCCATCGCAATAGACTGGATTAGTGTTTGCATCATTAATCAACATAGTTCAGCAGTACCACCTTGGGCATACATCACTTCAGCCTTTGTGGAAGGAAGCCATTGTAAAGTAGTGTATGAGCCTAAGATTTATAAGGTTGCACAAGCGTAGTACATCGAAACTTTTTTATATAGGCAGACCTCAAGCGTAGTGCACATCACCACATCAAGCATAGGGCTTAAACCAGTAGTAACCGGTTTGTATCTAAAACTAGTGTATGGATGAAGTTGACAAAAGGCATTAGAAGAACACGGGAGATAGATCCTTAAGATTTACAAGATATGAACAATCTGTTGAGACTTATAGTTGTAGTATGCAATAAATCCTATTATACTTCCCCAGACTATTATTTCTCCAAATCCAGTTCAAATTATCTTATGTTCATCTAATGATTAAAAATTTCTTCTGATTCTTTTTCATGGAACATCATTTTTTCCATTGTGTAGAGTCCAATTATTCCCTTTCACTAACACGGCAATCTGCATATGTCCAGATTGTAGGTGGCTTGGGTCTTTCATGGCAGTTCTCCTTCGGTATTTTGGTGCTGCTCTACTTCTATTCCCATTATTTCTTTGCAAGCGGGGCTGCACATATTGGAGCTATGTTTACAGCATTTTTGTCAGTAGCGAGTGCTTTGGGTACTCCTCCCTTCTTTGCAGCAATGGTCCTCTCCTTCCTCTCCAACCTCATGGGTGGACTCACACACTATGGCATTGGTTCTGCACCGGTTTTCTATGGTGCAAACTATGTTCCTCTTGCTAAGTGGTGGGGTTACGGATTCCTCGTCTCTATCGTCAATATTATTATATGGCTTGGTGTTGGCGGCTTATGGTGGAAAACCATTGGCTTGTGGTGAAGAAAGCTAATAAAATTAACTTTGCTTTCCGCTTACATACTTGTATGCCCAAAGTTGTTCTTGGGATGCACCGAAAACTTGGGTTTTTTTTTTTTTTTTGATTTTATGTTGGTTAGTTTTTACGATTGGAACGGAAACATTTTTTTTAGGCAAAAGATTTTTGTCATTTATTTGTCGATATAATTTTCTGATGCTTCCAACTGTTATCCGGAAACATTGATCATAAGAATTAATGTTGTTTAGTGTCTCTATCCTCTTGTTCCCGATTATTGTTTATTGTTTTTCACATTTTCAGGCTATAAGCCTACGGACTATTGTAGTATTTGCCTGTTATTGCTAATTATAATTTTCATTTGATAGGCTTATTAATGGAACCTAAAGAAATTGTTTATGCTATTCGTCAATCAACAAATAAATTCTCAACAAACTTCAGTCTGAGCAATAAACTTTGGCACAACCAACTAATCATGTCAAGATCTAGGTGCTGTGTAAAAGTCTAGTAGAGTTTTATTGAAAATATCACTATGCTCTTCTTGAACAATAATTAATTTTTAGCATACGAATAATAATGTGAAATTTTGTAGAACACAATGAAGAGCACAAAGAAATTATTGCCCAAGATGTATGAGAAAACAATGAATGGAAGCACATATAAAAGAAAGTATAATTTTTTTTATTTTAAACTCAGAACAACTCTTAAGTCTTAAATTAACTTAAGTATATCCATCATTTGATTACTATATGTCATGCCCAGAATTACGCTAAACTTTTTCACGTGAGTCAACACTTAACTCAACGCAATGATCACAATGACCGAAACCACCGGATTGGGCGTGACTGGCGGAGTCGATTCCTCGAACCAACTCCCAGTCCGACTAAGGACTCTCACGCTAGTCCGAAGATCAAACGGGCGCCCGACGATCTCGAATGACCGTCTACTCGGCGTCGCACACCGGTGACGGAGGGAGAAGACAGTTCACCCGGAGGCAGACCAACTAACCGACGGGAGTTGGCACAGAGCTCACACTCGCACGAAGGCAAGCCACAGAAACGGGGAGAATACTCCGTTCGTCACGAAACTGACGTCGATGGAAGGAAGACCCGGCGACGGCGGCCGAGGAGTACACACGGATGACAGCTGGAGAGAAGTTGGCGTCGGCCAACTGCAGCTTCGTCCATCGGTGAGGAGGGTCGCCCGCAATAAACTCGGTGGCGACGACGAGGACGGCGACAGCAACTCGCGTCCGCGGGTAGAAGTAGATAGAAAGGGAAAAGGGAGGCCGCACGCAGGCAGCGAGAGGAAAGGGGAAGCTCCGCGCAGGCGTAGAGGGCTCGACCGGAGCAAACGTGACGTCCGCACGTAGGCGGGTCCGCGCCGAAAATTCACGCGCGCAGGCGGCCGGCAGCGGACGAGAAGAAGGAGGGAAGAGTCGGGCGGGAGGCGGAGGGTTCGCCGGAGCCGAGAACGCGGCCGAGAACGAGAACGAAGGAGGGAAGAAGTACCTCGGCGGGCACCTAGCCGCCGGCTCCTTCAAGTCGAGGACGTAGATGACTGGCCGCACCTTCCAAGGTGATCTGACAGTGTGGTTCCGGCGAGGCTAGTGTCGACGATGACAACGTAGAAGGCGGCAGCGGCAAGGAGAACAGAAAGAGGGGGCGGGAATGGCCGCGGCGTTCCACCTCCCTCCCACACCACCGGAACGCAGAAGAGCCACCACCGTCGATCGGCATGGACGGAGAGCCCGACGAACGAAGAAGAGAGAACTCAGGAGCGGGCGGCCGGTGAGTTTTTCGCGTGAAAAGCTAGTAGCTTCGAACGAGGGCGACGCCTCGTTTTTCATCCGTGCCGCTCGAGTTAACGCGGCGCCCGATGTCTCCCACGCCCACACCGTCCAAGCCGTCTTGTCGCGTCAGCGTCCAACGCACGCGATCACGCCAAGCGACGCCCGTTGGGCGACTTCCCAGATGCGGATTCGGGCCACCGCCCGATCCGATCCGCCGTGTAAACAACAAGAAGGCTGGGCGGGCTGAAATTTGGTCCGTAGGCCTAACATTCTCCCCCTCCGGAGTGAGTCACCATCCTCGGTGACTCAAAGTAACGTCGGATCTCGTCCTCGAACTGCCACAGTTCGGACGCCTTATACCATGTAGCCTCTTCCATTGGAGAACCCTCCCACCGAACCAGAAATTCTGTTCATCGGTTCATCCTGCTGTGTCCCAAAACTCGGTGATCAAGGATCTCTTCGATCCTCTGGTCGAACTCCGTTCGAACCGTCGGAGGCGCACGAAGCGTCTGTGACCGAGACGGATCCCCTGGATCCCTATGGAATCTCTTTAGGAAGCTCATGTGGAATGTCGGATGCATCTTCATCCTGTCGGGGAGCTTCAGACGATACGCGACTGAACCCACCTTGTTCAGCACCTCGAAAGGTCCGTCGTATCTCTGTATAAGCCCCCAATGCGCTGCCTTCGCAGATATCTTCCTCCATATCTGCGGCGTAAGTTGGTGAAGCACTAAGTCGCCCACAGCGAATTCTTCATCCCGACGTCGACGATTTGCGTAATGTTGCATTAGTCTAGCTGCTAGCTCGAGGCTGTCTCTAGCCTCCTGGAGCGACTCCACTCGCTCTCGAGCTGCCCGTTGAGCCGCAGGACATCTCCCCTCGGAGGTCCTCATCGCGATATCAATAGGGGTTAGGGGTTGCCTCCCTAACACAAGCTCAAAGGGGCTGTGCCCCGTAGACGAGGATCTGTGGAGATTATAGGCGAACTGTGCTGAATCAATCCACTTCACCCAATCTCGTTGACTCGCAGTCACGAAATGACGGAGGTAGTCCTCCACGAGGGCATTCACCCGCTCCGTCTGCCCATCCGTTTGAGGATGGTTTGCTGTGGAGAAGTTTAACTTCGTCCCTAGCTTGTCGAACAACGTCGACCAGAAACGTCCAGTGAATCGGGCGTCCCTATCGCTCACGATATCCGTTGGGAGCCCAAAATGTTTCACCACATTATCAGTCTTCACCACGAAGACGCTACCCAGGAGATAAACTCTCCACATTCGGAGGTAGTGCACCACTGCTACCATTTCCTTTTCGTGAGCAGAATATCTCTGCTCTGTCTCATTTAGCTTTCGACTCTCGAAAGCTACAGGATGCCCATCCTGTATCAACACACCCCTGATTGCTTGATCTGAAGCATCGGTGTGAACCTCGAAAGATTTACCGAAATCCGGTAATTTTAGGACCGGTTCAGAAGCTATGCGCTCTTTCAAGTTATGAAAGGCCAACTGACATCGATCATCCCAACCCCAGTTGGTATTCTTTTTCAGCAAGTTGCTGAGGGGTGTTGTTACCCCCGAACAGCCCCGGATGAACTTACGATAGAAGTTCACAACACCGAGGAAACTCCTAAACTCGGTTTGATTTGAGGGAATCGGCTATTCCACAATGGCTCGGACCTTATCCTTATCCATTTGCACTTGGCCGTGGCCAACCACATGCCCAAGAAAGGATATTTCTTCCGACATGAATGTGCACTTCTCCAACTTCAAGTAGAGTTGGTTCTCCCTCAAAACTTGAAGAACCCTCTTCAAGTGCACCAAATGTTCCTCAACGCTTGAGGAGTATACCACTATATCATCCAGATATACCACAACAAAGTCATCTAAGAACGGTGCTAACACCTGGTTCATAAGATGACAAAATATTGCTGGAGCATTGGTTAGCCCAAAGGGCATGACCAGGAACTCAAAAGCTCCATAACGGGTTACGCAGGCTGTCTTCCGTTCGTCGCCCTCGGCGATACGGACCTGCCAGTAGCCCGACCTCAAGTCAAGCTTGAAAAATATCCTAGTTTTTCCCAGTCTATCCAGCAGATCTAGGATCAACGGAATCGGATAGCAGTCCCGGACTGTTATCTTATTCAGGGATCTGTAATCCACACAGAACCTTAGGGACCCATCCTTCTACTTTTGGAATAGGATCGGGGCTCCATATGGTGACACGGTTGGCCGCACAAACCCAGCTTCCAACAACTCGTCGAGTTGTTTGCGGAGTTCGGCCAACTCCACCGGCGGCATCCTATAAGGAGCCTTGGATGGGGGAGTGGATCCTGCCACAAGCTCAATCCTGTGCTCGATTCCCCTCCTAGGTGGGATGTGCTTCAGCAATTCCGAAGGCATCACATCGGCAAACTCCTCCAACACTCTTTTGACCGCCCAAGGGGTTTCACCCTTTGTCGGGTGGGGGCCCTCCACCCAAACGGCCATAAGGGTCAGCTCTCCTTGGTGCAACCCTGCAGCCAAGGCGTTTGCAGACAAGGGCACTCCCTAGGAGTCCCTCTTTTTCCCCTTTCTCGGCTCCTTGCTCCCAATGCACGGTACGAGACAATGGGAATCCTCATCATGTATCTGTATCCCATACAGATATGGCATCACAGCTATCTTTGCCTTGACCAGAAGCTCGAGGCCGAAGATAGCTTCATAGTCTGGTAAGTTTAGGATCTTCGCATGGCAGCAGCCCCGCCAACTGCCAATCACGATATCCACGTTGTACGACACCCCTAAAATCTCGGGGTCTACTGCACCGACCGACCTTACTCGGTCCTGCACTAGGGACGTCTTAAGTCCAATTCTCTTAGTCATGGCTTCGCTTATGAATAGATGGGTTGCACCCGTATCGATCATAGCGTTCACCGACTGAGAGTTTATAAGGGTTGCCACATAGATCAACATGGGTCGGTCACTGCTAGTGGGGGCCGTGCCCAATACCATGGGATTCAGGAGCGCCTCCTGATCCCGTGTCCGCCCCCATGACATACGCAAACCCCATTGGTTAGTGGAGTCGGATCCGGATTCAGCCGGCGCCACCCGTCCCCGTACCCCGACTCGAATACCAGGAGCACTCGAATAGTCTGCGGGACGACACACGATAATCTCCCGACCAGAATCAGCCGTGGCCGGTGAGTCGAGTCACCTGAGCTACGAGACGGTCGAGATCCATCCGCACACCGGCAGTGGGACAATCGAAATAGACGTACGATGCTCGTACGAGTTGGAATGTGTCGAACCTAGCTTTGATACCAAGCTGTCACGCCCAGAATTATGCTAAACTTTTTCACGTGAGTCAACGCTTGACTCGAGTCCAAATTAGTCAATGCGATAATCACAACGGCCGAAACCGCTGGATTGGGCATGACTGGCGGAGTCGATTCCTCGAACCAACTCCCAACCCGACTAAGGACTCTCACGCTAGTCCGAAGATCAAACTGGCACCCGACGATCTCGAACGACAGTCTACTCGGCGTCGCACACCGGTGACGGAGGGAGAAGACAGTTCGCCCGGAGGCAGACCAACAAACCAACAGGAGTCGGTACAGAAAGCTCACACTCGCACGAAGGCAAGCCACAGAAACGGGGAGAATACTCAATTTGTCAAGAAACCGACGTCGATGGAAGGAAGACCCGGCGACGGCGGCCGAGGAGTACACACGGATGACAGCTGGAGAGAAGTTGGCGTCGACCAACTGCAGCTTCGTCCGTCGGTGAGGAGGGTTGCCCGCAATAAACCCGATGGCGACGAAGAGGACGATGACATCAACTCGCGTCCGCGAGTAGAAACAGAGAGAAAGGGAAAAGGGAGGCCGCACGCAGGCGGCGAGAGGAAAGGGGAAGCTCCGCGCGCAGGCGTAGAGGGCTCGACCGGAGCAAACGTGACGTCCGCGTAGGCGGATCGGCGCCGAAAATTCACACGCACAGGCGGCCGGCAGCGGACGAGAAGAAGGCGAAGAAATGGCGGCCACGTCAGGCAGGAGGCGGAGGGTTCGCCGGAGCCGAGAACGCGGCCGGGAACGAGAACGAAGGAGGGAAGAAGTACCTCGGGGGGCACCTGGCCGCCGGCTCCTTCAAGTCGAGGTCGTGGATGACAGACTGCACCTTCCAAGGTGATCTGACAATGTGGTTCCGCCGAGGCTGGTGTCGACGATGACAACGTAGAAGGCGACAGCGGCAAGGAGAGCAGAAAGAGGGGGCGGGGATGGCCGCGGCGTTCCACCTCCCTCCCACACCACCGGAACGCAGAAGAGCCACCACCGTTGATCGGCATGGATGGAGAGCCCGACGAACGAAGAAGAGAGAACTCAGGAGCGGGCGGCCGGTGAGTTTTTCGCGTGAAAAGCTCGTAGCTTTGAATGAGGGCGACGCCTCATTTTTCATCCGTGCCGCTCGAGTTAACGCGGCGCCCGATGTCTCCCACGCTCACACCGCCCGAGCCGTCTTGTCGCGTCAGTGTCCAACGCACACGATCACGCCAAGCGACGCCCGTTGGGCAACTTCCCAGATGCGGATTCGGGGCACCGCCCGATCCGATCCGCCGTGTAAACAACAAGAAGGCTGGGCTGGGCTGAATTTTGGGCCGCGCCCCAAAATTTGGCCCGTAGGCCTAACACTATATCAAAAAGGGTAATGGATCTACTAAGAGTTAACACTTTAAAACTCTAATGGTCTTATGTTACGTATCCATGTGGCAAAACAAACTATTCAAGAATTCTTATTTGTGCCATAAAATTAGATCCCTTGAGTTGAAAAAATTTTCTGAGCAACAAGGGGCTGCTCAAGAATCTTAAGCACAGTCCTTAAAAAAATTCATGATCCTAAAAATCATAGAAAAATATCCACGATAATCTACACGACGAAAGCTTTTCAACGGTACCAAGATCCACAAAATTGGATATCCATGATGAGAGATATTGTGGATCAAAAGATCGTGGATCAAAACTCTATTATTGTAGCATTTTTGATCCACGATATCTCTCATCGTGGATATCCAATTTCGTGGATCTTCGTACCATTGGAAAGCTCTCGTTGTGTAAATTATCGTGAATATTTTTTTTCATAATTTTTGAGATTGTGGATTTTTCTTAGGGGGCTGTGCTGAACTTTTCTTGAGCAGCCTGCTCATGAAATTTTTTTTTTCCCTTAAGTTAGCCCGCAACGCGCCACCCTTAAACAAAGGGAAAAGGTGATATATAAAATGTATAAACACATGTGCAGGGAAGGTTATATTAATTACACTAAACTCCATTGGGTTCCTAACAAACTCCCTCCTTGATTGATGTCTTTAGTGATACCGTGTTTACATCTTTGAGTTAGCTTCGTTAGTAAAATCATCTTGTGGACCTCATAATGCTAGTAGAATTGAAAAATCTCTTCCTTCACCACTTTGGTGTGACATCAGGCCATTGATGAGAAAACGCTTGAACTTTTCTTTCCAATCCAAAAAAGTTGCATGAAATTAATGATCCCTATATCCATTATATTGGATAATAAGTCTACTGTGCATGAGTTCTTTGTAGAATTCTTAATTTTTGGCCTATGGATGACTAAATGGAGCTTCAAGCATCTCATGTCACCTGGTGATAAGTTCATAACTCCCCTTGGTAAAACAAAAATCACTTTGATTTATAGTAGTTTGTTCAAATAGGCCAGCATATTATGCGACCGTCAATCCATTCTTTTTTACTCTCAACAAGGGACTCAGTTACCTTCTGTAATGCTTTGCTACATACATATAGACTTAGGTGTCCTTATAAAGATTCATCTAATCTCTTTGGTTGACATTCCAGGGTGTTCCATTCTTTTGGATTCGAACCCACCAAAGCATTGAAAGGTCGTGGTTTTATCGGTTTAATGGTCTACTAATCATCAGATTGAGGGCACCAACACCAATTGTTGCCCCCAAAACTTTATTTGTTTTTCTTGCAAGAGCACCAATATGTTGTAAACTTTTGTTTGTCTTGTGGGTCATTTTTGGTATATTTTAATGTAAATTGAAATATTAAAAAGTAGTGCGATCGTTTTAAATTTATCTTATAAATTATAAGGCTTTTTGTTTTAGTAGGTTCTAGCTTCCAACGAACACAAGCATTCATTGTTAATTACCCCTAAGAAGCTTAGGGTACCTTTGATTAAGAGATCTATAACATATAATAAAGTGAAGACAAAATAGTTGAAAGAATGAGGTCATTCCTTTGATTACAAGAGTACATCATGTGACATATGTCATGGAGAAGAAATTTGAGTTGTGCCATAACAACGTTGAGGAACTACGCCCCGATACGAAGTATCTAGTATCGACGTACGCACCTCCCAAACAACGTCATCGACAACACGCGTCAAGAATTCATCGTCCATGACTATGTTTGAATTAATTGGAAGAGTTGAGTGCAAGAGTTGGGTGAACAAGCCGTGAGGCCAAATGTTCGAGGTTTGGGGTGAATGGGCCGATGGGCCAAACATTCAGAATTTAGTGAACGGGTCGTCGGACCAAATGTTCAAGGTTCGATTGAATGAGCCGATGGGTCAAACATTCAAGATTTCGGATGAACGAGTCGATGGGCCAAACGTTCAAATTGGGTTGAACGGGTCGTGGGACCAAACGTTCAGAATTTAATTGAATGAGACGATGGGCCAAACATTCAAAATTGGGATGAACGAGCCGATGGGCCAAACGTTCAAATTGGGTTGAACGGGTCGTGGGACCAAACGTTCAGAATTTAATTGAATGAGCCGATGGGCCAAACATTCAAAATTGGGTGAATGAGCCATTGGGCCAAACATTCAGAATTTGGAATGAACGAGCAAATGAGCCAAATGTTCAAAATTTAGACGAACGAGCTAATGGGCCAAACGTTTGAATTTGGGTTGAACGGGTCGTGGGACCAAATGTTCAGAATTTAATTGAATGAGCTGATGGACCAAACATTCAAAATTGGGTGAATGAGCCATTGGGCCAAACATTCAGAATTTGGAATAAACTAGCAAATGAGCCAAACGTTCAAAATTTGGACGAACGAGCCAATGGGCCAAGCGTTCGAATTTGAGTGAACGGGTCATGAGACCAAATGTTCAAACTTGGGTGAATGAGCCATTGGGTCAAACATTCAAAATTGGAATGAACGAGCAAATGAGCCAAACGTTCAAAATTTGGTTGAACGAGTCGTGAGACCAAACGTTCGAAATTTGGTTGAATAGGTTGTGGGACCAAATGTTCAGAATTTAGGTAGAGTTGGTGAACGAGCCAATAGGCCAAGCGTTCGAATTTCAGTGAATGGGTCGTGGGGCCAAACGTTCAAAATTTAGGGGCAGTTAAAAGATCAATATATCTGTTTAGATCCAAGTCTCTGATTGAAAATCTGAGGGTGAATTTTAGAAAGATCGGATCTGATTTGGTAAGGTTTGGCGCTTGGATCATTTCGAGAGCCGTCTGATTGGTTGAGATTCGGGCGAGTTAATTTCAGCCGTTGAAAGTTTGATTTGCATATCTACTTTGATCCAGATCTCTAATTGAAATTTTGAAGGCGGATTTGAAAGGATCTAATTCAGATGAGTAAGGATCAATATTCAAATCATTTCGGAAGTCATCCAATTGGCTGAGATTCAAGCGAGTCTGCTTAGATCTAGATCTCTGATTGAAAATCTGAAGGCGGATCTAAAAAGATCTGATCCAAATGCATATGTACCGATATTCAGATCATTTCGAGAATTATTCGATTGACTGAGATTTGTTCAAAGCAATTCTAGCCGTTAAAAGTCTGGCTAGCGGATCTACTTAGATCCATATCTCTTATCAAAAATCTGAGGACAGATCTGGAAATATCTGACTCAAATTTGTAAGGATCTATATTCAGATAACTTCCGAAGTAATCTGATTGGCTGAGATTTGTGCATATCAATCTTAGCCGTTGAGAGTTTTATTCGCAGATCTGCTTAGATTCGGATCTCAGATTGAAACTCTGAAGGCGGATCTGGAAAGATCTGACTTAGATCGGTAAGGATCGACATTTTGATTGCATCAGAAGCCGTACGATTGGTCTGGATTTGTTCAAACCAATCTCAGCCGTTGAATAGTTCATTTTGTAGATCTATTTTGATTTAGATCTCTGATCGAAACTTTGAGTGCGGATCTAGAAAGATCTGATCTAAATTTGTGAGGATAAATATTCATATCATTTTGAAAGCCCTCCGATTGATTGAGAATCAGGTGAATTAATGTGAGCCATTGATATTTTAATTCATCAACTTATTTTGGTCCAAATCTTTAATCGAAAATCTGATGGTGGATTTGGAAAGATCGAATCCAAATGAACAGGAATCAACATTTGGATCACTTTGAAAGCCATCCTATTGGCTAAGATTTGAGTAGATCAGTTTCAGCCATTGATTGCATTTGAATCTGGGAGATCAAATCTGATCCATTAGTTCTGAGTTTACTTCAGACCGTCGATTGTAAGTGATTAAATCTGAGCCGTTAGATTTGAGTTCAATCCTAGCCACTGGTCATAAGTGATGAAATCTGGGCCGTTAGATTTGAGTTCAATCCTGGCCACTGATCATAAGTGATTAAATCTGAGCCGTTAGAGTTGAGTTCAATCCTGGCCACTGATCATAATTGATTAAATTTGGGCCGTTAGATTTGAATTTAATCCTGGCCATTGATCTTAAGTGATTAGATCTGGAGCATTAGATTCTGAGTTTAATCCTGACAATAGATCTTAAGTGATTAAATCTCAGCCGTTTAACATTAAATTTGATCCGAATCGTTGGATTGGATTAAAACCAAATTGAATATAGCAACAGTGTCTATCCGCCTTCCGCCGCCCGCTTTCTTCTTCCGCCGTTCGCCGTCCGTCGGCGAGATGCCCGGAGGCTCCGGCCGAGGCTTCTCCACATATATCCGGAGAAGTGGCTGGAGTTACACGCTGGTCTGCCGTGGATCGACGACGAACGAGCAGTTTTCGTTGGAAACAGGATCGCCGGAAAATCCGTCGACTCCGGCGATCCATGTGTCCGATGAACGGATCTCTTCTTCCATCGGTGCGCACGCTCGAGGACAAGGCGTGGGCTGAGTATCGGCTTGATCCGACGGCTAGATGAAGCGTTCGTCGAGGAAATCGGAGGTGATCGCGGCTGGAACAGAAGACGCAAGCAAGCACCGGAAACTTGTTCGATTCCGGCGATCCGGCCGTCGGATGGGCGGATCCTCTTGCCTGCCGGTGCGCACTCTAGAGGAGAAGGTGTGAGCAAAATTTCAGTCCGATGAGATGGTCGGATTTCAGATGCTGAAGTTTGAAGTTTCTCCATCTTTTTAGCTTCGGGCGGCGTATTTGGCTGAATAGGGTCGACGAAGAAGCTCTGGCGCCTAAGATCATTCTCTTCTGTGCTGAGCTTGCCGGCGAGCAGGTTTGACGGGAAATGAATATTTGCAGAAGCTGGGAATTACTGAGATTTAGATTCAATTGATTTTCCAGGAATGTGGCTTCTTCTTTCTTGATGGCGGGCAAAGCAGCAAGCTGCTCGGCCTGAAATTGATGTCGTGGATTAACGAATCTCTTCGTCTTCAACAAATCGAAGATTGGGGGGCGTCGCTCGACCATGGAGAAATAGGAGCACTTAGTAAAGGCACAGTGGTCCTTAATGAAAACTTTTTTTTCTCCAAGGGGATTACTCTATATTGTATTTAATAAAGATTTAGACTGTTCTAAAGTGGTCCTTAATAGAAACTTTTTTTCTCCACCGAGGTTGCTCTATATTGTCCTTAATAAATGTTTAAGCTATTCTACGGTGGTCTTACTGTAGCCGAGATTCCTCCTTAGTCGAATATTTCTCCACAAGTCGAATATTTCTCCACAAGCTCTCGTCGGTGCCCAAAAATTTCTTTCCTTAGTCGGATATCCCAATAGCCGAATCCCCTTGAATGGCTTTGCTTTCCTTTTTTTATATATTTTTTCTTACTATTTTTTATAGAGGCATGCGCCCACTTTCCTCTATATTTTATTATATTTTTGTTCACGTTCCAAGGCCCCTCCCTCGTTTTGCTATTTTATCTTTTTTTTTTACTTTGCACGATGCTCTTCATGGTTTCTATTTTATTATTTTATTTATTTTATTTTTTTCTTTCCACATTTGCATCCCTTCAAAAATAGATTTTTTTATTGTTTTTGGTTACATTAGAAAACTTCTCACGGTTTATTTTTTTTTTATTTGCTGCCACGATCGCATGTCATTGCATTCTATTTTATTTATTATTTTTTGTTTATGTGCCAGTGTGGTCAAAAATGAATTAATTAATTGATAATTAATTATAAGTAATAATTAACTAATTGATAATTAATTAATTAATTGATAATCAATAATTAATTAATTGATAATTAGTTAACAATTAATTAATTGATTTTTGTAACACCATAACGGTCAAATTTTATTTTGATATGAGCATTGAATGAGAAATTAATGAATTAATTAAGGACTAGTTAATTAATTAATTAGTTTTTTTTTTACCGTCAACATGTCTATCTTCCCCCTTGGAAGAGACACATGATATTAAGTGTAGACGATATCGTCAGCTTCCCTTGGAAGCATCATGCCATTCAAGACAACCTTGTTTTCATCCTTTTGTTTTTTTTTTCCTTGAAAGTTAAGTTGGTTACTACTGACAACATTCTTCATAATATGTGAAGTCAGTTGTGGAATTATCTTGTGATACAAAAGATCAATGTAAAATCCTACATACAATTTTATAAAATTCATAAGCAAGAAAATATTTAGAGTTTTTGGAGGCGACAAATGTCTATCTTAAGGTGAATTTCCGATCCCATCACGCGGGTCCAATCTGACGCCCTAATATACAACCAAGATTATGCTATGTCGGCGCATCGGTGAGGAGTCCGTCTATAGCAAACTTCCAAGGTCGAACAATGAAAAAGGTAAGGAAACTAAAAAAAGCAAAAGTGAGGTGTGTGAGAGGAGATGTTAAGTCATTTGCATGCCTCTCCTTATATTATATAAGGAGATTAGGATGCCAAATTAACGGGCCGTGGATCAACGGGCCAACCCAAAGGAGAAGGGCTGGGGCGGTGGCCCAAGCCCACATGGAGGACGCAACATTGAAACCCAAAGAGTTGGGTCAATTCGTTGCAGTCAATGCCGAAATCGGAAGCGAGCCGCGCTTTCGTCTGAGCGGCTTTGGCGGACGCGGCAAGCAGCGACTGTGGGGACGTCGGATCAGGCGATTCCGTCGGACGCCTTCAACGGAGACAGGAGGCAGCAGACGTGGGGAGGAGCGCTTCCTTCGGCTAGCGCATGCGAAGATACGAACGAGGACTTCATCTTCTTCGATGGCCGCAGAGCAGCTTCGTCTGCAGTGGAAGAGTCGGAGGCGATGGAGATCGATTCCAGCGGAGGAATCGAACGCGTGCGGTTCCTTCGGGACGAGGAAGCGGCAGGGCGGCACGACCGACCAAGTCCAGCGGTGTCTTCGGAGCTTGGATGCGGTCGTGAGCAGGATTAAGCGAAGGCGGCGTCGACTGGGATCGATTGGCGTCGTCTACTCCAGTGGAAGACGCGGACGGCACGAGCGAATCGGACGCTGAGAGGTTTTCAGCCAGTGGAAGCTTCGGACGCGTCTAGCTTCAGCAAGGATAAAGCAACAGGCGGAAGAGGGGTCGGCGCGGGCAGCGTCTTGTCCCACGACGAAGTTCCCTTTCCCTATATAACTCAAGCAGGGGCATTGAGGAGAGATGGGCGAATGTGCGAGTGCTGGGGAGCAACACCACCATCGGCGATAAGGAGTGTCGTCCTTCTAGGACAGGGGCCCTTATTCCAACACCAGGGGGTGTTGATGCCAACGCCTAAGAGCATTGATGCTGGCGCCAAGGGGCGCCAATGCCGGTGTGAGGGGACGTCGAGGGAGAGCTATATAAGGGCTGAGTGATTGTAACCAACGGCAAGGGTGCCGTCGGCGAGAGGTTCAAGTGGGAGAGGGGTGAGTGACGGGGGTCGTCGGCCTCAAGAGGTTTTGTAGCTTCAAAGAATAAATAAAAGCTTTCCTCTTTGGTATTCCCATCAAGCTTCATCACCAACATCTCCGATAGCAGGCAACTACTAGGTGGCTGTCAGGCGACAACGAGAGGCTGAGGGCGGAGAGGGGTCTCCACCCTGCCATCACACCCTGCTTCGGCAAACACATGAGTACAGGCGGTACTTAGCGACGACGCGAGAGACAAAAATCGGTTGGCTGGTTCAAAATCAAGTTGACTAAGTCAAAATTCAAATTAGGGTTAGGGTTTTTTTTGACTCTTCTCTAATTTGGGGGTGATTTTGGGGCCAGAACCTAGGGTTTCGGTGCAGTATGGAGTTCCGTTGGGGAACCTTAAGCCAGGGCATGACACTTAATATACGAAACTCCACTGCAAGGTGTGTAGTTAACCAAATCTTGAACTAGACTTCTTTTAACCTAGTGTTGAATAGTGCGCATATGATACAACTACTACAATACAGGGTTGTGCATTTTTGGTCATACATGTGCATCTTAATTTTTATGAGTTTATTAGAATTGTCTAATTTTAGTCTACTATTGTAAGCAAAAACTTACATATAGGAGAAGCCTTTATAAAGAAATGTATTGAGTTTTTAGGATATAAATTTGGGTTTCTTTTAAAGTTTTAACTTTTCTTATCTCTATATAAGGTTACAATAATTACTTAGGAATGACATCAAATATTTAACACCAAATATTTAACACCAAAACTTTGACATTTATTATGCTTAAGCCTGGCGGAGGAGTGGCTAGTCTAGTCAAAAAGAAAAATAAATTTATTCTAAAGTTATTATTATTTACTTTTAATATGACTTGAATAATTTATATACTAGTCAACTCAACTCAACCCAAATACATCATTTATTATATAATAGATATATAAATATATATATATATAATAAATATAATATAGACTACAATAATATTATATATTTTAAAATTATTTTTACTATATATTATAAGTATATAGGTTATCCGGGTAATATCTTTAGGAATGAGGAAAATAAATTCTTAAGAATTTAAAATCGTATAAATGCTTTATATTATTTATTTTTAAGGTTAAGTTGCAATCACTACTAAAAGGCTTATTATAAACACCCCCAATCCCTATAATTAGAGTTGGAAAAAACTAATTTGATATAAAGTTAGACAAATTTGAATTTGGCAAAATCATATTGAGGTGATAATTAGCTCAATCCATTTATGACTCAAAATTAATTGGATCGAGTTAGGCTATAAATAAGAAATTAAAATGGTACACTCTGTTAATGATTTTACACGTAGTCATTAGCAAAAAAGGGCACTCCTACATGACAGTATTTATACCTAGTCATAAATTTAGAATGAGACACTTATAGCAATATTATGAAAATTTAAGGCATTTTTATCACACCCCTAGATTTGATATATCTTGTAATAAAATCAATATCTCCATAGAAGATGAAAATTTCGTTATATGTACCCAAGATGAAACATATTACACACCCATTTGTTCAACATGAATAGTTTAATTAATTATACTATCATGAACTAGGAGGTAAAATAATCCATATGTTAATTCTAGTTTCCATCCAAATAATAAGATTTTTTTCATAATATAAAACTCATATATTATATGTAAACCAACAAAATATCTCTTATATCATTGAGGACAAGCCAAATTATTGTTTAATTCTATTGTACGAGCAAGTAACAACAATATACAATATCGCTGCAATATACATGCATTATCTTCTAAGTACCAGCACATATCAAACACAACATTATAAAAGTTCGACATACGAACTTCAAGACATTGATTTTATTTTTATCACTCACAAAACATGAAACCCAAAGCTAATCTGCAATTGATTTAGAAGAAAATGAATAAGCAAAAATGCCTAATAAGTAACTATGAATCAATGATAACAAATCATGAAATAAGTAATATCATTTCAATGATGATTTCATCAAGTTTTCATAAATCATAATATCTCTTCAAAGCATTAAATTTCATGAATGGATCCATAAATAAGATAAATCAATATCAAGATGCTTTAAAGGAGTATTAGAACCACAAAACAGAGTCCACCAATTTAAACATAACGTCCAATTTGTATAGTGAAAAATAATACATAAAATGAATCTTCCACATTTATCCTCGTTAGGATGTGATCTACTAGGGTTCAACATGACCTCTCAAATATATGACATACGGATTCTAGAGCTATATTACTAGCACCTATCTATTCAACACGCTATCTTGAATATGTTACATGATGTTCAATGGTACCTTAGTACCTTGGTTGGTCTCAATATAAATATATCTAATTATAATAACTTATGCCACTACATCACTTCTCGTTTTCACAATGCCACTATTATGAGTAATGTAAGTAAAGAAAAGCTCTCTCTCTCTCTCTCTCTCTCTCTCTCTCTCTCTCTCTCTCTAGATGAGCCACTATCAATCATATGACTATGAGTATCACTAGAAAGATTGACATTGTCGAAGAGAACAAGCTATTCTAAAACTCTATTAATTTTACATGTGTCATCTTCATTCTAGCAATCTCCTTTCTACTATTGTCTTTACACTTTCTTCAATTTTCTATTGCATTTAGTGATGTGATATATCATTCCATAATGATAACACTCAATGTTCTTTCTTATCTTGATATTGTAGGCCTACAATTTTGTTTCTCCTTATACATTCTACATCAAGGATGCATAAGAGGAAGAAGAATGACATTGTCTTTCTCCTCTCTTCATTTAGTATTCACTAAATCATAGATACAACACCAATTAAAATTGAATTAATTATTAGACTCTAATAAAGTTTTCTAATGTAGATCAATAAGAGTATCTTATGTAGATCAATTATAGCAATAAGTGGATGAATGCCCAAATTTGTCTTAGCCAATTATGTTTCGATGGATCAACCTCCAGAACTCATTTTCATTTTTGATATACCTATAATTATGTCCATTATTCTCTTTTTGACATGTAATTCACTAGGTTACACCAAAGTGTTATGTCCATTATTCTCTTTTAATATATAATTATGAAAGTTATCTTCTACTCATTGTATAATATAATCATAGGCATGCTTATGCAACAACTTCTAGCCATCAATTATATACTTGGCTTTGTATATTCACCAAAAATTGGAGCATTTTATCATTAAGGAGATCTTTCATTTTCTTTATTCCAACTATAATAACTACTATTATAGAGGTTAATAATTATACTAATATTAACTTTCATCATAAGTAATCAAATGATTTAGCCTAGATTAATAACACTTTTGGGGGAAAATATACAGCAACCAATTCATAATAACACAAAAAAAGGTGCCTAGTGAAATTGAAGTTTTACACACTTGCGTCATGCACATATTAGAGCCAATAAGTTGGATATATTTACTAATATACCACTTGCATCAAGCCCATATTAGAACTAAACTCATCCATCAACATTACCATGCAAATTCACTTGAGAATGATGCAAAAAAAAAAAAAAACAAATCATTGAGGCAATACATACGGTAACGAACCTGAAAAGCTCCATTACTCTTTTCTTGTTAGGTTGGTATGAAAAGTGGTTGGGAAAGTGGAGGAATGTTTGATGTAATTGCCATAGTGATCCATGATTACAACAACCGGAATCTCTCTGATTGTGGGCCAACCTGGGTCATCTTGCAAGAAGTTGGAGCGTAGAGATTGATTTGTGTACTTCAGTTTTAGCATCTCAAGCGATGTCCAGTAGTGTGGTCGGTTGTGCACCAACCAGTTTGGTAAAGAGAGGTTTCCCACGTCGTGGACCTCCACACTTAAAATCTCCAGTGCAGGGAATCCACTGAAGGAATTGATATTAGTATCCGTGACGTATAATAAAGTCAGGCGGGTGGCTTGACGAGTCAGCCCCTCTGGCAGGGATGACAACTTGGGGCAAGAGTTAACTATTAGTTCATTCAACTGTGGCATGGCCACTGTCCCTCCAACCTCTGGCACCCAATCCCACGCCTCCAGGTTAGGAAAGTTAAGCAAACAAAGTTTCTGTAGACGAGGGAACAACACCTGAGAAGATGATGCATGTTTTGATCCTCCAGTCTGATGTGCAAGTCCATCACTTGTTGAAGCCTCCTCGTATCCAAAAAATTCAGCACCAATATTGGTTACCGCATCTAATTCGTCTATATATAGGAGTTCTAGATTCGGCAACTTCCCCAAGGGCGGAAGTAGCAAGCAACTCTGACAATAAGAAATGCATAATTCTTGTAAGTTAGGAAGGAGCGAACTAATGCTGCTGGACATTAACCACTGTGGAAATCGATGGCCCAAGACGTTAGAAATATAAATTTGGCGCACACACGACGGTAGATGAAGTGCCACATCAAATATGCTATCATTTATACCATCTTCAGAGTAATCCAATTTTAGGTCCAGAAGGTACTTCAAGGCCGTCAATGATATGTTTAACCCATTCACATTCGGATTGGATCTTGCACTTATCCTCAAATAAATGGAGAGCTCTCTAAGCTTGCGAAGCTGGCATATTTCTTCCAAGGAGCATGAGCTACTACTACTACTACTGCTGTTGTTACTGTTATGGCTGGAAAAACAACTAACCTTAGCTCCTTTAAGTACGTTTAGATGCTCCAATCGAGCTATTCCTGATGGTAATTCCTTTAATGGCACATCAGAAAGATCCAGTGTCCTTAGATTGCGGAGTTGTACCACCCCCCGAGGGAGGGTGCGTAAGTTAAAGCACTTTTTAAGAATTAAAAATTGCAAATTTTGTAAGCTTGCTATGCTTTCTGGAAGTGACTTCAGTTTTCTACAACCGGAGAGATTTAGGTACCTCAAGTGTAACAGATTTCCAGCATAGTGTGGTAAAGACTGGATGTTTGTGGAACATAGACGAGCAACTCTAAGACGTTGAAAGTTTTTGAGGCAATCTTCAACGTCCTTGTCATCTAGCATTTCAGCCTTGTGATATAGCATCAAGGTCCTTAGTGACTTGTGCTTTTGGGTCACATGCAAGATAGGTTTGATATCCTGGGACTCAGGGGCTACGATGGATAACCGACGCAGCTTTCGGGTGTCATCATCCGCTGGCAACCTTTTACTAATATCAGTGATGACCAAGTTCTCGCCTGTTGCCAAGAAATGACACATCAACCTCAACAAGTCGTGCATCCTGCATGAAGTAAACCCGTAGATTATTGAATCTTCTCCGTCAAGAACCTGTAGAAGGCTTCTTTGTATTAACTCGTCAAGGTACCCATGTGCAATTTCCTCCAGCGAGGGATACTCTTCTCCTTCTACTTCAACTACAAAACCCTCAGCTACCCATAACTGTACGAGATGTTCCCTTTCAAGCCAAGAATCTTCAGGAAATAAAGAACAATGAAGAAAGCATTGCTTGAGGTGCGACGGCAAATCTTCATAGCTCAAGTATAAAGCTTGATGGACTCCTTCTGGAAGCCCTTCCCGCGACCATGCCGAATTGCATTCGACTCGTTCCCATTCCCACTTATTGAGTTTTCCACATAGCACTCCTCCTATAGTGGTGATGGCTAAGGGAAGCCCGTGGCATTTCTCCACAATCCTCATCCCAATGTCCTTGAGGCTTTCGACTTCTTTTTCCTCGTTTTCGTTCTTGGTAACTTTTTTGCACAGGAGTAACCAAGAATCGGCCGAAGGCAATGCATCCACACGGTGAATATGATCCGCCTTCATTCGATCTGCAACCCCTCTATTGCGCGTGGTGATGAGGACCTTGCTCCCAACTGCGCCAACTTGCAAAGGCTTGCGCAACCAGCCGTCCCAAATTTCTGGATCCCAAACATCATCCAGCACAAGGAAGAACTTAATATCTTTCAAGCGATCCCTCAGTATCTTCTCAAGCATCTCTTTGGTCACAGCTTCACCCGGAGTTCCCTCTGCTTGTAAAATAATATCCTTTAGAAGATTCGTCGCTATGGCCTCTTGGGACACGCACACCCACATGGTCTTTTCGAATTCGGTCTTGATTTTGTGATCATTGAAGATCATCTGAGCCAGGGTGGTCTTGCCAATACCGCCAAGCCCCACAATAGCAAGAACGACTACATGGGTTTTTGCACCCTCATCCTTCCTCATGAGCAAATCAACAAGATATCTGGTGTCGTTTTCAATTGCTACCCCAACAATATCAGGTTCCACTCCGGAGGAGGTCTGTCGATGTCCTCGAATAACCTCCTCTCTTCGGATGTTGGACTCCGTGAGATTGAGATTGGACTTCATGGTCCAGATCTGTTCCACCCTCTGGTTGAGATCCCTGATTTTAGAACCGATGATTTTAGAACCGATTTCATGAGTGAACCTCACCTGTTTAAAAGAGCCGAAAAGAGACAGCATCCGGGAGCCGATGGACGACTCCTCCAGAGGGTGCTCTCGTGCAGCCCACTTCTCGGCCATGCTCCAGTATTCGTCAAGTATGTCGTCTGCGTCGTACATGACGTCGTTGAGGTTGCTCAGCCAAAGTTTTACGGTCTGCCGAGTAATTTGCTGTTGTTGAGCATCGTTGAGGACAGCTCTGATCGAACGCAGCGTCTCACGGAGCTTCTGGATCTCTTCGGGGACACCCAAGATCAAGTTTAGCTCTTTAGTAGCCAAGTCGCCCAACTTATCAATAAGCTTGGAGACGATGGGATCCAGGAAGAATTCCATTTTCTTCTTCGATTGCTTTTGGCAACAAGAGGATTCAACTCTTGGGTAATGCTTAATGAAATCGGAAGACCCAGATGGACTGCTTAAGCTGTGTCAACAATTTCCACCCAACATGTCACGAACCATGCAGGTCAATAAGTCAAGTGAAATTAATTAATTAATTACTTTAATGAGTAGTCAGTGTGCTCTTCACTTTTCAGATGTGGAACGGAGACGTGCATTCTGATAAAGTGAAATTAATTAATTAATTATATAGCTTGTGCCTCTGATGTGCTAGATAAGTGGTAGGTAGGAGAAAAAAATTATCTTTCAAAAGAAGATTGATTCTCTCCACCACTAGGCAATATGGACTTTATCCTTCCTTTGCTTGCAGATGGGCTGAACTGCTTCTGATAAAGCTTATGCCTTTTATATATGTGGGCAGAAATAAGTGTCTTTTTAAAGAAGATTAAAACAATGAAGAATTTGTCTTTGCTTTTCTTAGTGGAAGACAGCTTCAGAATTATGCTCCGATCGTGCTGCCAATCTATCAAAGAAAAAGAGTAGGTAATTATGGCCTCATTCAATGATTAGGTAAAGGAATTAAAATACCAACAACATTACCATTATTCTAAAATATTTTAGAGCGAATCATGTTGTTGAAATAAACTTGGGGGGTTTAGAAATAAATGATTAGGTAATTATGGCCTCATTAAATGATGATTTTGTTAAAAGATTAGCTCTTCTTTAGCCAAGTCGACCAACTTATCAATAAGCTTGGAGACGATGGGATCCAGAAAGAATTCCATTTTCTTCTTCGATTGCTTTTGGCAACAAGAGGATTCAACTCTTGGGTAATGCTTAATGAAATCGGAAGACCCAAATGGACTGCCCAAGCTGGAGAGCACTAGGAAAAAAACACTCAAAACGTGCAGCATGTACGTGCAGCATGCCGCTTTCCATGTCACGAAACCTGCAGGTCAATTATTTTAATGACTTTCCAGTGTCACGAAACCGCTTTCCATGTCACGAAACCGCTTTCCAGTGAAATTAATTAATTAATTACTTTAATGAATGGTCAGATCTGCTCTTCACTCTTCAGATGAGGAACAGAGACGTGCATTCAATTATTGTGATGTTATTGATGCAGTCAATTATTTATCAGTCGTTAGGCCATCCCATCGGTGATAATTAAAAAATATTTTAAACAATTTTATATAGTAATTAATATTTTATTTTTAATACGATAATATATAAAGTAATTTCTCATTAGGTGTTATTTAAATTATTCTAATATTAATATCATTAGATAGATTAGAATGTGTAGATTATTTTTATAAATTTTTTTTTTTAAATATTTTTTATATAAAATTTAGCAATCGTACTTAAATACCCAGCCGAAAAAATTTAGCGTTGACAGCTTGCAAGCAGAAAAAATATCCGTGAGAGCCGTTTACCACTTTCAGTATAAGAAGTGAAATGAATTAGTTAAATAAATTGTAAAAGACAATACGGTATTTTTTTTTATCAACAAAGCACTATCTATAATAATACTATGCTTATTCATAATATTTTAATATCATTTTTAATTATTTTAGGCAGTATCTAAAAAATTTTTCATGTCTCAAACTGTCAAACACCAATCATAAACACTTTTTCATCGACGGAATGATCAACGTATCGATAAAGCCTTGAGACAATATCATAATGGGATTCTGCACGATTTCCATGTTGGTCTATGGGAACTTTTGGCCACGGAAAACAAACCGACGCAGATTTTGCAATGCCCGCCAGCTCTGTGAAAAGATTTACGGCCTGTTTCGGTGGAAGGAAAGAAATCAGTAAAGAAAGGAAATAAGGAGAGAAAGGAAATAAGGAGGGAAAGAAATGATTTCTTTCCTTTATAGGCCTTGTGTTTCAGTGGAAGGAAAGGAAATAAAAAAAAATACAAAAATTTTAAATTAATTATATTATACATAATATATAAATAATTAGAAAAATTATAAATATTATAGTTGTTAATTATAAAAATACTATAAAATATAATAGACGAAATTACATAATACATATTAATTCATATAATTTTTTATTATAAATTATAAAAAATTATTAAACATATAAAAGTACTATAAATTCTTATTAAAAATTCTTATTAAAAAGTTTAAAATTTTGCCAGCATTTTCTCTATATTATAACACAATACCTGTATATACAATATAATGAATTCAACAAAATATAAATACAAAACCAAAATGTAAATATCATCAATTCAACACATAAGTACCATAACACAAAAAGCATCAAGTTCAACATTTGAATACAAAAGTGCACAGTTCTATACCATCTACACAATGATGGTTTAAAATACAATATGATAAAGTCCAACACAAGTCCAACTAAAGTCTAACATCAGGATCTACTAACATGAATATGTTATTAATTCATCAAGCAACTCAAAACTTTACCACGTAGCCAATCTGGAGCTGAGAAGAAGAGTTGTGTTTTTTCTTTGTTTGTACCCAATAAAATATATGCCTTTATCAAAGTCTCTTCAGGAAGATTGAGCTTATTTAGCTCCTCAAATATTTCAATCTTTGTGTACTCTTTTTCCACCAATTGTGCAGGATTGACAGCATTTACCAAGACATTAGTATTCTTTTCCATAGAGCTCATCAACATTTGAATGCTCTCATTTGTAACTTTCACTACAGTATCATCATATTTTCTTTTACCACTTCTTGACGACGTTGCAGTAGTGTTATTGCCTTGGCTTTGTGGGATAGAGGATGGACTTGCTACATCTTCAATATTATCATCTCGTTGCACATCAAATGCCATATCATCATTGCCTTCTTCATGAACAGGAGTGTTCAAGTGCATGTCGATATCTCTGGGAGTTCCAGCCATGTTTCCAATTGCACGATCCTTTGAAAACAACTCCTCTAGTTTGTCATAATTATTAACAGGAGTGTTTCTCCATTTTTTCATTGAAGGATTGGCCTGTAAAATATTAACCATAATTAGTACATATATAACAATCACCATACAACAGACTATTATAAAGCAAGACATACCGCAATTAGTTCGTCCCACACATTGTTGTCGGCTTCAAACATTTTAGTAGATGAACTCCATGCTATACCACTTTTGTTTTTGAACAACTCGTGGCATTGGTTAAAATTGACTTTCAAGGTCTTAATTCTATTCTTTAAATTCTCTTTCGTTAACGGTAAACCACAGCTCTCAACACATATCACTAGCATGTTCTTATATGCGGTTGAGGTAAAGGTACCATCAACCCTAAATCCTTTATTTTGTTGGTCTAGCATTGAATCAATGAAGACATTGTCCATGTCTTCAGTCCATTTGATGTGATCTCTTTTAGTCATCTTATAGGGAAATAAAAAGATTTGTTAGCACAAATGACAAGTTCAGTACAACATATATATGATATGAAAAGTTCAATACAAAACAACAAGTCTAATACAACAATGATAAGAACTGTCCAGTACAACAAGTCTATGATATGAAAAGTCTAAAACATCTTAACAAGTCTAATACAACAATGACAAATACAAGAACCTTACAATACATAATCATTCCACATTGTATATGCCATAGCATCTCTAATAAGAACACCTTTCCTAGCATCTTCGTCTTGCCTCTCCACTACAGATGCATCATTGTTCATTGTGTTTGATAATTCCTCATCAACTTCGGCCATAATATTAGCATCAGGATCAACACCCATTAGGTAGTTATGTAAAATGCAACAGGCTGTAATAATTTGGACATGTGTACGTATTGGGAAATGAGGTTCTGTTCCACTAGCAATAATAGAAAATCTCTTCTTTAGTACACCAAAACATCTTTCGATGACAACTCGAGCAGCTGCGTGTCGATGATTGTATAATTCCTTCGCATTTCGAGGAGCATTTCTGGAATACTCTTTCAGGTGATATCGTACTCCCCTATAAGGTGTCATAAGCCAACTTTTGATACCAAAACCAGCATCACCCAAATAGTATTTCCCTATAATAAAAGTATGAAATATTAGAATTAAATTATTATTCGAGAATCCTAAGTAGCTAAGTACGTAATAAGTTTACCTTCCATAATTTTTAAGTTATCAGCTCTACTGATCGCATCTTTTATTATTCGAGAATCTGATGCCGTCCCTTCCCACCCAGCTAGGATATATGTGAACTTCATGTCGAATGAACAGGCTGCCAAAATGTTTGTAGTTGGCCAGTCCTTTCTTCCCCGATACCTAGGTACATCGCTAGACGGTACCTTAACTCGAACATGTGTACCATCGATTGCACCTAGACAATCCTGCGTATATTATATAATGCTAACATTAAGTATAATGTTTATGATATTTTGTAGAAATTACTTATGATCGAACATACCTTAAAATAAGGATATAGTCGGCTGCTATTGTATATCTCAGGAGGAACTATTGAGCCATCCGGTTGTGAGATAAATTGCTCATGTAAGCTAATGATAGCTCGCAAAACCTCATGAATGTGATAGCTAATGGTTCTAGTACCACGACGAAAGAAAAAGCATATTTCTCTGTATTTCACATTGTGAGATACTAAATACAAGAATGTGAACACTTTTTCCTCAATTGTACACTGCTTTGTATCTCTCAACCCGCGCCTCCCTTTTAGTAACTGACACAAATGCTTAAAAGCATGTACTCTCATTCTTATCATGTTATAACATTGTTCATCTGAACTAGTCAAGTTTTTTAATATTTCTATTCGAATGCCATGCTTAACTTCATCACTAACTCGTAATGGTTTTTCGACCCAAGATTGTTGTAGTTTATCCATCATCTCTTCTATAAGAATCCATGCAGCTATGCATGTGTATTGACAATTAAGAAAATGAATAGCTAGGATCATATTCTTGCTCGGAGCCATAAGAATACCTATAAATAGACAAACAAATTGTATCAAAGTAAAAGATATGTATCAAAATGTGTGTCATGTGTATCAAATTGTATCAAACAAATTATTCACAAACTAGGTGTTATTGCCAAACCACAACCAATCGAACACTCGTGGGGAGCAACAGCTGAGCACATATGACACAAATGAAAACCACCATGTGCAAGATAGAAGTCGTTCACAATCTAGAAATACAGACAAACAAGACTGTTGGAATGTCTGTATACAAATCACAAATCGCTATGTTGGAATGTCTAGCATACTTATACACAGTGAAAATCACAAATCACACATACAGGGTATGAATTAACAAACATTGCTAAATATGAATTAACATGGCTTGCTACACTAGCTATTACTCACTTGAACTTGTCTGCAAAGATACATGAATTAACAAACATTGCTAAATATGAATCAAGAAAAGATGATATATAAGATAACATAAACAACCTAATATTACATCTATATTCCAATGTAAACGCAAATCGCTATGTTGTGTATGACGACCCAGCATTGCTCAATGACAAGCTAACAGAGAGATCATGATGTGCTGAAAAACCAAATCAGAAAGCGAATAGAGAGGAAATCTGGGCGACGACATACAGAGAGCATTATCAAGCAAACAGAGAGCAAATCTGTGTTCTTAAATCACTCGTTCCGATGGTATTAACGCAGATCATTATCAAGCAAACAGAGAGCAAATCTGGGCGACGACGTACCTTTCAGTCGAATTCCCTAACCACAAAGCGACGAGGAAATTTGGGCGACGACGCGAGGGAGGAAGGCTTCCGTCGGCGACGACGCGAGGGAGGGAGGATGCAGCGGCGAGGGATGCTTCAGCGGCGGCTTCAGGATCGTAGGTCGAGGTCGCGGCGAAAGGCGAGGTCAGGTCGAGGTCGCGGCGAAAGGGCGAAGGCGAGGTCGAGGTCGAAGGCGAAGGCGAGGTCGAGGTCGCGATTAAGGGCGAAAGCGAGGTCGGAAGGGCGAAGGCGAAAGGGCGAGAGGGCGAGCGGGCGCGGCGACAGGGCGAAGGCGAGGTCGGAAGCGCGAAAGGGCGAGCGAGCGAAAGGGCGAGCGAGCGAAAGCGCGGACGGAAATAAAGTTTCCGTCGAAATGAGAGGGAACGCTTTTGGAGAGAAAGGAAAGAATTAACTTTCCTTTCTCCCTTTATTTTCATTCACTGAAACCAGGGAAATGGGAGGAAAGAATTAGATTTCTTTCCTTTCTTTCCCCATTTCCCTCCACCGAAACAGGCTGTTAGGCTTATTTATTTGGGGGAAAGCTAGAAGGGAAGAAAAAAAAAAGGAAGAAAAAAAAAGGAAGAAAAAGAGTATAAGCTTGTTTACTTGGGTGGATGAATAGTTTAGGAGGAAAAGTAAGAGAAAAAGATGAGCATTAATCTTTCTATTTGACTTCCGCTCGAATCGGGCGGAAAGCTAAAACTATATCTTAATTTTACTAATTTCACATCTCATTTTTCCCTGCATTGTTGCTCGTCTTCGCTCAATATGAGCTTTCCTCGACTACTCGTCATTGTTATCGCTGCTAGAGCTTGTCGCCACTGCTCGTTTTTACCGCCGTTGTTTATTCTCACTATTGTTGCTTATATTTAATAGTTAATAGTTAATAATTATTTGATATTATTAGTATATATATAATATGAGTTAAAAAAATAACAATTAAAGTGTATATATCAATTATTCAAATTGTTTTCCTTCTAAATAAACATAAGGAAGAAAAGCCAATAATATATTCTATTTATTTTTTTATTTTTTTCTTTGTAACTTTTATCCGTCTAGCTGAGCACAGTGTTAGAAAGAAAAAGAGGAGGATACAGACGTCTAATCTGGAGTATTGTGATGTTGTCCATGCATTTTATTTTTTATCATTATTTATGGCTTACAAATGCCTGACGTCATCGGTGATGAAATGCATGTGCATCCGGTAGGCGTTGCCAGCTGCCAAGGGCCCATTTGGCAGTTTAGCGCTATCGGCTGGTGGGCCCGCTCAGACAAGTTGGATTCCACTATGCCTTGACTAGGGGTGAGCATAATTCAATTTTTACTGAATTTACTAATCGGTAAATTGGTTCGGTAAATTTGGTATCGATTTTTGGTTCGATAAAATTTTTTAGGTAATTCCGTATTTGATTTTTGGTTCGGTAAATAAATTTTCGGTTTGGTAATTTACCGATTTACCGATTTGAAGCATGAAAAAAATTCCAAACAATTGAATAAGCTTAAAAATCAAGTGACCATCAAGAGATCATTCAATATAACAAGCATTTTTTTCTTTTATTTAAAACCTCATCTATAAAAATTAATTAATTTAATTAAATAATATATTAATATTTTTGTAATCGGTAAATCAGTTTATTAGGTAATTTACCAATTTACCGATCGATAATTCGGTAATTTACCGATCGGTAAATATCAAGTTTGGCAGTAATAGTTGCTTCATGAATAATAGATCTTAACCATATGCATTCTCGACTTGCTTCATGAATTGCTATGATCTCAGAATGATTAGAAGATGTGGCAGTAACAGTTTGTTTCATAGATCTCTAAGATATAGTTGTTCCTCCACATGTGAATACATAACCTATTTGAGATCTACCATTAAGAGGATCAGATAAATAGCCCGCATCTGCATATCCAATTAATTCAGCTTCAGGCATGTGAGGATAATATAATCCCAAATTCATTGTACCTCGAAGATATCGAAATATACGTTTAATTCCATTCCAATGTCTTCTCGTCGGAGAAGAACTATATCTTGCTAATAAATTTACCGCAAATGTGATATCCGATCGAGTATGATTAGCGTGGTACATTAGTGCCCCAATAGCACTAAGATATGGTACTTCTGGACCAATCAGTTCTGCATCTTTCATTTGAAGTCGAAATGGATCTTTATTTACATCAAGTGACCTAACAACCATCGGAGTACTTAATGGATGTGCTTTATCCATATAGAATCTTTTCAACATTTTGGCTATATAAGCTGATTGATGAACAAAAATTCCATTTTCCAAATGTTCAATTTGTAGTCCAAGACAAAGTTTTATTTTCTCGAGATCTTTCATCTCAAACTCATTCTTCAAATAATCAACCGCTTCGGAAAGCTCTTCAGGAGTTCCAATAATATTTATATCATCAATATATACAGCAATTATCATAAACTTTGATCCAGATCTCTTAATAAAAGCGCATGAGCAAATAGGATTATTTTGGTATCCCTTGTTTAACAAATACTCACTCAAACGTTTATACCACATTCGTCTAGATTGTTTCAATCCATATAGAGATCTAGACAATTTAATTGAGAATAATTCTCGACGATTTGAGTTAAATGCTTCTGGCATTTTAAATCCTTCGGGGAGTTTCATGTAAATGTTGTTATCAAGTGAGCCATACAAATATGCAGTAACAACATCCATTAATCGCATTTCCAATTTTTCATGGATTGATAAACTTATCAGATATCGAAAAGTCACTGTATCTATCATAGGAGAATAGGTTTCCTCATAATCAATCCCAGGTCTTTGAGAGAACCCTTGTGCAACAAGTCGTGCCTTATATCTGATAATCTCTTCTTTTTCATTTCGTTTGCGCACAAACACCCATTTATATCCAATTGGTTTGACACCTTCTGGTGTACGGACTACATGTCCAAAAACTTTATGTTTTGCGAGAGACTTTAAATCAGCATCAATCGCATCTTTCAATTTTGGCCAATCTTTTCTTTGTCTGCATTCTTCAACAGACTTTGGTTCATGATCCTCATCATATTTCATTATATTGCATGCAATATGATAAGAAAAATTATCATCGACGTCGATTTCACCTCGATTCCATCTTTTTCCAGTCATAATGTAATTTATGGAGATCTCTTCATTGTCAGGTACCTAAGATTCTACTAGAATCATATTATGAATGACTGGAGTCTCTTCTAGAGTCATAACATCCTCATTTTGAGCCTTTATTTCTTTTCTTCTTCGAGGATTTTTATCTTTGGAACCGACAGGTCTACCATGTTTCACTTGCATTTTAGGCTCATTTGCAATTATGGGTTATCCTTCAGGGACACTAATTCTGATTGAAGCATTTGCAGATGGAATATATGACTTTGTCACTCTCTTGGGGTCAGTAAAAGTATCTGACACTTGATTTGCTAAATTTTGCAAGTGAATAATCTTCTGAACTTCCAGTTCAGATTGTTTTGTACGAGGATCATAATGAGATAATAATATTTCATGCTAGATAATTTCATTCTCCAACTGCTTATTTTCCCCTTTCAATGTTGGGAATGTCATTTCATCAAAATGACAATCGGCAAAATGAGCCGTAAATAAATCTCCAGTTAATGGCTCTAAATATTTAATAATTGATGGAGATTCATATCCAATTTAAATTCCCAACCTCCTTTGAGGTCCCTTCTTAGTGCGTTGTGGCAGTGCTATTGGCATATATACCGCACATCCGAAAACTCTTAAATGGGAAATATTTGGTTCCTGACCATAAACCAATTGTAAAGGGGAGACCTCATGATAATTAGTAGGTCTGATGCGAATTAATGCCGATGCATGCAAAACAGCATGTCCCCATGTAGTAATTGGTAATTTTGTCTTTATGAGTAAATGTCTCGCAATTAATTGAAGACGCTTTATCAATGACTCGGCAAGACCATTTTGTGTGTGAACATGGGCTACAAAATGTTCAACACTTATCCCAATTGACATACAATAATCATTAAAAGCTTGGGAAGTAAATTCTCCAGCATTATCAAGACGAATAGTTTTAATTGGATAATCCGGGAAATGTGCTCATAATCGAATGATTTGTGCAAGTAATCTTGCAAAAGCTTGATTACGAGTCGATAACAGACATACATGTGACCATTTCGTTGATGCGTCAATTAAGATCATAAAATATCTGAATGGTCCACATGATGAATGTATAGGCCCACAAATATCACCTTGCATTCGCTCTAAGAATGTTAGGGATTCAGTACTAACTTTGATCGGTGATGGCCTTATTATCAACTTCCCTTGGGAACAAGCAGCACATGAAAATTCATTGGACTGAAAAATCTTCTGGCTTTTCAATGAATGTCCAGTTGAATTATTAATAATCCTTCGCATCATAATAGAACCTGGATGGCCCAATCGTTCATGCCATGTAATAAACTTGTCTTGCTCAACAAACTTCTGGTTTGTAACAGCATGTGTTTCAATGACACTTACCTTTGTATAATATAACCCGGATGAGACTGCAGGTAGTTTTTCTAATAAGCTTTTCTTACCTGAGATGTTACTTGTTATACAAAGATATTTAGTATTATTTTCATTCATAGTCTCGACATGATATTTATTTTGACGGATGTCTTTGAAACTTAGTAAGTTTCTAATGAGTGTTATTTTTATATAATTTAAAGTACCATTCATATGATCTTTTCAGGCTTTTGTCTTATTTTATATTTGAATTTAGTATCTTTTATCGTCAAGTACAAAATCTTCACTATTTTTTGTATTATTTGGGAAATGCAGGTCATTTTACCATATTTTCGTGAAGATTTTGATGATTTGATGTTACGAGAAGATTCCTCACAGTGCTAGGAGGTCACAGGTCAAATTTGAGGCAAATCAGAGCTTTCTGCAGAAAACACGGGCAGGCCATGTTCACCGTCACGGCCATGATCATCTCGGAACTCTGCAGCAATTTGCGAGCCAGACACGGCCTACCCGTTCCTCCCATCACGGCCATGATGACTTACTCGCAAACTGACGAACTCATCACGGACTGGCCATGATGGCCATCACGGCCGTGACAGCTTCCGCCAGATTCGACCTTTCGACGGTTTTTCGCCCGATTTGGGTGATTCCGGAGTCAGAATTTGCTGAAATTTGGAGGAAAACTTTCTAACTGCCTAAGGAAGAGATAGAGCCATAAAATAGGATTTTTGGAGTGGTTTTGGGGGTCAAAATTTTCAGAGGCGTGGACTAGGGCGAAAGTGGGGCGAAATTTGCTTTCAAGGGCTCTTTTGGACGGATTTCTTCAGGACTATCGAGAGAAGACTGAAGATTTATCATCTCCTACCCTTGTATTGTGAATTACCTTCCTTTCTAATATATTTTCTTGGGTTTTAGTTGACATACGATGCACATTCTAAAGTAAAACCCTAGTTCGGAACTTGGGCGTAGCCTGTTGAACATATTTCCACATGTAAAATATTTTTTATGAATCTCAGTGTTATTTTTAGTAAATTAACTTATTTAAATGAGTTGTGCTTATTGCGTATTTATGTTGTGGCCAAACATTTATATGTGTTAAGTGTTACGAGAAGTACCGAGAGGTGAATCGTAACACTCGATCGTTCTCATTTAAACTTGTGACTAGAATTACGAGAGTTGTTTGACGTCACTCGAGGACTCACGATATTTCATAGAGCCTAATGGGTCTCTTAGGTTAATTTTGCTACGAGAGAAGGAGATTAGCTTATGCTAGACACCGGATTACGCTTCGAGAGAAGGTAATTCGTATCCTAGGAGATATCGCCTTAAGTTATTTACTGTCGGATTGCGCTTCAAGAGAAGGAGATCCATTTTCTTATTCGTTTTGATTCAATGTTTTATATATTAAGCATTCAACTTGGTGAAACCTAAAGTTCCGAACACTTATTAAACTGTAATTTACCCGATTAGTCGTCGACTTCTTGATTCGATAATTTAGTTTTAGTGCAGTTCTTTTATTCCAAGTTTGAATTATCTAGCTTTCAATGACGCGTAAAGTCGGTACTTGACACCTGCTCCCTGTGGGAACGATATTATTTACTACTTCGATAGACCGTGCACTTGCGGGACCTATCAAGTTTTTGGCGCCGTTGCCGGGGAGCAAGGCTTAGTCAATATCGACTACCAGTTGATTTGATAGACTAGATACTTTTTGTTCATTTCCTTTTTGTTTTTATTTTTAGTCCATTTGTTAATTACTTCTTATCTTCTTCCATTCTTCAAGCTTAAATTATTCTCTGGTCTGCTAACCCTGTGCATGCCAAGAACAATTAGAACAGGTCAGCTTGTGCCAGAAGACCCCGAGATTGAAAGAACTTTTCGTGCTCAAAGGAAAGTTCAAGATCAACAACTTGAGGAAGCCCATCCGAACCAAGCTACTACAATGGACCAGAATCGCTCACTACGAGATTTTGCTGCACCCAATGTACAGAGCCTGCACTCTAGCATTGCTTGACCGGCGGTCGAAGCAAATAACTTTGAGATCAAGCCGGCCCTCGTGCATATGGTCCAGTAGAACCAATTCAGTGGTTCACCATAGGATGACCCTAATTTACATTTGTTAATTTTTCTAGAATACTGTGATACCCTTAAAATTAATGGGGTAACATCTGATGCTATACGTTTACGTCTTTTTCCCTTCTCTCTTAGGGACCGCGCGCGAGCATGGCTACAGTCCCTTCCTCAAGGCTCCATCACGACATGAGATCAGCTTTCTCATGTGTTCCTCTCCAAATACTTCCCACCGAGCAAGACGGCTCAGTTGAGGAACCAGATAACAAACTTTAGCTAGAGGGAAGGCGAGTCACTTTATGAGGCCTGAGACCGTTTCAAAGAGTTGTTACGATTGTGCCCACATCACGGACTGGAAAAATGGGTACTTGTACATACTTTTTATAACGGTCTCTTATATAATACTCGCTTATCTGTAGATGCCGCCACGGGCGGAGCGCTGATGAATAAGAGTGTTGACGATGCCATGCATTTGATCGAGGACATGGCACTCAATCATTACCAATGGACGAGTGAGAGAAACGCCCCGGTAAGAGGAGGAGGTAAGCATGACCTTGACATGTTGAGTTCGTTGGCGGCTAAGGTTGACTCCTTATCCTATCAACTAACTTCAATGAACTTTAATACATCGTCTATCAATTCTATTACTTGTGAAGTTTGTGGTAACTTGGGACACGGTGCTGCTAATTGCTAGATTATGGCTCATTCTTCTTCTGATTTGTCTTTAGACCAGGTTAATGTTGTACAACAAAATGAGAGGAACCAGAATGACCCATTCTCAGGTACATACAACCCCGGTTGGTGAAGTCATCCCAACTTCTCCTACTGGAACACTCAGAACCAACCAACCCACCAAATTTCAACAATCCAGCTCCTCAGGGAAATTTTGGCAATTAGTTTCCCCAGTCATCCTTCAGGCCACTACAAGGACTTCCACCCCGATAGTTCAATCAACCATAGACGTCTAATTTGGAAATACTGCTTGAGACTTTGTCACCACCTAGTCTAAGAGAAATGAAGATGTGGACGAGTCGATCAGACAATTAAATTCAACGGTGGGACAATTGAATTCTAAGGTAGATTCATTGATCACGCACTCTAGGATGCTGGAGAACCAGATTGCTCAGCAAGCTGCTTCAACTTCTAGGCCATTGGGGAAGATTCCTTCTCAGCCCGAGGCAAATCCAAAGGAGCACTGCAACGTGATTGTGACATGCAGTGGAACCCAAGTGGAAGATCCTCAGATGACACCTAGAGAAGTGCTTGATGGAGAGTCTGAAGAGAATAGCTCAGATGTCCAGTATTCTGAGAAAATGCCCATAGAGTCAGAGGTCACACAAGAGCCAGTCCTTGTTCCTTTACCTCCTCATTTACTAACTGTCTCCTGCCCACAAAGAATAGTTAAAGCATTGATGGGACAGTACAGCTCGCTGATGCCTACGAAACTTCCTGACCCTGGCAGTTTTTCTATCCCATGCAGTATCAATAATTTTTCTGTGGAGAGAGCGCTCTGTGATTTGGGGGCTAGTGTGAGTACCATGCCCCTCTCCCTATTCAAAAGTCTGGACTTGGGAGGCATGAAACCCATGCCTATAGCTCTGTAATTCGTGAATGGCTCTATACATCGCCCAGTGGGAATAGTAGTGGATGTCCCAATTAAAATCGGGGAACTTTATGTCTCTGTCGATTTCGTAGTCTTGGATATGTTCGAAAATTCCAGATTACCACTTATTTTGGGTCGCCCTTTCCTAGCTACCACCGGAGCAGTTATAGATGTCCAGAAAAGGAAGCTTTCTCTGAACTTTTGTGATACTATTTTGGATTTCTATTTATCTGTTGATATGTCAGGTTCTTCTTTTTCAGGCTCGTGCTGTAGTGTAGAGACAGTACCTGTGCTTGCCGATTGATCAAAGGCCCAGAGGGATTTTCTTGCATCCCACCTTTGCACCGATATGGAAGCAGGTGCTATACTGAGGAGGGAGGACTGGACCGTTCGTGATAACTTATATGGGGCGGACCCCGACCTTGGTTGTGGGCGAATGTTCCTTAGTGGGGTTGATGATTTTGGGAAGACAGACAGTGAACTTAATAATATTTTTATTTTGCATGATATCAAGAAATTTTTCTATGTACACCTACTATTATTACTGCTTATCTCTATAGGTGTTACTTTTAGGTGAAGAAGAAAGGGGCATTTCCATGCTATTTTTCTGCCTCTGATCCATTGGATGTGCACTGAAGCATGTTCATCGGTCAAGTTGTAGACCTTAAACTAGCGCTTCATGGGAGGCATCCTATGCATTTATTGTTGGTGTATATGCCCTGCAGACCAATGTATGGATATGGTCAGGCATTGTTTGAATATACTTTGATAGAACTATTATCCTTTATAGAGGCATGGTCGTTATTATGTAGACTTCTCTACCTGCGTTGATGTATTGAGTTGCATATATAATGTCCCAGGAGTTTGGATTGGATCTATTCTCATAAGCTATCCCCAGACAAGGTACCATAGCAGATATGGGACAGCTTTGGTACATGTGAGACTGGTGTATGGGCTGGTTAGGTGCGGGGCACAGTAACACAGACATACAGGTGCATTGGATGCACTGGAGTGATCCACCGTGAGGATTGACTTGTCTAGTCAACAGGTCAATCTCACATGCAAGAGGTTTGCATTGATCCTTAGACTTGAGGTATTCATGTCTAGATTTCATGATGGATATGCTTTGATGCAGTCTTACGTCTCTCCGTAATTGGGGTACCAAAACAATTGTCATTGGGCATGTCATAAGTCATGTAGAGACATGGATGACCAATAGTAGGATTTGCCCCTTCCTTCAGAGGAAGCATGATATCCACTCGGGGTCGCCCCTCCTTATTGGTGCATGACAGGAATGTGTGGCCACACTAGTTGAGTCATGACCAATGCATTGGATTGATAAACTTGAGACTAATCCAATGGTAGGATATCAGTTTAGGAAAAGGGATCTATAATGCATGGGAATCCTCGTTGCTTGTTAGGAGTTGTTGCCATAATGACTTAAGTCCTATGACATGGGTAGTAGTGATGTGTTGCTAGATACCCCTCACTACTTATGATGTTTACATCGTTGCCATCGTCATAAGGATCCTACGGGGTCACACGCAATAGACTCTTGACGTTGCTTTAATTAGAAGCCTTATGATCAAGTTATTGGATAACTTGGATCAATTTGAAAAATTTCATCAGCGCCAATGGGCCTGATGAGTTGGAAGAAAGTTATTGGATCCAAACTTCATTTTTGGCAGGTTGACCCGAAATTGACCTAGATTGGTCACATTTGGATTAGGGTTGCATTGGATTGGATCCAATAGCTTAATCAACCAATGCCATGAAGTTTGGGCTAGCTCATTATCCAATGAGGCCCAATAATAAGTTGTCATGAAGTGGGAATTGGCTTAAAAGGGTATAATGGAGAGACACCCAACCCCATTGGCGCCTAGGGGCATAATGGGGTGTGGGTGGCATAAATTGCTTCCTTTGGAAGGAAGTGGCGCCTCCCCTTCATCCTTTGATGGTATCTTGCCTCTATGGTAAGTGTTGGGGCTGATATGGCTTGAGAACTCTTTTGGAAATAGCTTGGGCGCATATGAGAAGTAGGGAGATGTTTATGGTTAAGTCTTGGAGACTTTCCTTATCTCATAAACCCTACATGCACCCAAACCCTTACCCTAGCCGAATACCTCTTGCATATTGCGCCTAGCCCTTCTTCCTTAGATGGAATGCATGCCTCTAAGGCATGTCATGGGCTGATATATTGCTTGGGGCACAAGACAAGGTCTTGGCGCATAAGGAAGAGTTGAATGGGCTCAAGGAAATGTCTTGGAAACTTTCCTTGTCACAAACCCTTTCATCCTAGCCATACACTTGGCATGATCCTAGCCCTTGCCCTAGCCGCCTCTTGTCCTATTTATAGGACCCCTTGCCGCCCTTCTTGTTGTTGTTGTTCGAGTGGACAACATCTTGGAGGGGTGACATATCTCTTGGAGAGACTTGGAGTGCAAGGGGCGAGAGCAACATAGGTGGCGCAACATCTCTTCCTACTACTGGCCGAAAGTCTTCTCCTTCATCTCTTCTTGGCGTGACTTGGAGAAGGACTTGGTGGCGGCACTTCCTCTTCCTCTTCCTAAGGGCCGAAACTCTTCTTCTCCCTCTTCTCTTGGAGTGAAGAGGATAAGGAGTTGGCGGCATCTTCCTTGCACTTGGCGCAAGAGAAGTGAAGGAACCCTAACGCTTGATTCTCTTCCCGAGGTTAGCACCGAGCGTGGAAGGGAGCAACGTTGAGACGATCAACGCATGGATACTTGTAGAGGGTGAACACATGGGCGCCTTCAACATGGCTTCGGCAACTAGACAAGCAAAAGAGGTACATCTCTAACACATCCTTATGTCATCTCTCTCGCATGGATCCTTGGGACTAGAATATGTTTCGGGTATAATGATTCTTCCACTGCGTCCTGGGACTGCAAAATTTTAAATTACACCCAATATTCCCTAACATTTATCTTGTGTTGTGTTTAGGCTTTAATGTTTGTTATTTGTTGTGTCTTGTTGATTTGTTCTAGTTGTTTTGATAATATGTTGTGATGACCTATAGCATTATTTTTCTTGTTTTATATATTGAATAGCATCCTATTGACATTTGTAACTTCTGCTATTTTTCAGGGAATTTTTGCTCATCGCCGAAGCGTTAACGGCCATGATCGCCTCGCCGATGCCAGCGTGGTCTGCCAAAGTGTTCATCGGTAGGCCGTGATCCCCATCACGGCTGTGCTTTGCCCTTCACCGCTTATAAAAGGGGCACGATGGCGGAACTTAGGGTTCACACCAATTCTTAGCACCACCGCCAGCAGCGTTGGTGATTTGTTCATGATATGCGCCTGCGGTGAGAGCATTTATGCTCTTTTATCTACTTTAGTAAGTTATTTTTTTTACTTGCTATTCTTGTACTTTTTACTGCATAGGAGACTATGCAGTTCTTTGCCGTGGGTAGAGGGTTTCCCTCTTTGTTTCTGTTTGTTGTTAGTGTACTTTTAGTGTGTTATATTTTGTTTCATTATACACTGAGTTTATGATGATATTAATGTCTGTGCTTCAATGATATTAATGCTTGTGCTTCTAATCTTGTGATAGTGCAAAACTCTAAGTCTGTGATGGTTTTTCTAGTTATTTTGACTTTGTTTTCGGTTATTAAGCTATTTAGAGTTATGATGTAGAAAGTCTAGTTTGTTCTTTGTGTTAAAGTAGTTCTTATTCTGACTACTTTTATGCATTCAATCCGAATTTTCAGATTATTATTGAGTATGATTTCACTGTAGCATGAATGATATTCATTGAGTTAAACCTTGTTTTCTGATTTAATTGTTAGCACGAAGCTATGTTGTTAATTGGTCATGATTATATTATTCCTTGTTTCAACACTTCAATTTGGTTGCATACATTTGCTTAATGAAAGCAAAAAAAAAATCAAAAAGAATAAAAAAAATAAAAGAGTGAGAAAAAAAGGGCAGTGGTACCTAACTGACGATGAACCCAAAGATTCATCCAACTTGGCACTGTCGACATTAAAAAAAAGAGAATAAAAAGGAACATGAGAGAAGAAGGGGTTTGGTAAAGGTGAACAACTCTACTTTCTTCTAACTTAGTATGAAGAAATGAGTTTGTGTACATTATGTGGTGTACACATTTTGAATTTGCTTTCTAACTAACTATTAAGGGTGCATTCATTACAAGTGTTTGTCCTTCGTGATACAAGGTTAAAGGTAAATTCAGGGAAGTATCTTGAGCCAATCGATTATAATTCATGATTCCATTATTGCAATTTGAAAAGGTCTTTTGGTGCAACTTAGTTAGATTGGCTGACTATATAAGGAGCAAGGTGTTATCGAAGTAATACAAAAGATATCGATCCCACAGGGAGTAAGGTGAGTACTAGAAAATCTAACTTTTTGGAATCTTATCTAATCGGATCGTGGTTTTTTAGCAACTAAGTGAACTAAGACTAAGCAAAGTAATAAACAAGAAATCAAACAACTACGGCAAGGAGGATATACTAGAGAGAATATCAGGGCAAATGTTTCCACCACTCTGACGACTTTATATGCGCTATGAAATAAATAACGGATATTTGGATTTACAAATATGCATAAGGAATTTACCCTATTGTATGAAGGTGCCCTCTTTCGAGTGTACACCCCGGTGTTTGCCTAGAACATCTTCTACTTTCACGGTGGACCATTTTCGACAAACCCAATGGGTTCCGTGGTAGATTATGGATCCTCGAGTGAAGGGCAAGCACTTTTGCGTCAAGCCTTCACAAGATTCACACTGAGGTTCGATCATTACGGTCCTACTCTCGTTATAAACCGTAACAACTATAGCATGACAATACTTGGCCAGAGTATAAATCAAGAAATAAGCGCATCAAGTGAAATATGTTTAAGATATGATCTAAATAACAAAGTTAATACAAAAGTTGCATATAAAAAACGTCATAGGGCTTAAACCTAGCCCTGAAAATAGGTTTACGCTATAAAAAACGTCCGACATCTTCACAGGTGAACCCCGCCGGGTTCACCAGGTGGTGAAGTGCTCGGAGCTCTTTTGTTGCGAAATAATCACAGGTGAACCCCACGGGGTTCACCTACCCGTGAAATCCTCGGCGTACTTCTACGCAGGCATCTTCAGATGGGATCACGGGTGAACCCACCTGCCAGTGAAGTGTGTGGCAGATTTCTGGTACTCTGACATCATCGGTGAACTCCGCCGGGTTCACCAGGCAGTGATGCGCGCGCTGGATTCCGTCCTTCGGCAAGATCACGGGTGAACCCCTGGCCGTGAAGTCCAGGGAAGGCTCCGATTGAGCCCAAATTTATGGGCAGCTTCGTCTTCTCACAAGGAATCACCCCATGCTTTTAGATTCTTCAAAAAAGGCTTCAAAATTGGGTGATTTTACCTGAAATTCAATAAGACAGACGAAAAGTGAAGATTCTGAAGTTTTTAACTAAATAAGCCTAGAAAGAGTGTGAAATCATTCAAATAGGCCTAGATTTATCATGAAATAACAGTAAAAATAACTATAGAAATGTGTGGCATCAAACACTCTGGACTTAAATTTTTGCTTGTCCTCAAGCAATAAAATAAGTTGAAATACATGCTTGGTATAAGAAAAATCTTTTGTGTTGAAGTTCGCACTCAAGTTCAGAAAAATACTCTCTAGCAATCCAAGATCTAATCAGAAGAAATCAACTAAAAGGAGTGTCTTGAGTATTCACCAGTTTGGTCCCACAGTTTCTAGATATCAATCAATTCAGAAAGCAGTAAACATGAGATTCAATCAAGCATACACATCACTCATTCCATTCCTTTCATTCCAATTCATAATGTTGGGGTTAACTCAAATGTCTATTTCAGGATATATGAAACTGATTATTGCATTAGACTTCAACTCATATCCTTAGGTACCATTGCCAATTTTTTGCAATGCCAAGTAGAGGAGTCTTTTTATTCAATTCACATTTCTTAGATTTCAACTCATATCCTTCGGTACCACTGCCAATTTTTTGCAGTGCCAAATAAAGGAATCTAAGTGTGATGAAATTTTTTTTTTCAAGTAACAGAAGTTAACATATCCTTTCTTTAAATAAATGCAGTGTCTCCCCAATAAAAGAACAGAATTCAAAGTTTGAAAAGAGAATATGTATCTTGATATGTATCGAATGTGAATTGCAAACCAAAATCAATTAAAGAATCATGAAGATGCTTGACCCACTAAATGAACATCCTAAAATCAATCCAATTAGAAAATTTCTAAGTCATAGAATATATGGACATGACTATTGAGTAAATTTCCAACAAGTACTACATTCAACATGACTTGATAAATTTCAACCAATCATGCATTCAACTTTTTTAAACAAAAATTTGCAAGGCTATCATTAGACAAGACTAACATCATAGGTCAATAGTATTTTTCATCACAAGATATTGCACTATAATTTCAAATCATCATAAAAACGCATAGATCCACAAATCATCATAACATCTCATACACTATAGAGGGTGGGGCCTGAAGATGTAGACCAGGCCCACGATTAGTGGCATATATGATACAATGCCAATATCAAAATAACATCCATCATAGAGTAACATAACAAATCCATAATATGAAACAGAAAGTTATGACAACTACAACCAAACAACCAAGAAGAAGCTGGAGTCAAGACAGCTCACCCGCTCTTAGATTCTTGCATAGTCCTCTATGCAACATCGTATACGTGAGAGGAGACGGTGGCGCTGTCGGGTCCGGTTGATGCTAGCGCCGCTTGCATGAGTGGGAGCCAGAGGCTCTGGAGCTCTTCCCTTTACCGCATGAGGTGTGACCGGGCGCTTCCTCCTCATGTTTCTGATGTTTTCTTCATTGAGCAGGGCAAACCGGTCATCCATGATACATAATTTCTCCTAGATTGAGCCCAGCATCTTATGTTGTCGCTGCATCCCAGCCTCGTTAGCTTCCCACTTGGCGGATTGTTCCTGGCGTATGAATGAGATGGAGGAATCCATCTGGTCGATGAGCTCTCACTGCTGGAGCTGCTCCTCCCTCATCTCTTGGAGGATACTCATCATGGAATCTGAGGAAGAGCCGCCACCAAAGAAGGACGAGCCAGGGGCTGGCGGCGCGGTGTCAATGGGGTTTGGCTGGGGGTCAGCAACAGGCTTGATGCGCCAGTTGTCTCGCACACGCACGGTGGTGTGCTCCGGATTCGGCAGTGGTAAACAGAATTGGCTATCCTTAAAGGTCATACAATAAGAATCACCCCTGCGGATGATAATCTTCATGGAAATACATGACTCGATCTCATGCCGGTTGTTTCCATGAGCCTCTGGTGTTCCATAGGGGATGACTCCCAGAGCGACAGCAAGCGGTGTGATGAGGCCACTAATGACTATCGCGCCCTTCCGGCAGTGCGCGATGCGGCTGAATTGCTTTGCTAAATAGAATCCCGAATCGACCCTAAAAGAATGCAGCATGCACCATAAATAAAATAGCTCAGATTGGCGTACCATGCCATCGCTCTCCCCATGCCCGAAGATGGTGTGGGCGAGCACGCGATGGACTATCTGATTGTCGGGTTGTAGATACTTGAAGCTCTGGCCACTCTGGCTGAGTAGAAGTGTTCATTCATGATGGATGCCCAGAAAGATTGCTCATTGAATTCCGCTGGGACATTGCGTGTGCAGGGCTCCGGGAAACCATATATCTGGCGAAGCTCAGAAATAGACAAATTGTGCTCGATGTTCCCCATCCGGAAAGAGATGCGTCCCGGGTCTTCATCAACTGCTGCGGCTGCTTTCACATCCAAAGAACTAAGGAATTCCAATGTAATCCCGATGTACGTGGGCGAGGCAAGCCGTAGGAACTTCTCCCACCCGATATTCGAATACATCAACTCTACATCCTCCAGAAGCCCTAGAATGATAAGTGCATTCCTATCCAAATAGCGAGTGTTGAGTATCTGGTGATGGAGGAGCTGCTCGAAGTTTTGTTGATGTTCAACGTTTCTGAAGACAATGCTGAATTCGTTTGGTGGGGAAACATAAGCTTGAGGCTGCCGAGCAGATGAGCATGGCTAGTTTCTGGAAGAGGAAGGCGACGTTGGCTGTTGGTGCGGGATGAAATCATCATCGTCCGTGGAAGAGTCGGACACAGGTTGGGAAAAATGGCGACGAGAGACGAGAGCCTTTCGCCTAGGAGCCATTAAATCCGAATGCCAGAAATGATAGAGAAGAACAGAAAACCAGAGAAGATTTCGTTCGAGCACAGAAATATCGACCACTTGCAGAAGCGAAAACAAAAAGTTCGGCGGGTAGGAAGGACCAGAATACCAACGCTGGGAAGCAGATTGAGGCTGCGAGGTTCACACCGGAGACGCAGATCGTGAGGGAAGGGAGTTCTTTGAAGATCCGGAGGCAGGAGATCGCCGGTCGAGCAGAGATCTGGTGCGGAAGGAGTGGCGGCGGCGAAAATCGGGGGAACCCTACACGGGTGATGCTTCAATTGGAACATGGGTGAACCCAACCGGGTTAACCTTGCCATGAAGTGCACGGCAAAAAGGCCCCCTTCTAGTTTGGATGTCTTCCCGGGTGAACCTTGCCGGGTTCACCTAGTTGTGAAGAGCGAGTCAAGTTACAGAAAAATCCAGAAACAATACGCACATCTCAAAATCGCCGGTTCCGCTCTAATCTGACATAAATATCACTTGCAAAGCTGCTCGTCAATATGCAACGTGTACTTCACGGGTGAACCCTGCCGGGTTCACCTAGCCGTGAAGCTCACTGAGCTTCAGTAAAAGTCCAGCAAAATCCTCCTATCCATATAGCGAATCTATGTCACCCAAAATAAATAAAGCCCTATCAGTGTATTTCAGTATCAAAACTTCCTATAGCTAACTAAATAAGCAAGAGAGTAGAGTTTCCAACGATGGTAAAGTGAAGAAAAAAACTAATAACAACTAATGTAGCAGAAAGCGAATAAAAATGACAGAAAACTTGGGTTGCCTCCCAATAGCGTTAGTTTTAGGTCAATAGCTCGACCATGGAGTTATTAAGAAATCAAATCAGGGAGGATTAAAGGGGCCGAGAACTCACCTTTGTTTAACAAGCTTATCCTCAAATCGGTGTTTGGGGGCAGTGTCCACTGTCCTCTTTATCGCGCTCAGGTATATGCACACTATAACATGCACCTGCAAGAGAAAATTTTTTTAGAGAGCTAGACAGGTCAAATTGAATAATATTGCCACCGATGTTTAAATCCAGTTTTCCGTTTTTAACATCAATGACAACTCCAGCCGTGGCAAGAAAAGGCCTTCCCAAAATAATTGAAAGCCTATCATCCTCATCAATGTCTAGTACAACAATGTCTGCAGGGATAAAATAATCTCCTACTTTAATGGGAACATCCTCTAAGATGCCCACAGGACTCCTAACTGATCTATCAGCCAACTGTAGTGAAATGTTGGTCGGCTTAAAGTTGCCCAGATCCAGCTTTCTGCATAAAGACAGCGGCATGATGCTGACACTCGCCCCAAGATCGCACAGTGCTTTCTGGAAAGTCATCTCTCCTATCTGGCATGGTATGGAGAAGCTGCCGGGATCCTTGAGTTTGTCTGAAAGCTTGTTCTGCAAAATCTCACTACACTCCTCAGTGAGCGCGACGGTGCCCTGATCTTCCAGCTTCCTTTTGTTTGAGAGAATGTCTTTCAGAAACTTCGCGTAGGTTGGCATATGCGAAAGGGCATCAACAAAGGGAATATTAATATACAATTTTTTCAATTATTCCAAAAACTTACTGAATTGCTTGTCAAGCTTGGCTTTGACAAGCCTCTGGGGGAAAGGTATCGGTGGCTTGTAGGCTGGCGGCCCAACGTAGGGTCGCTCTTCTTCTGAACGCTCAGGTTCCGCCGGTGTTGAGTCTACATGTGGCTTCTTAGGATTCAGTGTCTCATCATTGATAGGTATCCGCAAGTACACGGATTTTTATCGAAGTAATAAAAGTTATCGATCCCACGAGGACTACGTAGCTAAGTACTAATTTCTTGATTTATTTGAATTTAGGCAGACTAATTCAATGGATTTTTATAAACTTCTACGGACTAACAAACTCGGAGGCAGTTTTAAAGAGGTATTGATTTCTAAAGAATCGGGATTTCATGGGTTTGCCACAAAGACATTTATGAGTAGTTAAAAGAATAACTATTTCATAAAAATTATCTATCATGCAAGGAACTCTTCCTATGGTACATACTACCTCCTCCCGGAGCGTAGTACGGTATTTAACTAAATTAACTCCCTACTCTCGTGACAGTTAATCTAATTAAACCCCTTAAGCTATGTGAAGAGTTGGTTAAACCCTTCAAATGAATTCAAACTACTCCCGTGATTGAATTTGTAGGTCTAATTAAAATAGATCGGGCGTTGCGATTCACCTCCCGGTCCTTCTCGCAACGCCTAAAACGTAAACTTACTTGGCCAGGGTAAATCACGAATTATGTACAAATTCAACTAAATCATGAAGATAGATCTATGAAAATAGTAAAAATATGATTAACTCATAAAACTCAATGGGCTGCACCCAATCATCCCGACAAAAGTATCTACTCACTCATGATAATGAAGAAATACATGATGTTTGTGATGAACGAGTAAGAATTCATGGAAAAACGTAAGAAATCACTAAAGAAACTATAGAATCGCCTTCTCCTTGATCTGTAGATGAGGATCAATCGTCGCTTTTGGAGAAAATCTCGCCAGAATCTCGTCGGAAATCAAGTTGTCGCCCTATTCGCCGCTGCCGCTTGTCTTCGTTCGTCCAAGCTCTCTAAACCTGATCAAAATCTATTCTTTTATACTTGGACCGGTTTAGAACTCATCCAGGAACGGTTCTGCGAAGTTTGGCTCAAATCCGGTTTGAATCGAGTGAGAAACGAGCGAAAGACTCGCCGGGCGGAAGTTTTTACGGCCCGTGATGCATTCACGGCTGAGGCCGTGAATGTTCCTGTGCTAAATGCCCTTCGGTCATAGAGAGTTTCACGGTCTGTGATGGAATTACGGCTTCACCCGTGAAAGTCTCTAATCAGTCCGACACTTAGCCGTTTTTCTTCTCCTCTCGTCGTTGCGTTCACGGCCGACTAGGAATTACGGCCAAGGTCGTGAAAGTCTCGATCTTCACTATTTTTGCCCCAAATCTGACTTGTAAGCTCGTGATTTCCTCGGGAATTGTGTCATGGCTTCAAAACTCATAAAATCTACCATTTTTGCGCCTTTTTACCTACATTTTCATAAAAACCCAGAAAAGTGAAGATTCTGTGCAAAGTAAGATAAAAACACTAAAAGTAGCACAAAATCATGCAAATAAGCTCAAAATATGATCTAAAACATAGGCAAAAACACTATATAAATGCAATGCATCAAAATACCCTAGACTTAGAATTTTGCTTGTCCTGAAGCAATACCTCGATATGTATAAAGAATGTAAAGATAAGGAATACTCATTTGTTTTTGCCCTTAATAAATTCCTTAGTCCACACTTTAAGCAATCAATCCTTTGAAACTCAAGTCACTCAAGAAAAATCATAATAGAGATAAATTCCCAAGAGGTTACAATCCAAGAAAGATAAAATTCACAATTCATGTCAAAATATCCATTCAACACACTAAGCATCAAATACTTTCAACTTAATAAATCTATCTTACTTAATAGACAAAATTTATACTTCAAGAATTTCAGTGATGTTAAAGATAAGAGACTTTTAATGCAATTTGGTCTTTAAACGGTTATGTGCCCTTTCCTATTAGCATCATAACATTGTTTAAAGTATACTACAGAGTAGTATAGTATAACTCATAGTCTCAATCATAAAAGTCAGCGGAGTTGTCCACTTGACCTACAGCTTTCTCTTTTTCTCCATTTTTATTCTTTTTCTCCCGTTTTTTATCTTTTTTTTTTCTGGAGAAAGCCGGTCAGCGGCATGGTATTTAAATCATTGTTGATCTTTCTGCAAGAGGGTTAAATATTTGTTTTAAAAGTTCTCCCTCTGTTACTTGATCACAACAGATTTAAAGTATACCAAACGATGGTATAATATAACTCATGACCTAAGATTTCTCAACTAGAGGAGTTGGAGCAAATCTCAATTAAATAAATATCACCAAATTCTATTCATAAAAATTTCCATCAAGCAAAAATAGATAAATTAATGTTTAAGTACAAAAACAATATGCATGTGTCGCATGAACATATAACAATTCACATATGTATTTTATCAATACCAGAATTGAATTTACTCAACAATTTAAGTCCACATGAAATTTTAAAGATTTCCTAAGTCATCAAATCAATCACTCAAAATGTTTCCTAAGTTTAAAATCAAGGATAAAACAAACCTATATATCTTTAACAATCATAAACATTCAGAATACATATGTATATAGCTTGAATTCAATCAAAATACATGAAGGCACCCTAGACTTAGATTGTTGCATATACATAAGCATTTAAAGTCAATGAATGATAGAATTCAGAAAAAAATTTGCAAGAGTTCCCTTTGTACTTATTTGCGAGACCCTGTACAGTAATATCAAAAGATGGAAACATGACTCAGAAAAATCCAGAAAAATCACTAATTCAAAGGTATTCAATTTATACATGGTAATCAACTCTCAAATATCAAATACTATCTAGTTTCACTGATCAAAATACAGTTTACCATTCTCAGTATTGTTTTAACTCAAATATCATCAAAGTAGTTTTCACGTGCTTAAACTTATCAACCAGACATCAAAAATCATCACAGGACATACTAGGCATATAATAAGTATCAGATATGTATGAAACTATCACAACCAAGTTGTGTTCAGCATCCTAAGATATAATACCATCTAATATATACAATGCCAAGTCAAATAACAAGTATCCAAATGAATGCCACGAAATCCTAATACAACGCACACACACAAAGAAATCATAAAATCAGCTGTGTGTGGTCGAACCTGCATCAATCTACTAAATCTTGTGCACAAATGAGATAATTATGAGATTACATGCATAAAATCAAACCATATCCGCATAGCGCGTAAAAAAATAAAGTATGATACTCACAAAATCAATCAATCAGTATCTGTGTGCTCGGAGTCCTCCTCGTCTCTAGCATGTCTAGTCGATGATGATGGAAGACGACGCCGTCATAACTCCTCTATCGTGCGTAAGGAGTCGAGTGCCCTCGACTGTCCCTACTCAAGTCACGATATGTCATCTCGCATCCTCCTCTGCTCGGCCCGCATCTTCTCCAATGAAGGATCTGATCGTGTGGAAGTGGATGGTCCGGCAGATGTAGATGGCCGATCAGCGGCTGATGGGTCGACTGAAGGAATGTGCTGAGCAGATCTCGGCGGAGATGGAGGTGAAGCTGCCTCTCCAAGACCTCCCCCACGTGTGGGATCCACGATCCAGTTCTGCTGAACACAAATCGTAGTGCGGTTCATGTCATGTCCGGTAGCCTCATGGTAACATCAGTGTGCCTGAACATAAGATGGTACTAGCTACCACGCCTCGTAATCATCGTAATGGCAATGCACGCGTCCATATCTAATCTAGGATTACCCTTTGCCTCGTTCAACCCCGAAGGATCAATACCGAGGGCAAGGACAATCGTGGTAACCATACCTCCCATGACAAGGACTCCTCTCCGAGCTCTAGCAGCTTTCTGGAATTGCTTCATCAGGAAAAATGAAGTGTTAACTCTGAAACCTCTCAACATGGCCCATAGGAAGTATAGCTTTGTAGACCTGACCATGCCATCACTCTCTCCCTGCCCAAAGATGGTATGCGCCAAAACTCGGTGTATGTATCTGAAGACTGGGCTGGACAAATGCGAGGCTCTAGCAATCTTAGGGTCAAACCTCCCCTCGGTAGATATCTCCCGCCAAAATGCTCCCTCAGAAAACTCACGGAAGGCGGTGTCTAGTCGCATCCGCGGGGAATCCAAACATGTGACCCAGCTGGTCCAAGGTAAGTACATGGTCCCGGTTCCCCAACCGGAATGACATCCTCCCTGGGTCTCCGTCGTCATGGTTCCTTAGTGTAATCTGAACAGTACTGAAGAACTCCAACGTCGGTTGTACGTAAGTGGCATGCATCTGATAATAGAAATCCTGCCACCCTATGTTCACGAACATCCACTGGACATCGTCATACAATCCTAGGGACTGCAGTACCTAGTCGTCCCAATATCTGGTGTTGATCACCCCTCTAGTGGATAGAGCACGATATCTCCTCTCAATCTCCCTACTCCTATGACGAATCCGATGTGGATAAGGAGCAAGGACAGTAGGCAGTGATCGCGCGCATCTCCTCTCTGGAATAATAGGCTCCGGAGAAGCAGGGGACGGCTCAGATGACGATGGCTCAGGGAATGTAGCTGGTGAATGTCCTGAGGATGGCTCTGGCGATGGTAAATGGATCTCTGGTGATAAAACTGGTGCTACTGGTGTAGATACTGATTGTGCTGTCGGTGGTGTCTCTGAAACTAGCGGTGGAACTATCTCAGGAGTGATAGAAGGCTCACGTGCAACGGATGGTGAAGAGTGAAGCTCTGGTATGTCTACTAATATCTCAAGCAAATCAGCAAATATCTCTGGAGATCCCTCCTCTGGATTTGGTAATACAGGTGTAGCAGCCTCAGGGACTAGTAGATCTCCCTGGGCTGAGGAGGGCGATGGAATCTCAAGAGTCTGGACTGCATCATGTGGAGTGTCCACCTCCATAGCCTGAGTGTCGGTGGGAACAACAGACTCTGGTACATCTGTGGAAGGTACTGATACAGTGGAACCCTCCACGTCCATCGGTACAGCATCGGTCTGTGTCTCAACTAAACGCGCTATCTCTGCTACTATAGGCGCTGACACTAGGGGTGCCACTGGAGTCTCTACAGTCTCCACAACTGGCGATAACGGTCTCGTGGCTCGCCTGCCCCAAGTACTAGTAGCTCGACCAGTATGCTTCCTAGCATATCGTCTGGCGATCCTCTGGTCACGGCTCTCTGGCCTGTCAGCAGGCCTCTCCGAAACAATCTCCAACTCCGGAGAACTAACGGGCTCTGGCGCTACTGTCTGTGATTTGCTGGCCACTGAGGTCATCTGCGGAGCCTCTGATGTATATGTAGAAGATTCAGGCTCCGAGTCTAGATAAAATATGCGCTCAAACCTCTCCGGACAGACTCCGGGAACCATCCTATATACGTATCGTGGCTCCGGTCCAGGATATCTACTCTTCATCACTGCCCCGTAGGGCCAAGACCTCACAGATATCCTTGGTGTCATAATATTGATCAAATAATGCAAATATATGCAAATATTAACTAAGAACTGTGATGCTACAGTAACCTCTCAGGCCGCCCGTGAACACAAGCGCAAACATCGACCTAAAAATCCAATCTAACGGCTCCAAATCGATGCAAGACGTATGTGATCTAAGTGCAAATGATGAATCAAGGGTCTGAGCAAAGAAAACTCACGGATCTATGCACAAATTGGGCTCGAATCGATCGAAAATGGAACTCTGGTGACTCCGCGGACGAACGGCTATTCTTCGCAAAATCCGGTGGATATCCGGAGGACGATCGTCGAAAAATACTCGCTGGAAGTGGAGGAAGACTGGTGGAAGAGTTTCGTCATCGCTCGTGGAGAGAATCGTCGAAAATCGGCGAGTTACGAGCGTGAACGTAAACCCTAAGCCGCCCATGAGGTTTAAACCGCGAGAACTTACGACCCGTAATGTTGTCACGACTTCTGCCGTAAACACGTTTTGGTGTACAGTGTCCCGTAAAGCTCGGCTATGATCACGATCACGGTTCTGCGATAATTACGGCCTCGCCCGTGAATGTCGCATTTTGACTTGGCCTTCCACCGAAAATTTTTTCAAAAATTCCGAGAAAATTCCTACACATTAAACAACGAATTTATGGCATTTTTCATGTTGACATGTTCATCACATCATGCTGATAATGTTAACTAAAAATTTGAAACCAATAGACTACTCAAGAGAAATTCAAAACTCAAAAGAAGATTGCAAAAATTAGCTAAATTCAGAGCCTCTGGGTTGCCTCCCAGGTAGCACTTGTTTATGGTCATTAGCTTGACCAAGGCTATGTTCATGACTCTTCTGGTGGGTATGAAGCGCAATGAATGATCAGCAATTTTAGTTCCTCACGCTCTTCCAATTCATTGTACAGATCTAACCCTAATACTCTAGGTATTGTCCATGTCTCAACCTCTTCTAGCTCGTCTCTTTTTTGTCTTTCCCAACTCTCTGAGAGACGTCTATCAATTTCAAGGCTACTTCCTCCATCAAATTTGTTCTCTTTCACTTCTGGAAATTGATTGGAACCTGCAAAATTAATCCTCTTAGTTTCTAATGAAAAATCGAAGACCAACTTATTATCATTCAAATTCAAAGTAAGCTTTTCATGCAACATATCAATCATGGCTCCTGTACTTGCCAAAAATGGTCTTCTTAAAATAACAGGGAACTTAACATTCTCCTTCATGTTGACAACCATGAAATCAGTAACTATGGAATATTTATCAATTTTAACTGTTACATTCTCTAATATCCCGATTGGTTGTTGATCAAAGCCATTAGCAAATTGAACATATGAGTTAGTGGGTTTAAGTCTCCCGCTATCTATTTCCTTAACCAAATGTGATGGTAACAAGCTAATACTAGCTCCTATGTCACACAATGCATTTTTGACAGAAAGTTTACCAATCTTGCATGGAATTGAAATATCTCCAGGATCACTTACCTTAGTTATTTTAATGTTCTGGCTTACCTGGTCCTTCTTCACCTCAGTCTTACCAATCTCGTGTTTCTTTTGTTCTGTTCTAAACAATCTCTAGGGAAAAGGGATCGGAGGGACATATGCAGGTGGGCCCACATATTTCTCCTCTTTCCTCATCTCCTTACAGTACTCTGCTTCTGAAACAATGCTTACAGACTGGTCGATAGACTTCTCAATAGGTTCTTCAGGGATCTTGTTATATTCGGCTTCCATTACTATGACTGCGTTGATGTGCTCCCTGGGATTCATTTCAGGCTACCCCGGTAATCTCCCTACTGGCCTGCTAGCCGTACTGGCCTGCTGTGCGATCTAGTTTTCCAACATCTTGTTGTGGGTAGTCAGAGCTTGCACACAAGATGTCAGCTGCTTCAGTTGATCAGCAAGGTCGTCAGTTTTCTTCTGTTGGTTCATAACGACTTCCAGCATGGAATCAAAGTCCGACTTAGAGGGCTGCCCGTATTGCCTTTGTTGGAAACCCGGTTGTGGTCTGTTATTCTGCTGCGAATATGGAGGAGGAACTTGCCCTTGATTACTTTTGTAGGACAGGTTTGGATGGTTCCTCCACCCTGGGTTGTAGGTTGCAGAATAAGGGTCATTGGTTGGTCTCTGATTATACTTCCCCACAATGTTTGCTTGCTCTTGAATTGATTCCTCTTGTGGAGAAGTTATGATTTGACATTCAGACGCACTATGCCCTGTTACACCACATACCTCACAAGAAACTGCATTAACTGAACTTGATGAAAAAGACAAAGAATCAATTTTCTGAACTAGAGAATCTACCTTAGCTACTAGTGATGTCAAGGAGTCATTGTGATACTTACCAAATCCTGTGGATGTAGCGTTTCGCTCACCTGACCATTGGTTATGGTTCATGGCCATATCTTCCAGAAGAGTAGTTGCTTCTTCCACGTTCTTGCTCATAATTGTTCCTCCTGCTGCAGCGTCCATCATCATCTTGGTGTTATAATCCAAACCGTTATAGAAGATTTGGACTAAAACCCAGTCTTGAAGTCCATGGTGTGGGCACATGCGCTGGAGCTCCTTGTAGCGTTCCCAGGCCTCATAAAGCGATTCTCCCTCTTGCTGTGTAAAGCACGTGATTTTGTTGCGCAGCTGAACGGTTTTGCTCGGTGGGAAATATTTGTTCAAGAATGCTCTGGATAGCTATTCCCAAGTGGTGAATGATCCTATTGGCATCGAGTACAACCAAGCTCTGGCACGGTCCCTAGGAGAAAACGGAAATAATCTTAGTCTTATGGCATCAGATGAAACTCCGTTAATTTTGACTGTATCGCAGTATTCAAGAAAAACGGCTAAATGAAGATTCAGATCCGAATGTGGGGAACCCCCAAATTGGTTTTGCTGGACCATCGTCATTAGCACTGGCTTTAACTCAAAATTGTTCGCCTCTACGTTGGGTTGAACGATGCTCGAATTGAACCCTTGCACGTTTGGTGCTGCGAAGTCCCTTAGAGATTGATTATGGTTGTTTTCCGCCATCTCTCCCTTTTCAGAATTCTTTTTAGTCTCGAATTGTAATCTCCTTCGAAGGCGGAATGTACGTTTAATTTCTGGGTCTTCTGTAAACAAAGCACCTGCATAAGAATTTCTGGGCATACACGTGTAAGTCTTCAAAATAAAAGAAGGAAAATAGCAAAAACAAATGTAAAGCAAAGAAAAAGTAAAAATGCCTAATCTCCAAACTTATCAAATAGTCAATATTAACTATCCGTATTCCATGGTAACGACGCCAAAAACTTGATAGGTATCCGCAAGTGCACAGATTTTTATCGAAGTAATAAAAGTTATCGATCCCACGAGGACTACGTAGCTAAGTACTAACTTCTTGATTTATTTGAATTTAGGCAGACTAATTCAATGGATTTTTATAAACTTCTACGGACTAACAAACTCGGAGGCAGTTTTAAAGAGGTCTTGATTTCTAAAGAATCGGGATTTCATGGGTTTGCCACAAAGACATTTATGAGTAGTTAAAAGAATAACTATTTCATAGAAATTATCTATCATGCAAGGAACTCTTCCTATGGTACATACTCCCTTCAACCGGAGCATAGTACGGTATTTAACTAAATTAATTCCCTACTCTCGTGATAGTTAATCTAATTAAACCCCTTAAGCTCTGTGAAGAGTTGGTTAAACCCTTCAAACGAATTCAAACTACTCCTGTGATTGAATTTGTAGGTCTAATTGAAATAGAACGGGCGTTGCGATTCACCTCCCGGTCCTTCTCGCAACGCCTAAAACGTAAACTTACTTGGCCAGGGTAAATCACGAATTAAGTACAAATTCAACTAAATCATGAAGATAGATCTATGAAAATAGTAAAAATATGATTAACTCATAAAAGTCAATGGGCTGCACCCAATCATCTCGACAAAAGTATCTACTCACTCATGATAATGAAGAAATACATGATGTTTGTGATGAACGAGTAAGAATTCATGTAAAAACGCAAGAAATCACTAAAGAAACTATAGAATCGCCTTCTCCTTGATCTGTAGATGAGGATTAGTCAATCAATCGTTGCTTTTGGAGAAAATCTCACCGGAATCTCGTCGGAAATCAAGTTGTCACCCTATTCGCCACTGCCGCTTGTCTTCGTTCATCCAAGCTCTCTAAACCTAATCAAAATCTGATCTTTTATACTTGGACCGGTTTAGAACTCATCTAGGAATGGTTCTGCGAAGTTTGGCTCAAATCCGGTGTGAATCGAGTGAGAAACGAGCGAAAGACTAGCCGAGCAGAAGTTTTTACGGCCCGTGATGCATTCACGGCTGAGGCCGTGAACGTTTCTGTGCTAAATGCCCTTCGGTCACAGAGAGTTTCACGGTCTGTGATGGAATTACGGCTTCACCCATGAAAATCTCTGATCACTCCGACACTTAGCCGTTTTTCTTCTCCACTCGTCGTTGCGTTCACGGCCGACTCGAAATTACGGCCAAGGCCGTGAAAGTCTCGATCTTCACTATTTTCGCCCCAAATATGACTTGTAAGCTCGTGATTTCCTCGGGAATTGTGTCATGGATTCAAAACTCGCAAAATCTACTATTTTTGCGCCTTTTTACCTATATTTTCATAAAAATCCAGAAAAGTGAAAATTCTGTGCAAAGTAAGATAAAAATACTAAAAGTAGCACAAAATCATGCAAATAAGCCCAAAATATGATCTAAAACATAGGCAAAAACACTATATAAATGCAATGCATCAATCATCCCTTGTTTCATTGGTCGGCATTGGTGGATCTTCGAGTTGCTTGCCGCTCCGAGTGGAGATTGCATTGCAATGCTCCATCGGGTTAACTTCTGGCTGTGATGGAAGCTTCCCTGGCGCTCTTGCTGACGAGCTACCCTGTTGCGCAAGCTGGCTCTCCAACATCTTGTTGTGCGTCTCCAAGGAATCCATCCCGGTCATCATCAATTTCATCATGTCAGTTAGCCCTTCTAATTGCTTACTCAGCTGAGAGTCTTGGGCCGGTCTTTGAGGAGGATTGTAATTTCCTTGCTGAGGTGGAGGGTTGTAATTTCTCTGTTGGAACCCAGGTGGCTGCCTGAAATTCTCTTGTTGTGGCGGCCTGAAGTTCCCATGTTGAGGTTGTGCTTGTTGTGGCGCTTGCCCTGGTTGAAGTGGCTGCGTGGTACGGTAGGAAAAGTTAGGGTGGTTGCGCCAGCCAGGGTTGTAGTAGTTGGAGTAAGGGTTGTTCATGGAATTCATGTTTCCAACTGCATTAAGCTGTTCAGGCTGACTTAGGACCACTTGTCCATCTCCCACTCAGCACTCAGCACCTGCATGTCCTGCAACGCCACACAACTAACAAGATAATGAATTAGAGTCCACAGAATTAACAGACCATGAATCAATCTTCTTAGTTAGGTTATCTACCTTTGCAGTCAGGGCAGTCAATGAGTCAAGTTCGAATTTACCTGATTTCCTTGAAGTGGTACCTCGCTCAGGATTCCATTGATGGTAGTTTAGTGTCATGTCCTCCAGGAGGTTGATCGCATCTTTAGGTATTTTACTCATCAGTCCCGATCCTCCAGCAGCTGCATCGACTGTGAGTCTAGTATTATACTCCAGCCCCATGTAGAATGTGTGTACTAGAACCCATGTCTCAATCCCGTGGTGGGGACATAATCTTTGAAGCTCCTTAAATCTCTCTCAGGCCTCGTACAAAGACTCCCTATCCTTCTGCATGAAGCTTGTTCTCTGGTTTCTGAGGTGGATTGTCTTCGAAGGAGGGAAATACTTTGAGAGGAACGCCTGAGAAAGTTCATCCCATGTCCGAATTGAAGCTGAGGGGATCGTGTGGAGCCATGCCCTCGCTCTATCCCGCACAGAGAAGGGAAATAGGCGTAACCTGATAGCATCAGAAGTAGCTCCATTAATCTTTAACATATCACAATATTCTAAAAATATGGACAAGTGCATATTTGGGTCCTCAAGAGGAGAACCACCAAATTGATTTTGTTGTATCATGGAAAGTAATGCGGGTTTAATTTCAAAATTGTTGGCCTCTACACTAGGCCTGACTATTCCAGATTGAGACCTATGTGTGAAAAGCGCTGCATAGTCTCGCAGTGTTTTGGCATTATTGTTGTTCATCGGTTGAGGTGCTGGTTCGTTCTCCATGTTGTTGTGAAGATGTTCCATCTGTTCCTGATTCTCCTTTTTCTGGATTTTTGCAAGCTTCCTTCTTTGTCTGAAGGTCCGTTCTATCTCAAGATCGATTTCGAAGAGTGCTCCTACCCTGGAACTTCTTTGCATAAAAGTTTGTCAGATCAAAAGATGAAGTTCAAGGCAAGTAAAGAGCAGGAGGCAGTATAAATCAGAATAAAAAAAACAAAAAAAACTAACTAAGCTTGGTCTCCCAAAAATGTCAGAAGTGTACTGATATCAACCGTTGCTCCCCGGCAACGGCGCCAAAAACTTGATACACACCGCAAGTGCACCATGTTATCGAAGTAATACAAAAGATATCGATCCCACAGGGAGCAAGGTGAGTACTAGAAAATCTATCTTTTCGGAATCCAAGCTAATCGGATCGTGGTTTTTTAGCAACTAAGTGAACTAAGACTAAGCAAAGTAATAAACAAGAAATCAAACAACTACAGCAAGGAGGATATACTAGAGAGAATATCAGGGCAAAGGTTTCCACCACTCTGACGACTTTATATGCGCTATGAAATAAATAACGGATATTTGGATTTACAAATATGCATAAGGAATCTACCCTATTGTACGAAGGTGCCCTCTTTCAAGTGTACACCCCAGTGTTTGCCTAGAACGTCTCCTACTTTCGCAGTGGACAGTTTTCGATAAACCCAATGGGTTTCGTGATAGATTATGGATCCTCGAGTGAAGGGCAAGCACTTTCGCATCAAGCCTTCACAACATTCACACTGAGATTCGATCGTTACGGTCCTACTCTCGTTATGAACCGTAACAACTATAGCATGACAATACTTGGCCAGAGTATAAATCAAGAAATAAGCGCATCAAGTGAAATATGTTTACGATATGATCTAAATAACAAAGTTAATACAAAAGTTGCATATAAAAAACGTCAGAGGGCTTAAACCTAGCCCTGAAAATAGGTTTACGCTACAACCATTGTTACAACGCACGAAATACTCTCTTTAATCATAGGAAAATTGCAGGAAAAGGTTTCTAAGAGGGAGAAGATGATGAACCGAATAAAATAACCAAGGATTGCTAAGTTCCAACGCTCGAATCTCCAAAATTCCGCTCGAAGTTGCCGAATCGCCGTGTTCTTCTGCCCTAGCCACTTCATCGCCTGATTTCTCCCTCTCTAGGTCACAAAATTTGGGGCTTTTCTATTCTATCTGTTCGTCTTCGAGTCAGCTTTCCAAAAAGTCCTCACTTGCTAAATTTGGAGTTGAATCGGACTGGAAATCAGCGAAAAACCGAGAGGAGGTCGGTCTGTTCCGACGTCTTCACGGGTGAACCCCGCTGGGTTCACCAGGTGGTGAAGTGCTCGGAGCTCTTTTGTTGCGAAATAATCACAGGTGAACCCCACGGGGTTCACCTACCAGTGAAATCCTCGGTGTACTTCTGCGCAGGCATCTTCAGATGGGATCACGGGTGAACCCCATGGGGTTCACCTACCAGTGAAGTGTGCGGCAGATTTCTGGTACTCTGACATCATCGGTGAACCCCGTCGGGTTCACCAGGCAGTGATGCGTACGCTGGATTCCGTCCTTCGGCAAGATCACGAGTGAACCCCGTGGGGTTACCTGGCCGTGAAGTCCAAGGAAGGCTCCGATTGAGCCCAAATTTTACGGGCAGCTTCGTCTTCTCACAAGGAATCACCCCATGCTTTTAGATTCTTCAAAAAGGCTTCAAAATTAGGTGATTTTACCTGAAATTCAATAAGATAGACGAAAAGTGAAGATTCTGAAGTTTTTAACTAAATAAGCCCGGAAAGAGTGTGAAATCATTCAAATAGGCCTAGATTTATCATGAAATAACAGTAAAAATAACTATAGAAATGCGTGGCATCAATTGGCTGACTATATAAGGAATTGATGATTATGCATGGTCTCAATATAGTGATAGTGTTTAATCCTTTTTCAGATTTGAGGTTTCACTTTGAGAATTATTTCTGTTATCAGTTCTGATTATATCTCAATTTTATTCTTAAACGGTGGATTGAGTATAATGGTTTTCATGTTAGACAATACTTTGACCTTAGAACATTCTTCTTTCATTATCATTGATTTTCTAAATGGTTTAATTGCTTGAGGACAAGCAAGATTTTAAGTTTGTGATATTTTGATGAGTGTTATTTTTATATAATTTAAAGTACCATTCATATGATCTTTTCAGGCTTTTGTCTTGTTGTATATCTAAATTTAGTATCTTTTATCGTCAAGTACAGAATCTTCATTATTATTCATATTATTTGGGAAATGCATGTCATTTTACCATATTTTCATGAAGATTTTGATGATTTGATGTTACGAGAAGATTCCTCACAGTGCTAGGAGGTCACAGGTTAAATTTGAGGCAAATCGGAGCTTTCTGCAGAGAACATGGGCAAGCCATGTTCACCGTCATGGCCATGATCATCTTGGAAGAACTCTACAGCAATCTGCGAGCCAGACATGGCCTACTCGTTCCTCCCATCACGGCCATGACGACTTACTCGCAGACTGACGAACTCATCACGGCCGTGATAGATTCTGCCATATTCGACCTTTCGACGATTTTTCGCCCGATTTGGGTGATTCCGGAGTCAGAATTTGCTGAAATTTGGAGGGAAACTTCCTAACTGCCTAAGGAAGAGATAGAGCCATAAAATAGGATTTTTGGATTGGTTTTGGGGGGTCAAACTTTTCAGAGGCGTGGACTAGGGCGAAAGTGGGGCAAAATTTTCTTTCGAGGGCTCATTTGGACGAATTTCTTCAGGGCTATCAAGAGAAGACTGAAGATATATCATCTCCTACCCTTGTATTGTGAATTCCCTTCCTTTCGAATATATTTTCTTGGGTTTTAGTTGACAAACGTTGCATATTCTAGAGTAAAACCCTAGTTCGAAACTCGGGCGTAGCCCGTTGATCATATTTCCACATGTAAAATATTTTTTATGAATCTCAGTGTTATTTTTAGTAAATTAACTTATTTAAATGAGTTATGGCGAAACATTTATATGTGTTAAGTGTTACGAGAAGTACCGAGAGGTGAATCGTAACACTCAATCGTTCTCATTTAAACTTGTGACTAGAATTACGAGAGTTGTTTGACATCACTCGAGGACTCATGATGTTTCATAGAGCCTAATGGGTCTCTTAGGTTAATTTTGCTACGAGAGTAGGAGATTAGCTTATGCTAGACACAGGATTACGCTTCGAGAGAAGGTAATTCATACCCTAGGAGATATCGCCTTAAGTTATTTACTATCGGATTGCGCTTCGAGAGTAGGAGATCCGTTTTCTTATTCGTTTTGATTCAATGTTTTATATATTAAGCATTCAACGTGGTGAAACTTGAAGTTCCGAACACTTATTAAACTGTAATTTACCCGATTAGTCGTCGACTTCTTGATTCGATAATTTAGTTTTAGTGCAGTTCTTTTATTCCGAGTTTGAATTATCTAGCTTTCAATGATGCGTAAAGTCGGTACTTGACACCTGCTCCCTGTGGGAACGATATTATTTACTACTTCGATAGACCGTGCACTTGCGGGACCTATTAGTTTCTCGGAGACTTAGAAGAAAATAATGCTTCATTAATATGAACATTCGTTCCACCAGGTAGGCGAATGATAGCTCTTCCGGAGCCTTCTATAATTTTTGCACTTCTTGTAATGGTATTCACATTTGTATTATTCATTACCAGCGAGGTAAAGAATTTCTCATTTTTGAGAATAGTATGTGTTGATGCGCTATCTATGAGGCTTGCATCATCATCGTAGATTGAGAATCCAATTGGAAGTTTTTCCATATTCTTCATAAAGATAAAATCATAGAATTAATAAACAGAAAAGTAAGATAAAGTAAAATACAATATTGTAAGTAAAGAAAGTGCGAGACTTTATTAGATAAATTGTAGATAAAGTAAATGCAATATTGTAAGTAAAGAAAGTGTGAGACTTTATTAGATAAATTGTTCGATGTTATCCTCAGGCTGACTTATGAAATCAGCTACATCAAATTGAGGGATATCGTCGAAGCCATAATCAACATCATCATCATTAGAGATAAAATTTGCCTCTACCACGTCTTTTCCTTTATTTCTCATATGTTCTTGGTAGAGATCGGTAAGGTGTTTTTGCGTACGACAGGTACATGACCAATGACCTTTTATACCGCAACGATAACATTTGTTCTCTACAGTTTTAGTGTCTTGGCCCCTTTTGCTTTCATGCGCTTCTTTGGTATTTTCTTTCTTATCCATATAACGAGGGCGATCATTGTGAAAATATTGGCGACCTCGTCCACGTCCAAGTCCACATCTACGTCCATAATCATGACCACGGCCGCATTTTTGGTTTCCATAATTATATGTTGTCACATTCACTTCAGGGAATGGAGCAGATCCAGTTGGACGGGTCTCATGATTTTTCATTAAAAGCTCATTATTTTGTTCGGCCAACAGTAGACATGAGATTAATTCAGAATACTTCTCAAAACACTTTGCACGGTATTGTTGTTGCAGGAGCACATTTGATGCATGGAAAGTAGAGAATATTTTTTCTAACATATCTCCGTCAGTAATAGTTTCCCCACATAATTTCAATTGAGAAGTAATTCGAAATATTGCCGAGTTATAGTCACTTACATATTTGAAATCTTGTACATGCAGGTGTAACCAATCAAATTGAGCTTTTGGAAGGATGATTGTCTTTAGATGATTATACCTCTCCTTTAAATTGTTCTAAAGAATAAGAGGATCCTTCACTGTGAGATATTCAATTTTTAAAGCTTCATGAAGGTGATGATGGAGAAAGATTATCGCCTTAGCCTTATCTTGGTTGGACGTGGTGTTTTGCCCTTTGATGGTATCTTCAAGACCATTAGTAGCAAGATGGATTTTAGCATCTAGAATCCATGAAAGGTAATTCTTTCCGGTGATATCAAGGGCCGTGAACTCTAATTTTGTGAGGTTCGACATGATAACTCAAAGAACGAAATGTGATAAGATTAAAAATAGAATGGATGGAATGTACTGTTTACAACCTCAAAGAACCTGGCTTCCTTCGTCGACAAGAGCCTCGTGCTGATAACGTGTTAGAAAACAGAGATGAAGTTGAGAGAGAAGTAAGTCGGGAGTATTCTCATTGATCTAACTTCAAATGGAAAGTACAACCCCTATTTATAGGGTAATTGGATACATCAACATTAATTGGATACATGAACATTCATTCCTCTCAAAACGAAGAGTCACATTCATTGAATCTGAACAGTTATTCACTGTATATGAAGAGTCACCATAAATTCGTAGGTAAAAGGAGTCATCATAAAGTCATGGGCATCCACAAGAATGAAATTCATCCACAAGAATGAAATTCATAATAAAAGCAAATTTATCGGTAGAATTCAGCGAGAGCTTAAAAAAATTACTGTGATGTGTCGGTGCAATCAAATCATCTGTAGAATTCAACGAGAACTTCAAAAAAAATTCCACCGTATATAAAAATTAAAAAGAATTTTAAAATATTATAAATAAATATAGTATTATTATGAATAAATCATGTATACCTAATCTACACACGTTATTCTATCTAATAATATTTTTATTATGATTTATTCATAATAAAAAATTAACACTCTTATTATTATAAATAAACTATCCACAATCATATTATACTTATTCACGATAATATTTTTATTAATTTTATATCAAAAATAAATTTATTCATAACAATAAAAATATCATTGAGTAAAATATAATAAATAAATTATATAAATATATCTATGATAATACTATGCTTATTCATAATATTTTAGTATCATTTTTAATTTTTTTAGGCAGTATATAAAAAAAAATTCGTGGCTCACACACCAATCATGAACACTCTTTCCTCGACAAAATGATCAACGTATCGACAAGCCTTGAGACGATGGGATTCTGCACGAAAAAAGTTTTCAAAATGGGTCATCGCTCTCATCCACCATCCAAATTTATATTAAGATACGTGTTTGTATGAATTTTTAAGTATTTTAAATAAGGTGGATGATAGATGAGGCCACCGCTATTGTGCACGATATGCATATTGGTCTTTGGGAACTTTTGGCTTCAGAAACCAAACCGATGCAGATTTAGCTGTGCCATCAACTCTGTGTAATGCTTATAAAGTTGGATTGTGATGCTGTCCGTGCACCCTAATAAGCTACTCTGATTTTGTTAAAACGAGGGTAAATTAAATTATTTCTATATAATCAACAAAATAATAAAGTAAATAACAAGAACGAAAGAACTTAGAGGCGCGAAAAATTTTGCTGTCCTTAGGTGAATTTCTGGACCCTCGTGTGAGCAAAATCCAGAGAGATCACCCAGGATACAACCAAGATTCTTTTCCTGCGGATCACGACCGTGGAGAAGTTGATTGATCACCTTTAAACTTTGAGCAGCAAAAGAGGAAAGAAAGCTTCAGGGGATCTTGCAAATGTTATTAGCTATGCAATTTCTATTGTGTCTATACCCAAGGGTCAGATGTCAATTTATAGGCTAAACCCCCACTGTTAGAACCGTTGGATTAAATCCTATGGCTACCACAAATGTGCTACTAATAGCCTTGCCAAAATTAAAATAGCAAATGAATTAAATAAAATATAACATAATTAAAAATGGAAAAATAAAAAAGGAAAGTTTTAATTTTAAATTCCAACAATCCCCCATAAAATTAAAACTTTTCTTAAATATAAATGAAATAAAAGAAAAGATTAAAGTTAAATTTATGCTCATTGTCTATATTATGTGGTCAGTAAAATACACTTAAAGTCATATCCTTTACTTAGTAAAAATATCTCCATATGAAGGAAAGATAGTGAACTAGTCTTGAACTATTTTCCTTTGACCGAGACTTCAACATTCTCACACACAATATAGGTGGACCGATCGCGGTGTTGCGCATTTTTGGCCTTGTGCATGTATCATTCATGAGAGCTTCTGAGAGTTGTCAATGTCCTCAGCTGCGGCCGTATACAGACTCTCTCATATAGGAAGTTCCTTGCAAGGGATGAGTGTAGAGGCTCATCTCATGGTAATTAACCACTTTGGGAGGTTTTCTTTTCTTCTACAATATAAGCACAAATCTATCCTCAGGAATGGGAGTGTAGAGTATCAACTCTATCACATAAAATTTTATACTCCCGAGTGTTTTGTAATTTTTATTTTTCAAACTGCTTATTGGCCAGTCAATCAGCTTGTTGTTACCACATTGAACCTCCCTCAAGGGATCTCCTATCACAGAGGTTGGGTTCCCACCGCTGAATGGCCTATTTACAAACTAATTCTCATTCCTCTCGATACTTCTAGGATCTTGGTCCTAGGCAAGCCTTTGGTCAAGCCATCGGCTAGGTTGTGCTTAGTCTTCACAAAAGAAAGAGCTACAACTTCATGCGAGTCCAGTCATCTAATAGACTTCTGTCTAATTTTAATGTGGCGACTCATTTTCACATTTATTAGTTTCTTCTTACAAAATGCTATTGCGGTTTGAGAGTCGCAATGAATAGAAATAGGAGCTAAAGGAGCAAAAGAAAATGGAAGTGAATAAACCAATTCTTTAAGCCATTTGGCTTCAATACATGTGGCATCCAAAGCCACTAATTCTGCTTTCATTGTGCTCCTAGCTATTATAGATTGCTTGGAAGATTGCCATGTAATGGTACTTCCTCCTAATAAAAACACATAGCCAGAAGTAGATTTGATGTTATTGGAATCAGATATCCAATTAGCATCACTAAATCCTTATAAAACAGAAGGATAACCAGAAAAGCTCAAACCATATGAGCTAGTACCTTTAAGATACTTAAAAATTCTATTCAAGGCATTCCAATGAGTTTGACTAGGATTTCAGGTATATCTACTTAATCTGGAAACATCATAGGCTATGTCTAGTCTAGTTATATTTGAAAGATATAATAATGATACTATACATTGAGCATATCTGTCTTGATCTACAGATTTGCCTATATTATTTTCCAGTATGACATTAGGATCATAAGGATTAGAAAGAGGAGAGCAGTTACGAAAACCAAACTTTTCTAGGAGTTTATTAGTGTAATGTGATTGAGATAAGACTAGAGAATTTGAAGATTTTATAATCTTCATGCCTAGAATTACATCTGCTTCTCCTAGATCTTTCACGTTAAAATTATCTGAAAGATAGGATTTGATTTCAGTTATTAATTCTAAAGTATGTGCTAAAATAAGAATATCATCTACATAAAGGCATAAGATTATAAATTTGTTCTCATCTATCTTTTTAGTATATAGGCAATTATCTGATTCATTGATTTGAAATCCATATGAAACTATAACTTTGTCAAATTTTTCATACCATTGTTTTGGAGCTTGTTTAAGTCCATACAATGACCGAATTGTCGACAAACTTTATTTTCAGAACCAGAAGAGATAAACCCTTCAAGTTGGTTCATATAGATTTCTTCTTCTAGATCTCCATGTAGAAAAGCAGTCTTTACATCTATTTGGTGAACAAACAACTTATGGATGGATGCAAATGCAAGCATAACTCTTATTGTAGTTATTCTTGCTACAGGTGCGTAAGTGTCAAAATAATCAATGCCAGCCTTTTGAGCAAAGTCTTGAACAACTAAACGCGCCTTATATTTTTCTACAGATCCATCAGTCCTTAATTTCTTTTTAAAGATCCACCTACATCCTAAGGGTTTATTTCCTGGAGGTAAATCAGTGAGAATCCAAGTATGATTACTTAGGATTGATTCCATCTCACTGTGAATTGCCTCCTTCCAGAAAGAAGCATTAGGAGAGTTAAGAACATCTTGATAAGAATTAGGTGTGTCTTCAATTAAATAAGTTATGAAGTCATCACCATAATTCTTTTCAACTCTAACTCTCTGACTCCTTCTAGGTTCAGCTAGTTGAAAAGGATTTGAAACTATAGGTGTAAAAGATGTTTCTGGTTGCTTTGAGGTTGATTCAATGCTTGATGAGATTTTATTTTTGAAGGGAAATATATGTTCAAAGAAGGAAGCATCTTTAGATTCAATTAATGTGTTATTAGATATTTCTGGTATTTCAGAATTGATTACCAAGAATCTATAAGTGTTACTATCTAAGGAGTAACCTACTAAAATAGCATCTATAGTTTTAGGACCTAGTTTTCTCTTTTTAGGTTCAGGAATATTGACTTTAGCAAGGCACCCCCACATTCGAAGGAAATTAAGCCTTGGCTTATGACCCTTCCAAAGATTATAGGGTGTGACCTCTTTATCTTTCAAAGGGATTCTGTTAAGAATGAAGCATGAAGATAGTAATGCTTCTCCCCAAAGATTTTGAGGTACACCTAAACTCAGCATCATGGAGTTAACCATATCAAGAAGAGTTCTATTTTTTCTTTCTGCCACACCATTTGATTGTGGCAAATAAGGAGGTGTTATTTGGTAGATTATACCATGTTCTTGACAAAAGGATGTAAAATCATTCGACATGTATACTCCTCCTCTATCAGATCTAATTATTTTTTATCTTTTTATCTTGTTGATTTTCAACTTCAGCTTTGAAGATTTTAAACTTATTTAAAACTTCATCTTTGGTTTTAAGACGATAAGTATAACAATATCTTGAACAATCATCGATGAAAGTTACAAAATATTTGTTACCTCCTCTTGTTAAGATTGAAGTTGAATCACAAACATCACTATGAATTAGCTCTATAATTTGTGAATTTCTAGATTCAACTGTTTTGAAAGATTTTCTAGGTTGTTTTGCCTTAGCACAGATTTCACACTTAGGATTTGCTTTAAAATTTATTTTAGGAATTAATTCTAAATTTGCCATTTTATTGATAGATTTAAAATTAACATGACCAAGTCTGTCATGCCAAAAGTCATTTATTTCAGAATTTAATACAAGAGAAAGTAAAGAAAAGGAATCTTTATTGATTAGACAAGGAAGTACATTTATTTTGAAGAGTCCTCCTGAGATGAACCCTTTACAAATAAAATTGTCCTTTTTAGTAATGACAACCTTATTTGCTTCTAGTACAATTTTATACCCTAATTGAACTAGAAGAGATCCACTGATGAGATTTTTCTTCACATCTGGAACTAGTAGAACATCTTTGAGAATTATTGACTTCCCAGAAGTAAACTTCAGGTTGACATTCCCATGTCCTAGCACATTCACAGATGTTCCATTTCCCATTACAACACTTCCTCCACTTGTGTTTTGAAAGGAAGTGAAATATTTTTTATTAGAGCAAATATGAACATTAGCTCCAGAGTCAAGCCACCATTCAGAATCATGGTGGACTAAATTGACAGAAGGAGCGAAGGAAACTGACCTAATAGTATTTGAAGAAGGTTCACCCTCAATTATATTTACTTGAGGTTTAGGATTAAATCCTTTTTTTCTTGGTTTGAACCTTATCAGTTAAATTTATTCTAGGATTAGGAATATCCTTATTAAATAGTTTCCTTAATGTAAGGATTATTGTTGAAGTGAACTGTTTACATATTATGGTAAAAGAGTTCAACATGGCTAGAATCATAAGAAATGCTGTAAATAAAAATTTACACATGTTGTTCTACTTTCAACAAATCAGTAGGAACTATAAAAAATTTGATATAAATTCGCAATAGATTTTGATATAAATTCTAAAACAAGATAAATAGATACGTTGATGCAAAGAAATGATTTAATCTAGAACTACCAGAAATTCACCTAAGATTGTTAGAACGAGGGTAGATTAAACTATTTCTATATAATCAACAAAATAACAAAGTAAATAACAAGAACGAAAGAACCTGGAGGCGCGGAGAATCCTGCTGTCCTTAGGTGAATTTCTGGGCCCTCGTGTGAGCAAAATCCAGAGAGATCACACAGGATACAACCAAGATTCTTCTCCTGCGGATCACGACCGTGGAGAAGTTGATCGACCACCTTTAAACTTTGAGCAGCAAAAGAGGAAAGAAAGCTTGAGGGGATCTTGCAAATGCTATTAGCTATGCAATTTCTGTTGTGTCTATACCCAAGGGTAAGATGCCAATTTATAGGCTAAACCCCCACGGTAAGAACCGTTGGATTAAATCCTACGGCTACCACAAATGTGCCACTAATAGCCTTGCCAAAATTAAAATAGCAAATGAATTAAATAAAATATAACATAATTAAAAATGGAAAAATAAAAAAGGAAAGTTTTAATTTTAAATTCCAACAGACTCTTCTTCTCCAGTAAACTTGGTGTGAAAAGTGGTTGGGAAAGTAGAGGAATTTATGCCATAATTGCGATCGCGATCACAAATTACAACAACCGGAATCTCTCTGATTGCGGGCCAACCTGGGTCATCTTGCAAGAAGTTGGAGAGTAGAGATCGATTTACGTACTTAAGGTCTAGCTACTGAGGCGATGTCCAGTGTGGTCAGTTGTGCACCAACCAGTTTGGTAAAGAGAGGTTTCCCACTTCGTGGACCTCCTGATGCCATGCATTTTTATAGTTATTTTAACTGTTATTTCATGATAAATCCAGGCCTATTTTGACGATTTTACACTCCTTTAAGGCTTATCTAGTTAAAAACATCAAAATCTTCACTTTTCGTCTGTCTTATTAAATTTCAGGTAAAATCACCCAATTTTGAAGCCTTTTTGAAGAATCTAAAAGCATGGGGTGATTCCTTATGAGAAGACGAAGCTGCCCGTAAAATTTAGGCTCAATCAGAGCCCTTTTTGGACTTCACGGCTGCAGGGTTCACCTGTGATCTTGCCGAAGGACGTAATTCAGCGCGCGCGTCACTGCCTGGTGGTTCACTGATGATGTCGAAGGTTTTTGAAATCTGCCGCACACTTCATAAGTAGGTGAACCCCCTAGGGTTCACCCGTGATCAGGCCTGATGAAGCCCCGCACAGAAATATGCCGAAGACTTCACTGGTAGGTAAACCCCGTGGGGTTCACCCGTGATTATTCCGCAGCAAAGCTATACCGTGCACTTCACCACCTGGTGAACCCGGCGGGGTTCACCCGTGAAGTTGACGGATCAGCCCGACACCTACTCGGTATTCTGGTGATTTTGAACCCGATTCAAGTCCAAATTTAGCAAGTGAGGATTTTTTTAGAAAGCTGACTTGAAGGCGAACACATAGAGTACAAAAGCCCTAATTTTTGTGACCTAGACAAGGAGGAATCGACAACGAAGCGGCTAGGGCGGACGGACACACAGAACAGGCGACTTCGAGGCGATTTCTAGAGATTTGATCGTTAGAACTCAGTGATTCTTATCTACTACTTTCGATTTATTGTCTTCTTCGTCTTAGAAACCTTTCCCTGCAATTTTTTTATGTATAAAGAGAGTATTTTGAGCGATTTAGCGATGGTTGTAGCGTAAACTTGTTTTCATGGCTAGGTTAAAACCCTCTGACGATTTTTATATGCTATTCTTGTTTTAATCTTGTTATTTGGATCATATCTTTAGCATATTTCACTAGATGTATTTACTTCTTGATTTATACTCTGGCTAAGTATTATCATGTTATAGTTGTTATGGTTCATAACGAGAGTAGAACCATAACGACCGACCCGCTTTGTGAATCTTGCGAAGACTTGACGCGAAAGTGCTTGTTCTTTGCTCGAGGGTTCATAATCTACCACGGAACCCATTGGGTTTGTCAAAAATGGTCCACCGCGAAAGTAGGAGACGTTCTAGGCAAGCACCGGGGTGTACACTCGAAAGAGGGCACCTTTGTACAATAGGGTAGGTTCCTTATGCATACTTGTAGATCCTTGTAACTAGTATTCATTTCTTAAAGCTATTGAAATCGTTAGAGTGGTGGAAACCCGAGCCCTGATACTTTCTCTCATAGATTCTCCCTGCTGTAGTTATTTGATTGCTTATTTATGATTTTGCTTAAATTTAGTTCACATTAGTACCAAAAACCACAACTTGACCTGCTTAGATTCCAAAGAATTAGATTTTCTAGTACTCACCTTGTTCCCTGTGGGAGACAATATCTTTTATATTACTTCGACAATTCCGTGCACTTGCGGATTGTGTCAAGTTTTTGGCGCCGTTGCCGGGGAACAACGGTTGATATTAGTACATTTCTAAGTTTTTGGGAGACTAAGCTTTAGTTAGTTTTTCTTTTTCTTTCTTATTCTGTTCCACACTGCTTTCTGCTTATTACTAGCTTTGGACTTCATATTCGGATCTGACAAACTTTTATGCAAAGAAGTTCCAGGGCAGGAGCACTCTTGGAAATCGATCTTGAGATAGAACGGACCTTCAGACAAAGAAGGAAGCTTTCGCAAATCCAGAAAAAGGAGAATCAGGAGCAGATGGAACATCTTCACATCGACATGGAGAACGAACCAGCACCGCAACCTATGAACAACAACAATGCTAGAACACTGCGAGAATATGCAGCACCTTTTACCCATGGGTTTCAATCAGGAATCGTCAGGCCTAGTGTAGAGGCCAACAATTTTGAAATTAAACCCGCTTTACTTTCCATGATACAACAAAATCAATTTGGTGGTTCTCCTCTTGAGGACCCCAATATGCATTTATCTATATTTTTGGAGTATTGTGATATGTTAAAGATTAATGGAGCTACTTCTGATGCTATCAGGTTACGCTTGTTCCCCTTCTCTCTACGGGATAGAGCGAGGGCATGGCTCCGCATGATCCCCTCAGCTTCAATTCGGACATGGGATGAGCTGTCTCAAGCTTTCCTCTCAAAGTATTTCCCTCATTCGAAGACAATCCACCTCAGAAACTAGATAACGAGCTTCATACAGAAGGATGGGGAGTCTTTGTACGAAGCGTGGGAAAGATTTAAGGAACTTCAAAGATTATGCCCCCACCATGAGATTGAGACTTGGGTTCTAGTGCACACATTCTATATGGGACTGACGTACAATACTAGACTCACAGTCGATGCAGCTGTTGGAGGATCGGGACTGATGAGCAAAATACCAGAAGATGCAATCAACCTCCTGGAGGACATGGCATTAAACTACCATCAATGGAATCTTGAGCGAGGTACAACTTCAAGGAAATCAAGTAAATTCGAACTTGACTCATTAACTACCCTGACCGCAAAGGTAGACAATCTGACTAAAAAGATTGATTCATGGTCTATTAATTCTTTGGACACTAATTCAGTATCTTGTGAGTTATGTGGTGTTTCAGGACTTGCAGGTGCTGAGTGCCAAGTGGGAGATGGACAAGTGGTCCCAAGCCAGCCTGAACATCTTAATGCAGTTGGAACTATGAACTCCATGAACAACCCTTATTCCAACTATCACAACCCTGGCTGGCGCAACCACCCTAACTTCTCCTACCGGACCACGCAGCCACTTCAACCAAGACAAGCGCCACAACAAGCACAACCTCAGCATTGGAACTTCAGGCCGCCACAACAAGAGAATTTCAGACAACCACCTAGATTCCAACAGAGAAGTTACAACCCTCCACCTCAACAAGGAAAATACAATCCTCCGCAAAGACCGGCCCAGGACTCTCAGCTGAGTAAGTAACTAGAAGGGCTAACTGACATGATGAAATTGATGATGACCAGGATGGATTCCTTGGAGACGCACAATAAGATGTTGGAGAGCCAGCTTGCGCAACAGGCTAGCTCATCAACAAGAGCGTCAGGGAAGCTTCCATCACAGCCAGAAGTTAACCCGATGGAGCAGTGCAATGCAATCTCCACTCGGAGCGGCAAGCAACTCGAAGATCCACCAATGCCGACCAATGAAACAAGGGATGATGAGACACTGAACCCTGAGGAGCCGCACATGGACTCAACATTAATGGAACCTGAGCGTCAAGAAGAAGAGCGACCCTATGTTGGGCCGCCAGCTTACAAGCCTCCGATACCCTTCCCTCAGAGGCTTGTCAAAGCCAAGCTTGACAAGCAATTCAGTAAGTTTTTGAAAATATTAAAAAAATTATATATTAACATTCCCTTTGTTGATGCCCTTTCGCAGATGCCAACCTACGCGAAATTTTTGAAAGACATACTCTCAAACAAAAGGAAGCTGGAAGACCAGGGCACCGTCGCGCTCACTGAGGAGTGTAGTGCGATTTTGCAGAACAAGCTTCCACAAAAGCTCAAGGATCCTGGCAGCTTCTCCATACCTTGCCAGATAGGAGAGATGACTTTCCAGAAAGTACTATGCGATCTTGGGGCGAGCGTCAGCATCATGCCGCTGTCATTATGTAAAAAGCTGGATCTGGGCGACCTGAAGCCGACCAACATTTCATTACAATTGGCTGATAGATCAATTAGGAGTCCTGTGGGCATCTTAGAGGATATCTCCATTAAAGTAGGAGATTACTTCATTCCTGCAGACTTTGCTGTACTAGACATTGATGAGGATGACAAGCTTCCTATTATCTTAAGAAGGCCCTTTCTTGCCACGGCTGGTGTTGTCATCGATGTTACAAACGGGAAACTGGATTTAAACATTGGTGGCAATAGTATTCAATTTGATCTGTCTAACTCTCTTCAAAAACCTTCCCTTGCAGGTGTATGTCATAGTGTGAGTATACTTGAGCGTGATAATGATTCGGAAGACAGTGAACACCACCCCAAACACCGTGCTGCTACTGGACTAGCCAAACATAGGGGAGTCCCCACTCCTTATGAACCACCCTGATTCAATAACCTGAACATTCTATGGTCGAGCTATCGACTCTAAACTAGCGCTCTTTGGAGGCAACCCAAGTTTCCTAGTTGTTTTTCATTTTTATTTATTTATGCTAATTGTCATTCAGTTTTTAGTCTACCATCGTTGAGTACTTTACTCCCTTTCTGGTTTGATTTATTGTAGGGAATCTTAATCTTGTTATACACTGATCAAAGGTTTATTCTTATGATACAGATGAGCTATGCGAACAGGAACTTTTTGCTGGATTTTTAATGCAGCTCCGTGCACTTCACGGCCAGGTGAACCCGGTGGGGTTCACCCGTGAAGTACGCTTTGCATTCTGATGAGCAACTTTTCAAAGGATATTTTTGCTAAATCATGATGAAGGCGGCAAAACCAAGATCTGCATGTTATTTCTGGGATTTCTGCAACTCGTCGAGGACTTCACGGCCAGGTGAATACCAAGGGGTTCACCCGTGAAGACAATCAATTTTGTCGGGCGCGTCTGTAAAGTATACTTCATGGTCAGGTGAACTCGGCTGGGTTCACCCGTGTTTCCCGTGAAGCATCGCCCGTGTTTGCCCTAGGGTTTTCCTGGTCTCACGTTGCCGCCGCCCACTTTGCTCCTGATCTGCAATCTTCCCAACGAACGCTTGCCCCTAGATCCTCAGGGACTTTCCGCCTCCAAGTTTCTCATCATTGGTGAGATTCGCACGATCTTGCTCTATTTTCCACCGCCGATACCCTGTTATTCCTGCCGTCCGCCGGTCTTCTTGTTGTTGCTTCCTGAATCGGCAGCCGCACCTGTGCTCCGACCTTTTGCCCGGTTTTCTGGTTTTCTAGTTTTCTTCATCACTTCCGACTTTCATATCACATGGCACCAAGGCGCAAAGTGCTCGCCTACCGCCCCCGTGATCCGCAGCCAGCATCGGAGTCGTCAATGGATGACGACGACTTCGTTCGATACGGGCAACCTCCGCCGCCTCATGCAGCTTCTTCCAGCCAACCAGCGCCACCATCCTCCTCTAGAGTCTCAGCGCGCCATTCTACGTGGTAGCCTCAACCCTATACATCTCCGCCGAATGAGTTTGGTATAGTGTTCAGAAATGCAGAACATCAACAAAACTATGAACAGCTTCTCCATCGTCAGATAATCAACACCAGATACTTGGACCGAAACACCCTTATTATGCTTGGGCTCTTGGACGATGTTGAATGGATGTATTCAAATGTTGGATGGGAGCAGTTCCTACGGTTAGCGTCGCCCACGTACATTGGAATCACATTGGAGTTCCTCAGCTCTCTAGACGTGAAAGCAGCCGCAGTAGTCGATGAAGACCCAGGACGCATCTCTTTCCGGATGGGAAATATTGAGCACACCTTATCCCTTTCTCAGCTTCGTCGGATTTATGGTTTCCCAGAACCCTGCACGCGCAACGTTCCGGTCGAGTTTAATGAGCAAGCTTTCTGGGCATCGATCACGAATGAACACTTTTACTCAGCCAGAGTAGCAAGAGCATCCAGCATCTGCAATCCCACCATTAGATACGTCCATCGAGTGCTCGCCCATACCATCTTCGGTCGTGGGGAGAGCGATGGCATGGTACGCCAATCCGAGCTATTTTATTTATGGTGCATGTTGCATTCTTTCAGGGTCGATTCGGGTTTCTACTTGGCAAAGCAGTTTAGTCGCATCACGCATTGCTGCAAAGGTGCAATAGTTATAGGCGGCCTAATCACCCCACTTGCAGTCTCCCTCGGAGTCGTCCCCTACGGTACGGCTGAGGCTAGTGGAAATAACCAGCTCGAGATCGAGTCATGTGTTTCCATGAAACTCATCGTCCACTGGGGCGATGCCTACTGCATGACCTTTAAAGACAGCCAATTTTGTATGTCGTTGCCAAATCCGGAGCGCACCACCGTGCGTGTGCGAGATAACTGGCGCATTAAGCCTGTTACTGACCCTCAGCCAGACCCCGTTGACACAGCACCACCAGCCCCTGGCTCGTTCTTCTTTGGTGGTGGCTCTTCCTCAGATTCCATGATGAGTATCCTCCAAGAGATGAGGGAGGAGCAGCTCCAGCAGCGTGAGCTCATTGACTAGATGGATTCCTCCATCTCATTTATATGCCAGGAACAATCTTCCAGGTGGGAGGCTAACGAGGCTGGGATGCAGCGACAACACAAGATGCTGGACTCAATCTGGGAGAAATTATGTATTATGGATGACCGGTTTGCCCTGCTAAATGAAGAAAATATTAGAAACATACTGGTCTCTTCAGATGAGGAGGAAGCGCCAGGTCACACCTCACGCGGTAAGGGGAAGAGCAGTAGAGCTTCTGGCTCCCAGTCACGTAAAAGGCGTTAGCATCATCCGGACTCGACAGCGCCACCTTCTCCTCTCACGTATACGATGTTGCATAGAGGACTATGCAAAAATTTAAGAGCGGGTGAGCTGTCTTGACTCCAGCTTAATTTTTGTGATGGTTATTCAGACTCTCTGTTTCACTTTATGGATTTGTTATGATACTTTTTGATGGATATTATGGTATTGGCATTGTATCTTATATGCCACTATTTGTGGGCCTGGTCCACAGCTGCAAGCCCCACTATTTGCAGTGTATAACTGATACTTGATCCACTTGCTTCTCACTTTTGGGTTATGTTACTATCCTTGTGTGATATTTTTGTGATGATAGCTTTGCATGTTATACATTATATGTTGTCCAATGATAGCCTTGCAAATTTTTGTTTAAAAGGTTGAATGCATGATTGGTTGGAATTCATCAAGTTATGTTGAATGTATTACTTGTTGGAAATTTATTCATTAGTCATATCCCTATATTCTATGAATTAGAAATTTTCTAAGTGGATTGATTTTAGGTAGTTCATTAAGTGGGTCAAACATCTTCATCATTCCTCAATTGATTTTGGCCTGCAAATTACATGTGATTCATATCATATAACTGATATTCTCTTTTCAAACTTTGAATTCCTTTCTAGTATTGGGGAAACACTGCATTTGTTAAAAGTCAAGGATATGTTGATCTCTGATACTTGATATAAAAAAAAAAAAAAAATCTCACACTTAGATTCCTCTACTTGGCACTGCGAAAAATTTGCAGTGGTACCGAAGGATGTGAGTTGAAATCTAAGAATTGTGAATTGAAACTCAATAAAAAGACTCCTCTACTTGGCATTGCGAAAAATTGGCAATGGTACCTAAGGTTATGAGTTGAAGTCTAGTGCAATAATCAGTATCTTATATCTTGAATGAAACATTTGAGTTAACCCCAACATTATAAATTGGAATGATAGGAATGGAATGAGTGTTGTGTATGCTTGATTGAATCTCATGTTTACTGCTTTCTAAATTGAGTGATATCTAGAAACTGTGGGACCAAACTGGTGAATATTTAAGACATTCCTTTTAGTTAATTTCTCCTGATTAGATCCTGGATTGCTAAAAAGTATTTTTCCAAACTTGGGTGAGAACTTCAACACAAAATATTATTCTTATACCAAGCATGTATTTCACTTTACTTCATTGCTTGAGGACAAGCAAATATTTAAGTTCGGAGTGTTTGATGCCATGAATTTTTATAGTTATTTTCACTATTATTTCATGATAAATCCAGACCTATTTTGACGATTTTACACTCCTTTAAGGCTTATCTAGTTAAAAACTTCAGAATCTTCACTTTTCGTCTGTCTTATTGAATTTCAGGTAAAATCACCCAATTTTGAAGCCTTTTTAAAGAATCTAAAAGCATGGGGTGATTCCTTATGAGAAGACGAAGCTGCCCGTAAAATTTGGGCTCAATCGGAGCCCTTTTTGGACTTCACAGCCGGGTGAACCCCGGGGTTCACCCATGATCTTGCCGAAGGACGTAATTCAGCGCGCGCGTCACTGCCTGGTGAACCCGGCGGGGTTCACTGATGATGTCGAAGGTTTCTGAAATCTGCCACACACTTCATTGGCAGGTGAACCCCCTGGGGTTCACCCGTGATCAGGCCTGATGAAGCCCCGCACAGAAATATGCCAAAGACTTCACTGGTAGGTAAACCCCGCGGGGTTCACCCGTGATTATTTCGCCGCAAAGCTATACCGTGCACTTCACCACCTGGTGAACCCGGCGGGGTTCACCCGTGAAGTTGACAGATCAGCCCGACACCTACTCGGTATTCTGGTGATTTTGAACCCGATTCAAGTCCAAATTTAGCAAGTGAGGATTTTTTAGAAAGCTGACTTGAAGGCGAACACATAGAGTATAAAAGCCCTAATTTTCGTGACCTAGACAAGGAGGAATCAACGATGAAGTGGCTAGGGCGGATGGACACACCGAACAGGCGACTTCGAGGCAATTTCTAGAGATTTGATCGTTAGAACTCAGTGATTCTTATCTACTACTTTCGATTTATTGTCTTCTTCGTCTTAGAAACCTTTCCCTGTGATTTTCTTATGTATAAAGAGAGTATTTTGAGCGATTTAGCGATGGTTGTAGCGTAAACTTATTTTCAGGGCTAGGTTAAAGCCCTCTAACAATTTCTATATGCTATTCTTGTTTTAATCTTGTTATTTGGATCATATCTTTAGCATATTTCACTAGATGTATTTACTTCTTGATTTATACTCTGGCCAAGTATTATCATGTTATAGTTGTTACGGTTCATAACGAGAGTAGAATCGTAACGACCGAACCTCTTTGTGAATCTTGCGAAGACTTGACGCGAAAGTGCTTGTTCTTTGCTCGAGGGTTCATAATCTACCACGGAACCCATTGGGTTTGTCAAAAATGGTCCACCGTGAAAGTAGGAGACGTTCTAGGCAAGAACCGGGGTATACACTCGAAAGATGGCACCTTTGTACAATAGGGTAGGTTCCTTATGCATACTTGTAGATCCTTGTAACTAGTATTCGTTTCTTAAAGCTATTGAAATCGTTAGAGTGGTGGAAACCCGAGCCCTGATACTTTCTCTCATAGATTCTCCCTGCTGTAGTTATTTGATTGCTTATTTATGATTTTGCTTAAACTTAGTTCACATTAGTACCAAAAACCACAACTCGACCTGCTTAGATTCCAAAGAATTAGATTTTCTAGTAGTCACCTTGTTCCCTGTGGGAGACAATATCTTTTATATTACTTCGACAATTCCGTGCACTTGCGGATTGTGTCAAGTTTTTGGCGCCGTTGCCGGGGAACAACGGTTGATATTAGTACATTTCTAAGTTTTTGGGAGACTAAGCTTTAGTTAGTTTTTCTTTTTCTTTCTTATTCTGTTCCTCACTGCTTTCTACTCGTTACTTTCTTTGAACTTCATATTCGGATCTGACAAACTTTTATGCAAAGAAGTTTCAGGGCAGGAGCACTCTTCGAAATCGACTACGAAATAGAATGAACCTTCAGACAAAGAAGGAAGCTTGCGCAAATCCAGAAAAAGGAGAATCGGGAGTAGATGGAACATCTTCACATCGACATGGAGAATGAACCAGCACCTCAACCTATGAACAACAACAATGCCAGAACACTGCGAGAATATGCAACACCTTTCACACATGGATTTCAATCAGGAATCGTCAGGCCTAGTGTAGAGGCCAAGAATTTTGAAATTAAACCCGCTTTACTTTCCATGATACAACAAAATTAATTTGGCGGTTCTCCTCTTGAGGACCCCAATATGCATTTATCTAAAATGCATATTGGATTTAACATGTGCAAGTCCATCACTTGTTGAAGCCTCCTCGTATCCAAAATGTTCAGCACCAATATTAGTTACCGTAAGTAAATGATTTAACATAGGATTTCCAGATTCGGCAACTTCCCCAAGGGCGGAAGTAGCAAGCAATGCTCACACCTATAAATGACTAATTCTTTTAAGTTAGGAAGGAGCGAACTAATGTTGCTGGACATTAACCACTATGGAAATTGATGGCAAGTGTACTATACAAATTTACCTCATCACATTAGTATCATATATATTATTATAACTATAATGTCTAGTTAACATCAATGATTGCAAGTGTACTATACAAATTTATCTCGTCCACTTCACTGGGACCAGCTGCATCTTCGTCTATGATATCAATGACCTTCTTTTTTTTTTCTTTTCTTCTGTAAATGGGTTGACTGTTACCCATGATGTTGTCCTAAGTCTTTTGCTTTTTCGTTTGACCCCCATGTCAAGGAGTGCTTCAAAGTCATTACTTGAAGTTTCGTCCTTTGAAATTTCCTTTAGTAAGTCCTCAATTTGCACCTTAAGCTTACCATTTTCAGTCCGCAATATCTCTATTTCTTCCTTTAAGCGCATATTTTTTTCATTAGTCTAAAAAAAATGTCCATCGATTAGTTTATGAACACTTGCTCTGCAAACTGTGTTAGTACTCACATAGGTGTCACAAAAATCGTCATTGACCTATGATGTGGCTTCAATGGGTTCAAGTGGCCGTGGGTCTTCAATTTCTACATTTATCTTCAAAAAACCTTCCATGTGTTAGTTTATAAACACAAGCCTGCAAAGCGTGTTAGTACTCACATGGGTGTCACAAAAATCTTCATTGATATGTGATGTGGCTTTAATGGGTTCAGGTGATCGTGGGTCTTCAATTTCTATATTTATCTACAAAAAACCTTCCATGTGTTAGTTTATGAACACAAGTTCTAAAATTATTATACTCACATGGGTGTCCCCTAAATCTTCATTGATCTATGTTGTGGCTTCAATGGGTTCAGGTGGTGGTGGGTTATTTATCTACAAAAAAACCTTCCATATGCTAGTTTATGAACACGACAATACAAAATATAATACTCACATTGGTGTCTCCCAAATCTTCATTGATCTATAATAAAAAATACAATAAAATTGGTATAACTATAAAAATATAATTCATACTTTCTTGCAGTTGGTATGTATACTCACATGTGTAAATGATAAGACTAGTTTATTTACAATAGCGGCCTCAGCCTCATCCACTTGAAGATAAAAAATAATCTGCCACACAATATTATAAGACAAATTTATAAATTAACAATTTTAGATTATAATGATTGCATACCATAGATTCATCTAACTTTGAAAAGTTCTTGCAAGAAGAACTTCGTCGTGGAAGCTTGACTTTAGCCCAATGGAAGAGCCGTGGGTAAACAGCAGCAATAGAATAATGAGCATATATAAGTATATGCTCATATAGCCAAACCTATACATCATCACAAAAATAATATATCAAATATATATACAATGCACATATATATTAAAGTAATTTACCCAAGCACTATAAAGATAAACGAGCTTACACATAATATTATAGCACATCCGCCAATAGCAGATATCTTCTTCTTCGCAAAACTTGTAGTGAGCTCAGTAGACAAGAAGTGGTGGACTGCTTCTAGGGATGTCAACGGGTCGGGTACCCGCCCTTTTTGGCCAAACCCGAACCCGACCCGACCCGCCCCCCCCCCCCCCCCCCCTCTCAAACCCAAACCCGGTTAAAAATATTTATTTTTAAATTATTTTTATAAAATATAACTATAAAATAATAATAATAATAAATATATTTATAAAAAATTAATTTATTATATATATATATATTTATTTATTTTATTATATATAATCGGGTATCGGGTACCTGCGAGTACTCATGGGAGTAAACCCGAACCCGACCCAATTAGCTAATCGGGTACCCGAACCCGCCATAAACGGGTCGGGTCGGGTACCCATTGACACCCCTAACTGCTTCTGCCTAATTGTATGAACTCAATCTTGTCACATCCTCAATAAAAACCAAAATACTGGCATCCAAATGGAAACTAGCACGACTGAACAAAAAACAACAAAACATATACAGCATTGTCAACTTTATAAATCTCTCTTCCTCTTCTATACGTCCACGTGTGCACATATTTCTCAATTTTTTTCTCTATTACATTTCAGTTTATTGGGAGCCCCGTAAATTCTAAGAAATAAAACGGAGTGCTGGGTCGATCATGGCCAAATCGAACCAACTCTCCTTCTTGGTGAAATCCAAGGATGATAGATACATCCTTCATAGAAAACGGGACAAAATGCCCATTAATATTAAACTCGCTCCTCTCACCATCCCACCTAGACTGTAAATACACTACAGCTAACATATCTAGTGGAATGGATGGCCCCTCCAATAAATGCCCAAATGACATCCTTAGTAACTGTTCCTTTATTGCACCTCTCCCTTCTACTTCACTCATAAATTTGTAAAGTCTATTCAAAGAGCATCTACTAAGCATTGGCTTATGATCTTCAATTTTCTTTTTCCTTTCTATTTGGGGCCGCTTCTTGATTACAAACTGAGGGACAGCATCAGCATCGTTACTAGAGTTTGAACTACTCATTGTATCAAAATAATCTGTTTAGACACAATTAAAAAATGCCTCAACAATATTGTAACGTGATAGATAAGAAACATAAATGAATTCTGTATACATGCACCAATCCATGATTCTAAATTAAGTAGCATGATAGTTTGCAATCTTCTTTAAATAAGAAACATAAATGAATTCTGTGCACAATTTCCAGTAATATGTTTGTAAAATGGATTTGCAAACAATAATGTCTAATGTTGTTCAGGACACCCAATTTAACATACTTGTGTACAATAGTCATCCAATCTTATCTAACATATTTGACAGAGCAATTACAAAAACTAGAAATGATTGCATTGTATTCTAATCTCACTATCAGCATATATATATTTAGACCTTGTTCTAATCTTACAAATTATATGCGTGAAGATATCTTAACCTTAGTGAAAACTTATATAGACATTTTCTAAACCCATCCTTATAACTAATCAAACCTAGATGGGTATGAAATTAATATCATAGACTATACCTAAGGAACCCAACGTGTACCCCTAGAACTCAACCCTTAAATTGAATTCATGATTCCAAATCACATACATTATGTTCTTAGAGATAATGTTGAACATTCTTTGTGCTTCTGTTTGGATTTTTCAAGTCCATGTGCACTTTCATCTAAAGGAAACAAATGCATCGAGGCATATGAAGAGGAGAGAATGCAATTTACCACGAAGACCTCGGCACTGATGGAAATCGAGGAAAGCTGAGCGAGCAAGGGGCAAATGAGGAGGAGAGCCCAGTGAAAGAGAGGGAGCAGAGGCAGCGGCAGAGGTGCGATCGTCCAGACACGATCTCTGAGTTCGTCGAACCTTTATCCCCTTGTTCGCTAGCGCAGTTAGAGAAGGCCAGAGATCACCGGAGGTTGACGAGCGAGCGGGGAGCAGGACAGAGGTCGTCGGAGATGAGCAAGCAGGGAGACGAAAATTTTTTACTTGAGCGGGGTGGGCGAAATCTAAAAGTTACCCTAACTGAGCGGTAGTGTTGACTAAAAGATGGTAATTTTTTCCTCTCCGTCAACGGAGAATCGGATAACTTAAGAACATGTGCGTTGACACTTTCCGTGTAATGGACTATGCATCAAGATGCGTGTCTCAAAGGCTAAGCGTCCCTTCTACGATCATGCGCAGAAGGGACCCTCCGGCGAAAATTTTTTCCTCTATGTGTACGTTGTAGCCTTTGAAGCCACCAAAGGCCACCGCTGCTGACATGTGATAGTGAATAAGTTTAATGTTAGACCCCGGCTTTTGATTATATATTTTTATCCTATATTTTGAAGTATTAATGTAATATAATTATATTTTGTGTTATTTTTGGCCCGTTTGGATTCGCCACTTTCCAGCTTCTGCTGGTGCGGCCAGTGGCTTCTAGTCAAACTGGACGTTTGGATGACAGCTTCTCTGGTTGGAACAGAGAAGCTGCCATTATTCATAGGAAGCAATCACGAGCAGCTTCTCCCTTCCTAGCTTCCAGCTCAGGCGTGCCTCCCTCCTTCCTCGGCCGCCTCCCTTCCCAGGCCAAGTCTGCCTCCCTTCTTCCCACCCCAAGTCCACCTCCTTTCCTAGCCTCCCGCCTCCCTTCCCAGCCTCCCTCCTGCCTCCCTCCTCACACGAAGCTCCTTCCTCACCAGCCCCAGCACCGCCAGCCTCCCGCCTCCTTTCCCAACCTCCCTCTTGCCTCCCTCAGCCGACTCAACTGGCACCCACCCCAGTCGCCCTTGTGCGGCCTAGCTCGATTGTCCACGAGGCCCATGAGACCAAGGTGGTCTATGTTCTCATGGTGTGCGAGGTTTCCTGCGACCCTTCCCCTCCGGCACCTGTGGTGCCCGAGGAAGTCGCAGCCCTCTTGACCGAGTTCTCGGACATTTCTCCCATTGATCTTCCGACCAGACTCCCACTGGATCGTGGCATTCAGCATGTCATTGATATTGTCCCCGGGGCATCTTTGCCCAACTTGCCTCACCATTGTCTTAATCCCACTGAGCACACGGAGCTCAAGAGGCAAGTCAATGACCTCCTCGCCAAAGGCTTCATCCATGAGAGCCTTAGCTCGTGTGTTGTCCCAGCCCTTTTTATCCCCAAGAAGGATGACTCTTGGCGGATGTGTATTGATTGCCATCGCATCACCATCAAATATAGGTTTCCCATCTCGCGACTCGACGACATACTCGATTTGCTATCCAGGTCATGTTGGTTTAGTAAGCTTGACCTCCAAAGCGGATATCACCAAGTCCGCATCCACGAAGAGGATGAGTGGAAGACGATCTTCAAAACAAAGGACGGCCTCTACGAGTAGTTAATGATGCTTTTCGGCCTCACCAATGCCCCTTCCACCTTCATGCGCCTCATGAGTCAAGTCCTAAAGCCATACATGGGGAAATTTCTGGTTGTCTAATTTGATGACATCCTCATCTACAGCCGCACCCATGCCGAACACCATGAGCACCTCCACCTGACCTTTCACATCTTGCGTAAGGAGCACTTGTTCCTTAATGCCAAGAAGTGCGCCTTTTCTAGACACCCAGGTTCAGTTCCTGGGTTTCATCGTCTCCGACCAATGTCTCGTGGTCGATCCCGCCAAGATTGAGGCCATCCGTCGATGACCCAAACCCGAGTCTATCACCGAGATCCGCAGCTTTCTCGGCCTCGCAACCTTCTACCGCCAGTTCATCAAGGGGTTTAGCACCATCGCTTCCCCTATCATGGCCTGCACCAAACATGAGGAATTCTCATTGACCCACGCGGCTAGACGTGATTCCTAGCCCTGAAGGACATCATGACTGGAAGTCCCTTTGATCCTTACTTGGCACCACGCTCAAGTACTCGTATGTGTATCACCCGCAGACCGATGGCCAAATAGATGTCATGAATCATAGTTTGGGCAACCTCCTACGTTGATTAGCCGGCGATTTTCCATGCCACTGGGCTGATCACCTCCCCATCACTGAATTTGTGTATAACAATGCTTTCAACCGGTCTACCGGGTTGAGTCCTTTCCAAATTCTGCTCGGGCACCAACCTAGAAAACCTATTGACATGCATAACATCCCTACTCCCCCTTCCATCCACGAGTCTCCATATACATTTGCATCCCATATTGCGGGTTTACACAATAAGATTCACCGCCGGATCTTCTTGAGCAATACCTGGTATGCAACTGAGGCCAAGAGCACCATAGGCCACACCATTTTCGAGTGGGTGAGCAAGTGCTAGTGCGACTCCATGCTGAGCGTGTGAGGGATAGAGCTAATTGGAAGTTACATGCACGCTGCGTCGGGCCCTTCACGATTCTGTGAAGGGTTGGTGCCAACGCCTATGTCCTCGACCTTCCAGAGGACTCCCTCATCAGCCTCATCTTCAACATTGCCGACCTCCTTCCGTTCCATGCGCCACTGCCTTCCGGTGCCCCGTCTGACGGTACACCAGCCCCTTCTTCTTGGGAGGAGAATTCTCCCCACCCTAGGGGAATTGACAGAGTCAACGACATGGATGGGTGTGACCAAACGCCTCTAGAAGTCATTTGGGAAGACTCCCAAAAGCATATGGAGGATGCTCCAGAAAATTCAACTCAAATGGAGAACAGCAGCCAAAATTACGGTTGTAAAAAAAATTACACCCTTGTCGTAAAACCCTCTGCTCAGAATCTGGCTGAAATTACAGCCCATGAAAAAAATTACAGCCCTGCCGTAAAAGTCTCTACCCAGAATCTAGCCAAAATTACACCCCGTGGAAAAAATTACACCCTGCCGTAAAAGCATCTGCCCATAATCTAGCCGAAATTACACCCCTACCGTAAAAGCCTCTACCCAGAATATGGTCAAAATTACACCCCTGCCATGGAAGTGCCCAGAAACATAGAAAGCGCAGGAAAGATCTGTTTTCATGACGTTCGACGTTCGCAACAATCCTCACACCCTCCTGATTGATATGTGGGGATCCTCAGTCCATCTACCACCTCAAGGAAGTCCCTCCACCCTATTCCCATGTTAAATCTTCCCCAAGGACCACTGCAAGAGCTCACAATGAACCGTTACCACAACTAGGTCCTCAACTCTGCCCAAGAGATGGCCAACAATGTCCAAAACTAGCCCACGATCAGCAAGTTTTGCTGTTTCATGGTAGCCTGCTCTGAGATGGTTTAGTGCGTCAAAAGTCAGTCTGGACAGCAGCCTAAAGCTTGGCCCACACGCCTCTCAGTCGCCAGTTTGCGCCCACCAACTACAGATTCCCTACCTGCAATAGTTGGTAACTGCTACTTTAGTTTGTTAAGGGGCATCTTGACCCCTTTTAGTTTGTTAAAAGGCTGTTGGCTTATCCAACAACCCTCAAGTATTTTGCATGTGATTCCTCTCCCTCGTGGTCTATAAAAGAGGGCTGAGGGCTAGTTACTTTCTTCAGCTTTGTTGTAGTAGAAACTTTCCCCCATGCGAAGGTCTAGGTCCAGCAAACTCGGAGAGACTCGGCTGTGAGTCCTCCCAATCCTTCTTCCACTGTACTGCAATTTTCATTCAATCAAAAGGGCCGGAGCGACACTGAATCGCTCTGGGCACCTCTTCTTGTTTACTTATTGTTCCCTGAGAGTCATATGGTCTCCTCCAGCTTTCACCTCCCTTGGCGCCTAGCCAGGAGTGTGCCATCTCCAACTTCCTCCGGGGCGCGTTAATCCCATTCACAGCGTTGTGAAGGGAACAAGTTGTGCGTGTGATGCCTTGCATTTTAGTAGTGATTTTTACTGATATTCCATGATGAATTTAGGCCTATTTGAATGTTTTTATACTCCTTTAAAGCTTATTTAGTTAAAAACTTTAGAATCTTCACTTTTCGTCTGTCTTATTGAATTTCAGGTAAAATCACCCAATTTCGAAGCCTTTTTGAAGAATCTAAAAGCATGGGGTGATTCCTTATGAGAAGATGAAGCTGCCCGTAAAATTTGGACTCAATTGGAGCCCTTTCTGGACTTCACGGCCAGGTGAACCCCACGGGGTTCACCCGTGATCTTGCCGAAGGACATAATTCAGCGCGCGCGTCACTGTCTGGTGAACCCGGCGGGGTTCACCGATGATGTCAAAGGTTTTTAAAATCTGCCGCACACTTCACTGGCAGGTGAACCCCATGGGGTTCACCCGTGATCAGGTCTGATGAAGTTCCGTATAGAAATATGCTGAAGATTTCACCGGTCTGTGATTATTTTGCAGCAGATCTACACCGTGCACTTCACCACCTGGTGAACCCGGCGGGGTTCACCCGTGAAGTTGACGGATCAGCCCGACACCTATTCGGTATTCTGGCAATTTTGAACCCGATTTAACTCCAAATTTAGCAAGTGAGGATTTTTTGGAAAGCTGACTCGAAGGCGAAGGGATAGAGTAAAAAAGCCCTAATTTTCGTGACCTAGGGGAGGAGAAATCAGACAACGAAGTGGCTAGGGTGGACGGACACGGCGAACAGGCGACTTCGAGGCGATTTCTGGAGATTTGATCGTTAGAACTCAGTGATTCTTATTTATTTATTTCGGTTCATCATTTTCTTCGTCTTAGAAACCTTTTCCTATGATTTTCTTATGTATGAAGAGAATATTTTGAGCGATTCAATGATGGTTGTAGCGTAAACTTATTTTCGGGGCTAGGTTAAAGCCCTCTGACGATTTCTATATGCAATACTCATTTTAATCTTGTTATTTGGATCATATCTTAAGCATATTTCACTAGATGTATTTACTGCTTGATTCGTACTCTGGCCAAGTATTATCATGTTATAGTCGTTACGGTTCATAACGAGAGTAGGACCGTCACGACCGAACTTCTTTGTGAATCTTGCGAAGGCTTGACGCGAGAGTGCTTGCCCTTCGCTCGAGGGTCCATAATCTACCACGGAACCCACTGGGTTTGTCAAAAATGGACCACCGCGAGAGTAGAAGACGTTCTAGGCAAGCACTGGGGTGTACACTCGAAAGAGGGCACCTTTGTACAATAGGGTAGATTCCTTATGCATACTTGTAGATCCTTGTAACTAGTATTTGTCTCTTAATGCTATTGAAATCGTCAGAGAGGTGGAGACCCGAGCCCTGATACTCTCTTTCATATATTTTCCCTGCTGCAGTTATTTGATTGCTTATTTACGATTTTGCTTAACCTTAGTTCACCCTAGTTCCAAAAACCACAACTCGACCTGCTTAGATTCCAAAGAATTAGATTTTCTAGTACTCACCTTGTTCCCTGTGGGAGATGATATCTTTTATATTACTTCGACATTTCCGTGCATTTGCCGAGTGTGTCAAGTTTTTGGCGCCGTTGCCGGGGAACAACGATTGATATTAGTACATTTCTAAGTTTTTGGGAGACTAAGCTTTAGTTAGTTTTTCTTTTTCTTTCTTATTCTGTTCCTCACTGCTTTCTGCTCGTTACTTTCTTTGAACTTCATATTCGGATCTGACAAACTTTTATGCAAAGAAGTTTCAGGGCAGGAGCACTCTTCGAAATCGACTACGAAATAGAACGAACCTTCAGACAAAGAAGGAAGCTTGCGCAAATCCAGAAAAAGGAGAATCGGGAGTAGATGGAACATTTTCACATCGACATGGAGAATGAACCAGCACCTCAACCTATGAACAACAACAATGCCAGAACACTGCGAGAATATGCAACACCTTTCACACATGGATTTCAATCAGGAATCGTCAGGCCTAGTGTAGAGGCCAACAATTTTGAAATTAAACCCGCTTTACTTTCCATGATACAACAAAATCAATTTGGCAGTTCTCCTCTTGAGGACCCCAATATGCATTTATCTATATTTTTGGAATATTGTGATATGTTAAAGATTAATGGAGCTACTTCTGATGCTATCAGGTTACGCTTATTTCCCTTCTCTCTGCGGGATAGAGCGAGGACATGGCTCCACACGATCCCCTCAGCTTCAATTCGGACATGGGATGAACTGTTTTAAGCTTTCCTCTCAAAGTATTTCCCTCCTTCGAAGACAATCCACCTCAGAAACCAGATAACGAGCTTCATACAGAATGATGGGGAGTCTTTGTATGAAGTGTGGGAAAGATTTAAGGAACTTCAAATATTATGCCCCCACCATGGGATTGAGACTTGGGTTCTAATACACACATTCTATATGGGACTGGAGGACAATACTAGACTCACGGTCGATGCAGCTGCTGGAGGATCGAGACTGATGAGCAAAATACCAGAAGATGCGATCAACCTCCTGGAGGACATGGCACTGAACTACCATCAGTGGAATCCAGAGCGAGGTACAACTTCAAGGAAATCAGGTAAATTCGAACTTGACTCATTAACTGCCCTGACTGCAAAGGTAGACAATCTGACTAAGAAATTTGATTCATGGTCTGTTAACTCTTTGGACACTAATTCAGTATCTTGTGAGTTATGTGGTGTTGCAGGACATGCAGGTGCTGAGTGCCAAGGGGGAGATGGACAAGTGGTCCTAAGTCAACCTAAACATCTTAATGCAGTTGGAAATATGAACTCCATGAACAACCCTTATTCCAACTATTACAACCCTAGCTGGTGCAACCACCCGAACTTCTCCTACCGGACCATGCAGCCGATACAACTAGGGCAAGCGCCACAACAAGTACAACCTCAGCATGGGAACTTCAGGCCGCCACAACAAGAGAATTTCAGGCAGCCACCTGGGTTCCAACAGAGAAATTACAACCCTCCACCTCAGCAAGGAAATTACAATCCTCCTCAAAGACCGGCCCAAGACTCTCAGTTGAGTAAGCAATTAGAAGGGTTGACCGATATGATGAAATTGAAGATGACGAGGATGGACTCCTTAGAAACGCACAATAAGATCTTGGTGAGCCAACTTGTGCAGCAGGCTAGCTCATCCTCAAGAGCGCCAGGGAAGCTTCCATCACAGCCAGAAGTTAACCCGATGGAGCAATGCAATGCAATTTTCACTCGGAGCGGCAAGCAACTCGAAGATCCACCAATGCCGACCAATGAAACAAGGGATGATGAGACACTGAACCCTGAGGAGCCACACGTAGACTCAACATCGGCGGAGCCTGCGCGTTATGAAGAAGAGTGACCCTATGTTGGGCCACCAGCTTATAAGCCGATACCTTTCCCTCAGAGGCTTGTCAAAGCCAAGCTAGACAAGCAATTTAGAAAGTTTTTAGAAATATTGAAAAAATTATATATTAACATTCCCTTTGTTGATGCCCTTTTGCAGATGCCAACCTACGCGAAATTTCTGAAAGACATACTCTCAAACAAAAAGAAGCTGGAAGACTAGGGCACCGTCGCACTTACTGAAGAGTGCAGTGCGATCTTGCAGAACAAGCTTCCACAAAAACTCAAGGATCCTGGCAGCTTCTCCATACCTTGCCAGATATGAGAGATGACTTTCTAGAAAGCACTATATGACCTAGGGGCGAGCGTCAGCATCATGCCGCTGTCATTGTGTAGAAAGCTGGATTTGGGTGATTTAAAATCGACTAACATTTCATTGCAGCTTGCTGATAGATCAGTTAGGAGTCCAGTGGGGATTTTAGAGGATGTACCAATTAAAGTAGGAGATTATTTTATCTCTGCTAACTTTGTTGTACTAGACATTGACGAGGATAACAGGCTTCCTATTATCTTAGGAAGGTCTTTTCTTGCTACGGCCAGCGTTGTCATCGATGTTAAAAATGGGAAACTAGATTTAAACATCAGTGGCAATATTATTCAATTTGATTTGTCTAACTCTCTTAAAAAACCTTCTCTTGCAGATACATGTCACAGTGTGGATGTAGTTGAAAAGATAATCCAGGAAGCCGAGCCCCCCTCTAAAGATGGATACCCATTGGAGCTCATCCTCAACGACGCCACTAGTGAAGATAGTAAAGGGGAAGTTGAAAACTATGTTGCCCTACTTGATGCAGACCCAGAATTGAAAGCAGAGCAAGAAGAGAATCGAGAAGAAGGAGGACAAAAGAAAATTGAGCTCAAAAGTTTACCCGATAATCTGAGATACGAGTTACAGGGGGAAAACTTTACTTACCCCGTAATAGTTAGCGCTAAGCTTGACAAGGAGCAAACCGAATTACTTTTGCAAGAGCTCCGTTTGCATAGGAAGGTAATCGGCTACTCTCTTGATGATATTAAAGGTATTAACCCATCTATTTGTATGCACAGGATTTTGTTAGAAGAGAATAGTAAGCCCTCAGTTGAATTTCAACGCCGACTTAACCCGCATTTGAATGAGGTTGTGAAGAAGGAGGTGCTTAAGTTGTTAGACGCAGGCGTGATCTACCCGATCTCAGACAGTTCTTGGGTGAGTCCGGTGCATGTGGTACCCAAAAAGGGAGGTGTCACAGTGATTAAGACCGATACAGACGAGTTGATAATGACACGCACAATTACAGGACACAGGATGTGCATTGACTATAGGAAGTTGAACGCCGCAACAAGAAAAGACCATTTTCCTCTTCCTTTTATCGATCAGATGCTTGATAGATTAGCCCATAATTCTTACTTTTGTTTTTTGGATGGATTTTCAGGTTTCTTCCAAATCCCCATCCACCCAGACGATCAGGAGCGAACCACCTTTATATGTCCCTACGGCACATACGCATATAGGAGGATGCCGTTTGGCCTTTGCAATGCTCCTGCAACCCTCCAACGAGCGATGATGGCCATATTCTCTGATTTTAACGAAGATTTTATGGATATATTTATGGATGATTTTTCTGTGTATGGTTCATCCTTTCGTCATTGTTTATCTAATTTGTATAAGGTTTTGCAGAGGTGTGAGGAGGTGAATCTGGTGCTGAATTAGGAGAAGTGCCACTTCATGGTGAAAGAAGGCATCGTCCTCGGTCATCTAGTCTCAGAACGAGGAATAGAGGTGGACAGAGCAAAAATTGAAGTTATTGAGAACCTCAAGCCGCCTACATTAGTAAAAGGGATTAGGAGTTTTCTTGGACATACTGGATTCTACCGACGCTTTATTAAAGACTTCTCTAAAATATCTCGCCCATTAACTAACCTACTTGCTAAAGACTCCATCTTTTGCTTTGACAGGGATTGCGATGAAGCCTTCGTGAAGCTCAAAGGAGCATTAACTACCGCCCCAATAATTCAACCTCCAGACTGGTCCCTCCCTTTTGAACTAATGTGCGATGCCAGTGACCAGGCAGTGAGGGCGGTGTTAGGACAAAGAAGAGACAAGAAGCTTCATGTCATATATTATGTCAGTCGAATGCTCGACGATACCCAAATAAATTATGCTACTACTGAGAAAGAGCTGCTAGCAATCATTTTTGTTTTTGACAAGTTCCGTTCATATTTAGTTAACTCAAAAGTGATTGTTTTTACTGACTATGCAGCCATCAAATATTTGATCAACAAGAAGCACGCCAAGCCCAGGTTAATTCGATGGATCCTCCTCCTACAAGAATTTGACGTTGAGATTAGAGATAAGAATGGGAGTGAAAATCTTGTAGCCGACCACCTCTCTAGGCTGGAGAGAGATGTTGACGCAAAGACTGACCATGAGCTGGAGATTAATGACACATTCCCCGAAGAACACATATATGCTTTGCTCGAACAACAAGTGTCGTGGTATGTAGATTTTGTTAATTATATAGTCTCTAACATATTTCCCCCCGATCTTTCCTCTCAGAAGAAGAAGAGGTTCCTACATGATGCGAAGTCACACTATTGGGATGAGCCGTACTTGTACAGGAGATGCGCCGATGGGATGTATAGACGGTGTGTACCAGAGGGAGAAATACATGACGTGTTAGCTCATTGCCATGCATCGCCCTATGGAGGACACGCCGCAGCTTCAAAAACGACATTCAAAGTCCTACAATCAGGTTTGTATTGGCCTTCTATTTTCCACGATGCTAAACAATTTGTTTCAACTTGTGACAGCTGCCAACGAACCGGGAATATTTCAAAAAGGAACGAGATGCCTCTGAATGACATGTTACAAGTGGAGATTTTCGATGTATGGGGTATAGACTTTATAGGACCCTTCTCATCCTCATGCGGCAAAAGGTTTATCATTATTGCAGTTAACTATGTGTCGAAGTGGGTCGAGGCATCTGCCGAAGCCAACAATGACTCCAGGGTGGTCATGAAGTTCATGAAGCGAGTAATCTTCCCCCGGTTTGGAGTCCCACGCATATTGATAAGTGATGGAGGGTCCCACTTCATTAAGCAGAAGTTTGGAGCATTATTGAAGAAGTATGGAGTAAAGCACAGGATTGCCACCCCCGTACCACCCTCAGACGAGCGGTCAGGTAGAAGTCTCCAACAGAGAAATTAAGCAGATTTTAGAAAAAACTATATCTCAATCACGGAAAGATTGGGCATTGAAGTTGCCCGATGCTCTATAGGCTTACAGGATTGCATTTAAGACACCCCTAGGTATGTCTCATTTCCAACTTATTTATGGAAAATCTTGCCACTTACCTGTTGAACTTGAGCACAGGGCACACTGGGCTATCAAGCAAATTAACTATGACTTTAAAAGTGCCGGCGAAAGGAGAAGACTGCAACTAGACGAACTAGATGATATGCGCCTCTACGCTTATGAAAATGCCAAGATTTACAAAGCTCGTACCAAGCACTGGCATGACAAGCGCATACTCAAGAAAGAGTTCCACGAAGGGGATAAAGTGCTGCTCTTCAATTCGAGACTTCGCCTCTTCCCAGGGAAGCTCCGCACGAGATGGTCTGGACCATTCACAGTTCAACATGTCCAACCTTATGGCGCAATCACGATATGGGCCGAGCACACTGGAAATTTTATAGTCAATGGGCACCGCCTCAAACACTATTTTGAAGATGAACGAATCAAACAAGGGAAAGTTCTCGCCCTTTTCAACCCTACTGGCGTGATAACGTAACACCTCTACGGTCAAGCTATAGACCTAAAACAAGTGCTCTTGGGAGGCAACCCAAGTCTTCTCGTTGTTTTCATTTTTATTTAGTTGCATGGTTTGTCACTCGGATTTTAGTTTATCAACGTTGAGCTCTAAACTCTCGTATTTATCTAGTCTAATTTGGGAAATCTTCATCTTGATATACGCTGTTTACAGATTGATTTTTGGTGATGAGGGTGCGAAAAAAGGGACATAAGATTTTTGCTAGAAACTCTCACAATATTACGTGCACTTCACGACCAGGTGAACCCGATGGGGTTCACCCGTGAAGTACCGCACCCAACAGCGTCATCCGTCTCCTCTCACGTATACGATGTTGCATAGAGGACTATGCAAAAATTTAAGAGCGGGTGAGCTATCTTGACTCCAGCTTCTGTTTGGTTATGGTTATCCAGACTTTCTGTTTCACTTTATAGATTTGTTATGATACTTTCTGATGGATATTATGGTATTGGCATTATATCTTATATGTCACTATTCGTGGGCCTGGTCCACATCTGCAGGCCCCACTTTTTGCAGTGTATAACTGATATGTGACCCACTTGACTTGCTTTTCACTTTTGTGCTATGCTACTATCCTTTTGTATTTTATATGGATCACTACGCATTCATGATATTGTGTGATATTTTTGTGATGATAGCTTTGCATGTTATATGTTATATGTTGTCCAATGGTAGCCTTGTAATTTTTTGTTTAAAAAGTTGAATGCATGATCGGTTGGAATTTATCATGTCATGTTGAATGTAGTACTTGTTGGAATTTTACTTAATAGCCATATCCCTATATTCTATGAATTAGAAATTTTCTAAGTGGATTGATTTTAGGTAGTTCATTAAGTGGGTCAAACATCTTCATGATTCTTCAATTGATTTTGGCCAGCAATTTACATGCGATTCATATCATGTAACTGACTTTCTCTTTTCAAACTTTGAATTCCTTTCTAGTATTGGGGAAACACTGCATTTGTTAAAAACCAGGATATATTGATTTCTGATACTTGTTAAAAAAAAAATTCTCACACTTAGATTCCTCTACTTGGCACTATGAAAAATTGGCAGTGGTACCGAAGGATACGAGTTGAAATCTAAGAAATATGAATTGAAATAAAAAGACCCCTCTACTTGGCATTTCGAAAAATTGGCAATGGTACCTAAGGATATGAGTTAAAGTCTAATGCAATGATCAGTGTTTCATATCCCAAATAAAACATTTGAGTTAACCCCAACATTATGAATTGGAATGATAGGAATGGAATGAGTGTTGTGTATGCTTGATTGAATCTCATGTTTACTTCTTTCTAAATTGATTGATATCTAGAAACTGTGGGACCAAACTGGTGAATGCTTAAGACATTCCTTTTAGTTAATTTCTCCTGATTAGATCTTGGATTGCTAAAAAGTATATTTTTCTGAACTTAGGTGCGAACTTCAACATAAAAGATTTTTCTTACACCAAGCATGTATTTCAACTTATTTTATTGCTTGAGGACAAGCAAAGATTTAAGTCGATGAGTATTTGATGCCTTGCATTTTAGTAGTGATTTTTACTGATATTCCATGATGAATTTAGGCCTATTTGAATGTTTTTATACTCCTTTAAGGCTTATTTAGTTAAAAACTTCAGAATCTTCACTTTTCGTCTGTCTTATTGAATTTCAGGTAAAATCACCCAATTTCGAAGCCTTTTTGAAGAATCTAAAAACATGGGGTGATTCCTTATGAGAAGACGAAGCTGCCCGTAAAATTTGGGCTCAATCGGAGCCCTTTCTGGACTTCACGGCCAGGTGAACCCCACGGGGTTCACCCGTGATCTTGCCGAAGGACGTAATTTAGCGCACGTGTCATTGCCTGGTGAACCCGGCGGGGTTCACCGATGATGTCAAAGGTTTTTGAAATCTGCCGCACACTTCACTGGCAGGTGAACCCCATGGGGTTCACCCGTGATCAGGTCTGATGAAGTCCCGCACAGAACTATGCCGAATATTTCACTGGCAGGTGAACCCCTGTGATTATTTCGCAGCAGAACTACACCGTGCACTTCACCACCTGGTGAACCCGGCGGGGTTCACCCGTGAAGTTGACGGATCAGCCCGACACCTATTCGGTATTCTGGCAATTTTGAACCTGATTTAAACTCGAAGGCGAAGGGATAGAGTAAAAAAGCCCTAATTTTCGTGACCTAGGGGAGGAGAAATCAGACGACGAAGCGGCTAGGGCGGACGGACACGGCGAACAGGTGACTTCGAGGCGATTTCTGGAGATTTGATCGTTAGAACTCAGTGATTCTTATTTATTTCTTTTGGTTCATCGTCTTTTTCGTCTTAGAAACCTTTTCCTGTGATTTTCTTATGTATGAAGAGAATATTTTGATCGATTCAACGATGGTTGTAGCGTAAACTTGTTTTCGGGGCTAGGTTAAAGCCCTCTGACGATTTCTATATGCAATACTCGTTTTAATCTTGTTATTTGGATCATATCTTAAGCATATTTCACTATATGTATTTATTTCTTGATTCGTACTCTGGCCAAGTATTATCATGTTATAGTCGTTACGGTTCATAACGAGAGTAGGACCGTAACGACCGAACCTCTTTGTGAATCTTGCGAAGGCTTGACGCGAGAGTGCTTGCCCTTCGCTCGAGGGTCCATAATCTACCACGGAACCCACTTGGTTTGTCAAAAACGGTCCACCGCGAGAGTAGGAGACGTTCTAGGCAAGCACCGGGGTGTACACTCGAAAGAGGGCACCTTTCTATAATAGGGTAGATTCCTTATGCATACTTGTAGATCCTTGTAACTAGTATTCGTCTCTTAATGCTATTGAAATCGTCAGAGAGGTGGAGACCCGAGCCCTGATACTCTCTTTCATATATTTTCCCTGTTGCAGTTATTTGATTGCTTATTTACGATTTTGCTTAACCTTAGTTCACCCTAGTTCCAAAAACCACAACTCGACCTACTTAGATTCCAAAGAATTAGATTTTCTAGTACTCACCTCTTTCCCTGTGGGAGACGATATCTTTTATATTACTTCGATATTTCCGTGCACTTGCGGAGTGTGTCAGCGTGCATGTAGTGAAAAATTGGCTCTACAAGCAAGGTTAGTATTTTCCAGTAAGAATCATGTTCATCGGTTTTCTTGGCTCACCGGTATTGCTCAAGTCACGCCAAAGCGGCACGGATTTTATTGGTTTTCTCAGGTTTTCCTCCTACGCAATTTTCTTTCCCTCATCTCAAGAGCCTCTAACGGTTTTCCGCATCGCCTCCACCATCCTTAGAGTGCTAAGCTAAGGACAACCCTCCTATACGTTCCACTGTGTCACTCCCTCCTCACGCGAATCTCCTTCCTCACTAGCCCTAGCGCTACCCGCCTCCCTTCCTAGCCTCCCGCCTCCCTCCTCACGCAAAGCTCCTTGCTCGCAAGCCCTAGCGTCGCCCGCCTCCCTTCCCAGCCTCCCTCCTGCCTCCTTCCTTTCTCGACGCTGACCATAGCTCCGGCTCCCTGCTTTCTCAGACCATAGCTCCTCCCTCATACGTGAGGAGCTCTCCCTGCTCCTCCAGCGATCCTTGCCACCCGACTCTCCCCCCTCTTTCCTCCGATCAAACTCAGCTCATTGGTTAAAATTGATTTTGACAGCTAATTGCTGGTTTATCCAAACAACTGGAAATTTATTCAACCAGCTCTGGTCAAACTAGCTTTGGTCTGACCAGCTCCAGCTACCCCCAAACTAGCCCTTTATCTGATTGATGTTGAGTTGGACACACCCAGCACCTCGATGGGCTGGATGGGTTAGGAGTCACCTTTTTAGGCTTACATTATTTGGGCCCACATAGGTTAGGCTTCTAGGGACCGATATGGCATTACGCACTATTCTACTGAGTGCATTGTGACGCATGAGGGATGTAGATTAACTGCTTTGGAGATAGTGCGGAGGTACGTGTTTCAGTGCGACTTGTAGACGTGTGGCAACGCATTGATCCTATTATTAACACGTAGTAGTGTCATAGCTTCATACATACACATGGTAGCCATATCACATCAGGGAGGTTGGTCTTTCAGTTGGCGTCGCATGGGCATGCGTCGGTGCGCACAAGGCGGGGATCAGGATCATCGAGCCAACAGGCATGGTGCGGGGCCAGGACAACTGACTTAGTCAGACCCACTTTTATTAGCCCATAGCCGAGATCCACATGGGGTCTACGTGGATTGAGGAATTCATTTGCATGCAAACGGCTCTCAGACAGAAGCAATTACAGCTTCTGAACTTGGGACACAGGTGTCACGCCCCGGCAAGAATCTAGGTAACCCTAGCTGAGCATTTTCCATATAGTAGACAATAGAATAGGAACCAAATATCTATAAACACATATCACTATGAAAATTTTATTAAATAAATAGTCTCAAACTTAAACACCCAAAGACTTATAACACAATCTTTTAAAATCAACTAAATCCAACTCAAATAATAAATACAAAGCTTATAATCCACACTCTATAAAAATATATTATCCTAGATGCAATTAAATCAAATGAAAGAACAAATTGAATCAGAGAAATATTAGATAAGAACACTTGATGACATTCCGACTCAGGTGGGTAGCTAGCTCTCTATAATATCTCTCCCAGAACCTAACTCTGTACCTGGAAAAGAAGCCATAGGAGTTAGCGAAAAGTGCTAAGTAGGAATCAAAAGATGATGCATGTTCAATTAATATGATAATTGCAATGAACTGAAGCTATACTATATATCAGACTAGATAATACAAAAATAACTGAAGACAAGATGTCATGTAAATCATCAAACTTAGCTAACAAATCTCAATAATGAGCCGCACTCATTTTCAGAGTATTTCCACCATCAACTCACATAGTGGAACAACTGCCCTAAGCAACCCAGTAGTGTTGCGTCCAACACTGGCATTTGTAGTATAGTCTGAAGACAACTAGAGGTACCCTAGTTGATATAGGCCCTGTTTGGTAGAGCTGGTCAGCTGTTTTTTCTAGTCAAAACAGCTGATTTTAAAAAACTGAAGTGTTTGGCAAGTTGCTTCTAGGTTCCAAACCTAGAAGCAGCATGTGTTTGGAAAAGCTGGGAGGGAGCTGCTTTTGACTGCTTTTAAACTATTTTTCTTCTTGCATCTTTTGTCCGCACCTACATTGTATGTATTTTCGATAACAAAATTATCATTTTCAAAATTATTTTTAAATATTTTTTTAAAAAAAATTGACCAGCATAACAGTTTAGCCAAATACCTTTTAACTTTTCCAACTAGATACTTTTCAACTAGTACTTTTTCAATCAGCAAAAGCTAAAAGTTTCAGCTACGCCAAACAGAGCCATAGTCGAAAATTATATCTCACACATACAAGCCACTGGTAATAAATCACCAAGTTATAGGTCATATGCATATCATAACACAATATTGGTATAATATCTCAAATTATTTGCATGATCCATAATTACTCAAAATTTTCCAACAGATATATCATAAACTTATCAAGCTATTCACAATGCATCTATAACAATTATGTGATATTAAAGATAAATATGCACAAGCAATTAGGTAACGAGGTCAACTGAAATTAGAAGCAGATCAATCAGAAGAGTTACAAAAATAAGGCGTCAATGTCTATCCTAATACATGAATTTGATACTGTAACAAAGACAAGGGAAAGATTCCTACCTCAAGCGCTAATATCCTGAATTATCTTTGAAAGCTCAATTACCTCCTCTTGTCAACTGAATAAAATAAATAACATCTATGTTATTACTCATGAACTTATAAACATCCGTGATTTCTATATAGTATGCATCAACTCCTAATCATGTCTTTAACCCCTAGAATAATAAAATTTAATATGAATTTTAGACTCTTACCGGAATAAACTCCACCAGTAGCGGTTGATAACAACCAAGCTCTAGGATACTAAAATCCCCAAATCTACCCTAAACACAAAATAAAATATAATTAGGGTTCACTTAACTTACTGTTTAGGGTAGAAATTATAAAAGAAAAGAATTTAAAATAATTAATAGATAAATAAAATAAAAGAGAATAACCCTTACCTCCGCCGCAATGCATGCCGCAAAGTTCGATGCGAACAAAACGAATAGCGTTCATTCGCGTTGTTGGGAAAAAGTCACTAGTGTTGGAGGAGGAAAGAGCCGCCGGCAAGAGAGGAAGAAGAAGCCACCGACGCTAGAAGAATTTCATCGTCACTGCAGACAGAGGAAGAAGATGGAGGCAGCGTTCGTCGCTGTTGTGTGCACAGGGGGACTCGCGTCAAAAGCACACCGAACGAAGGAATAAGGTCACAGCTGCCGTTGGGAGAAGAAGAAGCCACTGACGCTTGCTTTTGTTGCTGCTGGACACACGCGCTCATCACCGACAAGGAAAGCACAAAAGAAAACAAAAGACAATAGCATTCGAAGGAGAAGAAAATAAAACAGAGGCGACAGAGAAGAAAATAAAACAGAGGAAAAAGCTGTTGCGGCGCACGAGGGAATTAGAAAAATAGAGAGAGTTAGGGTATATTTATAATAAGTTTTTAAAATTTAAATTTTAAATAAAAATAATAATAAAATATTATAGCGTATAACATTATCTACCTCCTTAAAAAGAATTTGGTCCCTCAAATTTACTTACCAAGCTAGAACAAGTAAGGGTACTGAGCTTTCACATCTTCTTCACATTCCCATGTAGCCTCGCTATCAAAATGATGTTGCAAGCCACATTTAACCATTTTGATAATCTTGTTTCTTAACTAATGCTCTTTTCTTTCCAATATTTGAACAGGGTGTTCTACAAAGGTAGTATCTAACTGAATCGGCACTGATAATTTCTCTAACACATGAGATGGATCAGGTATGTACTTTCTTAGCATAGAGATATGAAACACATTATGCACTCCTGAGAGAGATAGTGGTAATGCCAACCGGTAGGCTATTACACCTACCCTTTCTATAATTCAAAGGGTCCAATATATCGGGGAGCTAATTTTCCTTTCTTTCCAAATCTCATCACACCCTTTAATAGGGATACCTTCAAAAATACATGATCACCAACCATAAATTCTAAGTCTCTTCTCATCTTGTCAGCATAACTCTTTTGTCTGCTTTGAGCTGTTGGCAACCTCTGTTTGATTCCTTGCATTATTTTCACATCCTATTGTAGCATTTGATGAGCTAATAATAACCTTTCACCTACCTCATTCTAAAGTACAGGGGACTTGCATCTCCTTCCATATAGAGCTTCAAATGGTGCCATTTTTATTCATGAGTGATAACTGTTATTATAAGAGAATTCTACCCAATGTAGATAACTTTCCAATTACCACCAAAATCAAATACACATGCTCTCAATAAATTTTCCAAAGTTTGTATAGTTATTTCTGAATGTCCATCTGTTTGAGGATGAAATACTGTATTAAAATACAGTCGTGTACCCAAAGCTTTTTGTAAACTACCCCAGAATCTGGAAGTGAATCTCGGATCTCTGTTTGAAATAATACTAGTAGGTATACCATGCAATCTAACAATCTCATTGCAATACAAGGTAGCTAACTTATCCAAAGTGTCCGTTTTCTTAATAGATAGAAAATGTGCTGACTTAGTCAATCTATCAATAATTACCCAGATTGAGTCATATCCCCTTTGAGATCTAGGAAGCCCTGAGACAAAATCTATCATAATATGCTCCCATTTCCATTCAGATATAGGAATATTTTGCAACTTTTCTACTGGTATCATATGCTCAGCCTTCACTTGCTGACATGAACATGATACAAATTTTGCTATGTCTCTTTTCATATTATCCCACCAATAATATTCCTTGAGGTCTTTGTACATTTTTGTACTCCCTGGATAAATGGTAAGTTTAGATCGGTGTGCCTCATTTAATAATTCTTCTTTTACAAGATGATTTTTTGGTACACATAGTCTTCCTCTGAATCTCAGCAATCCTTCTAAATCTTTTGTAAAATTAGGTATCAATCCTAGATCTGCTTTCTTACTTAAAGATAATAGGTTTTCATCTCCAAATTGATTCTCTTTAATTTTCTACACTAGTTGAGACTGAGCTCTCATCATAGCCAAGTAACTCCTTTCTGATTCATTTATTACCTCAATACCCAATTCTACAATCTGATTAATTAAATCCATTGGTGTAGTTCTCAAATGAGCAGAGTGTTCATACTAATTTTTGATTCAGTGCATCTGCTACCACATTTACCTTGCTAAGGATTATACTTAATTTGAGAGTCATAATCTTTCAAATATTTCATCTATCTGCGTTGTCTCATATTTAACTCCTTTTGACTAAACAAATATTTTAAACATTTATGATCAGTGAATATTTCAAAAGTAATATCATATAAATAATGTCTCCATATTTTCAAAACAAAAATGATGGTTGTCAATTTCAAATTATGCACTGGATAATTTTTCTCATGATTCTTGAGTTGATGAGATGCATAAGCAACCACTCTATCATTTTGCATCAAAACTCCACCTAATCCTTGTCCAGAAGCATTAGTGTACACAATATAACCATCTTCTCCTGATGAAATCACCAACACTGGAGCAATAATTAATCTTTTTTTCAGTTCTAAAAAGCTATTTTTACATGTTTTCATCCATTCAAATTTCACAACCTTTTTAGTTAGATGGGTTAAAGAAGTAGCTAACTTAGAAAATCCTTCCACAAATCATCTACAATATCCTGCTAAACCAAGAAAGCTTCGAATTTCTTGCACTAATTTTGGCCTCTCTCAATCAGAGATAACAGAAATCTTCTGGGGATCCATGGCTATTCCATCACCAGAAATAACATGGCCTAGAAATGTCACTTCTTTGAGTCACACTTACTGTACTCAGTATATAATTTTTCTTGTCTCAACTTTTCCAAAACTAATCTAAAGTGTTTTTCATGTTCAACTATACAACAAGAATATATCAAATCTCCCTAGACTTAAACTTTTGCTTATCCTATAGCAAATAAATAAACTAAAGAACAATGCTGAGTATGAAAAGTAAAACTTACTTATGAAAAATAAATTTCTAAAACATAATCACTCATTTAAAGATTTCCAACTCATATCACACAAGATTCCAAAAAAGTAGATTGTTCTTAGAATTTAATTCTTAAGATCCACAGTCCAAAATAAATAAAATTTTTAACTTGCATAATAATCTGAATCTGAATTTCATAAATTCACCTTGTATGTAGTTTAATACTATAATATTTTATTTTTGTTTATAGAAATAAGACTTAAACTAGTAGTAAGTAGTGTATGAGCCTAAGATTTATGGGCTTGCACAAGCGTAGTACATCGAAACTTTTTTATATAGGCAGACTTCAAGCCTAGTACACATCACCACATCAAGCATAGGGCTTAAAGCAGTAGTAGCCGGTTTGTATCTAAAACTAGTGTATGGATGAAGTTGACAAAAGGCATTAGAAGAAAATGGGAGATGGATCCTTAAGATTTACAAGATATGAACAATCTGTTGAGACTTAATAGTTGTAATATGCAATAAATCCTATTATACTTCCCCAGACTATTATTTCTCCAAATTCAGTTCAAATTATCTTATGTTCATCTAATGATTAAAAATTTCTTCTGATTCTTTTTCATGGAACATCATTTTTTCCATTGTGTAGAGTCCAATTATTCCCTTTCACTAACACGGCAATCTGCATATGTCCAGATTGTAGGTGGCTTGGGTCTTTCATGGCAGTTCTCTTTCGGTATTTTGGTGCTGCTCTACTTCTATTCCCATTATTTCTTTGCAAGCGGGGCAGCGCATATTGGAGCTATGTTTACAGCATTTTTGTCAGTAGCGAGTGCTTTGGGTACTCCTCCCTTCTTTGCGGCAATGGTCCTCTCCTTCCTCTCCAACCTCATGGGTGGACTCACACACTATGGCATTGGTTCTGCACCGGTTTTCTATGGCGCAAACTATGTTCCTCTTGCTAAGTGGTGGGGTTACAGATTCCTCGTCTCTATCGTCAATATTATTATATGGCTTGGCGTTGGCGGCTTATGGTGGAAAACCATTGGCTTGTGGTGAAGAAAGCTAATAAAATTAACTTTGCTTTCCGCTTACATACTTGTATGCCCAAAGTTGTTCTTGGGATGCATCGAAAACTTGGTGTCTTTTTTTTTTTTTTTTTGGATTTTATGTTGGTTATTTTTTACTAGAGAATATGTGGTTCCATGCCGATTGGAACGGAAACATTTTTTTAGGCAAAAGATTTTTGTCATTTATTTGTCGATATAATTTTCTGATGCTTCCACCTGTTATCCGGAAACATTGATCAATCATAAGAATTAATATTGTTTAGTGTCTCTATCCTCTTGTTCCCGATTATTGTTTTTCACATTTTCAGGCTATAAGCCTACGGACTATTGTAGTATTTGCCTGTTATTGCTAATTATAATTTTCATTTGATAGGCTTATTAATGGAACCTAAAGAAATTGTTTATGCTATTCGGCAATTAATAAATAAATTCTCAACAAACTTCAGTCTGAGCTAGAGGTGGCCAACGGGCCGGGCCGGCCCGCGGCCCGCACGGCCCGGCACGACGCGGGCCGGGCACGGCACGGCCCGTTGACCAAGTCAACGGGCCGCGGGCGGCCCGCGGCCCGTCACGGGTCGTGCTGGGCCGGGGGTTCGCGGCCCGCGGGCCGGGCCGGGCACGGCCCGCAAGCGTGCCGGGCCGGGCACGGCACGCGGGCCGGGCCGGGCACGGCGCGGGCCGGGCCGGGCACGGCACGCGGGCCGGGCCGGGCACGGCACGCGGGCCGGGCCGGGCACGGCACGAACCCGGGCCAGGCACGGCACGCATGAAAATTGTATTTTTTACCTAAATGCCCTCATAATAGTTATAAAAATTTTAAAAGTTAGGGATATAATTGTCTTTATGGTATAAAATTACCATTTTAGCCTCTTTTAATAATTAAAAATAGGGTATAAATATGTAATTATACACCCAATTCATCCCTATAAATTGACCCCCCAACCCTCTCATTTCTTCACACAAGTTTCCAACTATCTTTGGAATAATTTCTCATTCTCTCTTAATTCTCTTAATCTCTTTTCTAAGTCTTGAGTTACAATTAGTTTCTTAATTGAACTCAAACTTAAGCTTCTTCTTAGCCATCAAGAATTCAATGCTCTCTCGGTCTACACTAGTCATTTTTTTCTATGCCTCGTGCTCACCACGTGACTAGACGTGGAGAAGATCAAGTAAGTATTAAATTAATTTACTTTTATAATATAATTATCACGTGGTGAGCACGAGCACGAGACATAGAGAAAAATGACAGATAATAGAAGAGTGAAGATAATTATCATTATGCCAAATTCTCAACGTTCAATTTTCTTTACTTCTACCTTAAATTTCTTCAATGCTGATCAATGGAGAATCACTATTTTAAGTATTATCGAACGTGTTAGTCAACTTATACGAATTGATGTATTAAGGTTTGAAGAATACTTTATCCACTTATCTGATCATGCAAGACAAGAATTTTTGGCTTCTCCCTCTCCTTCTGGGGTTGAGATTGAAATAGAGGCTGATGACTTTGAAATAAGTGATAGTGAGGAGGATAGTGATAATATCAACGATGAGCCGGAGCAATATATCGAAACAAACCAAGCACAAGAGTCACTTGAGTTTTTTATTATTGAAGAAGGAGATAGAGCTGAAAACATGGAGTGCGCAATATGCATAGAGAAGATGGAGCACGGAGCGCAAGTATGCTTAACACAATGCTCGCATATCTTCCATAGTAGCTGCTTGCGTAGTTGGCTACGGGTCAATTGTGTATGCCCATTATGTCGACAATTGATTTAAGCATAAATGTATAATTTATGAATATGAAATTTAATCGAGTTGGTTTTAACTTTAGTCATGTGTTGTTAGTATTGTTAATAAATAAATTAATATTAATTTAATAAAATATATTAAAATTAAAATTATATATGTTTAAAATAAAATAATTAATTAAATAATAATTAAATATTTTTTTTAAAAAAATATGCAAAATACATAATACGGGCCAAAGTCGGCCCGTGGGCCAAAGTCGGCCCGTGGGCCACATTCGGGCCGTGCCTGGCACGGCCCGCTGGGCCGACTATAGCCCACGGGCCGGTTTCAGCCCGCGTGCCGAATCTGGCCCGCGTGCCGGATTCGGCCCGCGGGCCGGATTCGGCCCGCGTGCCGGATCCGGGCCCGGCCAGAGGCTGAGCCGTGCCTGGGCCGGCACGGTTAAACGTGCCGTGGGCCGTGCCGGGCCCAGGCATTTTGCCGTCGTGCCGTGCCCGGCACGGCACGATTACAATCGTGCCGTGCCTGGCACGGCACGACTTCTGGCGGGCCGAGGCGGGCCCGGGCCCGGGCCGGCCCGGGCACGGCCCATGGCCACCTCTAGTCTGAGCAACAAACTTTGGCACAACCAACTAATCATGTCTAGATCCAGGTGTTGTGTAAAACTCTAGTAGAATTTTATGTAAAATATCACTATGCTCTTCTTGAACAATATTTAATTTTTCTATGCCTACTTGAATTTTTATCTTACGAATAATATGCTTCAATAATGTGAAATTTTGTAGAACGCAATGAAGAGCACAAAGAAAATATTGCACAAGATGTATGAAAAAACAATGAATGGAAGCAAATATAAAATAAAATATATATATTTTTTATTTTAAACTCAGAACAACTCTTAAGACTTAGATTAACCAAGTATATTCATCATTTAATTACTATATCAAAAGGAAAATGGATCTACGAAGAGTTAGCACTTCAAAGGCTCGAATGGTCTTATTTTTCATATCCCTATGGCATAACAAATTATTCAAAAATTCTTATTCGTGCCATAAAATTAGAACCTTTGAGTTCGCTTGCAACGCGTGTCACCCTTAAACTAAAAGGGAAAAAGGTGATATATATTTATAAACACATGTTGGGGAAGGTTATACTAATTATACTAATACTGTGTTTAATTGAGCGGACTGAAAATTAAAAAGAATAAAATAAAATTCTTTCTTTACGTTTAGCTAAAGGAGAAAAAAATTTAAAAGATTAATATAAAGAATCTTTATTTTTCTTTTAATACTTATATTATATAAATATTATCAAAACAGTCCCCCCACAAATCCTTTGAAATGCTTCAACATCCTCCTGATTGGAAGAAGGAGATGCATAAAGAACGAAGTCGCTGAAGTCAGGACAAACTTCTGCCAAGCAGCAAAGCCAGCTTCAACTTGAACTGCTCGCCGTTCTCCCTCTTCTCCACATCCTCCTCTTCCAAATTCAGCTCAATCTACTCTTAAAGCCACCTGTAAAATCCTGCATTGTTTCTGCACAGCTCAAATATCATCACCACCTGCCCCGCATGCTCCAACGTGTTCACACCATCGCCGCCAGTGCCCCTCCGGTCACTTCAACAACCGCCGGCAGCGACCCGAGAACCGAGACCCGCAATGCCGATCAACCCCAACCCCACCGAAACCAGCCCCGCACAAATAGGCCCCGCGGCAGCCAGACTCCGGTTAATTCTCAAAACCACCTTCCCTACCTTCATGTACTCTTCCTCATCCTTCACCTTCAACACCCTCAGAAGCCCCCTCATCTCCTCCTCCAACTCCTCGCTCCAAGTGCTTTTGTCTCTTAACATGATTTTTACTTGGGCATGAAAACTCATTGTTTAATTGCATTACTACTAATGTAATTAATGTTCCATATCTCCTCTTTATTTGGGGTTACATCTGCTTATAGCTTTTGCTGGTTGAAGAAGTTTGGTTTTAACTTCTGCTGGCTAGGAAAATACCCAAGTGTTTGATTCAATAACTACTTTTAACTTTATGCAGTAATATTTTTTAATAATTATTTTTTTACATGATAAATAATTGATAAGGGGGAATTAATCTCAATACTTATAATATCTTAAAATCCTAAACTTCCATCATATAAATAAACAAAATTCAGCTTAACAAATAAATATTAACAAAATAATTATTAAAAAAATTATAAATTGAAGCTCAATCCATTATTGAACCCGTAAAACCCAAAACCATCTTCGCCAGGGTTTCGTCGATCGCGCGGAGAAGCTCGATCTCAACGGTATCTTCAGTGCAGTCAAAGACTCAAACATAGGAGTTGTCGATGGCGGGGTCGACGGCTCTTCTCCGACGAAGATGGCGAGGTCTGTCGCCGGCGCAGATCGAGGCGGAACCTGTGGACAGATGCGGCGGACGGCGACGGAGGAGCAGCAGCAGACAGTGGAAGGTCCCCTGAGCGGCTAGAGCGGACGAGATGCAGCGGCGGTGGGCGATGAGATGCAGCGGACGACGACAGACGCTGGAGACGTGGACGGCGGCCGAAGGAGCAGCGGACGGCGATGGTCGCTGGAGATGCGGACGGCGGCCGAAGGAGCAGCAGGGACGGTGGGCGTAGGAGAACGCGAGTTGCCTTTTTTCGGAAGACGAAGGAGCAACGCGAGCTGCTGCCCGAAGAAAGCAGGAATCCGCCTGCTTCTCCAGAAAAGCAGAATACTGCTGCCTGCCCCAGCAATAGCAGCCCCAAACCTACCTATTACACCAGCTTTTGCTGCCCGCCCCAGCAAAAGCAGTGCGGGCAGCAACCCCAAACCGGCCCAAAATCATTTTGTCTTCCGCTTGTTGATGCCAGTTGCGAGTAGCCTTTTTGTCTACCATATTCATACCATTGAGTTTGACATTCATACGTAAGCTTTTCTCGTTAGATTGCATTAAGAAATTCAAGCATCCCCATGCATACAACTATATACTTCTTTTTTGTTGCTTCGGACACTTCGCATACTAGATGTATCGTTCCCATCCCTTTCGCTCAAAGAGACAGAAGCCATGTGCAGTTACATCCCTTCTTCCTTGAGGCTATTATTATAGTCCTCTACCATTATGATATTAAAGGACATTTAGCTCGATTAAATAAAATATAAAAAATAATATTTCTATTTCAATCAACAAAATTTGATAAAAAAAATTAATTGTAGAGATTAAGAGTGAAAAACCTAAAGGTGTAGAGAATCTTATTGTCATGAATATTTGGGCTCTCATGCAAGTTTAATCTGGATAAAACACCTAAGATGCAACCAATATTCTTTTCCTCTGAATCGCGAACCGTGGAGAAGTTGACCGGTGACCTTTCAACTCTGCGTAGCAAAAGAAGAGAAAGAAATATGTGGAAGAGATTTTGCGATTACTAATGGCTATGCACTATCTATTGTGTATATGATTGGAACTCACATGCCTATTTATAGGATAAAACCCTCGTAGTTAAAACCGTCAAATTAAATCAGGCAGCTACAACATATTTGTCACAAATAGCATTTCAAATAAAAATAATCAATAATAGCAAGTAAAATAACTAAAATATTAACATAATAAAAATAGAAAAATCTAAAAATAAAAAGTTTTAATTTTAAATTTCAACATGGACTAGATTTTTTTTATAGTATCATCATTGAGGTCCTCCTCAGTCCTCATAGAAAGCATTAAACTTACTTTTGGATGGACAACTTCAAATATACACTCTTATTACTCCATGCAAATCTCTTCCAAGTAGAAGAATAAAGCAGTGATTGTAAGGTGAAGACTTGCTTTTCTCTCTTTCTTGAGTCAAATGAAGCTTGTGAACTACTCTATCAATCCTTGTATAGATGTTAAACTTATGATATTCTATAGATATCACTCTTATTATGCTCATAGTAGCAAACAACTTGCCCTTTTAGTCATGTCTTAGTCATCCAACAATAACATAGAGAATTGCTTCACATATAAGAGTTGCGTTGAAACTCTTTAACTCCTCTAAGCAATGAGCATTCCCTAGATTGCTTGGAAAGCATTCAATCTCATCGAACATAAAATTACAATTGTCATCTCAATTCCATAGAAATGTGACTCAACATCAATCATGTGTTCTTTGGTGGTTCTCATCTTATCTATAGATGTATCTAACAAAACCTTCCCAATATTTAAATTTGAATTTTATTTTCCATTTAAGCCTTCACAATGTCTAAACCAACTTCAATTTGAATTTGTGTAACAACCTTTGTCAATAAGGTGATACAATTTTCTATAATACTAAATTGAATGACACTCTAATCATCATGGTGGTGTAATGTTACAACCCGCTTAATAAGAAAATGGACTCATTAACTTGGTGAGCATTATAACAACATGACCCAATTTAGAATACCTAAGCTCAGGTCAATAGTAGTAAGCTCATTAAATTTTATATATTATATTATCTTTTCTTTCACTTCTCATGTGAGACTAAACTAGGATATCACAATTTTCCTTGCTTAAGGGTCTGCTTCATAATTATGCTAAACTATGTTGTACTATATTATGATGTCAAAATTTATAAATAAATATATTATTTTAAATTATTTAAAATAATAATACTTAAAATTTTAATTAAAATCATCAGAATTACTTTTTTAGAGAAATAGAAACAACAAAAACATCTAATTATAGTCTTCCCAACTTTTGCTTTTTTAGTATTTTTTCTACTGCTTTTCATTATCAAACACTTTTTTAGTTGTTTTCTGCTTAAAAGTAGCTTAAAAGTGGAGCCAAATAGGCCTTAAAACTTGACATCCTCGTCAATTAAGGCCTAACACATGCCTAGAAGCCATCTTTTAGTTTATGGCATGTGAGATCAGTCTAATGGCAACTTTACTAGCCTCAGCAGCCAATTGTGATACTCTAGTTTAGTTTCACATGAGAAGTGGGAAAAAAGATAATATGATATAAGACTTAATAAGCTTAATACTACTAACTTAGACTTAAGCATTTTTAACTAGGTCATGTTGTCATTCAGGTCGCCAGTTAATGGGTTAATTTACTCATTAAGTGGGTTCTATCATGTAAATTTGCTATGATATCAAACATTTGACCTTGTGAATTCTATGTGGTATATTCTTTTGCTCTTATTAGATAATAATTAACCTCCCTTGTATTTAGTACTTGAACTTTTAGTGATAGTAATATACTAAAACTCCGTAGAATGTCACGCAAATACTCTATAACCAGGGCTCCATAAAGAGCATAAAGAAATAAATAGTAAATGCGATAGTTACACAAGAAGATAGATGGTCACAGATACAAGAGCATAAGGCAAAGAACCCTCACTTTTTAAATTCTAGAAAACCTCGATACCCTATTTAACCAAGTACATTCATCTCTTAAATACTATAATGGAGAGTAAAAGGGTCTAAGATGAGTTCAAGGCTTCAATGGGCTATTTGCACACATCTCCTAACACGGCATAGTGTGCTCTTTAAGAATCCTTACTCTGCATCATATAATTCAATCCCTTAACCTAGCCTACTGCATACACTATCATTAAACACCGGAAAAAATATTGTCATATACAATATATAAACATGTAATAGGGATGAATCATATAATTTATACCAATCTTTGTTGAGGCCCTATCTTAAAGTTGGCAAATTTTGACAAAACTAGTAATACCATGGAAATTCCCATGGCAAGTTCACATCACATGAATCATGATGCAATATAAAATTGTCCAAATATGAGTTTAGTGTAATCACAAAATTTCGAGTCTGGTCAAGTTATTGACATGTTATTTTCGAACAAGATAAATAGGTCATTGAGTTATGATCCGGGTCGAACCAAATTAGTTACATATCTAAAGCACTCTATTAAAATAAATAATCAAATGGAAGGATCAAATTCAAAATAAAAAATAAAAAACATATATGAAAGGGAGTAACAACAAGGTTTAGTGACTATACCCTGTTGACGACCATCACCAGTAATCGCCGCATGAACACATGCCATCCTCAAAACGATGGAAACGATTGTTATCCCTCAGAACAATAGCCCGTCCCGTGCATTTGGACAGGAACTTGATAGCTGTGTGGCAATCCACACACACCCTCAAGTTCTTCATCACTCTAATGGGCTGCCCCTCCGGCACCAGCAGTAATCCCAACCCAATCGCCAGACGCTCGCTGTGATACCAAATCGCCGCGCGCTTCTCCTCTCCATCGACATCTCTCAGCACTTGGCTCGTGTCCGGCACGTAGCCGGCCCTCTCCATCCTCTCCCCTACCTCCTCCAATGCTGCGTATATCTCATCGCTCCTGGGGTGTCTCCGGTCTCCCGAGGCAAAGGTATGCACTTTTCCGGCAGCCTCCAACCAACTAAGCCCCGTCTCCTTGCGCACGCCTCGGTCCCGCATCGCCTTCCGCGTTCGAGCTGCGTCGGCGTACCGCCCGGCAGCCGCATAGGCGTTCGACAACAGCATGTGCACACCAGAGCTCGAAGAGCCAGTTTCGAACAGCTTGCCTGCGGCATAAGCCGCGGTGTCTGCATCCTTGTGGATGCGGCACCCCGTGATGAGCGCGCTCCAAACCGACTCAGTCGGGTTGATGGGCATCTCCTCTATGAAGGCAACGGCTTCGGTGATGCGGCCTGCGCGGCTGAGGAGGTCGACCATGGCGGCGTAATGCTGGGCTTCGGGTTCAATGCCGTACTCCAATATTAAAGAAAAGTAACGTTTTCCTTCGTCCAGGAGTCCCGCGTGGCTGCAAGCGGTGAGTAAGCAGAGGAAAGTGATGAAGTTTGGGGCTATGCCGGCGGCTTTCATCTCTTGAAAGCGGTCAAAAGCGGCGCGAGTGTGGCCATGCTGCGCCGAGGCGATGAGTATCGCATTCCACGCTCCAAGATTTCTATCGGGCATTTTGTCGAACAATGCGTAGGCTTCCTCCACGAGCCCACATTTTGAATACAGCGAGATGAGGGAGCTGCCGACGAAGGGAGACGAGTCAAAGTTGGTCTTGAAGCAACGAGCGTGGACACTGGAACCGAGCTCCAGAAGTGTGGTGGTGCTGCAGACTCTAATGATGCAGGAGTAGGTGAAGTCATTCACCCCCGGGGGTTCGAGCTCCGCGAGCGCCATCTTGAAGAGGCGCAGCGCATCGGCGTCGAGGCCAGCTTCGGCGTATCCGTAGATCATGGCACTCCAGGATACGACGTTTCGATGTGGCATTAGGTCGAACAGGCGGCGGGCGTCGGCAATGAGGGCAGACTTGGCGTACATATCGACGAGGGATGAGGTCACAAATACGTCGTCGGCAAATGGAGTCTTAAGGGCGAGAGCGTGGAGTGAGCAAGCGAGGGATGGGGACGATACGGCGGCAGCAGCCTTGGCTGCGGAGGGGAGGGAACGGTCGGATGGGGGGACGGCGGCGAGGAGCATGGAACGGAAGGCGGCGAGGGTGGGGAGGGGAAGACCGTTCTGGGCAAGGGCAGAAAGGAGGGAGGACCAAGCGGCTGGGGGTCGAGGTGAGGGGGAGTCATCGAATGCGGTGCGGGAGAGGAGGGGGAGGCCACAGCGGGCGTAGAAGGTGATGAGTTGGTTGGAGAGGGGGCGGAGGGCCGTAGCGGGCGAGGAGAGAAGGCCGGACTTGAGGAGGTGAGCGTGGAGCTGCTTGCCTTTCGGGAGGTCGCGGGCAGCCGAGAGGGAGATGAGGAGGTCGGCGAGAGCGGACGGAGAAGATGGGAGCGACGGCCTGTGGATGGGGTAGAATGCCGGCATTTATGGAGGTCGGAGTTGCGAGGCCGAAGGAAGCCTATTAAATATTGGCGAGCTAATAACCCGCGCGGGAAAATAATGATCATCATTCCCTCGGTTAAGTTAATGAATCCTATTATTTATGTTGTTGTGTTAGTTAATGATAACTTCCTTATTTTTTTGGATAATTTCCTTTAGTTTTATCTTGATATTGAGGTATGAACTCAAAGTTGATGTTGGAGTTTTCTGCATAATGCATATGGAATCATAATTTTGTTCACTATTTGATCACTAGTGAGGTTGTGTTACTTTTATTTTATCACATAGGTGGATTAGTTTATGGCAGGGGAAAAATGCAAAAAATGATTGGTTAATAACTTGCATGTATGACTTCTACATGGTTCATATAACCATATTTTATAAGTATTATGTGAAAATTTAAGTAACACTCATTTTGTGTTGACCTGGACTGGATTATGGCCTTGTTTCGAGTAGCTTCCGCGTTAGCATTTGCGGGCAACCAAAAATAGAAAGCGACATCTTTTGGGGAGCAGCTTCTTAGCTGGCTGCATGTATGACCTCTACATGGTTCATACTCTATAAGTATTTATACATGTGTATGTGAAAATTTAAGTAAGACTCATTTTGTGTTAACCTGGACTGGACTATGGCCCTATTCTATTTGGGCCAGCTTCAGATGCATGTTAGGGTTTGCGGGTAGCCAAAAATAGGAAGCGACGCCGTTTGGGGAGCAGCTTCTCAGTTGCCCTATATTGTTCCACATAAACTTCTCACAGGTAGCATTTCGTAAATAAGAAGCAGCTTTGAGGGAATAGTAATGACAGCTGCCCTTACGCATCTCGCCACTTGTACGCGTTTCAAATGTTTGCCCTCGCTAGCTCTCCGTCTTCAGCTTCACCCGTCGTCATCGCCTAGTAGATCAGCTCCCGTCGCTACATCTTCTCGTCGCCCATCGCTGCACCTTCCTGTCACCCGTCGCAGCACCTTCCCATCGCCGATGACCGCCCATTGCCGAGCCGTTGGCAAAGCGCTAAACACAACGATGTGGAATCCCAAATCTCATCCCTTTGCGTGGCGATAACAAAGTGGGATTTGGGATTTTTTTTAATTTTTTTTACCAGGTATTAATAAATATGAATTTTTAAAATTAAAATAATAAAAAATATAAAAACAAGAGAATAAATATTTCTATCTAAATTCATAGTATATAATAAAAATTAAATTTATATTTGTGATGTATTATGATTATTTCTTTAAATTTTGTATATTATGTATGTAGGGTTTGCACTCAGGGAATCCTTAAAAAAAATTTAAAAAATTTATGAAAAAAAATTATATTTGTATGATTATTTCTTTAAATTTAAAAAAAAATTAAAAATTAGGGAATTCTTGAAAAAAAAAATACCTATTTTAAGCTTAAATTCATGTGTGTAAGAGTCTAAAAAATATTCATTATTGTTGTTAGGTAATTTTATATTTCATATATGTTTTTATACTAAAAAATTAATTTTTATTATAAATTAAAAATATTTCTTAATAGAACCAAATAGCACAGCACAACAACTCTAAATTGCTTATCATACTAGCTAAAATACTCAAACAACCTCAATTTTCTCAACTAACTCTGGTCAAACCAATCAAAAGCCAGAAGCTCTCGCTGCCCCCAAACCAACCTATATATCTCCTCAAAATAAGTATCAAGGTTGGTGGTGTGTGCTCAACAAACTAATCACATGTGAGTTTATCCTCTTTTAGTGCTGTAGATATCATGTCTCTTGATTTATGCCAAGCCTTCTCAAAGGGTTTAAAGTGACTTTTGTTTTTTTGAAATAAGATTTCTTTACTTCAAAAATCTTATGCATAGCATTTTCAATGACTAGTTTTTCTGTTTGCCTCATATTTCTTCTATATGATCGAGAATAGCTTTATCAAATCTATTCAAGTAATCAACATAACTATTAAACTCAAATTTTCCTCATATTCTAGAGGTTTTCCGATCATTGAGTCTAGTACTAAGGACATTGTTTGGTTTATGTCATTCTCATTTCCATTTTTTTTCATTGTATGCCTTTTTTTTATTTTTCTTTATCCATAACATAGAGATCATCTTTGTTAATTTCCTAAAGATGGGATTTAGATTCCTTTTTCATCCCATTCTTGCTTAATTTCTTATTTAGATGGGTTTTCATCCTCGTTAAAATGGCTCCCATTACCTAGAATTACTCAACGCAACCTTTGTTCTAGATAGTCTTCATGAGCTTCCTTGAATTTTAAATGTCTTTAGGGATATCTTTGTCTAGTTGAAGTGAGCTTGTCATTTCTTATTCTAAGTTCTTCATAGTCATAAGATCATTTGGGGTACCTTCTTCTCAAAAGAGTTGGCATTTTCATCTTTTTACCATTTATAACTGTGGACTTCCGATGCCTTTGGCTTGGCCTGAAGAGTAAGACGTCAAGGTAAGCTTGCGTGAAGCTCTTAAAAATGCAAGCTACATTGCCTTCAAAATATTCCTAGAAAGTACTGAAGTGAATCTGTAGAGTTTCCAACTAGTTGTATACATTTGCTCCTTATTATAATGATTACCTAGAACCATTCTTTAATAACTTTATAGAACTAAATACATGGTTATGTGGACGGCAATTTAGATAAAGATTGTTAGAGAAAAAATCTTAGGGTTTGGATATTGCTAACAACTCAGGAGGCAAAGCATATCCAATCATCAAAGTTAGGAGATAGGATTTGAGGTGAGCTCTCATGAATTATCTCCTCTTCTCTAAATATATCATAACTTGGGGCAAATCTTCAATGGCTGCTTCCTACTTTTCTGCTTATTGTGAGACTCCAACCTCCAACAGTGGATAAATGTCCTCACCTTGATGAAGGTCGCACAACTTACTTTGATACAAATCCCATCTAAGGTTTTCAATGATGAATTTTACATAAAATCGCTTTGGATGATGATAGGGACTATCTTAGATTAGACCTGGCAAAACCTGGCCCAACTCGCTAACCCGACCTGACTCGACACAAAATTAGGTGGGTTCGGGTCAGCCATAATCGTGTTCGGGTTATAAACAGGTCAACCCATTTATGATCCGAAAATAATCGGGTCGTGTCGGGTTATAAACGGGTTGACCCACTTAACCCGATTACGATATATATTTATGTATAAAAAATTTAAATATAAGCTCATCTAACTCTTATTACTAGTCCATAAGCCCAAATATCTTCTAATTATCTTTTAACTCAAATTTCGGTCCACACATAAGCCTAAAATTTATTAATTTTAATAAAATTTTTATCAATTTATTATTTATGTTTAAAATATAAATGATAAACGGGTTATTCAGGTAGTATTGAGTTGACCCGATTATATTTAGATAGTGTTTGTATTTGACAGTTTGACCCAATTAATTAAATTAATTATATTTAAATTAGCTTAATCATGTCACAGGTCACATATGTCCGCTGATCTGAATTGCGATATCTATCTTAGATGTGAGAATTAGAAGAAATTTATATACTTAACTTAGTCATCTATTGGCATTTCTCATTTGACTCAAGCTTTGAGTTGACATAACACGTTTAATAAGCACATGCTGACATGACACGTGGTCAAGTTGGATTCCATCACATTAGAAAGAAAAATAAAATAATTTATTTATATTTTAAAATAGAACTAAAAATAAAATAAATAAATATTTTGGAGTTCTACATATTCATCTAAATCTTTATTCATTAGTTATATTTTTTTAAAAATTACTTTTTATTTCCAAATAATTTCTCTTATAGTCTCTTCTAGAATATATTATCTTAATTATAAAATATTTATATATTATAAAAATATTTAACTTAATTTCTAGAATATATTATCTTAATTTCTCTTATAGTCTCTTCTAGAATATATTATATATTATAAAAATATTATCTTAATTATAAAATGTTTATATATTATAAAAAAATATAATTAGTTTAAAATATTTTAATCTAGCTAGTAAGATGACAATTAAGCTATCAAAGTTGAAGGTCACTGTAAGTACCCAAAATTATACCAACCTCATAATCGATAGACTAGCCTCACACAATTTCCAGACCGTTGGTTGAGACATTAGTTACGAACTCTTTAACATAAGGGTGAGCATGTCGGTATCTCAAAATGTCTTGATCCCGAGGTCCACTGCCGAAACCGGCGCACATCGATCGCCTCTTCTTGTCGCTTAATCCGCTGCTGTGCTTCTCCTTCTCTCCTCGCCCCTTGCTAGTGTTGGTAAAATTTTCGGCTGCTTGCGTTGATTGAAAGAGAGACGGGGGATATCTGCGCGGTGTTTGGATGCTCCAGCTGCTGTTCGCGGTGGCGTTCTCGGCGGCGCCGCTGACGCTCTACGTCCCGCCGATTCGGAGCCTTAACCCCTTCGTGGAGGCGTTGGAGATGTTCTTCAGGGAGGTCGCGGTGTACTCGCAGCGGGCGTACCCGCGAATCCGTCTCGGAATCAGCCGGATTCTCGCCGTCGCCTCCCGTTCCCTTAGGTAGATCCATCACGTAGTACGTAGATCTGATTGCTCTTTTTTGCGCTTCTTTTTGGAAATAGCTGTGCAGTGCGTTCAATTTTTTGTTTGATAAAAAATTTCGTTTGAGAATAATGTGTGGAGCTGGTTTGATGCAGTGGAAAATGAATCTTGTGATCGAGAAATTTCTACTTTTCGATTATCACAATTCATAACTGCCGTGTTGCCAAAACCTGCTTTTTTTTTGGTTTTTTTGATGCCGTGCAAAAGAGAAATCATAGAAAATTCTTTGAGACGATAAGAACTATGGTATTCTGTGGTGCCCATTAGTTGCTCCTTTTTTGGTCTCGCTATTGATTTTGGATTAACAGTGATCATACCCAACCTTTCTTCCATGAATAATATGACTCAGATGGGAGAATGACTTCTGGATTCGTGTATTTCCTACTGTTGGGTGATAAATTCAGAACATAGTCCAATTTGTTCGACTACCAACATATTCTTGGAGAAAGTAAGGTACAATGAACACATATCTTCATTGTTTCTTACCTAACGATTGCTGTTGGTCAAATGCGACTAACAGAAATCTATCTTTATCCTAGATCTAGAAATTTGAACTGTGCTTCTCGAACAGTGGGAACTAGAAACTTCAAGCTTTTGAATGTCAATGAAGGGCTTTGCATGACTGATTGAGATTTTGGAATTCAAACGATGAGGAACAGTGATGAAAAGAAGCATGAGAACGACGAGTATTTGACATGGAGTTGAAGGTCGGGGTTTGTTGAAAGTGGCTATGACACAAATTTCTTTCCCATAATTTTAAATCGGAGATGGAAGACAAATCCTCTGATGAGAGTGAAGTGCGGAGATCAAAGTTACTGATTTCACACATATTTCGCACAGTTATTCTCCCGCAATTAACTGATCTAGGGGTGTTTGTGTGTTGAGGCGGCAGCAATCCGAGGAGATGGAAGGAATTTGTTCATTCTCTGGCTCCCTGGATCCCCCAATAGCATCCAACTACTGGAGTTTTCCAGGTTCTTCGAATCAGCAAGTAAAGATTTACTTTTATATATATATATATATTGCATATCTTGACCAGTTTTACCAGACTGGGGGATGTAATCGACTGTTTGTTGTTACGATTTGAAAGACAGAACCACAATGAATAAAAAAATTTGTGACTTACTCGAATTTTAGATGATTGATTATCGGTGGAATAAAGGTGTTTTGATCCAAGTGGTAAATATAGAATTATATTCAAATAACTATGGGCGGGATGCTTAAGAAGCTCACGGAAAGTTGGTCGTGTCTGGTTGGGAAGGAAGTATTGATTGCAGTATTTATTAAAGCCCACCAGACATATATTGAGCTGCTTGATTGCTGCATTTATTAAAGCGCTACCGAACATATCCTGATCTGCGTTAAGATCCATTGAGCGTTTGTTACCATATTTATGAGGGGGTTATTTGAGGTACGAGACTTTGGAGAGTCATCACTCATATATCAAAGTGTGAAGTTAGACTCGGTTAATATTAGAGGCGACCATCGGTGCAGTAGAAGCTGAATTCATCGACAAAATTGGTAAATTTGATTCAATATATTTGGTATTGATATTGACAATATTTTTTTTTTTTTCAATTATCGATTTTGTTATCAGTAATATCTTTCCAGTTAAGTAAAAAATTGAATATATGGATATAAGTAGTATATTAGCAAATTCGATTAGATATATTATTGAATTTATCAATATAAATATAAAATTAATAAATTTTATTTGATTAATATGAAATTGATACATGGGTCCTCCTGCACTATCCTGAACCATAGTTGTGGCACATTTGAACTGTAGTCTCTAGCACTGAGCATCAATCAACCTGAGTAACATTGGAACTGTAGTCTTAGCACATTTGATAAATATAGATTTCTACCTGACTAGTTACATACTTTTAATACAATTAAATATTATTTATAACTAGTTGACTATAAAAGTTATAATTGGAGACGATTTGCCCCCTCTTAAAAATGAGAGTCTTAAGTATTTTTGGGCCCATTGATCAAGCAAGATTAAAATACAGAGTTATGTGCAAATAAATCAATATGAGACATTAATTACATTCATTATATTACTCTATTTGGAAATCAATAAATATAATAATTTTAATTTATAAGTATGACATATTTTATAATTTGTGTTTAACCTATATATATCAAGATACAAGGATTAAATTACACAAAAAAATTATCATAGAAATGAAATATGAATCTCAATAGTCTTAAGACTTAGCTAGTAATTATGTATTATTAGATACTGTTCAATGTTTGCAATTATAACGAGATTATATTGTTATTACTAATGGCACACCGATCTACTAAGTCATTACCAAGATTATATTGGAATATCTTATTAACATAATTGTTGTCAAGTAGCATGAGTGATAGAGATCACCAAGTCATAATTTCAAACCATGAGCATGATATTTTTTTTCTTTTTATATAATTAAATTAAAAATATTTAATTAAAATTTTAAATTGAAATTATGTATCACCCGTGGAGATGTAGAGGCTTGGACCAAGGCATGATCACGTGAAGACGTGAACCATCTTGATTTAATCATAGAATCTTACTTATGTCCTTCGTACATGTACATCAATACTAAGGATATTAATGTGTAATTTTCTAGAGAAATGAAGAGATTGTTCAATCATAATAAAAAATAATCTAATATAGCATAAATAAATCTCAATATAGATTCGGATTGTGTGCTTTGAGCAAGTTCGTTCACATCATTGGCCGGTCTGCAACCAGATTCGATCACCCTTCCTGACTTCTTGCCCCACCGCCTCCGGCCTCCCGCTCTGTTCACTTCCACATCCGCTCTCCTGGGATTTCCCACCTATCCTTGATAGCTTTTTCCCGTTTCACTTCTCTTTCATATTGGTTCAATGTGCAGCCTCCGTGCCATCTGCTTTGAGTTATGCTAAAAAGAGTCCATCTTATAACGCTTTCAGTCCAAAAGCTCGCACCTTTATGTAGGCTGGACATCAATAATCTCCGCTGCGCCTCCGGCGGCTCCGAGGGTGGCATAATGGAGGCAGAGAACGAATGGGAGAAGCTCCTCAAGCCTTTCGATCTTGAAGCACTTCGCGACTCCTTTAACTTCCTGACTCCGGTTCGTCTCTGCAAATTGCTTGAGCTTCCCCTCGATATCTCGACCTCAATGCAACTCTTCCAATGGGCCGGCGCGCAGAGAGGCTACTCCCATACCTTCGATGTGTACTACGCACTAGTTCGAAAATTGGCCGAGGCCGGAGAGTTTAGCACTGTAGATCAGCTATTAAGGCAGTCCATGGAGGAAAGGATTGTGCTAAAAGAACCTCTTTTCCTACTGATCATGAGCTGCTACGGGAAATCCGGCCTGCCTGGTGCAGCAGTCCAACTGCTCGACGAAATGACTGACAGATGCGGCTGTAAGCCAACTTTTCGCTCTTACAATGTGGCTCTTGATATATTAGTTGGAGCCAATTGTCATAGAATTGCTGCTGATTTGTTCTATGCAATGGTCCGCAGAGGCGTCTCTCCTACCACTTTCACTTTTGCAAGAGTAATGAAGGCTCTTTGTTCGATCAACGATGTTGACTCCGCCTTCTCGCTTCTGAGAAGTATGGCGAGGCATGGCTGTGTGCCTGACTCAGTTATATACCAAACCTTGATCCATGCGTTGTGCAAGGAGAATAGTGCGCATGACGCGTTGAAGCTTTTGGAGGAGATGTTTCTGATGGGTTGTTCCCCTGATGTCAATACCTTCAATGACGTGATTCATGGACTTTGCAGGGTTGGTCATTTACGTGAAGCAGCTAAGTTGGTCGACAGGATGCTGCTTCGCGGGTGCGAACCAAACGCCTTTACCTATGGAGTGCTGTTACAGGGATTGTGCAGGAAGGGTCAAGTTGATGAAGCACGAACCTTATTGAGCAAGGTGCCTCACCTAAGTGTTGATTTGTTCAATAGAGTCATTAATGGTTACCTGAATGAAGGGAAGTTTATTGAGGCCAAGGTTCTTTATAGCAGTATGATAGAACATGGTTTTCAACCAGATGTGTACACTTATAACATTATGTTACATGGCCTTTCTAAGTCAGGAAATTTGGGGTCTGCTGTGCAGTTACTTAAAGAGATGGAGGCAAAAGGATCCATGCCAAATATCTTTAGTTACACAATTTTAATCAGTGGGTTTTGTAACAATGGCATGTGGGAGGATGCTAATGCAATTGTTGAAGAGATGTCCTTAAAGAGACTCAACCTTAATACTGTTGGATTCAACTGCCTTATTTCTGCTCTATGCAAGGATGGTAAACTTCAGCAGGCCCTGGAGATGTTTGAAAAGATGAAGAAAGAAGGGTGCAAACCAGATATATTTACGTTCAATTCTTTAATCTGTGGCATGTGCAAAATTGGTCAAATTGAAGAAGCATTTCATTTGTATGAAAATTTATATCTGGAAGGAGTAGTTGTTAATGTTGTTACCTACAACACCCTTATACATGCACTATTACAGGTGGCCAAATGGCAAGAAGCTTTGCAACTTGCTAATGATATGGTTCTTAGTGGTTGTTCATTTGATATTATAACCTATAACGGGCTTATAAAAGCACTATGCCAATCAGGAGAAGTTGACAAAGGGCTTGGACTATTTGAGGACATGACAAGAAAGGGTATTCAACCTACGAACATCTCCTACAACTTAATAATTAATGGACTATGCAAGTCAAAAAGAGTACATGATGCACTAGAACTCCTGAAGGAAATGCTTCACCGGGGCATAACACCTGATATAGTCACTTACAATAGTCTAATAAGTGGCATGTGCAAGATGGGGTGGATGCCAGCAGCTTTGAATCTCTTAGAGAAGCTACACATTGAAGGCATAACTCCAGATATTGTTACTTACAATATTTTGATTAAATGGCACTGCAAGACCAACATGCTTGATGATGCAAATATGCTTCTGAGTAGAGCAGTAAATGCTGGAATTGTCCCAAATGCTCTCACTTGGGACATAATGGTAAACTGTTTTACGAGCCATGCAGTACTTTTAATACCTGAGCAGTAAACAATATTGGAACCATTGCCTCTGTAACTACTTGAAAGAGTTTGTCAGGTTCTTAGGCTTCGATAAATGTTGTTTTAACTACAAAAAGAAAGTTTTTTCTTGCATCCATATATCTAACAGTCAGGCACGTAAGCATTCCGCAGAAGCTTTTAGTAGGCTCATCACATACATGATATTTGCTATGGTAAGCTATCCTTAGAAAATTTTAATGCTTTAGTAATTTGTTAGACTACTGAATTACTTTATATTTGTTGATTTCTTTTCTCTGTTGAAAATATTCTTTTTTTAAATAGGTATGCATAAATTTTGATATGCTAATAAGTTACTATCACATTTTAGCATTTTCTTTTTATTTACATTAATGCTAGTTTGCTGCAATAGTCTTTTAAGAAATGGTGATTTTCTTAATTACCTAAATTCCCTTAGAGTTATATTTTGTTCCTGCTTTGGAGCAATTTTACCAGTATCTGTTACCTCAACAGTATAGTTAGAATGAAATAGCAGTTCATTCCCCTAAATGCTGGTCTCAGCTATTTCTAGCATAATACGAAAGTATGCAAGAAGCTAAAATTGTCTTCTTGGAATCTCATAAAATTCTAACCTTTTGCATGGTTGTTAAATTCTCTATTTAGAGTTGATAGAATTGATAATATTGGTCAATGAAAACATGGCACATGGCGCCTTTAAGTCATATTCTCCTCCAGGTAAATTGGTGGAAAAAAATAATTCAATTGCAGACTTGTTTCATTACACTCTTTGAATTCAATCATTGACTTAAGCTTAGTGAGGATTCCTCAAGTCGATCTTCAAGGACACTTTTGTAATACATGCACATGGGATTCAATATGTTCTGCATTCTAGCTAGAGAACCTCGAGATGATGTTGGTTCACCTATTCTACCTATTAGATTGGCACTAAGAGGGTCCGACTACTTGATAAGACATTGTCCTTTGTGTGGAAGCCAAAAATTGACTTTTTGAATAGATGAAGGTCCTCACATATATGTTCTAGATCATGATCTATTCTACTCCTTATTTGACAATGATGAGTAATTGAGTATCAAGGTTTGCAAGGCTCGAACCAAATGAACCCATTATGAAATGATCACATCAGCAATGGAAGTTGTCTGGTGGTTATATAGCCTTTTTTAAAAATTTTATAATTTTATAATTTCCCAATTTAACTAATATTATTTTTTTTATCAAAAAAGATTAAAAGTTAGTTAAGTAATTCATTAGGAAGTTGGCCAAAATTACAAAATTGTCCTTTATAATTTCTTATAACTCAGAGGGAGAGTTTGTTCAAAGAAAAGAGTCTGTCAGTAAAAGCCCAAGAGGAGACATGTGACACAAGAGTGGGTTAATTGAGGGGATAATGGTGATTGGTGATCATGAGCGACTGTGCTTGCTTTGCTGATTTAGAGTGTTAAAGAATTCGGTGTATCTGAGTTTGTACTCTAGAAATTAGTGATTCATTCTAGCTCCCATCAAATTTTTTTTTCTACTCTTATTCTTGAATTTCCAAAATATTGAAAGTTCAGTTTATTGCGACTTGTGAAAAGTTGAATACATCAACTTGATTTGTTTCCAAACATATATCTAAAATGCTTTGCTGATTAAAGATCTGTTCAGTTGGAATTCAATATTTCAAAAATGGGAAGAAGTCCGTGGCATTTAATTTTTTGATATCAGAGCTTAGTGATTTTATTTGTTCTGCAATTGCAAATTGTTATTCTGAAACTGCAAGTTCAAGAATAACTTTGAACTGGTTGATATTTGTCTTCCGAAGCCTTGATGAATTGACTATCTTGGTGGAAACAAAGCAATTCACGAATTCACCGAACAATGGCAGGTTTTAGAAGTCAATTTGGTTTGTTTTTGCTTGGAAAATTCTGAGTTGTAGGTGTCTGTCAAATTGGTCACAGTGGAAGCCACCTGATCTTTTAAAAGATCTAATGGTTGACATTTAATTTGGATGTGTAGTTGCCTTTTTAGTCCAGGAATTAATGCTTGTAAAACCATTGTTTAAGATATGCAATCGAAGTTTGCTGTGGAATAAAATTGTGATTCTGATGCTGAATTGAAGCTTTGCTGAACTTATTTGTTCGGAAATTAAAATCTGGTTCAGCTTAATTCTAGCGAAGGTTCAAATAACTTCAAATGGTCTGGTTCAGTTGAAGGCCCTTGGTGTCACGCCCCGGTCGGATCGGTCTAGAATGAGCGCTTATCCGCTTCCTAGAGCCGTCCGGCGGAACACCGGAACGTAACTCGCCCTAGGGTTTCCGACCCAAAATCGAAACCCTAATCTCCCCAGATAATTTTTATGCCCAAAATACAATTCGCACGGAGAAAACCCTAACCCCAATTTAGAAATCCGGAAAAGAACGGAACCCTAAATTAATTACCTCCTCTAATTTTGACCAAAGTCAAAATCACCACCTTGCTGGCGTCAGCGTGACGTCAGCCCTCGATTTTGTTTCGCCGCCGCGCGTAATCACTGTCGCTGACGTAAGCCTACGTCAGCCTCCAAAATCGCTTCCGCCGCGCCAATTTCGCACGCCGCCTTACGTCAGCGTCGCCTCGCTGACGTCAGCCTGAAATCGAAATCCAATTCGATTTCGTTCGATTCGAGCGTTGACTGCTCGTTTCGTTGACTTTCACCTCGAACGCCGAGTCGTCGTCTTCCTCGCGACGTCGCGAGCGTTCGACGCCGAGCGCCGCCTGCGCTCGTGATTCTCCTCCGTCCGAAGCCGATCGACAGCCGCCTGTTGTCGTCGCCAAATCAACCACAGAGAACACGAAGGGAAGAAGGAGATGAAACGAAGCTCTGTTTTATTCCCAGAAGTTACAGAACTCCACCGATCCCGTCGGCGCCCACTTCCCCTCCCTCACCGTCGGCTCACCAGCCGCGGTTACAATCTCTCTCGGCCTCCCAGTCATCGACGTTGCCCTGAACGTCGGCATCGGTTCCCTCCTGGAACCGGCATCAGAGCCCTGCTCTGGAAGGGCGACGGCGCCTCGCCGTCGCCGGTGGAGTCGCTCCCCGGCGCTCTGTGTGGTGACGCCTCCGCGTACCCTGCTTCGTCCGCCTCGTCGAGGCTTTATCGTGAAGGAAGCCGCGTCCGAGTTTTCCTCGCGCGTCCACTTCGTTCGGTGACGACGTCGTCCGCGCCGCGCCCGAGTTTCGCGAGGAACCGCGTCTTCCGCTGAGGTCTTCGATGCCACCCGAAGCTATGCTCGCCTCCGTTGCTGCCGCGTCCGTTCGGCGTCCCTTCTTTCGCGCACGTCCGCGTCTGCTGGACGACATCTGCGCAGATGCCGCTGAAGCCATCGCGTTCGAAGCCGTGTCGCCCTTGCAACGAATCCTCCGCAGCTTCCGAAATCGCTGAAGCCGCAGCGCGTGAAGCTCTGGTCAACATCCTAGTTGACCGGGTTTTTCGTGGGTTTTTGCCAATTGTGGACCTGGGCTTGGTCCAATTGTGGGCCTGGGCTTGGGTTGGGCCGAACCGCTGAACCGGGCCCTAACACTTGGTTCAACTGATTTAAGTGGGCCTAGTTCAAATTTGGTAATCGATTGTTAATCTAGATTTGTAAACTTACAATCTATTTTACGGTTCGGGCAATTGAAGGGTTTGTCCCTGCACTATTTTTGAAAATTGTCATAATATGGAGACTAGGATTTTCTAGTCCCATGTGTATTTTAACTAAGGATTTCTAGGCTCAAGGCTTGGACGTGGATGATTGGTTCTACTGCACAGCGTATTCCTTACAAGTTTCCCGCATGTCTCTGTGAGTATCTTTAACCCGCCCATATATTTGTGTACTTTGTTTTTTGGTGTTGGTTTTTGTTTTGTTGCTTGTTCAGTGTTCTATTGCATTTTAATTGATTCAGCAGCTGGTCGATTCCTCTATTTCTATAGCTGATTTGGGTTCCATATCTCGTGCTATATTAGATTTGTATTAGAGCGAATCATACTCTATTCATTGGCCTTACTTTTTTTCCTTTCACATTTTTACATTGATTCCTTTGAGAATGACGACTTAATTGGCAGTATCTTTTAAACCTTCAAATGATCCATCAATAGCTTGTGCATTGATCCAAGTCATCTATATAATGGTTTCAACCAAGGTTTAAAAACTCGGTCCGGAGTCGTTGGACCAACACAGTACCGATACTAGTACCGTGAACCGAGCGGCAGCGAACGAGCTTCATTTGAAGCTTCCGCTGCCAGTGGAAGCCTCGAACGAAGCTTCAAAGCTTCCGCTGGCAGCGGAACGAAGCTCCCAGCCCGCTGCCGGTCCTCTTCTTCTCTCTGTTCTTCCTCTTCTTCCTCTCTTTCTCCTTCTCTTCCTCCTTCCTCTTTTCCTCCTCCTCCTTCCTCTTTTCCTGCCTTCTCTGCCTCCTTCCTCCTCCTTCCTCTTTCCCTACATTCCACTGCTCCGCTTTGGTTCCGCTATCGGTTCCTGTTTGGACTGGTACGAACCGAGAAAACCGGTCAAAATGGATCGGTTTTCAAATCACTAGTTTCAACCGATACGATGCCATGTGCGTAAATTGATTTTTAAATCCTTGGAAAAAAACATCTAGTCTTGAAATATGGCTCATGAAATATCCAGACATCCACCTTATTGGAAACCCACATTAGGTAGTATTTCACTCACTACTAGGACGAAGAATTTAATCATCCAGTATGTGAGAACTGGGAGAACTTATCTTGGAATCTAGAGCCTTTCTTGCACCTAAAAGAATTATCTAATCTCTTTCTATAGAGCTTGTAGGTGTTCTAGAATATATTTAGGTTTGATAGGATTTGTGCATGATGATAGTTGGTTTTGAAGCTAACTAGTCCCAGCATTTGTTGGGATCATAGGTGATGGACACGGATTCAATCCTCCTCTCTTTAAAAGATAAGAATGCCACTTAAATGCTAAATAATTGTTAGAAAAGGGTTGAAAGCTAACTTGAATTTCATAATCATATCCATGATGAAGTTTTTACACAAAAGCTAACAAGCAGCATGAAAGATCATTTCTCTCATATTTGTAGATTATGGAAACACCTCATTCAACTTACCTCTCTTTAATGGCTAACAATCATTGACAATGTGTTAGAAGGATCATATCCATCTCAAGCTTGACCTTTATGTGACTCAATATGGTAGGGATCCCTAAAATAGAAGACTTTGACCTTGCCTATCTATTGTGGACCAAATAATCACAATAAGAGTCTGTGAATCTTTATTCAATTTGCACTGTAAAGCTTCGACAATTAGATAGGCTCACTGTGCCAAACTAATTGTTGAAGTTGATTGTTGGAGCCATATTTGCAAACTGTCATATCAAGGTTAATGTGGACAGAGGAGTCATCTGCCGGTGGTTTGGTGTGCCTAATATGCAATGAGGAGAGCGAATGTTGTGTTGGGCTGCATCTGCATTTGGTGAAGCTTCTTTGGCGCAGTTTTATGGAACTCTTGGGACTTAGGACTGCTATAAGTTACTTGGAAGTTTGCTCGGACTACCTAAGCCTCAACATTGATATTGAGGCGTAGGGATGGCAATGGGGCGGGTCGGGGTCGGGTTTTTCCATCCTCGACCCGACCCCGACTTCCCCAAACCCGTCTCCGAACTCGACCCCGAACTCGACGGGTTTAGAAAACTTTGCCTCACACCCGACCCCGCGGGGAAACCCGACCCCGCCCGACCTAAAAAATAAATATATATTATAAATAATATTTAAAATTAATTTGCATTCTTTATTCATAATATATAAATAAAAAAATATTTTACACAAACTATATTATTATTTCTACATAAATTATTAAAATTTAGTAACTAGGTTATAACTTATAAGGGATAAATTTATTATTTTAATAGTCGGGGTGGGTTCGGGATCGGGCTCGGGGCGGGTACCTAAATTCTCATACCCGACCCTGACCCAACTATACCCCCGTCGGGTTTTCCTCGAACCCGACCCGACCCCCAGTCAATTCGGATTTTTTTCGTTGACTTCGGATCGGGTCGGGGATGGGGCTTTTTGCCATCCCTATTGTCAGGCCCGGGTTCACCCGGTTCAACCCAAAGTCCAGTGGGCCAAATTCGGGCCCAAGCCCAGGCGACACAGCGCCCAAATTGAGAACGAAACCCGGTCAACGAGCAATGTTGACCGAGCCTCGTGTCCAGCGAGCAACACAGACGCGTGCAGAGGTATGCGCGAGCTTCTCGGAAGAAGACGCGTTTTCGGCGGTGTTCGCGGAGGAAGCGGACGCGAGCGGCACGGGCGGCGTCGAGCAGAGAAGTTGGAGGCGGCGACCGAGTTCGTCCACGATCGATGCGGAGGTAGCGGACGACCGCGTCTTCCCCGCCAAAATCGGGAACGAGCGGCGGCTCTTCCCTTTAAGAAGCGCTGGACGGCAACAGGAGAGGTGTGCGCGGGGAGCGACACCACCAGAGGACACCAGGCGGGTGCACTACCGGCGACGGCGAGGGCGCCGTCGTCCCTTCCAGAGTGAGGGCTCTGATGCCGCCAGAGGGCGAGGAAACTGGCGCCAGGGGGCGATGGTAAGGTGCGAGCATTGTACAGTCGACGGCGAGTGCGCCGTCGACGAGGGTGACGAGGTGAGAGTATCCAGTGGGAGAGGGGCGGGCGACGGGGGTCGTCGGCAGAGAGAAGCTTTGTAACCTTCCTTGAGTTAAATAAAGTTTCATTCCTCCAACTCCCCTGTTTCCGAATACTCGAGCTTCAGCGACAGCAAGTTCTTGGCAGCGGCAGCGGCGGCTGTCGACGACGAGTGGCCGGAAGAGAAGCAGGCAGCGGCCTTTCCTTTACCGGTTCCGGCGAGGTTCTCTCCTTCCCGGTAACAGCGGTGTCGAAAGAACTCGGGCGGAGTTCGCGCGAGGAAGACGACGACTATTTCGAACGCGTTGAGGCGGTCGAAACGAGGCGCTGACCGAAGTCAAAATCGGCGGTGTGATTTCGATTCTGAAATCAAATTGGAGATGACGTCACGCTGACGTCAGTAAGGGAATTTGCGCGTGCGGCGGACGATTTCGAGGGCTGATGTCAGCAAACGAGTGGCTGACGCAAGCATGAGCATGATTTTGACTACGGTCAAAATCAGAGAGTGGTAATTCCAAATTAGGGTTCGATTCCGGATTTTCCTAAATTAGAGTTAGGGTTTCTGAGCGACCTTGTAATTTGGGGATAAATATTATTCGGGGAGATTAGGGTTTTCGATTTAAGGGTCGGAAACCCTAGAGAGAGTTGCGTTCCGGTATTCCGCCGGACGGTCCTAAGACAACGGATAAGCACTGTTTTTAGGCCGATCCGACCGGGGCGTGACAATAGGTATCAGAGCCAGATTTCAGCCATGATGGTGAATCAGAAAGATCGGAGAGGCAACACCATCACCACCGGCGACGAGGAGCGTCGTCCTTCCAGGGCAGGGGCCCTGATGCCAACACCAGGGGGTGTTGATGCCAATGTCTAAGAGCATTGATGCCGACGCCAGGGGCGTCGATGCCGATGTCAGGGGACATCGAGGGAGAACTCTATAAGAGCTCAGTGATTGTGACAAACAGCAAGATCACTCCCGGAGCAGGGGGCTCTGATGCCATCACCAGGAGGGTGATGAAGAGGGGTCAGCGGATCCTTTTCCAAAGCAGGGGGCTTTGATGCCATCACCAGGAGGGTGATGAAGAGAGGTAGGCGAGACCTCTTCATGGAGCAGCGAGCTCCGATGATAACGTCAGGAGGGCGTTCAACGAATATCGAGAGCGATATTCAAATCAGGTGGGGGAGAATTGTCAGGCCCGGGTTCACCCGGTTCAACCCAAAGTCCAGTGGGCCAAATTCGGGCCCAAGCCCAGGCGACACAGCGCCCAAATCTGAGAACGAAACCCGGTCAACGAGCAATGTTGACCGAGCCTCGTGTCCAGCGGGCAACGCAGACGCGTGCAGAGGTATGCGCGAGCTTCTCGGAAGAAGACGCGTTTTCGGAGGTGTTCGCGGAGGAAGCGGACGTGAGCGACGCGGGCGGTGTCGAGCAGAGAAGTTGGAGGCGGCGACCGAGTTCGTCCGCGATCGATGCGGAGGTAGTGGACGACCGCGTCTTCCCCGCCAGAATCGGGAACGAGCGGCGGCTCTTCCCTTTAAGAAGCGCTGGACGGCAACAGGAGAGGTGTGCGCGGGGAGCGACACCACCAGAGGGCACTAGGCGGGTGCACTACCGACGACGGCGAGGGCGTCGTCGTCCCTTCCAGAGCGAGGGCTCTGATGCCGCCAGAGGGCGAGGAAACCGGCGCCAGGGGGCGACGGTAAGGTGCGAGCATTGTACAATCGACGGCGAGTGCGCCGTCGACGAGGGTGACGAGGTGAGAGTATCCAGTGGGAGAGGGGCGGGCGACGGGGGTCGTCGGCAGAGAGAAACTTTGTAACCTTCCTTGAGTTAAATAAAGCTTCATTCCTCCAACTCCCCTGTTTCCGAATACTCGAGCTTCAGCGACAGCAAGTTCTCGGCAGCGGCGGCTGTCGACGACGAGTGGCCGGAAGAGAAGCGGGCAGCGGCCTTTCCTTTACCGGTTCCGGCGAGGTTCTCTCCTTCCCGGTAACAGCGGTGTCGAAAGAACTCGGGCGGAGTTCGCGTGAGGAAGACGACGACTATTTCCAACGCGTTGAGGCGTTCGAAACGAGACGCTGACCGAAGTCAAAATCGGCGGCGTGATTTCGATTCTGAAATCAAATTGGAGATGACGTCACGCTGACTTCAGTAAGGGAATTTGCGCGTGCGGCGGACGATTTCGAGGGCTGATGTCAGCAAACGAGTGGCTGACGCAAGCATGAGCATGATTTTGACTACGGTCAAAATCAGAGAGAGGTAATTCCAAATTAGGGTTCGATTTCGGATTTTCCTAAATTAGGGTTAGGGTTTCTGAGCGACTTTGTAATTTGGGAATAAATATTATTCGGGGATATTAGAGTTTTCGATTTAAGGGCCGAAAATCCTAGAGAGAGTTGCGTTCCGGTATTCCGCCGGATGGTCCTAAGACAACGGATAAGCGCTGTTTTTAGGCCGATCCGACCGAGGCGTGACACCTATTGAGGCGGACTGCGAAGGATCTATTGCACTTGTGGAAAAAAAAAGTTAGTATAAAGTTAAACCGAATACCATAGTGTCGTGATGGAAATTAAATTTGTACTCAGCAGTATGTCAAATTGCATATTGTATTTTATCCCTAGGAAACAAACCAGGGCAGCCAACTGGCTAGCCAATTTGCTTCAAATACTACGTTGTTTATCTGTTGGGCAAGAGGCTGGCCTTGAGAACTACAACTTATTTTGTTCTTTGACTCTGGAGAAATTTTTGATTAATTAAAATTTCCCTATTAAAAAAAATGTCGCGCATCCCAATCATTTCCATTAAAGCACGCATTCCATCCATAATTCTCAAGATTAACTATAATTCAAAATCATTTCATGGAAGAAAAGAAGAATGAGTTGCAGATCACTAATTTATGGCATAGAAATGATAGAAATCCTAAACGACTTCACTACATAGGACCTTGCATATATGAGCACATATAGTCCCCTCTGATACCTGCGTGGAGCGGCACAAGCCATTAGATTCAGCACACCTCCAGAGAGAGCTTACAGCGCCTGCAGCTTTGCATTCACATTCAATGGCTTATGCGACTACACACAGGCATTGGGGGGGCGCCTTTGCTTAAGGGTCAGGGAATTCTTAGTCATGGACGCTTATCTTAAGCTTACTGTTCTCGACTTCAACTTGGATGTTTCAAATTACAACTAGGGCGGGTCATATTGCGATGATATAGGAGGCGTCCTAAAGTTCACTAGATTACATGCCTACAGAGCAATACTTATGGCCTACATTGTGATAATTCTCAGATCATCTCCAGGCTGATGAAACTATGAGAGGTTTATCCATCCATCCGAGGTAAAGTACGCCGCCGCGCTCATCAAGCCGGTAATGTTCGGAGTAGTTCCGCAGCAGCGTTTTGATGGTTGCATTCACCAAAGGACTAAGAGGGCACGGCCTGAATCTGGCCATCGTAAACCGAGAGCTCCACTTGCCAAAAGGCTCATGTCTCTCCACTCTTTCTTCACCCTCGCAGGCAATGACGTTGACTATGTCCCTCGCAAGGCAATGCTGCTCTACACTAATCCGCTCCTTTTTATCTCTCGGCAGTATCACATCAATTGATTCAAACACCGCGGTGTAGTAGTCGAGAGTTTCCACAAACCTCGCAAAGAATGGTGCAGTGTTTGTGTTCGCTTCTTGTTCCACCAACGTCACCACCTTCGGCGAAAGGCTCTTGGCCATCCTCAGAAGCCTGTCTCGGTGGTTACTCGTGCTCACGCTCTCGTCTGGGACGTGATGCAGCTCAAAGGCAAAGTTCACGGCCAATGCCTCCCCGGGCCGGATATCCAGATGCTCAAGTTCCACATCAGAAGCTGATATTGGGGCAGCATGGAATTCAAAAGGCACCTTGCAAGATTCAGCAAGTCGAGATAGTCTCTGCCCCACAAGATGTAGACCGCCGCCACGAGCATAAGCGTTGAAATGATCGTCGATCCCAGTGATTCTTATATGCGGAGGACCGCCAGGCCGAGCTGCGAGGGCTTGAATGAGGGTCACCCACTGGCTTCCCTGGGCAATTTGGAAATCTATGATGTGAACCATGTTCTCATCCTTGACAGCCTCAGAAATGGCCCCATTGGCAGACAAGTAGCCGAACTTGAAATACGGGCAAACCTCATAAAGAATGTGCATGTAGGTGAGCAGGTCAGAACTAGCAGGCTCTTTGCACTTCAAAGCTTTGTAGATGGCGCTGCCGGAGGAAGACAGCCGAGCGATGAGCCCTTCAAGCAAATATGCTCCCAATCGTTGAATTGGATCCCCAGAGACCGAAACCATCTGCTTCAACTCTTCAATCAGCCACTCCACAGCAAATGGATCATTCTCTGCAACAGCTCTAGCGCAGGCTATGAGATGCTGCCTCAAATCTCCACTGGGAATGCCCAACGCTTGTCTCCACTTCTCCGGCTCCACCGACATCTGGCCGCGACCGGTGTTACTGAAGCTCAATTCAGGGCCAAGCATTGCATTCTCCAACTCCCTTAACTTGTTTTTGAGGTCATTCGGGTCTTCTGTGACACACGAAGCACTTATTGGTGATCCAAGGGCATGATCAGAATGCGAGTCTTGATGGGATGCAGGGCTTCCACCGGCAGGTGAGACGCTGAGGGAAGATGTAGAGTTGGTTGCAGTGTAATTACCGGTCGGCAAGGAGGATTCTAGAGTGCGGAACTGTATTTGACCTTTCTGAGATTGATTACTTTCGAGTCTGGACGCATCATCAGAATATAAATAGTGCAAAGACTGGTGGTTTTCAGGGACAAGATGGGATTCTGTATCTCTACCATACATTGAGTTTTGCTCGTATAATTGCTGCTGCTGGTAGTTCTTAAAGATCGAGGGCCTCGTAGATGCTTGCATTGATGAATGGCCCCCCAACTGGCAACTCGTTTGCGATCTTAAGCCTGTTAAAATCACACCAGCTGAGAAGAATGATAAAGATAAATCTACAAACAAATGAGCAGCAAACCAAAATACAACAGATTTTACAGGCAATTATACGAGTTATCCAACAACATATCTCTTCATTTTTTGCATGTAAGTAATAGTCAACTTGTAAAGAAAAAAAAATGAAATGAAATCTAACAGAACTTGTACTAGATTGAAGCAATCTCAAATTTCCTGAAAACACAATATTGGGCCATTTTCATGTAACCTCAAAGATAAAAAATCAAACTCCAAAAAGAACTTGTGTATTCGAGTTGATCTTTTTCGTATATTCAACTAGATGATTTACCATTACATGAATCATCAAAAGCTTTGGTAAATAGATAAAAGTGCATGCCATATATTAATAGATTCAAGATGGTAATTTTTTTCTACAATGATATTCCAGTAAAGACCAAAATAAGATAATTGCTCCCTCTAATCCACCAAGTCAGTCATGTCTAGAAGAAAACAAGATTAAATCATATGAAGAAAACATGGAACTTGAATGTTTTACCTTCTTTACATATTAACTATGCAAAAAAGGTTATTCTTAGCAGCATAGTAGGCTAACCCTAGTTCCAGGAATGAAGGAAAGCAGGTGATTTTACAAATCCAAAACCGCCAAGCTATATAACACTTACAAAGAAACTTATATTTATCCAAACAAACCAAAAAAGGGAAGCCAAAAAGGAAGACGAGAAGGGAGAACAGAAGAACGCCCAAATCCTGTGTCCGTAATCAATCAAACAGACGACTCAATGAATAGCTCTTGCAGCATATTAATCGACACAAGCATGCGTAAATCAAACAAAATACAAACTTTGGCAGCTCCCAAAAGGAAAGAAGAAGTTTTGCAGCTTTGTTTCACCTCGAAGAGGGGTTTGAGATGAACAGCGCAACTATAGAGTCGTCTCCGGCCGACAAGGAGGAAGAGGAAGAGAGAATGAGAGAGACATTTATTTATTACCTACTCCCACATCCGGAGCTCGCGTGCGACGAATGAAAACGAGGATTGAACTAAAACGAGCGAACAATTCTGGAGATAAAATGCAACGATAACATGTTGGAAGGGCTACTCCTGGGAGCCACTCGATTTTATCTTCCCGTGGGCTCCTACCGCGCTCACACGTGGATTTGTCGGCCGCGCCGTTCCATTTGGGAGCCGAAATTTATTGTCGTAGCTCCGCTTTCTAGAAGGAATGACCATTTTTACTCATCCGCCGTGATCCACATGATCCATGGCAGTCGATTCAGAGTCATTCAGCATCTACAACTGTTATCCAATCTGAGGGAATTTTTCGTGCTCTTGAATTGGTATCACTAATTGATATGAAATAATTCAGATGTTATGTTAGCTGTGTTTACTTAGATGAAAAATTAAGAAAAAAAATAAAAATTAAATTAATTTTAGACGTAATAATTATAAATAGAATAACTAAATCACTACATATATCGATTTTTGTTGGTCTCCTTCGGCAGTTTGACTGTGGAATCTGTGAGCATGTGCGGATGGCAGTCAACGGGAAACCGCTTTGACCCACGCGGTTTTGTCGTCGTCCACGCCCCCACTTAATAAATGTTATCTTTTTCAACTAAAATTTCCTCCTCCGAATCAATGTTTTGAAAATCAGTCCAGAGCTGCCGGTTCTTGATCAGCATGAGAAATTATGTAAATCTGAAAAAAAAAAAAAAGTCTTTTCTATTGTAGATTATCTAAACAATTTATTTAAGTTACTACTAAAATTTATACTTATATATTAATATTCTAAAAACAATGATACATTTAAAATCAATTTAAAATTTTAGAAATATACTTGAACTATTTTGCGATATATTTTATGCCAGTAATGTCCACGTAAATGGCAAGACACTATTATATTAATAATAACAAGTACATCGACTCATTTAATTATTCGTCCTACAATATTAAAATATCTATATATATTAGATAGATTATTTAATTATTAAAAACAACTTTTGAAAAACATGAAGCTTCGCTTTAGAATCTTGAGCCTTACTTTTCTTTCCATAATGTCGCTTTACAAGCCACGTTATGCGCACTAATGTTGGCATATTCGACTTTAAATGCTATAATATTTAACGATTATTAATATTAATGTGAATATTAATATCAAAATTGTTTGAATTGTTTATATTTACATAGATTCTTTGAAAGTACAAGAAATCTTTCATATCACTCTTTCATGATTACTTAATGCATGTAAGGTATAGGGATTGCAAAAAAAAAAATCAAAATTTTAGTTCTTAAATAATTTATTTTGATAAAGGTTAAATTTTCAAAGTGTTCATGTCTATAAATTTGAATTTTGAGTTTCATATTTTATGTTGAATTATGTTAAAATAATAAAAAATGAAGAAAATCAATTGAAGCTTCAAATTTTTTTACATAATTTGATTATTACGGCACGTTTTTTTTTTGTAGCATTTCACTAATTCAAATCGTTCTTAATTCATTAAATGATGTCACAAATAAGACAATATAAAGTAAAAGTACAAGTCAAAGATGTGCTTTATAAATACAAGTCAAGAATGAGGAAGGTTTGACTTGTTGCCACGAAACTAGGATTCGGAAAGGCACCTAACCACGAGAAAATCACAGACATGGTTTGACTTGTACAAAGAGCTGACCTTGAAGAGTAAGAAGAAGCGGCATAGGAGGCACGGGAACTAATAATATGCGCTTCTCCTTTCATCCTCACGGAATCGAGGTCCATTAAAATTGGTCACCCGTGGGGACTAGGTTTGAAATTAAGTGCCCGGAAGAAAGAAATATTGGTAATATGGCCAAAATGATATAGTGTCCTTCACTTAATCTCTTTCAATTGCCGTCACCCAAGCATCATCGGTTCGTCATATAATTATTTCACCATCGACCTAAAGTCCACAAAACTCTCCAACACCATTTGTTTATCTCATCATATTGCATTCACATCAAAGCTTAGTGTTACTACTACTTCTAATTTAGGCTCTATTGCTCTAAATTAGCATTCAAGATAAGGAAGAAGTTCTTCATCATTTTGTAAGCATTTTATGATTTTTATTGTCAATTTCTTAATTTACTCAATAAATATCATATATTTTTATGATAGTTTTTTTATCAAGAGCATAATTTTAAGTATTAGCCCATATTATTTACTATCAAATCTTGCAAGTCTATACTGACACATAGTGTTGTCAGGCTCGGTTTAGCCCAGTCCAGACCGGAGCCCATGGGACCAGGACCAAACAGACTTGGGTCAAGCAACGGCCCAAGCCCAAACGGCGATTGACTCAAGCCACATCAGCGTCGTTCGCAGGCGGCGAACGACGGAGCTTCGTCAACGCGCGGATCCGAGCGTGCCTTCCGGACGAAGCAGGGCGACCCCGTCTTACCCCGCGCGGGACGAAAGCGAAGGCACGCGACCTTCGTCCGCGTCGCCGAGCAAAGCGGACGCGGGCAACACTGTCTTCGGAAGCAGTCGTCGGCGAACGAATCAAACGCAACTGCGTCGTCCCCGATTCCCTTGGATGCATGCGGGAGCTCAGCTGGCGCCGAAGACGCGGACGGCGGCGGACGAATCGAGCTCAGACGCTCGAAATAGAGGCGAGGATGGAGGCGGCTCGCTGCCTATAAAGCGGAGGCGAGGGCAACAGGAGGACGCTCTCCGCCATTGACAACCAACAACGAAGCTTGGTGAAGCTTCGACGGGAGTAGACTTTGAGAGAACTGTAGCCGCGACTGGGGAGTCGACGGTGAGGGAGGGATTGAGGGCGACGACGGGGGTCGTCGGAGAGAAGCTTTGTGGTTCCGGAGTGAGAAATAAAACTTCTTCTTCCATACTGTTTCCTCCCTCCCTGTTCTTGGATCGGCGACGTGGTCTCAGCTGCCGGACGACGACGTCTGGTGAAGGTCGGAAAACGGGGGTGGCGTCCCTTCAGGTGAGTTCGTGAGCGTGGCAGCGGCGGCGCAGTCGACATCCGGAGGTTGAAGACGACGCGTGAAGGACGCCTTCCGATTTTGACTGGGTCAAAATCGGAGGCCGCGGAGCGGAGCGACTTCGGATCAGCGCAAATTGCACGCTGACGTCAGGCGGACGTCAGCGAAGCGGAGTTAATCCGAGCGGCGGTGATTTTGGTCAACGGTCGATTTTGACCGAGAGGTAATCTTGAAATTAGGGTTTGATTTTTCCTAATCTAGGGTTAGGGTTTCGTGCGATTGTAATTTGGGGATAAAAATTTATTCGGAAAGTTAGGGTTTTCGATTTAGGGCCGGAAACCCTAGGGGGAGTTGCGTTATGGTGTTCCGCCGGATAGTCCTGAGACAGCGGTTAAAGGCTGTTTTCAGGCCGATCCGACCGGGGCGTGACAACAGGTATCAGAGCAGGCAAACGTGTTACAGCAAACACGGCACATTCAACTTCACCCTCGAAGGTGAAGAAAGGTTTGAAATTCCAGAAGATCACCCACACAGCCAGAGGAGCGTCAGAGGGCGCCCGACCCAGGCAGGATAAAGGAAAAGCCAAGGAGACAGCTGAACCTGAGGAGATGGTGAACCAGGGTGATCGCATCGCTCAGATTGAGCAAGTGCTCGGTCTGGCCAGTGGTGGAGGCAATGGGATGATTCCACAGGTGGAAAACCTTCAGAAGACAGTGGAGGATCAGGAATTACTGATCGAACAGCAGAGGTTGCAGATCGAACAACAGAGGTTGCAGATCGAACAACAAAGGTTGCAGATCGAGGTCATGCAACAGACCGTGGAGGGTCTGATCCATCTGCCAGGGGAGATGGCTCGCATGAAGAAAGACATGCACGCAGAAGTTAGGGTACTGCGTTTAGCACTAGCGCAAGTATCGCAATCAGCAGCGGCACCGGTGGAGCAGGAGGCTCCCAAACCGAGGATGCGCGTGCCTGACCCAGCGACGTTCGGGGGGGCTCGATCGTCCAGAGAGGTCGAAAACTTTATCTGGGATATGGAGCAACTGTTTTCAGCTAACCATATTTATGCAGGAGATCGGGTACAGGTGTGCATCGCCTATCTCACGGGCGACGCGAAACTTTGGTGGCGAACCAAAGTCGGCTCTACATCAGGAACTACTAGCTGGACTTGGGAAACTTTCCGTGAGGAACTGCGGCGGCAGTTTCTTCCCGGAGACTCGGCGGATCAGGCGCGTGGCAAATTGGATCGGCTGAGGCATACAGGCTCGATCCAGGAGTACGTCAGGGCTTTCTCCACGTTGATGCTGGAGCTTCCAGGTATGACAGAGGACGATAGGAGATACTTCTTCCTCCGGGGCCTTCAGCCATGGGCAGAAACGGAGGTCCGACGTCGCGAGCCAGTTGACTGGAGGGCGGCTGCGGCGGTGGCCGAATCTCTGGTGGATAATAGAAATTTCAAACCAGCACCACCAAAGCGCGGCTCTCAGCGCGGCTCCCCACGGACACCGCCGAGAGCTAGAGTTCCAGAGAGGGGTAGACCATTTCACCGGCAGAACAAGGGTTCACCGGGACGACGGGAGCAAAAGCCACAAGGTTGCTTTTGGTGCGGCGGTCCTCACTGGGTAAAGGATTGCCCTATCAAGCAAAAACTCATGGCAATAGCAGCGCAGAATCCAGTCGAGGAGGCGGAAGAAACTGAATAACCGCAGATTGGATCACTGCAGGTAGTTCCACACACTGCCACAGGAGCACAGCAGTGTCGGATCGGGGCGTTGAGAATCGGAGCGATGGTTCTGCAGGATCCGCCCGTTAGGGACATCGAGGACGATGTCCAAATTGGGCGGGGGAGAATTGTCAGGCCCGGTTCAGCCCGGTCCAGACCGGAGCCCATGGGACAAGGACCAAACAGACTTGGGCCAAGCAACGGCCCAAGCCCAAACGGCGATTGACTCAAGCCACATCAGCGTCATTCGCAAGCGGCGAACGACGGAGCTTCGTCAACGCGCAGATCCGAGCGTGCCTTCCGGACGAAGCAGGGCAACCCCGTCTTCACCCCGCGCGGATGAAAGCGAAGGCACGCGACCTTCGTCCGCGTCGCCGAGCAAAGCGGACGCGGGCAACACTGTCTTCGGAAGCAGTCGTCGGTGAACGAATCAAACGCGACTGCGTTGTCCCCGATTCCCTTGGACGCATGCGGGAGCTCAGCTGGCGCCGAAGACGCGGACGGCGGCGGACGAATCGGGCTCAGACGCTCGAAATAGAGGCGAGAATGGAGGCGGCTCGCTGCCTATAAAGCGGAGGCGAGGGCAACAGGAGGACGCTCTCCGCCATTGACAACCAACAACGAAGCTTGGTGAAGCTTCGACGGGAGTAGACTTTGAGAGAACTGTAGCCGTGACTGGGGAGTCGACGGTGAGGGAGGGATTGAGGGCGACGACGGGGGTCGTCGGAGAGAAGCTTTGTAGTTCCGGAGTGAGAAATAAAACTTCTTCTTCCATACTGTTTCCTCCCTCCCTGTTCTTGGATCGGCGACGTGGTCTCAGCTGCCGGACGACGACGTCTGGTGAAGGTCGGAAAACGGGGCGGCGTCCCTTCCGATGAGTTCGTGAGCGTGGCAGCGGCGGCGCAGTCGACGTCCGGAGGTTGAAGACGACGCGTGAAGGACGCCTTCCGATTTTGACTGGGTCAAAATCGGAGGCCGCGGAGCGGAGCGACTTCGGATCAGCTCAAATTGCACGCTGACGTCAGGCGGACGTCAGCGAAGCGGAGTTAATCCGAGCGGCGGTGATTTTGGTCAACGGTCGATTTTGACCGAGAGGTAATCTTGAAATTAGGGTTTGATTTTTCCTAATCTAGGGTTAGGGTTTCGTGCGATTGTAATTTGGGGATAAAAATTTATTCGGGAAGTTAGGGTTTTCGATTTAGGGCCGGAAACCCTAGGGGGAGTTGCGTTCTGGTGTTCTGCCGGATAGTCCTGAGACAGCGGTTAAGGGCTGTTTTCAGGCCGATCCCACCGGGGCGTGACACATAGTACTAGTGGTAGTGGTAGTAGTCGATTTTAATCCTATACACAATGTTAATAAAAGGGATAATTGTAAAAGCTTAAAGAGTAAGTAGCAAATTAGCATTAATTTTTTACTTAATAAGCCCATGGTCTAATTTAATTCAACACTCTCACAATTACTTTTCTAAACCTAACAAGCAAAATGTTATGTATAGTATATTTTTTTTACTTTATCAAATTTAATAAGGATTTGTATGAAAAAAAATTAAATTAGGAAGCTTAGGAATGGATGTGAGTTGAATGTTTGAATTTTCATTCTTAATTTGAACTCAAACGTGATTGGATATAATTTTTTTATTTAAGTATTCTATAATATATAAATTCAACTAGAATGTTTAAATAAATAACTATGAGGCCATGAGTATTAAATTTAATCAAATTAAACATTTTAACTGACGTTTTTATTTCAAATTATTTTATAAAATATAAATTTAATAAATAAAATAATAGTATATTTATATAATTATGTTTATTAAGTAACTAAAATTATAATTATAATGAAGTATGTGTATTCACAGCTTTAAATCAGACTTAGCATAAACGGATCGAATGCGGTATCCAATGACTCAGACATGCGAAGGCCGGATACAAGCAATCGCAAGAACGAAACATCGTCTGACGGTTTGTTCGGGCACTCTGTTTCCAATTTCTGATTTCGGTTTCCTAATCTATTGAGCTTGATCTCCTGAGGAAGGAGTTGCAAAGATCTCGTCATCCTTATCTCCTTTCTTAGGTCGCCGTTTGATTTGATCCTATGCATCAAAACGGTAACAATGGGCAAATTTGTGCTCTTGCTTTGGTCGTAGGGAACGGTTGTTGGAATCTAAAATTTCTTGGTTTCTTTGGACGAAGGGGACGATGAGCAAGGTGCGGCGACCCCCTTGGATGTCTTTTTCCGAACGGTGGAGGGATGAATCCGTCCCGCCCAGCACCTGTGGTACGAGACACGAATTGTTTGACAAAATGGTTGCTGTGTGATTCCTTCATTTCGTTTCTTGCAGTTTAATTTTTCAAGTCGTGTGCTAATTCCTGCGAAAGTTAATTTATTGAGGGTTTTGTCCTTGATTTGTTAACCGCAAAGTTTGTTGCTCGGAATATACCGAGTGAGGTTAGCTCAAACTTTTGCTGGGTTAAATATACTGGAAATGTGTTGTTTATTCCTCTACCTCACATTATAATTTTAATTTCAAACACTTCGGAGTTCATCCATGTAATTTTTTCTATGCTAGTTATCTGGGAAAAAGCAGGCCAATCTTAAATCAAGAAAATGCCATCTTAGATGAAATTCTTAAACAAGGATTTAACACAAGCATAATATGTGTTATGACAAGAGTTATCTGCTGCACGATTCTCCCAAATACTTGTGTTACCAAGTGGCATCTGTAATTGCAAAAAGGAAATCAGCAAATTTATTGGCATTTCTATAGATATGTACATGAAACGAGAGCCAAGGAATAACATTGGCAAAAGTTTTGGGGTTTGTTTATGATTCTTTAGTATTTCGTTAGAGTCTAACTTACTGATTACGATGTATACTGCATAAAACAATCACACAGCTTCTCGCTTTGGCCCTTGCATATTGCATATAATTAGTCTTAGTAAAAGAAATTGGTACCACATGTGTTCTGGTGCTAATCCCAGTAAAATGTAATATGCCGAGTTTGTTGGTAGTAATTATCTAGACCATATTAGATAAGGACATGCTATTTCCATAAAAATGAGTTATTCCCAACTATGGATATAGCTGCTATAGACACCAAAAGAATTTAAGGAATCCAATAAAAATTATAAAACTATGAATCCATAAATTCTTGCCAAAGGACAGAAAAAATTACATGTACAGTCAATATATTTTAAAATTTTAATCAATAGGGATAAGGTGATAACCAGGGCAACATTAAGGCGAACTGGTTACTACTATTTCCACTGATTTTGTAAGAGTATGTTCGAGGGAGTCTAATCTAATGTAACATTTTGAAAAAATGATCCTGATTTTAATGTGGAGTTGTCTGTTCCAAAAGAGAATCATCAATTTATGAATCAGAAAATTCCAAAATGGACTCTGGCATCTTTTAGAAGTTGAAGCTGGATTTGTAAAATTGGTATATTGGCTTCATTGGATAATTTAACAGAATCACCTAATAAGTTTACACCAATCCTAAGAAACTTTGCAACAAATGCAGCCAAAACATATTATAGCTTATAGGATAATAATTTAAATGATTCATTGAAAAGACAGAGCATCATGTTTGACTGTCCACGTGTGCTTGTTTTCCTATGACAATGAATTGTAAATTGATGTCATCGACGTGGAGATGTTATCTTCATAAGAAATTTTGATTGAGAAAATTATAACGAGATGACATGTTGAGTGGAATTGACACTTGGTACAGCCAAACCACTTGAAGCCCATCTCAAGCTTGAGTTTAAACTAGCCACTCTCCTTTGGTTCAGGCTCACATATTTTGAAACATAAAATTAAAATTATTCAATTTTATTTGTTTATAAATTAAAGTTTAAGTAAAAGTAGATTTAGGAAATTCATGAATTTAGTTTGTGATATCTTATCCTAGTATGAGCTTCTCTAAAGTCAATAAGTAGGAGTCCATCTTGAGCTTAATTTTGAATCAATCCACCCCTCCAATTCAATTCCATGTGTCCTAGATACCTATAAAATAATTTTTTTAGTTCTAAAGTATTTACATATCAAATTTTGAATGAAAATAGACTTGTATGAATTTTCGTTTAGTAGTGATATCATACTATGCTAACAAGAGCTTTTCTACTAAAGTTACTAAGTAGGAGCTCCTACTAATCCAAAATGAGTGACAATTGTTTGTATAGAATACGAGTAGCATCTGACTTAAGTTGATATCGTGGTTCTGTAATGGGTACATTTGGAGTTCTTTTCATGATGACATGTGATATAGATATAAGGAAGTTTACATGCTCTCTTAACTATTGTGTTCCACAACCTTTTGTAGGATTAATGCAACTACAATTTGAATAGGCACAAGTACTAGGAGTGGATAAAGACACATATAAGAACCTTAGTAGGAAGTCTCTAAGTCATATTTTTTGTGATTTGGTTGTGACTACGATGATTTGCTCCTAGACTCTAGTGGTAGAGTAACTCTTATCTCCTTCTAGTTGGTGAAGGCATTTGTTTCTTGTTTTATAAGTTTGGTTGATTCCTTATCTCTCCTTTGATATTGGTATGTTATACCCCCTTATGTCTACTTGAATGTCCACCATGGTCTTCATCCTCTGTTGTATAGATAAATGTGACTTTGCAAATCCTAGGCTTATGTTGGGTTGATAAACCCTAAGTCTCAACACTGCCACCTGCATCTCCTTTGGCTCCATTAAGTTTTTTTCTTACAATACTATATATATCCATTGAATCATTTCATATCTCACAACATAGATGCATAGAAGAAAGAAAGAAGGCATCATCTGAATCTCATTCTTATTCTAAACAATTGTAGATAAGAGATCAGGTGGAGCTTTTCTCTTTTGTTTGTCTCATCTCAATGGAATATTCTTTGTTGCTAGGGTTTGGCAGCACCATCTTGATTAAGTTTTTTTTTTTATGCGGTTGTCGAGATGCTTATTATCATTGTGATTGAGAATTGTTAAGGATGTGTTTACATAGGTAGAATCATTTTTCACTCCAGCTTATAATTATTATCATTGTCCTCTTTTGATTGAGTAGGGTGGTCTAATTCACTTGCGTTCTCTCCCTCAAAGAGGGACAAGGTGGATCATTGGGTTCGTTGACTGTGGGATCTTAATCCTTAAAAGCCAACCAACAATCCAACATCTAGTCGACTTCATCTTTAAAAAGATTACTAATTTAGATTTCCTCTCTTTTTTCTTATTGTAGAATCCACAATCATAATCTCATATTGTAGTATTAATTGGTATTACATGGACCCTAGTACATGGTATGTCTATGCATTGGTTCATGGTTGGGTTGATACATCCTAGACTAACCAATTTTTGAAACATTGGCTTGTACTGTAAAAGATCCTTGAAAATTTTTTAGTTGTGCCTTTTACCCCTTCAAATCATTCCCAAGTGTCCTTACCACTAGTTCTAATAAAATGACAATACTCTCTTCCAAGGTTAGTGCTATTGGCTTACGGTAATCAATATAGGAGGAAATTATAATAAGAGCATTAGCTACAGCTATCCTATATAAATATTGCCAATGTTTTCCAAAGCATGTGTTTAGAATGATATACTCAACTTTCTATCCCTCCTTTGAAGATGAGTAAGTAGAGACATAACATTGTTTGCTTGTGACTATCATTTTTAGTGCAATTTTTCTAGGAAGTAAAGACTTAGACTCTTGGATTTTAGATACTTAGATTATTAGATAATATTATGCAGGAATAAGTGTCTCTTATGACATCTCCTATGGCATGAGAAGAAATGTGGCCAAAGTAGAATTATTTGAAATTGCTCAAAGTTCAACTTTTTTTATCACTATGTATGCATTATTGTTCATGTTTGTTGGCTTGTAATAGGAATGCTTTAGGATTGATGTCAATTGCACTCGGTCTACCAATTTTTCATTGAAGCCCAAATAAGGATTTAATGTCATGTTGGTCACCAATTAGATCTATTTGGCCTTTTGAGCCCCACATATACTCTCTTATGATGTTGATCTTGTCATACTTTTATTGCTATTTTGCCTTTATAATGAGGTTATTCAGCATAAGAAATTGAAAACTAGGTTGTACTCTATACATGATTCTAAAATTATAATTCATACTAGTGTACCAGTGGACCATCTGTACCAGTTGATATTGACACATAGTACTAGTTGTACTAATCAGTTTTAATTAAATATGTATGTATGTATGTATATATACTCATATACGTTGTACTCATCATGTATCAGAGCTGGTGCATGATCCTATATGAACCAGTTTTTGAAATTATGCTATGCACTACTAGGCATTGGAACTAGTCTGATGAGAGATTGGTACATGTATCCGTGTAAAGTAGGTCCATGTATATCCACACATGCACTGAACAATGTCAACCAAAATTGAACTTGGCTGGTACATATCAATACTAGTTCCAACATCTAGGAATCTAATCATTTGTGCTTTTAAAAGGGTGCCAATAGCTAGATTCTTTTCTAGGGGAAGCTTGGGTTTTTCTCCCAAAATTTTCTTGTTCTTACTAAATTCATCATAATCAGCATTATATAGCACAAATCAATGTAATTGTGGCACTTCATTTGAAGAAAAGAAAAGAGAAAGAACTAAAGTCCTTAATTTTGTTGAGACACTTATACTCCTCTCTATATTTTCTATTACTTAGCAAGTAGCGAAGCACAAATCAACTTAAGTCCGAGAGATATAATTAATCCTATGCGTGAGGGGATTTTTTTCATATGTTTTTTTACTCAGTTTGCTAATTCTCCTTCCAATTTTGGAAAAATCTACACTCAAGGAAAATAACTTTATTTCATTCATTTTCTCTTCCTGTCATCTTTATCCCTCCAAGGAAATGAAGAAAAAAAATTTCTTTATTTCCTTTCAGTTCTTCGCTCTAGGAAACATAAGTTAAGAGGTTCCCTATATTACATACAGGGGAATATAAGGAAGATATACATTGTATAAAAATACCTTTCTACATTATAACATTAATAACCTTCAAAATTCTTGAATCATGCATAGAGTAGTTTCTTTGTCACATACTGTCTCCATTTTTACCGAGTACCCATCCTGGGGAAAATAATTTAGACAAGAACTCTCACTAAGTTCCATTTCTAAATCCGTCATGAAAAATTGGGCTCTCAAATAAAATGGCTGTTTGGAAATGAGTATAATGTGGACCAGATGACCATTTTCTAGGTAAAGATGGCCTCAGCCAGAAGGAAAAAAAGAGGGATGTGTTGATTATTTGATGACGGTGATGCAGATTTTGTCAAAGATACAATTTTTATCTTTATTCTTTTTTGTATAAGTTTGATGTGAGTAATTGAAACTTGATTCGAGATTTATGCTTTATTGAAGGGATTAGAGAGAAATGTAGGTAAAACCATTGGTAATAAGACCTATTATAATGTTTGTATCTGCATTAATTTTATTCAAAATCTCAGTTGTCCTGTTGCCACCATGTAAATGTAAGTTTATATAGAGGTTGTAGGGTCAAAAGGAGGACAAACAAAGTTTTGATGTATGAGTACATATCATATGACAATGTAAATGTAAGTTTATATAGAGGTTGTAGGGTCAAAAGGAGGACAAACAAAGTTTTGATGTATGAGTACATATCATATGACCTTACAAAATTCACTTTAGATTACAGGGTTCTATTTTATACGTTTTTTACTTTCAATAAGTGCAACAGTTCATCGTTAGTGACTCGTATATTTTTAACCTATGATATCTTTGATTTAGAGATCCATAAATATTGAGCAGTCATATAAACACATTGAAAATAATATTTATCTGGGGTACAAAAAACACATGCTTATCAATTTATGACTTGGATTTATTAGCTAGTTAAAAATGAATTAAGTGCATGGCCGAGTATTAATTATTCAATATATTTATTAGCAATACTTGGCATAAAACAGATTTATAAATATTACTAATCACATTTAGGAATAGAGTAATCATTGGTGATAAATAGCATAATAGTGTTAGCTAATAAATTTATGAATAATATTTAGCCTAAAATGGCTTACGAAAATTTCTTTAATTGATTTAGGATTTAGTATTTAGGAATAATTATTGGCCTAAAAGTAGCTTCATAATAATTATTTAATTAATTCATAAATATTATTTGACCTAACAATTGCTTATAAACAATTGTTTAGTTTATTTAGAACTTAGAAATAATTATTGGACCAAAATGACTTAATAATAACTATCCAATAAATTTATAATATCTACTCCCAAAATAGTTTATGAATATTTAATAAATTGATTTAGGATATTGTGAATAATGCTTGGCTTGTAAATGACTTAATAATAATTATCAATAAATTTATAAATATTTAACTTAAAATGTCTTGTGAATATGTAATATATTGATTTAGGATATTATAATTTAGCCTAAAAATGACTTAATAATAATTATCATTTAATTTATGAAGATTCAGCCTAAAATGGCTTATGAATTGTTAGATATAGTGCTAATCTTCTTGGTTAAATTGAATCTAAGTTGCATCTACAATTTTGTTCATTTTAATATTTAATTCAACGTAGATTTTGTTTGGATGAAATGATAGGAACTATGGTTAATTTAATTAAACTTTCTTGAATAGAAAATCTTATTTGGCTTTGTGTTATGATCTAATAATTTTATTGAATGATTTTTGTTATTTTAGTTATGATTGAAGAGATGCTTTGTACTTACTGGTTTTTTATGTAAACAAACAGAGCGAGAAGAATAGGAAGTGACAAAAATAGAAGATATCTGAACTGTAGCATATTTTGGAAAAACGATAGCCAAGCAAAAACACAATGATAGTGGAGACTTTCTCTCATGACTCTTCCTCTATCAATTGGGACCAAGCAGTTCATGTTTACATGAATACGATTGCCTGTGAAAGTGAAGATTTGCAGGTTAAAGCTACTCTTCAGCTTGCGCGGGTGTCAAGGGATGCACCAGAGACCATCTTGGTTGCCACAATTCCTGCTCTTGTGGACCTACTATCTTCCACACCACGGATGCAAGCAGCTGCTGCTTATGCATTAGGTTGCATTGCCCCTAAATATGATGGTCGCTTGTGCCCCATGATTGGCCAATTGCGAGCAATTCCATCACTTGTTAGATTAATTAACACATCCGAGGAAGAATTTCAAAAAGTATTGCTCAGGTGTCTTCGTGCCTTGGTATCTTTCGATGGTCCCAATAGGGAGATTCTAATGGCAAGTGATGGTCTAGAGATGACTCTAGATTTGTTGCGTAGATGCACTGATGAAAGAAGGCGTACCTTATTGGAGATACTCAGTGCATTGTCTATGCTGAGGCAAGTAAGACGAGTATTGGTGGGTTTTGGTGCTCTTGAGTTTGTTGTTGAAGCTTTATCAAATGGTAAAATGATATCAAGGATAAGAGCTGCCCAAACCATTGGAATGGTTGGGATTTCTAGGAGAGTAAGGCATATGCTTGTCGAAAATGGAGTCATTCCTGCGCTTGTTGCATTATTTAATGAGGCTAATTCTGTGGATAGACTAGTTGCTGCAAATGCTCTTGGTGTAATCTCCTCTCATGTTGATTACCTTAGGCCTGTCGCACAAGGTGGTGCGATACCTTTATATGTCGAGTTGCTCAAAGGGCCTGAACCTCTTGGAAAAGAAATAGCTGAAGATGCTTTCTGTGTGCTAGCTGTGGAAGAGGAGAATGCTGTGATGATATCAGAACAGATGGTGAGAATTCTTGAAGGCAGTTTTGAGGAGGCGAAATCTGCAGCTTTAGATATTTTATGGGATCTGTCAGGGTACAAACATTCCATCTCAGTTGTCAGAGCATCGGGCGCAATTCCTATTATAGTAGGGCTTCTGCAAGACATGGATAGTGATCTTAAAGAAAAGGCATCTGGTGCTCTTGCACAACTTAGTTACGATGCAGCCAACAGGCAGGCTATTGTGGAAGCTGGTGCAATTCCTGTTCTTATTAATCTTTTGAGAGGAGAGCCAGAGGAATTGAGAGAATTTGCAGCAGAATGTCTACTTAATTTTGCAGAAGATCCATTCTATCGCGCGCAAGTCCGCGAAGCTTATTCAATTCCTTCTTTTTTGGCTATACAAAATAGGTTAATTCGCATCCGTGCCTCTGATGAACATGCTTTCAGATCTATGACTATGAGCATGGCGAGACACCAAGATCTGGTCTGAGTCGTTTGAGGTTATGATTTTAGGAGTTCAACTGTACCTTTTTTTGTATCATTTTACGTTGAAATAAAAAATGTATATCCACATTCCTTCTTTGCTTCAAATTCGATAATGAAATTCTCCTTTAGTATCTAGCTTGCTCCTGTCCTTGTTTGCTTTTATTACTGTTCTTTTTAACCTCTAGGTGTGTAGTATTTGTCAGAAAAATTAATGCATAGAAGAACATTAATGCAGAAGTACAGTTTGGCTAAGTTCTTTATCATTCTGCTCTACTGATATAGTTCTTTATTTTAAAAAGTAGTTTACTTTGAAAAATATCATAAATTACAGCCTTTTGGGGTTAAAAAAAAAATCTGTGTGGTGCACTAATGTATTTAAGATATAGTTTTGGCAACCATGATGTGGTAGATATAGTCAATACTGTGGTAATTTTCATCAATTTTATCTCATATGATTTACCCCTAGTTTGAATAAGTGTGTGATGGTTATTGGTCGCCAAATTCAATTTTTTATCTTCATAATTCTCATAGCTTGCATTTTTTTCCTTAGAGTTCTCATGTAGCTGTCGATATTGTTCATTTAATTGAATATTATACAAACATTACAGGGTTTTTCTTTTTGTTATGAAATATGTGCACACATGAATGATTCTTATTCATATTATGCTCATGCGGTTTCATTGGTATAGTGTATTATTATTCAATATTTATTGGATACTAAATCTAATATATATTAGTATATATATTATGAGCTTACCAAATTCGCTTTCAATTATAAGCTTCTTTTTTTTAAGATATTGACTTTCGATAAGTGCAATAGTTCATCATTAGTAACTCCTAAATTTTGAAAGTGATGATATCTTTAATGAAAAGATTTATAAATTTTTAATTGTCACATGCATACTTAAAAATTAAGATTTATCTCACAAAACAAATGCTTGTCAATTAATGACTTGGATTAATTAGCTAGACAAAATGAATTAAGATCATAGCGGAGAACTAATTATTCAATACATTCATTAATAAATATTTGCATAAGTAGATGTTTGAATATTTATTCATTCAGATTATCTATGAGGACTAATTGCTACTTATGAATAGTCATTGACGATAAATGGCTTCATAGCAATTATTCAATAAATTTATAAATAATATTTGACATAAAAACACATATTTATTGATTTAGAACTTAAAAATAATTATCAGAGAAAAAATGTCTTAACAATAACTATCCAATAAATTTTAAAGTAAGGAATAATTCTTTAGCCCATGAATAACTTAATACTAAATATTAATAAATTTATAAATATTTAACTTAAAATGGCTTCTGCATATTTATTTAATTAACTTAAGATTTTAAGAATAATTATGATAAAAAATGACTTAGTAATAATTATCTAATTAATTTGTAAATATTCAACCTAAAAATTATTTATGAATATTTACTCAATTAATTTAGAACTTCAGAATTGTGATACCTATCTAATAAATTTGTATTCAATCTAAAATACAATATGAATATTTATTTGGTCATTATTTTATTTTAAAACACCATTACATTGTTTTATTGGTTTACAAAATTTATTTGGTCAATTTCTCATTTAAAAACGCTATCCAACCTTTTTATTAGTCAGGAATATTAATTCGGCTGATTTTTGGCTTAAAAATAATAGGATTGTTTATTTTGATTAAAAATCGAGAGAACATCCATAAATAAGCATAAATGAATTTCGATCCAGATAACTATCATCTTTTAAACATGGTAACCTTTTTTTTTCAAGTCAAAAGTCCCTTTTTTAGATATCCTGCCTTTGCTCTATACTCTCCCTTAAAAAGGACATGCTGATTAAGTTTATATTCTAAAGCAATATTCATGCGCTTTAGTCAGTTTGTTTATCCTTTTTTTGCCTGAGTGGTTACTCGAGTGCTATTTTTGATTCCCTAGTCCGGGAGCCTTTCTTTCTTTCTTTTTTGCTTTTTTTGCTTTAATTTCCCGAGTTCGAGCAGCTGCTCATCGCTTGGCTCGAATGATTGTATATTTTTTTTCTTCATTTTTTCTAGAGCTTGAGTGGTTGTATTTCTTTTTCTTTGTTTTTTTTTGAGCTTGAGTGGGAATAAAAGGCTACTTTTTTGTTTTATAGCTCACTCGGCTTGATTGTTCTTTTATTCCCGAGTCTGAGCGGCATCGACGCTCGATTTTCCTTTTTTGCCCAAGTCGATCGGTTCTGCCATCCTTTTTATTTCTCAGCTTGAGTGGTTATTCAGATTGTCATGACTAATAAGCTCAAAAGGAGCAATACAACTTGTCAAGTATTGAAGAAGAAGGAAAAAGGACGATCTTAAATTGGTCCAAATGTCCTAAGTTGAGGTATTGAAGGAGGCTATGCACGTTGAGCATCTTTCTATGTCTAACTACAATTGAGATTGAGGGATAAAAACTCATTCTTCATGAATTTCATAGATTCATGACGAACCACAGCATTGATGGTTGCTAAACTTATGTTAAATGATCAGTGTTTCCTTTTCCTTTTTTTTTATTATAGCAATGTGACTGATACTATAGTTTGAACAATGTAATGATATGTTCTCATCTGTTGTAGATTTTGTTAGTTTGGCTTGAACCACTAACTATAAATATGTTATCTATCCATATTTTTCAGTGTCTTTTCTTTCAAAGTTAAGAGTACTCTAGTGATTCATGAGTTGCCTACAGGTTTAAGTTTCGTAATTGGTTCCATGAAGAGTAATGTGCTTTTCTCATTATTGCTTCTACTTGAGAGACAAATATCATGGAAGTCTGTGAGATTAGTTGTCCAAAGTTGCTGGCCAAGTGCCAGTTGTTCAGCCGTCATTTCAATGGAAGATTCTTTTTGTCCGAATCCTCTGAGCTTTTCCTCTTCGGTTCTCATTTTATCCATGTCATGCTTTAAAATACCAGCAGACATCAAGAGACGCACAAGTTTAATCAGGGTAAGGGTCGGCTTTGTGGCCTAGTTATCAGATTTTTCTCCTTTTCTTCAGATATCTCAAATCAGAATGCTTCTTCTTCGTTTAAACCCAAAAAAAAAAAAGACGTGGATGTGATTTCTTACTGATTTAGAAGAGTATTCTGTTGATGAACTGATCATAAGCTTACTTCCCCCTCCACTCACTCTTGCTAAAATTTCATTTCATTTAAACAAAAAAAGCAAGACATGATGTTTGCCTTCTTGTTACTAGAAAGGTACTTGAATGATTAAGATGACAGCTTGGTGTTTGCCTTCTTAGCATTGCATTTGTTTTCTTCTGATAGTGCATAAGCTGACAAGGAACTTAAACAGCACTTCTGACTTTCTTTTTTTTTGCTGCTCTAATTGTTCCTACTGATTAGGCAGAAGTTGGTGCAGCATTCATTCATTTTTGCCAGTACAAGAAGCATTGCAGTCTACTCGTTTTTGGTGGCCAAGAATTGATATGAGAGGTGGCATATTTCGAGACTATAATAATAATAATAATATCTTCCTGTCAAGTTTGTAGCTGGAGTCTTTTGGATGGAAGCTTTGCTGATGGACTAGAATCATACTTGTTGGTATATATGCTAGATCATGAGCTCTGTTCATTGAATTTTTTCTGGGCCTCAATAGTTAAGTCAACTTCGAGGTCCCAATTGTTGGCATCCACTGGCACTTTGATTTTTCTTTATAATTCTGATGAACACAAAATTTTTTTTCCTTAGAATTGAAATGCACAGTTTCAGAACATAGGAAGATTAGAAAGAAGAAATGTGTGAATTGCATAAATTTTAATTAAACAATGAGAGCCAATCTTTACCTAATTGGATAGCTCTGACTTAATCCTTTCAAGTTCATGTCTACTTGATGTCACGGCAATTCTTGGGACTTGTACTAATTATTGGCGTGCAAAAGCTAATTTAATTATTAACCATTGTTTCAAAGCTAATTATTAGCTCAATCCTCGGAATCTCGAAAGGTACCCCGTCCACTTCCATTAATTAATTTTGGGTTACTACACCTCATAAAGTGTGTTTAATATGTTGATTTCCATCTTTCACTATTAGTCACTTGAAGATAAAAAATAATCGAAAACGAACTCCCCTAAAGTAAATATATTTAAAAAGATTAATATCATAGGCTTTTTATTATAAAGATTATATAATTGTTGAGTCCATTTGTTTCTTTTTGATATATTTGAAAATGAGAGGGGCAAAGTGTAAAAGAATTATAAAACTAAAGATGGGAAAAATGGAATCGGACGCGCAGTCGCGCAGTGCCTTTTTTGTGCGATGAACAAAAAGGGCAGGATTTATTTTTTGAAGCAGGGAAGGAATAAGTAGTAGGGCGAAGGAAAGAGGGAAAAGAAGTCACTACCTCACTACTTAGGCCTTCCTCTATCGCCTCTCGCTCCTTCTCGTCCTCGCTCTCCGCTTCATCTTCTTTTTCTTTTTTGGGAACTGAAGCTACCGAGCGCGATCTCGTGAGGGAGGAGCTGTGGAGAGGTCAGCGACCCGATCCGCCTTCATAAGCCGCGGTTTGTGAGATCCTAAGCTTCAAAACGGTAATTATTTTATAAATTTTGGTATTTTGCGTGATTATTGAGCGAATGCGAAGGGATGACGCTGCAAGGATTGTTGGAATCTGGAATTTTTGTAGGGTTTCTTTGGGAGAAAGAGGGAGATGAGCAAGGGGCGGTCCCCCGAGCCCTTGGATTTCTTTATTTGGACGGTGGAGGTATGTTTTCGTCCAGTTCAGTAACCTGCGGTATGCATTGCGAATCGTTTGACCAAATGTTTGCTATGTATTTTCTTGATCTTGTTGACTGCAGCTTGATTTTTGACTTGTTTGTTACTTGTGCAACGGTGATGCTATTGAGGGGTTTGCCCTTGATTTGTCAACCTGAAAAGATTGAAGCATGGGGGTGTTCTAAGTTGTGGTTAACTCACGCTTCGGTTAGCGTAAATATACTGGATCTTTGTTTGAAATTTAGTTATTCCGCTAAATTAGATTTGGATTTTTGTTTCGAACACTAAGGTGGAGTTGATCTGAGAAATTTCTCTTTTCTATTCGTCTGGGTAAAGCGGGTCAAAATGAAATCGAGAGATCGTTGTTTTAGATGTAATTTTAAACGGATAATGTCACACATGCGTCATGAATGGTATGCAAAAAATATTTGCAGAAGAATTCTCCCAAACACTTGTGTTACTCAACGGACATGTGTAGATTTAAAACAAAAATCAACAATTTTATTGACATCCTTACGCATATGTACATGGCAAAAGAGCAGAGAACAGTATTTTGCAAGATTTTAGGCTAATCATATTAATCAGATATAAATTGGTATGTACTGACCAATCATATTGGTTGGTAATGGTATATGTATACATACATAGAGATGGCAATTTAATGGCTATGTCGAGTTTATAGGTTTGGCAAATCAGGTTTTAATCGGATTCAAGTTTATAGGTACACTTGGTACCCGACATCCCAATTTAAAAATAAACAAAAAGTATTCTTATTTATTAAATATAAAATAATAATAAAATAATTATTATATAAGTATATTTGTTATTATTTTGGGTTATAAAATTATATTTTATAGAATACTTTAAAATAAAAATTAAAAAGATATATTTTTTTATTTAATCAGTACTGTTTAAATGCCCAAGTCTGATTCGAGTTATGTAATTGGGTAACTAACACAGATTCGGGATGGTTCTGGGTATCGGGTTTCTATAATCCTGTCGGATTTGGGTATTAAGCAAAATCTCAGGTACCCGACTGGTTGCATTCCTATGTATACATATATATGTTATACATTGCAATAACCGGAGCAACAGCAGCCTATACACTGAAAACAACCAGGAATTGCAGCAATTTGCAGTTATTTGCAACCAAAGCTGCAGGCATATATGCAATCAACCACAGTAAACCACAGCCGTGGTTGTTGCTTCACAGTACAAGTTGCAACCTCTAGCTGGCTTTTCTTGGTGTCTTATTATCTCTCTAGGGTCATCTTCTACTCTTACTGCAGTGGATTATCGCTGCATTATTGGTTTCCTCCTAGAGTTGGGTGTTTAAAGGTTGTTTAAACCTTAATTCTATGACTTCTTTCTCCCAAAGATGGATTTACTTGAGGGGACCTAGTTTGTTGGAGTGTAAATCCATTGATACACCTATCATCTATCAATAATGAATTTGATTATGTAGATTCCAACTAGATACCCACAATTAGTGGGAAAATTAATATGCCTTATTGTTACCAGCCATATAATTCTTATGTTGCGGGTTGCGGGTGTTGTTAGTCAGTTCATGCAAGACAATATCATTGGGAAGCTATGCTATGCATATTATAGTATACAAAGGAGCACCATGAAAAGACTAATATGTAAGAATGGGCATGTTAAAATTGAAGCATATATAGATGTTGATTATGTAGTAAAATGATAGACAATTCATTTATTGTTTCTTTATATATGTTGGTGGGAATCTAGTCACTTGGAAGAGCAAAACATAAAATATGGTGGCTAGATCTACTTATAAAGCTAAATAAGAGTTATGACTGACATGGCTTAAAAATTTGCTTTTAATTTAGCTTTTCTTGCACTAGTCCAATGACTATGTTATCTGACAATCATTCAACTATTTATATTGTCAATGTTTCATAAAAGAATAAAGTATATAGAAGTTGATCGTTACTTTGTTTGAGAAGATTTGCTTAATAAGTAAATTTTATATATTATGTAACAAGCTAAGTACATTTGACATTTATTCTTTAGCTTGAGGCAGAGTTTAGAGCTTATAATTATAATCATGTTATTATGCATTATTTATTTGAAACATTATTGGATAGTCACCATATCAGTTGTGGTTTCTATATTCTAATTCCATGTAATCTATTGAATTGAATCACTCTTTTTCTTCCGACTGTATGAAACATTTTAAAACCTTTGAACTAACATCTTTAATGTATGCTAACATGGAAATAATTATCCAGATAAAACAAGTTGATGTTATGGGTTAACATTAAGTAACAAGTGGTCGGAACTAGAAATATCTCTTGTATTAGGTTGATAACGTCCAAGAGGGAGGAGGTACAAGTAAGTTGCGTTTGAATAATCCTTTTTTTGTCAACTTTGTGAACTTATCCTCAAATTTGAATAGTTGCCCACTTTTCAGATATTGGGTCTCTGTTGACTGTAATTTGTTTCATCACTTCAGGTGATATTGTCAAAATTTTCCGAGAATTAACCCTTGAAATACAGATGATATTTTCATAGATTGTGCAAGCATGAAACTGTCTTGTTTCATCTGTCATATGCTTTTTTAACAATCCATTTCTTTTATTTTAAAAAATATCCTATAGTTGAATAATTTGCAAGTATTATAAGTTGCTACCATGTTAATATTGGTGATTCTCTTCTTTCATTATCCCGTTCTTCAATCATAGTGGGTGACTGCATCCCTTTTAAAGTGTTCTTTTATGCCAGTTTTTGTTGTCATGAATTCAATCCTGAGCTGAGTCAAGCATCTAATTCTGAAATGTAGGCTTTCCTTGCATTTAACCTTCACTGTTCCATTCATCCGATTCAATAGTTGAGGTTTTCTGATTTTAACTTGAACGCTTTGTTGCAGAGGTGTTATTTTGAACTGTTTGTGTTAAAATACTCATGTATTTCTTGTAATCTTTACAGACAGTAATTCAATAAAACAAAAAAATGTTAAGAATAAATATTTATTAGATGTACATGAATCATTCTATTCTTTTGTTTGGTTTAACATGAAAATTTGTATTCAGGATGTTGGATTGTGGCTAGAAGAGATAAACCTAGGAAATTACTGTCAAGTATTTAGGGAAAATGGAGTCAATGGAGAGTATTTGGAAAGTCTTTCTATGTTCACAACAGAGCAGATTTTGCGCTTCATAAGGCGATGCCACATGAAGTGGGGTGACTTCATTACACTGTGCAAAGAGTTAAGGCGCATAAAGGGTATTAACTCTTGCCTCAGTTTCATGATTTTCTTATGACATTCATTTGTTGGGATGAAGTTCATTTGATGTTTTTTTTCTTTCAAATTGAATATTTGATAAAATTTTGAGTTGACTAATGGATTACCACGCTAAATTTTCTCTCTACCTGATTATCATAGTTTTAACCATGATTGATAATCAAAATAAGATGCGTACTGTGTAATAGATAGCAAGTTATGAAGATTCTTCAATGGCTGGCTTGTAGGATTCAAAAATTCCAATTCTTGCTGTGCTTGTTTTTTTTTCCAGATGATCATGAATTAATTAAAATGAATATAGTAGGAAGAATATGCCATGATCAACAAATTATATTAAGTTCTTTTTTTATTTAGGTGGGTTCTAAGGGGAAGTTTAATTTGGTAGGGGATTTCCCTGTTAAAAAGTTTAGTGCTGTTCATATTATATAAATGGTGTCTCCGCATGTTTCACTCAAGTTAAGGATGCATCTGTACCAAGTGAATCACATGGTATGTACTCGTCTAATACGATCCTGAAACATGGACCAACTTGTTTCTTAGGTGTTAGTTTATCTGTTAAAGATATTAATTATTGTTAACAAGGTCTTGGAGTAAAATCTTACCTTCATGGAAAATTTTTTTTAGGTGAGTCCGATACATAACATTTGAAAATATAATATGTATTAATTATATAAATATTAGAATGTTAAATTGTTATATGATTGGTATGCAGTCAAAGCAATTATATAAAATTTTTTAGGCATTCTGCACCAATTGAACAGCTGCCCAAGATGGGTGCTTAGACTAATATTTTAAACCTTGGACTCTCTTAACATTTTTGCTGAACTACTTTCATCCTATCAGTTGTATTAGCACAAGTACTCTCTTTAGAACATATCAAGACCACATTGCAAATCTACAGTGCCTTTATTGATGTACTATTGAGAACCACATCTACGCATCTTCACATGAATAACAAGAGAGCATAGACATATCTTCTTTTAATCATTTTGTGGATTTGGAGAGTATTCGATGATGTGTGCACTAAGTAGAAATTTTGAGTAAATTAAATGCTTTGATACAAATGAAAAATTTGTAATGCTTGGAAGTTGAACCATGATTCATGATTAATATTTAATTTAGTACAACATCTTTACTGTAGAAATTCTTATGCCTCTTTATATTCTTATTTTATGACAATAATAATGAATTGCTATCTATCACTCAACAATTTTGGTGTAGTACCAGAAGATACTAAGGGCCTGTTTGGCCCTACTATCAATAGCTTTATAACTGTGCTAAACTGTACTGTGTTGTATTGTTAAAATTTGTAAGATGTTTGGTTAATAACTTTTTAACTACTGTCAAAATTTAAAATAATAAATAAATATATTATTTTAAATTATTTAAAAATAATAATATATTTTATTTTTCTTTAGTGTTAATATTTTAAATTATTTGAAATAATAATACCTAAAATTTTAAATAAAATTATGTAAATTAATTTTTTGGAGAAGCAGAAATTGTAAAAATATCAAATTGTAGCTTTTTCAACTTATGCTTTTTTCTGCTCTTTTTTTTTTTTGCTTCTATTTTTTATTATCAAACAGTTTTTTAACTGTTTTCTACTTCAAAGCTGCTTAAAATCAGTTTCAAAGCGGGGCCAAACAGACCCTAAGAGGAAAAAGAAGATAATTTAACAAAGGAAATTTAGTAAATTATTCATAATCAAGATAACAACTCAACATAATATATACATATAGGCTTTGGGCACTAACAATCACTGTTTTGCAATATCATTATTAGCGTCCAACAATTCAAAAATTGTAACATTGGCCATACAACCACTACAAATATGCAATCATTTTAGGATTATAGAATCATAATCAAACCAAGGATGGGTGATACATACTGGTCCGACTATGGACCGGTATATGGTGGGTACTGGTTAAATGAGTTTATATGTATTAAAAATTGTTCTAACCGACGTATATATATACACATGTATTTATTAAAAAATGGTACCAACCGGCACCGTGTGTCAAAATGACTGTCAGCACCACAGGTACTAGAAGTTTTTTAAACCTTGAATCAAACAAGAGTATTATTTATAAGAAATATTAATACTTAACAAAAAAATAAGGAAAAAAATGAGCTAGATATGAATTTTTTCCTTAAATTTTATGGATTTTCAAAATTTTTATATAGAGTTATTGTTATTTTAAGTATGATTTATATGGTAATAAATGTTTTTTATTTAGTATTTGTGTGCTTTCTAACGGTGGTAAATGTATTTAATACTTAGTAATTTCATATAATAAAATATAATATTTTAATAAACTATTAATTAATTAATTTTATACTCTAAGATGCTTAATAGATTATTGAAATATATTCATTTAATAAATTTACTAATGAATGAATTAAACGAATTATTTAATGATTAAAATGTACCATAATGAAACAATAAGCATTAAACCAATTATATGCTATAGATTTTAAATAAGTCTAAAGAATTTTTGCTTGCTTTCGAAATGTTGGATGTCTAAACTTGGTCATGTGTTGATTGAACCTCAAGTGAGAGGCAAGAGATGAATGATGATTGACAAGCAAATCGATGAGTAGCGAATGCCATCAGTGAACAACAATCAACAACATCAAGTGATGAAAGGTGTTAACAAACAATGATGACATTTGTGAGTGATGAGTAGTGTGCTTATAACTTGAATTAGCCAAGAGGAGCCGAATAGTTGTAGCCTTTGACAGATCAGTATAGCTAAAGATGAATGATAGAAACTGAGGTGTTGCCAAAGGTAAACCCTATTTATCATTTTTCTTCACGGTAAAGTAGCTAGGATCACCTTCTTTCTTAGCCAATTTTATTTTATTTCCCAATTTCATCTTTATTTCGAACGAAACACTACTTTATCCTACTTTATCCTACGGAATCTTTGCTCTTCCAACCATTTTCCATTGAGTTTTCTTTTTTTCTTCATTATGCATATGAAGAATTGGGTAGAATTAGATCAACATTTGTTGATCTTGATCCAACTCGACATATTCTTATTGGGATCAACTGATCTGGCAAACTAAGCTAACAACCAAGTGATAAGAATTACAAGCACAAGACTCGGTGACTAAACATTATTATAGCGAACCCAACTTAGGGGTCATGCGAACCTAAGACAACAACTACTCATTAAGATAAATTCCATAAAAAATTGAAAGAAAATAAGATGAATTAAAAGAAAAGGAAAAATTCCATAAAAAATAAAATTTAAAGTCCGTAAAAATATTTTTTTTCTTTTAAAATGAAATTTAAATTAATAAAAAATCAAAATGAATGTTTATATAAATTTTAAATGTTCATCAATTTTTTTTCTTATTTTGAAATTTAATTTTAGAAAAGAAAAGAAAATCTTTCCTTTCAATCTCTTATATTTTTTGTTTTAGACTATATGACCTAAGCCTAATATGATTTTGAGAGGTGACCTTTACAAACTAAGATTGCCCAAGAAGATGAAGGGATTACGAAATGTTGGACTTACTACCTTTGTATTTGAAGATACAAGTTTCCTTATTCTCATAATTGACTATATATGTCCACAAGTGTACGGATACATCAAAGTAATAACATAGATATCGAACCTATAAAGGCCTATGTGCTAAGTACCAAATAATCGTATTCCCACTAGCTAAGCAAACAATGTATTTAAAATAAAAATTAAACAAACTAAAATTAATGATCAAATGAAATTTAGAAAGAGACAACTCGGGACAAGGTTTTACCACAATGATTTTTAATGACAAATTGCAATAAATATGTATGTTAATTGTTTAAGTTTTGTTAAAGAGAAATTACCCTAAGATAGAGTTGCCTCCTCTCGGATGCCCAACTCTTACTAAACCAATCTTCACTCTCGTGACTTGTTGTTTTAGTAATTAAGCTCCATAATAATTTATTTTAGTCCCTAATAAATTAAGGTTCACTCTCGTGGCTTAATTCATAGGTCTTATTCTCAAGTGATATTAAAATACTCTCGTAGCTTAAATCACAGGTTCAACTAAAGGATTTCTAACAATATAATTCACTTCTCAGGCAACTATTTTATTTGAAACACTGCAATTATATAAACTAAAGTTATTACATGTAGGATTAACTTCAATAACTAGGTTGTTAAGAGTAGCTAAGATCGTAGTCTAATTCTATAGGTCTAGTTAAAGGGTTCTGGGATTGTAAGTCACTTCTCAGTCCTTGTTACAACCCCTAAGACATGCAATAATCTAAATCTAAATAATTACAAATGCAATGAATTACTTTAACTGAACTAACAATACTCAAACAAAGGACAATGTAAAAAACTCAATTAAATCATAAAATGAACAATGGGTTACTCCCTTAATCCCAAAGAAAAGTTTACACTACTAGTGACATAATTTCACAGTAATAGTTTATAAAAAAGAGTTATTACGGATCAGGAATATAAAATAAAAATAAAATAAAAAAATTCAATTGAACTTTACTGATGTCACAAGGGTGTGATGGTCGTTGTTTAAACTCGTCACAGCCATGTGATTCTAAGAAATTTCAGTATGCTATAGCTACAGTGTTTGCAACTACAATAACTTGCGATTTTTTTGGGGTGCAAACTTTCATCGTTGATTTCTCTCGATTCTGAACTCTTTCCTTTCTGAAATTTTGCATGTGTACTCTCCTCCCTTGGGCGAAGCTTTCCACTAAGTTTCGTAAGCTTCGTCCCCAGAGATGGTCTTTATGCCTCTTGGCAAGAGAACAAACCCTAGCGACGCTAGAACAAACCCAAGTGACGCTGATAGGGATTTCTCTCTCATATTTCCTCGTGAGCACGCAATTCTGTGATTCGATCCTCTCCTTCCCCTTTTAATTCGCTCCGCACTTTCAGATTTAGCTATTGAGTCATTGTTTCTTCTGATTTGATGTCAGAAAAATTGAGTCTTGTGGGCGGCAGAAGAATCAGAATCACAAGTGATGCTCGCAGTTCATTTCTCGTCACACTCACAATAAGTTTTTTTCAAAATTGCCCCTTGAGCTCTAAATTTCTTTTTGATTCCATTTTTTGTCGTTTATCCTCAGAAATTCATGGAAATAAGCATATTTTATATAAAAAAAATTAAAAAAAAGAAAATGTTGTAGATTCCGAAGCAATTGGTCAAATTTAATTCAAAAACAAGCAAAAGTCTAATAAAGATGACTCAAAAAAAAAATAAGTATATAAAATCACTATGAAAAAAATATGTAGAGCATCAAAAAGTCATACAACGTTGTTCAAATATGATATGCACAACGTCATTGTAGAGCATCACATGTATCATGTAGCGCATCACACATATCATTGTAGAGCACAACGTCTATGTTTCATTGACAAAGATGTCTGATCCATGTAACTTTATGTGGATCAGTGTGGTTTAGTTATAAGCTTGGTTCTATTAAGTACAAAAATAGGGATCATAATTGTGAAACTCCCTCTATCAATAACTGTCATGCAAACCTTTTCTTGATATTATACAGTGGTATAAAAATTGCTAATGCTTTTCTATGTATCATTTAAATGCATGGGTAGACAAGATACAACGAACCCATCATGGCCTTGTAAAAACCCTCACCTTCATAATCAAGGATCAATCATGCTCAACCTAAATTGTTTTGTGCTTTATTGCTCTATTTTGATCTATATTTAAGGTGTAACGAGGACATCAAGATATAAAGTGTGACTATCTGACAGTCAAAGTACATAAAGTCGTAACTAGTTACATGACAACTAGAATGTGAGGTTTCATATCTCCTAGTGTTTTGTGTGGTGGTGGTAAGACATGATTTCATTTTTTGGATGATAAACCTAAGTTGAGTATATATGCACAAACACAAAATACTAGCTCTAGCAATACCGATCAGTATCAAATGGCAGGTGCTAAACCTTACCAATCTGAGCAAATATTTGTTTGGACACATTATTTTAAATCTAGTTTGAGTATAGAATATTTGGAACAACTTTTAATTTCAACATGACCTATGATACACTTCTATATAGATATAGGTAAGTGCAAAATGACCCTTCTTTAAATATCTAGCCTAACCATTAATGAGCACTTAGTGTTGACCAAAGTTCTTCATGAACTTTACAAAGAATTTGTAGTTCATCAAAGCTGCTCAATTATTCTAGCACATTAGAACAATTATTAGTATAATGGTGATGCTTAAGACCCAAGGGCTGTTTTCATGCTAGTGTGTGATAGGTGGCTAACCTAAATACTGTAAATTGACTTGAAGTTTGTGCTAATACGTTTTGGCTGCTTTATCAATTTTTATTTTAGCAAAATGGACTCGTCATACATCATTCATCTCCTACCATTCAGGAAACATATTCTATGTGTAGCCAATAATAAAAAAAAAGGATCTTACTATTAAAACTAGCGATTTCAATCTAAGTCATTTTTTTATACTCCTTACATCATGCACAAGTTTATGGCCTTGTTTACAAAATTATTTTTCAAAAATTCTATCATTAAGCAAATATCAAAGCTGGACCTTTCTTTTCTAAATATGATACAGTATGCTGATTACCCTGTCGACTCTTCATTAACTTTGTAAAAACATAGATAATTATCATTAGTGTGCTTCAAAGTCAGCTATTGTCATTTTGGTAGGTACCATCATTTGCATTTGTGTAGAGTATTTTAAGATCAATTTAGATGATAGTGATGCTTGTCCGATTTCTTATGCTTCTAGAAATATCTCTTGAGATCATGGTGTATTTTGGATGTCACCAAAATGCTAATTATAGAATTATACCAATGCTAAATATTAAAAGAAATGAAATTCAATATAATGCAGAAATATCTCTTGAGATCATGGTGTATTTTGGTGTATTTGCCTTCAACATGACTTATAGGAATATGATATGGAACTACGCTTCGCCGGGGACCTTTTTGTTCTTTGTTCTTGTGCTTTTGGATGTTTTCATGCTATACCACTCCACATGTGTGGGGTTTTATAGATTTGTTCTACTTTGCGTGTGGTTTGCTTTGGTGATGATTAAGTTTTTAGATATTGAGACTATTTGTGATATCATGTACCCAGGATATGCGTAGGGGTTATAGGGGAAACTCTAGCGATTTTTTTTGGTGAATTAGGTGTTTTGAACCTATGTTTGTAACAACATGATGTATTTTTCTATTAATTTTTAATAAAGCTCCTTACTTGCATTTGGCAAAAAAAAAAAAAATGACAATCCAATAAATATAAATGAAAATTCAATTACTAAAGACAAATTTGAGCAACAAGGTTGATGCAAGTGATTCCTTATTGAAATTTGCGAAAGTATTGTGTCCACGTTCCAAATCCACAAGCAATCCTAGTGTATCGAGAGAGAGGAGAATTTTTTCTAATCCCCCTTCAACTTTTCCCATAATTTTCTTTTGTTTGTATTATTTTCTTCCTTTTTTATTTTCTTTATTTTTAATGTTGATTGTTGTTTTCTCTTTAAGTCGCAAGGTTTTTTAGACCTATAACCCTATCACTAGGTTTCTCTACATGATAGCTTAAATCAACCTCATCTTATGTAGTAAAGCCTCACAATGAGCATTGGGTGGTGTTCGAGAGAGGATACATAACACATGAATAGTGATGTGTGTTCGATCTAATGACTTTTAGGGTGGCTATGATTTGGTTATCAATAGTGAGCTATAGTCAATTGCAAAAATTGTAAAAATCTAATCAAACTAGTTATTTAGCTTGCTACCTTTTAAGTCACTAGAACTAACTTGTTCATGTACAAGCTGCTCTTATTCTTTCTCTTATTCATTAGAAATTTTCATTTATTAAATGGAACACTTAGAAGTTAGAAGAGAATAAGCTTAAAGCTTAAAACTATATTGTTTGCTGATTGTTCGTCTTCTTGAACTGAAAATCTAAAATTTAAAAATTATAAGTAAAACTTTGCAAACCATATGTAGGGATGTTTTCTTTGTGAGTATAAAAATAATCTTTTACTCACTTTAGATACATTTACTTTTGAAATTTCTTTAACTTTTGACCATCACTTTTATCATTTTTATATTGGTGTTATTGCATATTAGATAGATAATGATTTTCTTATACAAAAAAGAACTATTGCATTAAAGGTTTTCAATTATCTTACACTCCAAATTCCATAGTTAGACAAATTCATAGTATTTTATATTTTTATAACATACAAAATTTAATTAATTAGTTTCAATGATGCTAGTAATGATGATAGCTCAATTGATAAATTAAAGCGCAAAATGAATTTTATATTTTTATGATTTTTTTTATGTTTGTTGTTCCTGTAGATAAATGAAGGAATGTAGTTAGTGTAGTTACAATTTTATTGTCTAGAAATCAAGATCTTAAAGCAATATGTAAAACTTACGGAAATCATATAAGAAATTTAAATTTGATTAAAAAATAAATTGAAATTCCACTTATGGCATATTAACTATTTGCTTATAATTAAAAGATCCCTTATTTTGTAATGTAAGTATACTTTCTACAAATAATAAAGGAAAACATTTAGTAGAAAGCAAAGTTATTGCATAATATTTTAGATTTTTTTTTTATAAAAAAACTACTGCTCTAACTGTCAAATGTTTATTATCCTACTTGTTTAATTAGTGAAATTTTTTATACATATGCAAATGATAAAAATATTTTTGAAGTAAGTTTAGACATAGAAACAAAATTTAATAAATATTAGAAAATTTTATCTCTTTTATATTGTTTAGTTGCTATTATGGATCTTAAACTTAAATTAGGTGTAAATATTTTGTCTGATAAATATTATAAAAATATGGAACTTGATAGGGTTAATGAGAAAAAAAAACAAAATTTTTTTTTGTAGTAGTTGAAATGTATAATGTTTATAATTTGAAATTTGAAAATCAACTTCCTCAACACCTTATGTATTGGCAATAGAAATATTATTAGTAGTATACAACTATACATTTTATTGTAAGTAAAAACACTTAAAAACGAATATTTCTTATAGTTTTAATGAACTAACATTTTACTTAAAGATAATCATATTTGTATATTTACCAAAGATCTAATTAAAATTTTTGATATTTTATTATAATGGAGATCACAAGAAAAATCCTACCCTTGGTCTCATTTATATCACGTGATCTATTAATTTCTTTGGTTTCTACACGAGCATCAAAGTCATGTTTTAGTGGACGAGACAAGGTACTGGTGGAGAAATAGAGTCAAATGAATGAAAAAAAAGTGATGATCTTCATTTGTGTTAAAGATTGGTTGGATGCTAAACATTATCTATCAAATAAAGGGGGTGAGGTTCATTAACCTCATCGGAGACGATCAAGAAGGTTTATAAAGTGCCAACATAAGCGATTATACATAAATCTGACAACTCTCTTATTTTGAAAAATGCTCTTTCATTTGATGCCTCCTTTTCCTCTTTATGCATGTATCTTTTGAAACATGTTCTTTTTTTCGTTGCTTTGTTTTGGGATTGAATCAAAGAAACATATGCTTAAAAATTTGCCAAGTGCCCGTCAACAATCATCAAAGTCAGTTTGAACTACTCAAAAAATATAAATGGAATGACTAAGTCTATAACTGATAGTACTTCCATACTGCTTGTGTTCAGATTGATATGCACAAACTGGCAAGTAAACTGATCGACCTATAAAAATTTATGTTATGTTTCAAGTTTTGAAGCAATTGAAGAATGATTAGCCGGCAGTTGATTCACTAATTGGATGGTTACTGTTGTACTTGAGGGTGCGAGGGTTGTCGCTCTGTTCAACTTAATTTAGTCAAATTTGTTTGAACTAAAAAACACTTTTATGATTTTTTTTGTTAAGCAATTAATGTAACCAAAGTTTTCTGAACAGGAAAATAATGATTGTTATTTTTAAGTAATTATCAGTTACCACTAAATATATGTAATATAAATATGAAAAGTATGAAAGATTTTTTTTTTTTTTGGTTTCGTTTGCTTTGCACTTTTAAAGTTTGAACAAAAAACTAAAACTAAATTGTGAGTTTCCTTACTAAACCAAACTGCACCATTTATGGGAGAAGAAATTAATAATTTGTTTTAGCTTCTTTTCTTTGCTATTTTTCAGTTTCAACACATGCATTCACGCTCATTATTTATGTTCTTACCAATGCCGGAGTCATCTTGTCTTCTGCTGTTGCCTTTGCTCAAGTGATTAGTTGTTTCCTGTCACATTGTTTCCCCTCATGAAGAATTCCTTAACAGCGTAGTTTTATGAATCTTTTGCTGCCTCCAGTGTTTAATTGTGGCATATTCTCTCGACTCTTGCATTATAGCGTTAATTTTCTTTTCTTATTAGTGATTATTTTATATCAATTCCTTCTTTGTAAATCGACCTTCGCAACATAATCCCAGCATTTCAATCCAGTGATATATGCATTATTTGGTCCTACGAAGAATACTATTAGCAATACTCTCACCACCCACCTGAATCTTGTATGAATTATCTTGATTCAATTGTGGACTACTAAATTTCTTCCTTGTTTAAATTCAGTTGCTTGCTTGAAAGGGGAACAAAAAATCCGTAAGCCATGGTGGGCCCCTGCATGCTTATCAGTGGTGTTTGTGAGGGTAGCAAGACACAATAGGCAATCCCGTGTCGTCTCTTTGAAGTTGGAAACGTAAGCCTTCAGATGGATTCGAAGAGCTGCTTTTGTTTTCTCTTGTAAAAAAGTTCCGCAAATGACATAAATCATGGTCGTCTTTTCGAGGGAAAAGTTGAAGATCTAGTATCCTAGATGTTTATCCTTGTTCAATTATGTGTCTGTGATTATCTAGTTCTACTAGTAGTTTCTGTGTCTTCAATCCGGAGTTTGCAGTGTGATAAAGCGTTCAAAAAACTGGGAGTTAATATAGTTATGGAAGATATGTTACACTTATGCTTGTGTTACTTTTTAAAAAATTAAGTTATATCTTTTCTCTAGACAGAGATGTATCCATAAGTAGGTACCGGTTAAGTCAAATGAACTATTCTGTTAAAAGAGAAGGTCAATTCAAAAATGTACCATGGTTAATAGCATGATTGGTTTGGTAAGAAATATGTAATAAATTTAATGATAGTGGATGGTTTTGTTGCCCTGTTTATTAGTAAGCATAATTTCTATTTTCTTCAAAAAGCAACGGTTTTGAAGTGATTTTCGTTTGTGCAGAGAGACTAGACAGAACGACTCATTTAGCTTTTTTCCATAGGAGATTGAAAGTAAAGTGTTGTGTAAAAGTTAGTCTAGCATGAGAAATTTGTTAGTCCCATGCAAAGGAGTGTGGTCAGTAGTTGCTTGAGAGATAGTAGGCCTTCAGTATTTGTTGTTACTGCCATTAATGACGAATACAGTAGTTGCAAACATAATATCTTGATTGTTGAAGTAGTTGTTTAGAAGATATTCTCGAGGTTTGAGGATTGTTAGCCGGCTGTATGCTCAAGTTTAAAGTATTGCTGAAAGGCCATTAACGATGCTAGGAATATCTTAATGTTGAGCTTTTTATCAAAGATTGACATGTTTATCATGATTATGCTAAGGATCTCATTATCCTCATGTTGTTGTGCAAGTTGATGGAGTGGTCAGATGGGTCCTCATCAGGATGTATTCAAAGCAACTAGATTTAAGTAAACATAATTCAACAGAGGCTCACTTTAACGTTGTGACTCATACATAACAATGTGTTGCTGGGCTCCCTTGACACATTACCTCCTCATTTAGGGCACGTGTCTCTTCTTTCTGGATTTGAAACCGAAACAAGTTTGGGATTTGGGGCTTGGCAAAGATTGGAGCAGTGATCTCCATGTAGGTTTGTGTCATCGTCGCCGCTGCCTCCAGCAGTGGTGTAGAATGGGAGCGTGAAGCGGGTGCTGACACTTTCCACCTCTAGCTCACCTTGTTGTTGTCGACGCTCTCTGCCTCGACTTTGTCCAACGTCCGGAAGCCATTGTCGCCGGTGTTGTAACTCACAGGCGGTTGTAGTAGCGATGGACGTGGAGAGATCTCTGCATGATGGCGCCTACGTGCTCTTCTTTCTTTTTCTTCTCTACATGCCCCCCGCCATCGAGAGAACGGGAAACTTCGGCGGCTGAGAGGAGAAGAGAAGGGAGGAGAGATGAGAAGAGGAGCTAGCTCGGCAACTGAGAGGGTAAGGGAAAGGAGGAGAGGAGAGAAGAGAATGCACAGTCCAAGTTCGACGGCTAAGAGAAGGGAAAGGAGACTTTGGTGACTAGAGAGGAGAGGTGAGAAGACGCAACTCGGCAGTTGGAGAAAGAAGAGGAGTAGACCTGACAATTCGGATTAGCGGATCATAAATGGATCGTGTCAGTTGTGACCTGTGATCCGATTAAACTAACTCGAACATGACCTGTTTAATTCATTGGGTCAATCTGTCTAACACGAACATGACCCGAATATAATCGGGTCAACCCGACATGACCCGATTAACCCGTTTATCATTTATATTTTAAATATAAATAATAAATTGATAAAAAAATTATTTAAATTAATAAAATTTTAAGCTTATATGTGAGCCAAAATTTGGGTTAAAAGATAATTAGAAGATATTTGGACTTATGGGCTAGTAATGAGAGTTAGATGAGCCTATATTTAAATTTTTTTTATATATAAATATATAATGTAATCGAGTTAAGCGGGTCAACCTGTTTATAACCTGACACGACTTGATTATTTTCGGGTCATAAATGGGTTGACCTGTTTATGACCCAAACACAATTATGGCTGATCTGAACTCGCCTAACTTCGTGTTGAGTCGGGTTGAGTTAACGGATTGGGTCAAATTTTGCCAGGTCTAGGAAGGAGACGAGAGAAAAAAAAAAAAACATTGTCATCTTCTCGAGGGACCCGTTGAACTTAGCTTTAAGCGGGCCCCACTTAGAAAACGCAGCCGTATTTTGGGACATGCCTAATTGTACGTCCATTCCTTGGTTTCCCCATTTCATGAAGATTTTCACTTTGAAATTTACTCTCTCCCATTCCCCTTCTTATTGGACTGCACTAAGTCAGGATCCTATCCTCATTATTCCCCTTCCTATCTTCTCCACTTTATCTTCCATCCTCTCGCTACCCTAGATGGCTCCACCTTAGGCCATGGTCCCTTTTCCCTTTCATCCAACCCGATAGCTAACATGCTTCTGTCCTATGTTAGCTCCACTCTTGCCTTAGTTTCTGAGTCTAGACATTTCCAATTACTGCTTCCTGAATATCTCTAACAAGGTTGCTATGATTTTGGCAGTAAAAAGTGCAAAATGCAAATGCTCAAGCACTGTGCATGGTCTTAGTGCTAAGAATAGGACTATTTCATATCTCTCTCTTGATCCATATTTTATCTACCTTGGAATTGTCTAGACTATCCGACAATAAGAACAAAAGCTATCGTGACCCCTTGTGAGTTACATATTGGATGATGGTATCACTAAGTTGCTGCAGGATTTAGGAAGGAGATGATATAAGTCCCATTTTCCTACCTTGTGAGTTACATGAGGTATCTTATTGTCACGCCCTGAATTACGATAATATTTTTTTTGTGAATTTTCACGTGAGTCAACGCTTGACTCGAGTCCAAATATGTCAACACAACTGGTACAACGGTCGGAACCACTGGATTGGGCGTGACTGGCGGAGTCGATTCCTCGAACCGACTCCCAGCCCGACTATGGACTCTACAAGGATCGCTGCTGTTCCAACACGGTCCAGATCAACGCTCGCGATTTACCGAGTGCCGGTATCGCTGAGTCGAACTGGGTTCACCCGAACCCGAAATAGACGCACCCGTGACCGACCGCGTTGGATGGGGTCCACAATGGTTTCCGAGCACGCACGCGTGCCGGGGAGAGAACCACAGGGGAGTAACCAACTCACCCACACGTCTACGGATCTAGCCGGTGCCCGGCGATCGTAGATGGTCGTCCACACGGCGCTGCGCACCAGTGACGTGTAAGATTGACTCAGCGTCGCACGCCGATGACGGAGAGGAGCCGGTCGGTACCTTCGTTCGCACACCGGCGAGGAGGAGAACCCATTCGAGAGATTGCCACACGCGCGTACACGTTGACGACGAACGGGCGGCCATTCGTGCACACCTCGTGTGCGTCCGCTGGCTGGCAGGAGAGCCGGCCGACCACCTCACTCGCGTGAGGAACTCGAGGAGGAAGAAAGAGCCGCCACGGCGGCCGGCGGCAACAGGAGGACTACCAGGCGGCAGAGAGTACGGAAGAGGAGTCGCACGCGACAAAAGGAGTCGACGGCGTTCATCCGCTTGCACTCAGAACAGGGGCAACGGCTGCTCCCAAGGTTGACGACGACGAGGCGAAGCTGCACTTCGACAACGGCTCCGAAGCTAGAAACGTCGCACGCAGGTGACGGGAAGGAACTCGAAGCTCGCACGCAGGCGAGAGCTGGCTCCGGTAGTTCTTGCACGCAGGCGAGCCTGCAGCCAGGGAAGGAGAGGGAAGGGCTCGCCGGAGGAGCGAGAGAAGGCAACGCGCCACATACATACACCGTCGGAGCCGGAGAGGAAGGAACCCGTCGGGAGCCGCGAGCTCGACCAAGGAGAAAGCCGTAAATAGGGAGGCTAGAAGGTACCTCGGCGATCACAATGGTCACCGGCTCCTTCTAGTCGGAGAAGTTGATGTCGGCAACGCCTTCCGAGGCGGTTTGAACGTGGACGACGGTAGCTGCGGCGGCAGACGTGGTGGTGAAGACGACGAAGCACGGAGAAGTGGAGGACGAAGCTCTCCGGGGCGTCCCGACCACCCGCCCACACCACCGGAACACCAGGAAAGCTTCGCCGACGATCATCCGAGGAGGGAGGCCGACGATCGGCGGAGAGGGGAGCGGGGAGAGACGTCGTTAACGAGCCGACGACGCCTCGTCGCGCTCGTTTTCTTCGTTCACCCACCCCGCAGCCGCCCCCACGACTCGCACGGAGTTCGAGGCCAGCCACATCCCATCGCCCACGCGCCCACGTCACGCGAGGAATTCACGTGCAGGAAACGCCCGTTGGCGTTTCGGATCCAGGGGACGCCCGAGTGGCCCCGCTGACCCTGTCAGCTTGAAGACTTTTATTGGGCTGGGCTGGGTTTGGGCTGCGCCCAAATTCCGGCCTACAGGCCTAACATTCTCCCCCTCTGGAGCGAGTTGCCGTCCTCGGTGACTCTAAATAATGTCGGATCTCGTTTCCAAACTGCCACAGCTCGGACGCCTTATACCATGTAGCTTCTTCCATTGAAGAACCTTCCCACCGAACGAGGAATTTTGTTCATCGGTTTATCCTGCTATGTCCCAAAACTCGGTGATCTAGGATCCTTCCGATCCTTTGGTCGAACTCCGTTCGAACTGTCGGAGGCGCACGAAGTGACTGTGACCAAGTTGGATCCCCTGGATCCTTATGAAACCTTTTTAGGAGACTCACATGGACTGTTGGATGCAGCTTCATCCCGACGACGACGATTTTGCATAATGTTGCATTTGTCTAGCTGCTAGCTCAATGCTGTCCCTAGTCTCCTGGAGCGACTCCACTCGCTCGCGAGTTACTCGTAGAACCGCAGGACATCTCCACTCGGAGGTCCTCATCACGATATTAGCTGAAGTTAGGGACTGTCTCCCTAACACAAGCTCAAAGGGGTTGTGCCCCATAGATGGTGATCTGTGGAGATTGTAGGCAAATTGAGCCAAATCGATCCACTTCACTCAATCCTTTGACTCGCAGTCACAAAAATAACGGAGGTAGTCCTCCACGAGGGTATTCACCTACTCCATCTGTCCCCATACTATCGTCGGGATGTACCCGACTTGATCTACTGAACCAATTTTTGATACCTCTTACCGAAAGTATCTGCTGTTTTTATCCTCGTAAGGAGATCTCCTTCCACTCTGGAGATTGCAAAGCGAACTAAGGCGTTTAGTTTACTCAGTGCATCAAGCACTACATTAGCCTTTCCAGGCTTGTGTTCCCACCGGAACTGGAATTCTGCTAGGAATTCCTGTCATCTTGCTTGTTTTGCTGACAAATTCTCTTACGTGGTGAAACAAATGTCCACCACATTATCGGTTCTCACCCCGAAGGTGTTACCCAGGAGATAAACTTCCCATATTCGGAGGTATTGTACCACTGTCACCATCTCTTTTCCATGCGCAAAGTATCTCTGTTCTACCTCACTTAGCTTTCGACTATCGAAAGCTACAGGATGCCCATCCTGTATCAACACATCATCTATCGTTTGATCCGAAGTGTCGGATCTCCTTGGTGCAACCCTACAGCTAAGGCGTTCGCCGACAAGGGCACTCCCTGGGAGTCCCTCTTCTTTCCCTAAGACCTCGGGGTCTACTGCACCAACTGACCTCACTTGGTCCTGTGCTAGAGACATTTTAAGTCAAACTCTATTAGCCGTTCGTCGTCCTCGACGAATCTTTTGGTGCGGCTCGACTCGCACTCGAAATTTCAACTGAATTGTAGGGAGGGTTCTACAATACCTGCGATCGAATTGGATCGCATAATTCTCAGAGAGATTCGTCCAACTGGGTAGTGCCTAAGTCTCCTCCTTTTCGAAAGCGTCCCATACCACCTCCGTCAAAAAGTAACTTAACTCGCTCCAATTACTCTTTGTCCCTGAGTCTTCCCCCTCATAAAGGCGTCCCTTTATGATGAGAAACCCAGCTCAGACTGATTTCAAGGATTTTTTCCTTGCTGTCCTCCCAAGCTTCCCCCACGTAGAGGCGTCCCCCTATGCGAAGTTGGCTCAGTTGGACCAAGAAGAGGGATCTTTTTTGTTTTAGTTGAACACTGTCCACTCTCCTTGTCCCCAAATAGCAGTTTTAAAGTCTGCCAACTTTTTTTCCCCAAATAGCAGTTTTGAAGTATGCTAACTTTTCCTCAAATACCGTGGAGCAACGCACCCCTCCGAAATGGGAAGCTCCAGGACGTGTCCCACGTCTTCGCGCCCACTCCCACGACGCACGCGTACCCCATTGGTTAATGGGGTCGGATCCGGGTTTGGGCAACGCCCGATCCCGTACCCCGACCCGAATAACCGGAGCGCTCAAGTAGACTGTGGGCCGAAATGTGGGTCGTCGCACGGCGGTCTCTTGGCCGGAATCGGCCGTGGTCGACGCTATCGAAGCTGTTGTAGCGCGCTTCAGCATCGCAGCCTCTGCCTGGGATGCCTCTAGCTCCTTGGTGAGTCGAGTCACTAGAACTACGAGGCGCTCGTTGGAGACGAGCAGTGTGGAGATGATCTCCACTGTGAAGCGGGGATCCAAAACCCCATCTCTAACCACGTCCTTGAGAGACAATGGTTTGCTATCCGTCGACGACGCCATCCGCACACAAGCAGGAAAGTCAGTCGACATGCACGTACGACGCTCGTACGGGTTGGAACGTGTAGAAAACCTGGCTCTGATACCAAGCTGTCACGCCCTGAATTACGGTAATATTTTTTGTGGATTTCCACGTGAGTCAACGCTTGACTCGAGTCCAAATACGTCAATGCAACTGTCACAACGGTCGGAACCACTGGATTGGGCGCGACTGGCGGAGTCGATTCCTTGAACCGACTCCCAGCCCGACTATGGACTCAACAAGGATCGCTGTCGTTCCAACACGGTCCAGATCAATGCTCGCGATTTACCGAGTGCCGGTATCGCTGAGTCGAACCGGGTTCACCTGAATCCGAAATAGACGCACCCATGACCGACCGCGTTGGAAGGGGTCCACAATGGTTTCCGAGCACGCACGCGTGCCGGGGAGAGAACCACAAGGGAGTAACCAACTCACCCACACGTCTATGGATCTAGCTGGTGCCCGCCGATCGTAGACGATCGTCCACACGGCGCTGCGCGCCAGTGACGTGTAAGATCAACTCGGCGTCGCATGCCGAAGACGGAGAGGACCCGGTCGGTACCTTCGTTCGCACACCGGCGAGGAGGAGAACCCGATCGAGAGATTGCCACACGCGCGTACGCGTTGACGACGAACAGGCGGTCATTCGTGCACGCCTCGTGTGAGTCCGCTGGCTGGTAGGAGAGCCGGCCAACCACCTCACTCGTGTGAGGAACTCGAGGAGGAAGAAAGAGCCGCCTCGGCGGCCGGCGGCGCCAGGAGGACTGCCAGGTGGTAGAGAGCACGGAAGAGGAGTCGCACGCGCTGGAGACCCACTGGAGGAGAACCGTAAGTCGACGACGAAAGGAGTCGATGCGTCCGTCCACTTGCACTCAGAATAGGGGTGACGACTGCTCCCAAGGTTGACGACGACGATGCGAAGTTGCACTTCGACGACGGCTCCGAAGCTAGAAACGCTGCACGTAGGCGACGGGAAGGAACCCAAAGCTCGCACGCAGGCGAGAGCTGGCTCCGGCAGTTCTCGCATGCAGGCGAGCCGGCAGCCAGGGAAGGAGAGGTGTCAGGCCTGGGTCAGGCCGGTTCGGCCCAACCCAAGCCCAGGCTCATTACATGGAGAAGCCCACTGCTGAGAAGGAAAACCCGGTCAACAATCAATGTTGACCCGGAAAAGGAGGTGCGGCGGCACCCTCTTCGCACGATGCGACGAGTTCGACGCGGCGAACGCACGCGGCGGAAACGGACGAGCGCGAGCTTCGTCGTCAGCAGACGACGCGGACTCGCCAGACGAACCAGAGGAGACGCCGTCGATGCGGGGATCTCGGCGCCCGGACGGAGTCTTCGGAGGAAGACTCGGACGGCAGAAGAGGCAAAGCTTCGGATGACGCAGACGACGGCGAAATCGGCGAAAGATTCGGACGCGGAAGCTGGTAACGAGGGCGGCGACCGAGCTGGGGCGACGACGCCAGGCGCCAGACGAAGTAAAGGCGAGACGGCTTCGGATCTTCCGGACGCGTGCGGAGCAGAGCATCGCGGAAGACTCGGACAGAGGCAGCTTCCTCTATAAAGGAAGCGTCGAGGCGGCAGCGATCGGGGTGTGCGCGGAGGCGACACCACGGGAGAAGGAGCGCGCGACGGAAAGCGGCTCCTTCCCGGCGGGTCGGGGAGGACGCCCCTCCAGGGCGAGAGCCCTTTACCAACGGTGAGATTGAACGAGCCGGCGACGACGAGCGTCGAGGCGAGAGAATCCGGCGAGCGGAAACTGGAAACAGAGGGAGCAACGTGAGGACGAGAGAGAAGAGAGAGGAGGGTTTTTGTAACTCTGATTTACGAAGAAATAGAGTGAAGCTTTTCCCTTCTCCCCGTGCTTCTTCTCCGACGTGGTTCCGTATCTTCCGGCGAGATCTCGGTTACGGTGATCTCCCCTGTTTCCGACGACTTCGGCGACCGTCGGTTGGCAGGCGGCCGGCGACGGACTAGACGAGAAGGCAGGCGGCCTGCCAGTTGGTGCCAGTCTTCTCCGGATAGGCGGCGAGATCGCGGCGACGCTCGGCAGAAAACGAACGCGAACGCAGCGTTCGCGAGGACGAAGACGACGAAGCGCGGCTGACGCAAGCAGACGTCAGCGAGGAAGAAGTCAAAATTGGCGGCGCGAATTCGAAATCGAAATCGATTTCGCGTGCCGACGTCAGCGTGACGTCATCTGGAGAACGAGTTCGCGGCGAAGGATTTAATCGTCGGCTGACGTCAGCGTGACGTCAGCACGAACGATTCGGTTGCCGAGTTGGAACAGTGAAATTCGATTAAATTGATAGTAATTTTGACTTGCGGTCAAAATTAGAAGAGGAGGTATTTTGATTTCCTGATTTGGGAATTAGGGTTAGGGTTTTCCAATCCTTTCCTTGAGTGAATTATAATTTGGGGGAAAAAAGGTGAGCGGGAACTAGGGTTTTGAAATTGGGGACGAAATTTGGTTCGGAAACCCTAGCGCGATCACGTTCCGGTGTTCCGCCGGACGGCTCTGAGACAACGGATAAGCGTTGTTTTTGGACCGTTCCGACCGGGGCGTGACAAGAGGGAAGGGCTCGCCGGATTAGCGAGAGAAGGCAACGCGCCACATACATACACCGTCGGAGCCGGAGAGGAAGGAACCCGTCGGGAGCCGCAAGCTCGACCGGGGAGAAAGCCGTAAATAGGGAGGCTAGAAGGTATCTCGGCGATCACAATGGCCGCCAGCTCCTTCTAGTCGAAGAAGTTGATGCCGGCAACGCCTTCCGAGGCGGTTTGAACACGGACGACGGTAGCTGCTACGGCGGACACGGTGAAGACGACGAAGCACGGAGAAGTGGAGGACGAAGCTCTCCGGGGCGTCCCGACCACCCGCCCACACCACCGGAACACCAGGAAAGCTTCGCCGACAATCGTCCGAGGAGGGAGGCCGATGATCGGCGGAGAAGGGAGCGGGGAGAGATGTCGTTAACGAGTCGACGATGCCTCGTCGCGCTCGTTTTTCTTCGTTCACCCACCCCGCAGCCGCCCCCACGACCCGCACGGAGTCCGAGGCTAGCCACGTCCCATCTCCCACCCGCCCACGTCACGCGAGGAATTCGTGTGCAGGAAACGCCCGTTGGCGTTTCGGATCCAGGCGACGCCCGAGTGGCCCCGCTGACCCGGTCAGCTTGAAAACTTTTATTGGGCTGGGCTGGGTTTGGGCCGCGCCCAAATTCCGGCCTACAGGCCTAACACTTATTACCCTAGCAATTTTGTTCTATTGATATTTAGGTAATTGTTATTGACCATCAAGTGATTCATGTTATTCTTTGGGAGAAATCTCTAGGGATTTTTTTTTATATTTTATGATAGTCCTATTATTTCTTTACATAATTGGATGTAGTCAAATTTAGTTAATACTGGTTTTACTAATATCTGTTGATTAATCTATGGTGAATTCATCCAATCTATGGTGATTTCAATGGATGAATGTGAGATGAAGCATTTCTTTCCTTCCACTTTCACTATTTAGTTTTTGAACATTCATTAACAATATTGACCTGATTGACCTTGGCTCTCTCAACTCCTCTTTCACTTGGTCCAACAATTATAAATGTGAGGATAAGTTCCTCTATATGATTGATAGAGTTCTTGTCATAACCGAATGGTTAGCTCTTCAGCAAAACTTGAACTCCTATCGTCATCATAACACACCTTTAATATAAGGATTACTTCACTCTCGAATCAATAGGTTTATTGAAAAAACATAGAATTTTAAAATCTAAAATGGTGGACGCTTTGCTAAGTACAAATGGCTTAAGGCTAGGGATGTTAAGACTAATTTCTTCTATAAAGTTGTTGCTAATAGATCCCACTAAAATCAAATCCTTGCTAAGTACATGGCTTAAGGCTAGGGATGTTAAGACTAATTTCTTCTATAAAGTTGATGCTAATATATCCCACTAAAATCAAATCCTTTATATCTATGATAACTATAGTAAGCTCCTTCATTTTGACCATGCCTACTTGGTTCTCCATTACCACTCTCTTTGAAACCACAACTCGCCTTACTATTCCAATCTACTCTTGTCTTGCCTTAGCTCCCTAACAGTTTGGCCTCGTCATATATCACAAGATGACCTTAAATCTTGCAAGGTTACAGTTCATGTCCTCGTCATATATCACAAGATCACAGGTCTCTCCATAAATAACTCCAAATTGACTATCTGCATTCCTAGATCCTTTCCTCATCACAGAGCAATAATAAACTCCAGCAAAATAAGGTCAATAGGAATTAATAAGGAAAAGGAGAGAGAATGACGCGTTTAAATTTGAAGAGAACACAGTTGAGTAAGCCAATTCCAAATACGCATTGTGAAAGAACAATCTAAGAGTAGACCCAAAAATAAACAATAGATCAAACCGTACATTTAGATTTGTTGTGACTACTTTTAAGTGACAAAAGATGTATGCTGACATGATGGCAAAATCGAAGGAGAGATCACAGAAGCTACAAACACATTAAATAAGCATCACTCCATGATTTTATCATAGCTTCACCTCCACATCTACACCAGCCGGAAGGTCAAGCTGCATCAGCGAGTCAATCGTTTGGGCGGTTGGATACAAGATATCAATCAGCCGTTGGTGGGTGCGAATCTCAAAGTGAAAACGAGAGTCCTTGTGAACGTGGGGTGACTTGAGAACACAATAGACTCTCCTTTTTGTTGGAAGGGGAACAGGACCCATGGTCTTCGCATTGGTTGTCCGAGCAGCTTCTAAGATCTGCTTGCATGAGTCCTCGATTAATTCCACCCAGTAGGATCTCAGTTTGATTCTTATTTTCTGCTTTGGTGCCATCTGATAACAAAAGTAGATTCACAGAAAAACAGAACGTTAGGAACAAACAAGTACTTCAAACATCCTCCAACCACTGTTTCCTGAAGTTGGAAACAGGGTGACAGACGTCTTTCTTGGATCCCATTTCTTCAAATGATTTATGTTCCAACGTTCCAACAAAATGTAGCAAACTTATTAGATTTAGATCAATATACATAATGGATGACTGAAGTGTAATAAGCTTTAAGAAAGTTACACAAATTTAGACATTAAAGACAACAAAGGCAGCCACAAATATTTGCCAGCAAACCTACTGGCATAAAGAGAACTAACGGACAAGCAGATGATATATACAATATTTTCCAGATAAGAAGCAAAGTACTGAAGTAGATCATGCCATTCCATCTGGAAAGAATGTTCAACATTAAACACAGGAAAGTTGTGAAAAACGAAGGTTGTGGTGCCACAATAAACCATCAATAAAAAAATGCAATGAAAATCAGAAGAGCAAATTTGTGATATCTTGATCTCAAGAGAAAAACATCTAAGTTACATGAAACATGCACCTTTGTCTTAAGGAGAAAATGTGTGCATTCATGTAGTTGTTCTTGGTTAATTCCTACTGTTAAGAAGATAAACTTGAATTAAATTCTATCCACCGTTTCGGATGAAGCAAGTGACACCTCCGTCAACTCAACAAACATTTTGAAACTCTTGGATTCTATTTTGTATTTATTCCTATAATTAATTAAAGGGAGATGAAAAGCTGATTTCCTCCCTATACAAACCTTTGTATGCCTCTAGTTTGAATTAATCAATCGAATAGAGAAGCATTTTATTTTCTATCTTCTCCTCTTGCCAAGCCTTCTCTCGGTTGTGTGCATGTGAGGAAAGTGATCCAGTTTCTAACAAATTGGTATCAGAGCGAGCTCGATCAAGAGTATGCTGCTGGAGCTCTGTTACTACCACCACTATAAAGCAAGGTTAGAAATACTCGCCGGAGTATGCTGGAGCTGTGTTCTTGGTTAATCCCTACTTCAGACGTTATTTCTGATAGAATTTATCATAGTCTAAGTTAAATACAATTAGACTTAAGCTCAATCTGTTGAGCATGATCAGTTTTCAGTGCAATCTAGAACTCTGAAAAAACATAAAATTTAGCAATCCATCTCGCAAAAGAAAAAAAAATGACTGGAAAGCCTTGTGCCAGCCATACAAGTTTGGCAAGCAAGACATAGTTTCAGTATGGAGAATGCTATACTGTACAGTAGTTTTCACTTTTTTTAGCTAAAACTTAAGAGAAACAAATTCACAAGTCCATGTTCTTCCTAATTGAAAGCCATAGGTAGTTTAGAAGCTTGTGTTAGTTTAAGTCTGATAGAAGTAAATTTTTCAGTTTCATTTTTTCCCTGCCAAAGCATATAGAAGTCCTGCTGTTTATCTATCTTCTCACATGCGGTTCTTTCTTCTATACTATGCTAAACAATCTTCATCCATATCCTAGTACTCCTGGTTTGTGTTCAGAGTCTTTTCTCAGGAACCATATTTAATCTCAGAAAAATACAACCTAAATCTTACTTCTACAGGATCTTGGATTTTCAAGTGCAACCTTAAAATCAAAACGTTTAGAGCAAAAGAAGAAAGAAGGCTTTACATGTACATAGTCCCTGTATTCACAGAGAAGTAAATAGAAATTAATTTCTTATGAAGAACATTAATAAACCTTCTTAACCAAGGCCAAAATTAGTACTTCACTGTACCACCTCTTTATAGGAAAGCTCAGAGTTAGATAAGAATACATCATATTTTTATATTCCTTTAGTAGTCAGAGAAGTAAATAGAAATTAATTTCTTATGAAGAACATTAATAAACCTTGTTAACCAAGGCCAAAATTAGTACTTCACTGTACCACTTCTTTATAGGAAAGCTCAGAGTTAGATAAGAATACATCATATTTTTATATTCCTTCAGTAGTAAGGGTCATTTACTAAAAGCACAAAACATATCTTTTTCACCTTTGGGAACTCCCTACCCAAGTAGGGCAGGAAAAAGCATTGATTTTCCATAAACAGATATGGAGATTCAAATTTCTTATTTTCTTGAGTTGGAGTAGGACAAAATAAACCAAGGTCAAGTCTTATAGTATTTTGCATGCTGATTTTAATTCAAAACTAGCATTAGCATACCACTGGTCAAAATTCTAGTCATTCTAAAGCAGTAGCAAAAATGGGTAGCAATCTTCCTATGGCCAAGTCTTATAGAAGTATAGGTTTGCTTTCTCTAGATAGTTGTCTTTTTCTGTTCGTCTATGGTGATCGCCATAATATGAGAACTTATTTATAAAGTCCCAACATTTTCTTGAAAATGTAGAATAAACACTGGATTTATAAAACACTAGAACCAAATGCCCTTCATGTTACTGAGTAAGATTAATGCCGTGTACACCTCACAAATACCTTCAATGCGAAATGATGTTCCAGTAACTTTTTACTAATTCTCCTTGCCAAAGCTAAAACGCAGTCAATAAGATGACTAAAACGTTACCAGGCATTACACTCCACACCTTAAACCAAAATCCAGTATACAAACTTAGCAAAGGCAGGCCAGTAGAATACCTTATCGGCATCAGCCACGACATCGAGAGAAGGGGCGGCAACGACAGAATCCTCGGCCTGGAAAAGAAGAAAATTTCGTAGTCCAGCTCAACGCATTAAGCTTCATCCACGAACAGGGAATGGGAAAACTACCTCAACGGCGCCCGAAGCAGCCGCTGCGGCCGCGAAGGGGGCGTGGGAGGGCGGAAAAGTTCGAGAGCGCAGGGCGACGGTAGTGTTGGAGCACTGGGGAGAGAAGGAGAGGGGTTTGGAGCGGGGAGAGAGGGAGACGTGGTTGGAGAGGGAGAGGAAGGAGAGCGTCGCGTATAGTGAGGAAGAGGAGGCCATTTGTTGCAGCGGGCGCTCGCTGGGCCGGCTGTGCAGCCTCCCCTTGCCTTATCTCGCGTTATCCGCAACGAGCTCATTGGCACGTGCGGAACGCCTGATCTCGCTTCACTGAACAAGATATTGCTAAGGTAATTCATTTTTAATGTTAGTCTAATCTTTTTAAATATAATATTTAATATTATTACAAAAAGCTAAATTAATAAAAAAAACTTTAATCAATTTTACAAACTACGGACAATAGTTATAGAACTATGCAAGTGGGCAAACTTAAAATACTAGGGAAAATATAATTATTTCTAATTTACATTCACTATGATATGATTAAGGGATGAAGACTTGTGTCAACCCAATTGAATGTCATAGCAAAAATTAAAACATTAAAAAAATTTCTAATTTAGTTTAATTTTAAATTAATTATTTTTATTTTTAACATTGGCTATTAATGGGGAATACTATGTAGCCATCCAATTTAATCGTTTGGAATTTTGCCTATAAAAGACAATAAACCCTTAAGCAAAAAGTCATCAACCCATAGCCGTCACATCTCCCTATGGCTCTTCTGTTTTTTGTTTTGTTTGATGTTTTGCTCCTCAATGTCGGAAGGATGTCGGATTAATCTTTCCACGGTAGTGCCCTATTCGTTGTATCCTAAGATATTCAATCTAGAATAAATTCACATAAGAGCCTGGATTTTCATTGAATTAGCTTCAACATTTCTCTGGTTCTATATTCTAAAACTTCTTTTTTTTACATTAATTATTTGCATACTATTGGTTTAGTTTCGCAAATTTAAAATTGCATGAGTACTTTTCCTACCACTAGCGCCCTCCTTAGGGCACTCTTTGTTCTCTATCAACCATCAACATGCACTCATATTATCTATAGCTCAATTATATGTGTATAATATGTGTATGTATGTGCACATTAGTATGTATGTATGTATGCATTATCAAAAACTTGATTTGTGGTCATTTCTTATTAAGTTAATTGAATACTTAGTCAACATAATGATTGATCTTACTAATGATAGAGTCTAACTCATTAGCATCTCCTAGCACATCCCATGTTCTTAATGCCCATAATACTCCTTGAATGTTTGGGTTGGAAGCTTCTTAAGTGGTCAATCTCATAAGTGATATATTCAAAGTCACTTCTTTAGTTCATATAGTAATTTGGATTTTTTTTTTCTTTGTCATATTTGTATGTTTTTGGTCCCTAGTCCTATCTTCCATCAACCTTTGCACAGTGACATCATCACTAGTTCACTAGTTCCCCGTGGTAAGTTGACACCAAAGAAATGACACACCAACATTTTCCCCATGCATCATTTTTCGATCCATCAAATCTGAATTGTGTCTTCTACATCGACTTTGTGGGAGGGCAAGATGCTTTCCATTTAGTATCTCTTATCTATAAGTGTTTGGAAGGTTTGACGTGATCCTTCTTCTCAAGTGCTTTTCTCTTAAAAAGACTTACTACGGCTACCTCCATTGCCTGCCTACTTCACAAATTTCAAGCAACATCGTACTTTCCTTTCTTCTAGACTTCTTTGACCTATCATGACCTTCTCCTTCTCTCTGATGTAATTATCATGCTCCTCTTCTATTTACTTTAGCGATATGGATGCTCACAAGTTTAGAACTACCCTTTCTAACATTATTATTGTGTCTCAAACATTCGCCTTACATTCACCATCATAGAAAACATAATCCTGTCTACCCTCTCCCTATGGTTCTGCCCTTTTCATTCCTTTAGTTGCAGGGTCATTGATTTGTCTTTAGACTACTTGATAATAGGCCTTTGGTTTTCTATCCATCCTATCTTAATTTTATTCTTTGGTCAAATCTTCATCTTTCTCAAATTAACTTGAATATTTGGGGAGTTCTGGTAACTTCTAATATTGTCGTCCCACCATGAGCTTCTAATTTCCACCAAGATAATGTATCTTTGTTATGGTTTTGTTGAAGTTAATTATGTCAAAAGGATTTTACAATATACCTTTTTTGTGTTTGACCAAAGAATGAAACAAACCTTTGAAACCTTTTATAAACTTCACCAAAATATTTGATCCAAAACTTGATAGCCATAATACTAGGCCTTAAACTGATAATAATTTGTATCTAATTTGCATGGAAATAGTTTTTTTTCGAAAGGAGATTTCCTATGATTTCTAACAGTGGTTTGACCCTGAATGAGCCGAATCAATTTGACTATGTTATGTAATCCAAACTAGGTCAAACCAAACCAAGTTGAATTGTAAGAAAATAAGTTATAACAACTAGTTTTAATCTCTAGTGGGCATGACCTACTCTTAAGGACTAGCCTTGATACCTCTAGAACATATTTTGAAGGACTTCTAAGCTATCGAGTGCTATAAAAGCTCTCTTCTATTTTTGATTTCGCCCTAAAAGTTTTCATAAAAAAATCTTTTGAGCCTAGAAGTCATTTTAAAAGTCATTATTCCTTTCAAAAGAGCTATTTCTTAAAGAAGAGTTGATACGAGAAATTATAGTCTAGACTTCAAATAACCGTTCTTTTAATTTGTCTATTATTTCCTGTCTTCTACTTGTTGTATGAGGTCGCTTGGAAGAGACCTCATATATAGCTTTATTTTGTTTCTTTCATTCTAAGACTAGAAGTGGTATATTTGAAAGGAGGAAAACACTTAGTGTAATCTTCTTTGAGGAAGAAAGTAAAACTAATTTAGTATATTTAAAATTCTAGGTGAGGAGTCTAGATAATCGATGTTAGTTTGTGAAACTAAACTACTATAAATTTATTTACTTGCATTGTTCTTATGTCTGCTGGATTTAGTTATTCATAATATTTTTGAAAATATTTTTTTAGTTTAATCTCATGGTTTTTCCTTCATAGCATAGTTATATCTTTTTGTTTTAGTTATTTTCTTATTCTCAAATCTAGATTACTACACAACTAAAAATTGTATAAATAATTTTTAACATAATTCCCTCCATCTTGTGTGGCCATTACTCTTGAAAAAGAGTTCACTAACAAGATAATTGTCTTCAAACATTAATCAACTGACCTGATTGGATGTTGTTGATATGTCATATTCTCCCGTCATCCACATCTTAGTTTTATTTTGTGAGATTTGATAAAGAAAACATATCCAGACGACTGTCACACTTTAAAGACTAAACGTCTTTAAGAATAGTTTAGATATCCATGGATTGACAGCTTATGAATCAGTAATGGATTTAACGTTTTTGGGTTGTTTGGTCGGTGAAGAAACGTGACAAACTTTGATTCTTTTTTCCATCAAAAACTCCAACACAAATCATTTACATCATCAGCATCACCTTTACAATTACCATTTGGTGTTTTTTGTTTCCTGAAGCAGTGGGGTACATAATGCTTTTCCTTTCGTTTTCTTTTCTTTCTCCTGTTACTTTGAAGCAAACAAGAATTATATTTCAGAATGCTGACAAAATCTTCACTATCCAGCACTGCTCATGCCATGCTTATGCCAAAATCACAGTGGGCCACATATATATTACAAATGTTTCAAATTGCTAACCACGAAATGAGAGATCACTTGTCACAGATAATGTCAGCACCATGAATGGCATTCTTGCATGTCAAGGTTTGTGAGCAGAAATTTCTTCAGTTCATAGATAGTCAAGATTTTTAACTTTATCTGTTATATTGGTCGGTTGTTATCTTTAAGCCACAGCGTACAAAATGCCAAAGCTTCCATTTTTGAATCTATCCTCTTTCATTCTTTTACGTTGTTTTTTTGTTTCTGATATCTGATTTATTCCGGATGGAAACATTAAAACTTCAACCGATTATGAGGTTGTGTATATGTTGGCCATTTGTTTTCAAGTAGCCTTCTGACCCATTACTCTTCAACTAGCCTTTCCGACCCATAATGAAAGGAGCAGTGGTACCTTTCCAGCCTATGCATACTTATATATATTTGTGCAGTTGTGAAACCCTAGCCACACATCTCTGTTCTCAAGCTGTATAGTGCTGACAAGCCTACCTCACATCCTCCTTCAACAACATCCTTTCACTTCTCCATCATTAATTTTATTCCCAACTCTCTCCCTTTCTGCTCATTATATAAGCAAAGACATTACGGTTCTGAATACTTATTTCAGACTTTTTTTTCAGTTGTTGAACACTTTCACATTTAGTCCTACTACGTACTCTCTGGTGCCAAAACTTCTTTTCCTCCTCCTCCAATTTTGCCACCATTCTTGCTTCAATTTTTCCTCATTCCCAGCTTTTGTATTGACTAAAGTTGTAGCACAATCTTTGTCTAGTGTTCTTCGCTTTCCAGTCTCCCTTTCCTTCTCTTACTATCTTGCTTATATTAGTTTTCATGCATTGTGAAATATTTCAGCACATTCTCAAAGAATCAGCTCGCGTATGCTTACGAGTTCATTTCCATATGTATAACAGCTGATCTATGATTCAGTTTGCTCCTTTTTGTTTTCTGATATCTTTTCAAAGAAGAGTTGCGAACAAGAACCCAGCTGCAGAGGAGTTCACTTCTTCAGGCAAGCAACATCAATCTTGTATCTTGTTTTAACACATCTGCAATTTTCAACATCAGTTCTAGAACTACCTTTCTAATTGAGATCTAATTGAGGCTGTATGTCTAGTTAATTATATCACAGCTATCTATTCTGTTTTCATTGTTATATATCCTTCTTCATTTACCTTAAGCACCAACAAATATATCAATGCAAAAAAACTCCAATTTTTTTTCTTCGATAGGACTGTTGCAGTGCAGAGCCTTATGAAATAAATATATTAAAAAGATAACTATATAAAGCAAAGTTACGGTATCAGTCAAAATAATTTACACGAAAGATTAAATGGCAAATGCCAAAAATTCAAGTTTGATTCCAACAACAATAACAACAAGAAGCCACAAATCCTAATTACATCTTTTTCTTCAATTAAGCTTATTAGTTATACTGAGATGGTCGAAATGTCATTTTACTGTATTCTGTCCTGCTTCAGCATCTAATTTTGTTCTTAAGCAATAACAATTGTATGAACACATTTTCAAAGAATTGTGGTCTTTTATAATCACAGAAGCACAATCGTACTGAATCAGTGAGTAATTCATGATATTTGCACATACAATTAGAATAAATGCCTCCATCTCAAGGAACAATTCCAGACAAGAACAGAGCTGCTACAGAGGAAGAACTCATATCAAGCAAGGAACACCAACCTCCAATCCAGAGGCAGGTCTGGATTCCAGGTCCCATAATCGTAGGAGCAGGTCCTGCAGGAATCGCCACTGCTGCGTGCCTGAAACAAAGAGGCATCCCTTCTTTGATCCTCGAGAAGGAGCACTGCGTCGCATCTTCATGGAAGCTCAAAACCTACGATCGCCTCAGGCTCCACCTCCCAAAGCAGTACTGTGTGCTCCCTCTCCTCCCCTTTCCGCCAGAATTTCCCGCGTACCCCACGAAGCAGCAGTTCATCTGCTATCTGGAGACTTACATCGAGCACTTCGCCATCAACCCTCTGTTCGGCGCGGAGGTGAAGCAGGCAGAGTACGACTCGAGAATTGGGGTCTGGCGGGCGTGTGCGGGGGAGTTCGAGTTCGTGTCGCGGTGGCTAGTGGTGGCGACGGGGGAGAACGCGGAGGCGGTGTGGCCGGAGATTGACGGGTCGGCGGAGTTCAAGGGGCGGGCGATGCACACAAGCTGCTATGTGAGGGGGGACGAGCACAAGGGGGAGCGCGTGTTGGTGGTGGGGTGCGGTAATTCTGGCATGGAGGTGGCTTTGGATCTCTGTGACAACGACGCGGAGGTCTCCATTGTGGTCAGGGATAAGGTAATTTTCTTTTTGTTTATAATCATTCTGTCCCTTTCTCCATTTTTGCATCTAAACTACACACTGTTAAAATTTGAACTGTCGTTCTGGCGGGGCTGCAGCTGCACATCTTGCCGAGGGAAATACTTGGAATCTCCACCTTCGGGCTCTCAATGTTTCTGCTCAAATGGCTTCCGGTCAAACTTGCAGACGCCTTGCTCCTCTTCTTCACTTGGTTCATACTTGGCGACACTGAAAAGTACGGAATCAAAAGGCCTGAGATGGGACCTTTGCAGCTAAAGAACACAACAGGAAAGACCCCTGTGCTCGACATCGGCACCTTCGCCAAGATCAAAACTGGCCAGATTAAGGTCCTTGTTACATAATCTTTTCAGTTTTAGCTAGCGTTGACCTTAAAACTGAAGTGCAGCGTTTGTGCAGGTAGTGCCAGAAGTAAACAAGTTCACAAGTTCAGGCGCAGAATTTGTTGACGGTACGCATGGGCAATTCCACTCCATCATCTTCGCAACAGGCTACAAAAGCAACGTGGCTTCTTGGCTCAAGGTAATCTGCATGCATGTGGCCATTAATTAGTTCATCAATTTTTAGTATTAGCTAGGAGACTATTCCAGAATTAATCACACAAGCTCCCAAGTGAATGCCGTAATTGAGCAATCTCCAAGTGTGACATCTACAATCACTACACATTGAAGATGAAAAATATTGTGAAAATTAATTAAGATAGTCAACGCTGCCCCCCATTGTTACAGCAGGCTGGACACAGCTGACTGAAATTTTTCGGTCAAAAGAGGAACGTATGCATCACATTAATTATATATATTTGTAAAAGTTGCAGAGATAAATAGAAAGGCGACAAGATCTCGATCAATGACAAACACAAGCAAAAGCTCCAAAATGTTGGAGATCATTTCACGCGAAGAATGTCTGTCATTTATGGCACACAGTGAATGATAATGCAGAAGGGATGGGCAATGAGGGTGATAGATCTTGAGAAGAACACATAACAGAAACTGCGACGTTGACGAAGACATGTAATTTGAAGGCTAGCTAGCTCATGCATGACGATGCATTTTGCCACTTTACGAGATCTGAGTGGACAGGGTTTCACGACAGCCCACAGACAGCATCACTAGCTAGGAGGATAACTGTAGCGCCTTGGGACTACAGTCCTAATGCACACCGGACCTAACGGATGACGATGATTCCTCGGCCATCTGGCATTGTGGGCAAGTGTGGGGCGGCGCACTTAGGCTGTGTTTTTTTACACGGGGGTATGGCGGCGCGCAAGGGCACTTGGATGCGAGGGCGTTGGGAAAGTACGTTCGTGATACAGGCACAAAGTGAATGTGCGTAGCCTAAGACTAACGCGGAACCAACTCCTGACCCGTGGGACTTGAACACGAGAGGGCGCAGGGTCCACCCCCGACGCTCTGGAGTCTGGACCCGATTCCCCATACATCCCTTGTAGGGACGATCATTTGGGAGCGTCAACTTGGGCCAGCGGCCCAAATGACATGGGACTTAATAGAGGCCATGTGGCGCACACTTGGCAGCTGCATGAATTAGTGTGTGAATGACAACCCTAGGTTTAAATAAAACTAAGGGGCACCATTAGGGTACTGTAGATAAGGCTAGGGGCTCTATGAGAAATGCTGCTGCTGCTAGTGTAGGAGTTTAGTTTTTTATATAAACAAAAATTCGCCCCATGAATCAAATTATAAATGCATAAAAAATTATAGTGGATAAAGATTCACAATGATGTCCCGATCCAATGAATTTTTTTCTGCCAAATTGAGATTTTAAATTAAATTATTAATCATTGATTTTTGTGGGTGCATACTGGAAGGAGGAAGAAATGTTCAGCAAGAAAGACGGGTTTCCAAGGAGAAGATATCCTCATAGCTGGAGAGGGAAGAATGGACTGTATGCCACTGGATTCACGAGAAGAGGGCTTTTGGGAGCATCCATGGATGCGTGTAATATAGCAGATGATATTGGCAAGCAATGGAACAAAATCAAGCACAGTCCCCTCAGTCTTTAGAGCTGTAGATATATAGATAAGTCTTGTTCTTTGTCATATTTCACACGCATGTAGCTTTATTTTTCTGATGTTAATTTTGATAGATCAAGTGAGTGTTCTTTTTTTTTTTTTTTCAAATTAAAAATAAGCTATAAATATATAATTTGTTATTTTTTAAGAATCCACTTATGAGATAAATGATCGTTTATATAGTGTTATATAGAGATAACAAAGCTGATTAACTGTTTGAGGCTCCGTTTGGTGGCAGACAGCTCCCCGATTTTTCCTACTTTAGAAGAAGAAAGTTAAAAATGTATAGATGAAAAGCTGGTCCGATCAACTTGGAAAGCGGAGTGGAAAGCTCGATCAAACAAGCCTTGAATCGTTTCCCACTGTCCATTTCTCTGTTGCTTAGATTGATCTCTCATTTATAGCTTGCCGGAGATGTCAGAAATCTTGCACAAAATTGATTTTATCAATTTTAAACAAAAATAAAACAAATATTTGAAAATTGGGATAAAAATTAGGTCAAAAAAAATTCGGAGCTATGAAGTCATTAATGTTTCAGGCACAATTATAAAAGGTTGATTATACTTCTTTAAACAGTGGATTAAAAAAACAAAAGATAAGAGAGATAATGTTTCCCCACTAGTTTGAAAGCAATGTCTAAATAAGGGAAGGGGCCAACCATTTATAGATGAAAGGCACCACCCTTGTACCACAATTGTTCAAGTTAACTTGAATGGCATATCTCAAAATTCAACAAGAAAAGTCAAACCTGTCGCAAGGGTAGGTGACCGAAGCTCAACATGCCTAAGACAAAAAAAAACTTAGGTTGAGATATTTGTGCCACAAATATTGTCACCTAAGGCTCAAAGCCTACTACCAAATGTTCAAGATAAAAAAAAAAATTAAAAATAAAAAAGTGGCCAAAAGATGTATAAATGGTAATACATTGTTTGTACTTGTAGCCCGTGACCCAAACTCAAACTCGAGCTAGTTAACGTTAGTTCAACATAATTAGTTCAATTCAATTAGACAATGCACATCTCCATGTTTATATATAGTTCATTATAATCCAATTTGGTTCAATCCATCGAAATTAGTTAATGAATCTAAAAAGCTCTTTTAGACATTCATCCACTACAACATATTGTTTCTTTTGTGTGGGACTAAAAAGCAAAGAATAAAGGGAACTTTGTTAGTGAAGACCCCTTTCCCCAAGTTGGTTGCATGTAGTTGCCTCCAATAGGTTACAAGGCTCAAGACTCTACACTTCTAAAAGGTCGTATGGCAAATTTGAATGAATGAAGCCGAATATTTAATGTTTCACATAGCTCAAGATTTGTTCCAACATTCAATTCAAATTTTGAATCCTTTAAAATATGTATTCCTCTTTCTCCTGCTTCTGCCTTAACTAAGAGCTCTCTTTCTCCTCTCCTTCAATCATTTCTCTAAATTTAACTATCTATGCCCCCTCAATGAGAAGCAACGACATCCTCTCCATCTCAATGTCACCTCTTCTTCAAGAATTCAAAGCCGGGTCCATCCTCTCTCCTTCAATGGTTCTTTCTCCTGCAATTGTTTCTTCTTCAACTAGCAATTTCAACAAGTTCTTGCCTTCAACAAAGGATTACAAAAGAGCTTAGGCCTTAAGAATTTACGCTTAAGGTGATTTTGTAATTCCTAGGAGTATGATCTTGTATAATAACTATTTTTAGAATCTTGTATTGTAATCCCTAGCTCCAACTTCAATTGGACAATCTCTCCTTCCATGTCAAGGAGAGTAAAGTGACACTCTTAAACTTCTATAGTTAAAGTACTCAATCTATTAAGCATATCAGCATTAGTAGCTATTTATTCTGATTTTCATTGCCTTGGCTTCTGAATAGTTAAGTTCGATTACTTAGTTTAATTAGTTCCATTCTATAAATGAGCCCCATATTAAAAATCTTCTTATCATCTTAATCATCTAAATAAATTTAAAATAACCTTAGGGCCCTACTATATCACATTTGGTATTTGAGCTAAATTAGATCCCAAGGTTTGCATTTTTAGCTTTCAATTTACATCCTAGAGTTTTGTTATCAAAATTTTCATTTTCAGCTCCATAAGAAAATTCACTCACACAAAAAAATTGCCAAGACGGGTAAAGACAATCTTTGCTTTAGTTTGCTTCTCTGTTTCATGTTCTTAGTAATCTTAAGATTAATTTAGTCCCTTTCATTTCTAGATCTTATGTAGTAATGGCATTTTGCTCATGTTTAGATTGTATGAAAGTTCTTAGGTTGCAGATTACTATTTCAATTACTATCCGTTACATTTCAGAATTACTGAAACTTCTCTTGTCATTGTAGCATTTCAAATTTGCATCACAGTAATTTGAATCGCTGCGATTAGTCGAAAGAGTGTATTGCTGATTAGTCTGAATCATTTCTGCATTTTCTGTCATTTTTGAAATCTACATTCATCCCAAAAAAGCAAGTACAGTTTAATTGCTGTACTTAAGAATTCTCTGATCCTTGCTACATTAAATATCAGATATTAGACTTTACATTGCTACATCAAGATCTCAAAGTACTGCATTAAACTGAAGGCATGAGCTTAGTTCTATTTTCTAACTTGTGAAATTACTGCCTGGGTACTATTCAATGTAACCCCTGATTTTACTCTTGTCACTACACATTTTGAACATTTTAAGCATTCAAAGAATTCTGAAAATTTAGTTACGGCATCTTAGTTTTTTAATAGAATCTCGTGCAAAGCACACCCAAGTTTACAAAACAAAATCCTTGACAAAATCCTAACTCTAACCCTAGGCCCTTATTTGTACCCTTTTTCTACCTAGCGAACCGGGTATGATAAACCAACCCGGATCAGCTTTATGGATAACCTACTAAAGACACTGGGCCCGTAACAATAACCTACTAAAGACACTAGGCCGGTAACAATTGCCCCCTTCTTTAACTAGCTTTGTCCTCAAGGTTGAAAAAAAAAAACTTTATCTTGTGCCGTCTCCAGGGTCCCACGTCACTCGATCCTCTCCCTCCATATCTTCATCTTCAAATAGTAGCATCACCAAGAATTTATTATTCTCGCATCGGTGCATTGGATGATACGGTTGATCACAATGGAAGCATAACCCCTTTTCTCTTTTATTGATATATTCCTGGTGGGACATAGCTCGACTCCTCCTAGAGCGGTCATAATTACTTGAAGATGTACGTGGACCTCCCACCTCTTTGGAGCCATCATGAGATGACCCATCTCCTCTCCCCTCAGTCGGAAGTGTAATGCTAGAGTTAACACTAATGCTTCTTCTTAGCTGCTGGACACTATAGGCTGAAATAGCATGGGAAGGTGAATCTGGCACAACTGGATTAAGAGGAAGGCTTCCTCCCCAAGAATAGTTCCCACTGCCTAACTGGTTTTTTGCTTACTACCCCTTCTGTCCCTATCCGCCCTTGTAATGTGGATCCCCCAACCAGCTCTCTCTCAATGACCCGAGTGTGTGTCATGGCTCGCATAACATTAGTGGGTAAGAAGGTTCGTGCCTTTCCTCTAATATTGCTATTTAGACTTTTCAAAAAGAAACTCATGTACTGCTCTTCAGAGAGGTCAGGTATCTATGAAATTATCTCCTCAAAAACCTCTATGTGCTTGATCACAGTCAGGAGACCTTGCTCTAAGGCCACCAAACGCTCATATGTTGAAGTGGCTGGGAACTCACTATAGTGCTGTAACATTTCTTCCTTCAGTCTTTCCCATGTAAGATTGGTAATCCGTCTTCTCATCCATTGAAACCAGTGTCCTGCGGAGCCTTCCATGCTCACAAAAGCCATCAAAACCTTGTATTCATCTGTCGTCCTCTGGATATCAAAGTATTGCTCGGCCCGTGCAATCCATCTTACGGGATCAGTCCCATCAAATCCTAGCAACTCTATGCGCTTATGGATCCATCGTGTGTTTTCCCCCGAAGTCATCCCCCTAACTAGTTCTCCTCCTAAGTGCACTCCACCTCCCAGTCTGTCTTCATCCATAATCTCTATTTTGTTAGGCTTCCTGCTTGTCTCTGGTGGAGACCAATGCTCCCGTGAAGGTGGTGGGCAGTATGTCTCCTTGCCTGGGTGATGATTAGAGCATGTTGGAAGGTCCCTTTGCTCATCTCGCCTTCCTATCATTGTTTCTGCCAAGTTCCTCATCTCGTTCCTCAGCTTATCAATAACCCCCAAGTGTCTATGCATCTCAGCCTAGCGCTTATTAATTTCAGCCATGTCCTCACGGTGTAGTTGTCGCTCCTCTGCCGCCAGCATAGCTTCAATTCTCCTTTCCTCCCCTGCAGATTTGAGTTCTTCCTACATAATTGCAAGAGAACCCTGCACCTCTACCACGGTCTTCTCCAAAGCCTCCAAGCATGCCTCGCTTCTTATCATCTCTTTCCAAGATTTTTTTTTGGTGTTACAATACTTGCTACAGTACTCGCACAGTAACAAGTTTTTTTTTCTAATCTACTGTCGGTGCCCACGCCCACTCGTGCAGCGCCTGTCGACGCTGCCTTTGCCTATGGCCGCATCCTCGTCAAGCCTAGTTGCTACTAGCTTGGGTTCCGGCCAGCCGCTCCCCTCGCCTTCGTCGACTGGTTCGTAGCGTTGGAGGAGAAAGCCTTTTGATGTCTGCCAAGGGAAAGCCGCCACATGTCGTCAAGGATGTCACCTCCTCCTGGATCAATGCAGCCGATGTCGCCGAGAGTCAGAGGAGGGTCGCCAAGAGGACAACACTGAGGAAGTGAGCGCAAGATGTTGGGGAAATCCCTCAGAGTTCGTCGCCATTGCAGAGCTCGGATGCCTCCGCCGCTTCGCCCGAAACCCTGCTGTCGATGCCAAATGTCACTAATCTGCCTGGACGCTGCTGTAGATCTCGTCGCCGATCCGCCAAGGAGGAGAAAATGCCGCCCGACGATGCTCACCGGAAGATCGGGATGAGGCAGCCTCGTCTGTCCGCCGAAAGCTATAGACAATGAAGATGAAGATCGTCGAGCATGGTTCTCCTGCTGTCCTTTGATTATTGCACTTCCCTAGGGTTTCGATTGGCTCCTCCTTAGAGTTTCTTTATTAGCTTGATCAACGATAATAGATCCACTAATTAGATCTACTATCGGCAACAGAATCTCTTCCGTCTTTATCCGTCACCAGACTACCAGTTTTCCGACGCTCGATTCGGCAGGTCGGACCAATTGATAGAACCTCATGCAAAGTATGCCCAAATTGACAAAACAAAATACTTGACAAAATTCTAACTCTAACTCTAAGCCCTTATTTATATCTTTTTCCTACCTAGCAAATCGAATACGACAAATGAACGTAGATCTGCTTTATAAATAACCTACTAAAAATATTGGGCCGTAACAATAACCTACTAAACCTACTAAACACACTGGAACCGTAACATTTTTACGCTGCATTCTGGGCTATTCAACTGCATTTCATTATAACATCTCAAGATTGAAATTTCTGCAGCAAACTAATTTTGAAATCCTAATTTTAAGCTTCTGATATCACACTGTCCACAGCAATTGGTATCTGAATCCTGACTCCTGATATTCAAACTACACGGATTCCGATTCTCTGACAAAGAATTTCTGAAAAACTACATTTATTGTATCATTATTTTTGCTCTCGGATCACATTGATTGAACTGTTTTTCAACTGTGAATTCTTTATAACATTTAAACATAGCTGCAAATCTGATTTCCTTGCTTATCACTGTTCAATGTCAGCTTAGAAATTGGATAAAATTTCTGTCTAAATTATAGACTCACATCACATTAGTAGTTTCATAATCATTCTCTCACAATAACTATCAACTGTTATAGCATAACTGTTAGGTCATAACCCGTAACAATCTAGGCCCAGAGATTTGGGCCTTAACCCAAGGTTTACAAATCCGAATTCCGTTCCGTTTAATGGATCATCATGCCCTCAAAACGGAAATATTCCATCTGTAGTGAGATTTGACCCCTGGACATGACCCTCACGAGTCATGACCTTTAACCAGTGAGTTTTCCGAGGGCATGATGACCCATTAAACGGAACGGGATTTGAGTTTGTAAACTTTAGATTAAGGCTTAAACCTCTGGGCCTAGATTGTTACAGGTTGTGACCTAACAATAACATCATCAATTAGCATATTAACAACCTTATTATTCATCTTCACATCTGTCCTCTATCATTTTGATATTTGATTTACGCTACATCATGGCAATTATATATACCCTTTCAATGCAATGGTCATCTTATTACTAACAATAATCACTTATTTACACTGCATATTTTAGCTACCTCTAGATTCTTGGTCACCTCTATCATTCTAAGTGCCCACCATATGAGAGTTAGTGTATTTATATAATTTTTTTAGTTGTGAATAGTAAATTTTTAACTTTAATGCAATAGTTTGTTCAGAAGTGGTGTAATTCAATTATCTTTCATGATTGTATACAAATTTATTTTTTTACCTTGCTATTTTAAATAATTAATATTCAAATTTTATAATAATAGGCACTAACAATAATTAGCAAAATTATATTTATATAGTAGTGTCTAATGTTATTATTGTTAAGATATTTGTATTCATAAAATAATTAAATATATTAAAAATCATAATTAATTAAGATAGTAAGCATAATGGATTACACAATATATATAGACATACATATATTATATATAAACACATGCCCTTATTGAGTCCTCACAAACGGCAAAATGTTTGTGGAGGGGTGCCTCATTTTCTATTTTAAAATATTTTTTTTAATTTTTTTTAGAAATATTATTTACGTATATAAATATTGAGGTATTTTAAATCTTATATACGTATAAAATACCTTATACAAGATCATATATAAGACAAAAATACTAAGATATTTTATACGTATATAAGATTTAAAATATCCTAATATTTATATCATTAGATAGGTCTAATTGAATACTTTATTTTTATAAAAAAAATTTTAAAAAAATACTTTTTATTAAAAAAATGGGGCACTTCTTTGCAAAATTTGGTGTAGGATGCCCTCCGCAAACATTTTGCCCAAACTAGGGGCAAAAACTAATCATCCTTTGCATTGATTAAGGAAGCAAGTCGTTGTCATTGCAAGCACAAGAAAATATGCAAAGAGCCGATGGATCCAATTGCAGCCTCCTCTACAACTACATACAAGACAATTACACAGCTAGCAGCCATTGATTAATGCACAGCCAGAAATCCTTGTTTAATTTGCAAGAACAAGTAACAATTCAGTGGATAGCTAGGCCTCAATGTACAAGGATTAATTAATTATTAATATAAACCAAAATTAATAGGTTAAAGATCATAGAAGTTAGCCCACTGATCCATCAAGTAGTAGTTGCCCAAGCTGTAATCCTGCACGCACACGAATTCGTCTTCTCCCTTCACCTCAAACTCAGCAGCAAATGGCTGGTGGCCGCTAGCTGTTGAGAAGGATGAGCTCGGGCTGCCTCCTCTCTCAGCGTGACCTCCGTTGTTAACCATGCCCAGCGACAGCTTCCTGATCTCCTCTTCCGCTTCACACAGCTTCTCCTTCATATTCATCAACTGCGATATCGAGATTTAATTAGTTGAGTAATTAATCCAACTGTTCTTATGCTATAAACACAATTAAATGACCATCTTGACCTTTTGGCTTTTGTTATTTAAAGGTCAATAATTGGTCAATAATTGCATCTATCAGCAACAAAATAAGTTTAATATCTAGCACATATATTTGGTTCAACCGGGGAAGATGGAGCAGCAGATCAAAACCAGCTGTTCCTAATTTGTAGTATTAATTCAGCAAAACGAATACAATTAATTCACCTGGTTTTCGAGTTGGCACTTCTCAACGACGACGGCGTCGTGCGCCGCCTTGAGCCTACCGTAGGCCTCCTCCACCTGCTTGCTTTTGTGCCGGGCCCGGCGGTTCTGAAACCAGACAGCCACTTGCTTCGGTTCGAGCCCAGCCTCGGCGGCGAGGTGAGCCTTCCGCGCCGACTCCAGCTTCCTCTCGTCCCTGAAGCTCATCTCCAAGTACTGCACTTGCTCGTCGCTCAGCCGCCGCTTCTTCGCCTCATCGTCACCCTTGGCCTTCCTCCTCCTCCTTTGGCGTGTTCTTGTAGTACTCTCGCTCTCTAATGCTGAGGGGAAAAAAACTAATTAATTCTTACAATGTAAAGAGAAACTGAAGCACAGCTTGGTGGAATCAGAGAAAAGCAAAGAAGGAGTTAGAAGGAAACCTTGAGGCGTTTGAGAGGAAAGCTCTGATGCTAAGAGAGATGGCAACACCATCTTTTTCTCCATGTGAGAATTCGTGCTTTGTCTGCTCATAGAACGTCTTGCAGCTCTTCTTTGCGTGATGTGAAGAAAAAAAATAAGAGACCGTTTTATGTCTACCTAGAATTGCTTAGATTGTAGGATGGCCAAAGGGGGAGAAGGTGGAAGAAGAAGAAGAAGACTGTTGCTTGATGGCATAGTGAAGGTGTCATAGGATTATTTATAAGAGGTAGTTCAAGGTAAAGGGAAGATGAATGCGATGCCTAAAAGTAGGATGAACTGTGTGAATGAGTACCATGGCCATTATTTTTGTACTCAATTTAATCTGTCTCGCCCTCTGCCTTTCACACTGGAGGGCTGCAATTAAACCAACTGTATAATTTATTATGCCAAGTATTATATTATATTATTTTTCTATTAGCCGTAGTTGAAAAAAAATTGAGTGTATGAACAATAAGAAACGATAAGACCGTGAGTGCTCAATGTTCCTTATTTATCATCCCTATTAGATTTCATTTCATACAAGTGAACATCTACTAAATACCCAAATTATGAACTGTTTTTCATATTGAATTAAGTTTTTGTGTTCAAGATGAACATTTATGGATTAATACAAAGGAAGATTTGTTTGCTTGCCTCGATGATCTTCTTGATTGGTTTAGCTTCAACCTAATTCATAAAGTATTAAGGCATTGATCATGTGTAAATATTTTTCTTTTATGCATTCTTATTTTTTTAAATTTTTTGTGCAAATTTTAATTAATATTAAACGTTAAAAGAAAACATTGTAAAGAAAATCTAAGGATAATGGGAATAAGTACATAACAGTATATAAAAGGCTATTAAACGTATAATATTTTAATTTTATTTTCTAACTTAATATTTATTTGCACGTAGATTATAGTGTAAATTCAATTATAAATAACAAAAGTACATGGATTAAATTATAATTGTGTGTCCTCGGCAACTGGAAGCAAGGGACACAGTGGAGTGGAGGAGGGGACGTCGTTAAGTGGGCAACACGTGTCGGCTGCTGGATGAATGGCCAATCGGTCCGTGTTCTGGGGCCGGGAACATTTTAGGACCACCGAAGCATCCTTATTATTATTATTATTTTCCCGCGCCTTTTTTATGGGGTGGCGCGCATAGGTGACTTTACATCGGTGATGACATTTGCGTACGAACGATTCCTCCTCGTTTCTCAAAATCGATTCCAAAGTTAATTTGCCTCTTCCAATATCCACGTGATTTGATGTACTTTTTTTTGCATTTTTTAACGATATTCTTTTAATAAAAATATATAATATAAAGTTAATAATATACTAAAAATAAAGTATTTTAAAAAAATTTTACAAGCTTTAATGAAGTATGAAAAAAAATCATTTATGGCTTTTTTTTTTACCAAAAGTGTTTTTCCTTTAATATAAAAATAAAAAAAGGAAAAATATTCTTCCCCTTATTTCTTTAGATAATTAGGAAGATATATATATATATATATATATATATAGTATTTTAGATTACAAGGATATATACATTACAAATTATAAGTGTCAACTACATAAACAATGTCCAAACTTTATACTCAATTTTAATTTAGTATCATAACTTCTATTTATATTAAAATTATTTTCATTTTAGTTAGTTACACTTCCATAATTTTATGTTTATAATTAATAAAAATAATATTTGCTAGTTTGTATTCAAACACGGTTACCAACTAGCTTTCTTATGTGACTGCTCATGCAACACTAAAATCAATGTCTTAACATTTTCTTCAAAGGCGTCCATAATACAATACAAAATAAAAAAATATATATATATTGTAGAATAAATTTAATAAAATGTTACTTTAAGACAAAATTATTTTTATTACCAAAAATTAATGTAATTATGATGGAAGTATTTAATTATATCATAAATACTAATTTTGAGTACCAAAATAATACAATATAAGTTCGAAAATCAACTAAGGAATAATATAAACAAAAGGACTATCATTAGTTATTGACTAAAGGTTTATTTTTCATTTACCCCTAGCAAAGATTTTCTCATAAATAAAACTTCAAACATTTATAAATCAATTTCCTTTCTGTGAAAATAATTATTATATTTTTACTTTGTAAAACATCTAGTCGTATGCTCTTGCTTACATTCATTACAATTGCTTATTTAAATTGATTGTATCACAAGAGATAAAATATGTTGTTATTTATATAATTTGTTTAAATTATTGAAGCAGTTTTCAATTATTTTACTAAATAATGATATAATTAATTAAATCGTAGTTGACATTTCAATAAAGAAAAAGTATGTATAAATGCATAATAACATTAAAAAAAATATGTCTTGTGTAACTCCAAAGTCTCATTTTCCGAATTCATGAAAAAGTAAATGAATGAGAAAGGATAATTATGAGAGGGGAGGCGGATCACAATGATAGAACTACGACTTCACGGTCAGTGGGATCAAAAAGCTAATATAGTAAATTACTTTTTCTAGAAAGTTAGTTTGACGTTGAAGTTTATATTTTTTGTAATTCGAAATTTGTTTTCACTCTAGAAATTAAGATATTACTATTATTTTATAGTTATAAATAGAATGGGGCGCTGACAACTGAATGGATGGGAATTGGTCAATTGGGATTGGATGGAAAAGAAGGGGTGACAGAGCAGCAGATTTCTTTTTAACGGCGCTGTTCCTCGAGTGTTGAAAGAAAGATAGAAAGAAGCAGCTTTTAGAGCGCAGGCGAAGGCTTGAACACGCGTCGGCGAAGCAGCAAGACAGACTAATTGCAGGAAGAAGGGCGGGCCACCTGGGCATGGTGTGGCGTGACACCAGGTGTTGCCCCCTCAAGCGCCGCTCTTCATGCCCTCCTCTTCCTCGACTCTCTCTCCCTTAGCCTGCACTGCAGTTAGTGATGCGTCCACACACGTCCTCTCACAGAAAGTGCCGACTGGTCCCATTTGGTTATTTGATTCAACTGCTGCAGCATCGGCATCAGCCTCTGGTCAAACATGCACTGTTTCTGCCTGATTAATTTTCAGATGTAATTGAATGAGCTGCACATGCCATCCTGCCACCCTGGGTGGGATGAGGACTCCAGACTGAGGACCAGCAGCGGTCTCTAATTAGTACTTGTTATGATGCCCTCACCTCTATACATGTCAATCGATACTACTTGACAGATGAAGAGTTGATGGATGGATGGCACACACACACTTCTCGCCTGCCTGCAGTCAATGTGAAGCTGCTTCGTAACCACTTGACCATGCAGCGGCTCAACAATTTCTGGCTTTTCGTAATTTGATTAATTGGCAATGGTAGATTAAGGCGAAAGAGAGATTTGAAAGGATACGGGCATGCTCTTGTTTAGGATTCCTTCACATGCACCAACCCCTTTCTCTTGCTGACCAATGCTTAAACCAACGCTTGCCATCCTTATCTCGGACACTGCCTCCCTCTTGCTCCCCAATTTCCAACTCTGCGGATGTTCTCGCCGATTAAATAATCAATCAAATCCACCAAATTAAGATAGTGCTTCACTAATTTATTGCTAATCCAGTATGGTTGGCTCTCGCAAACATCCACGCTATCAAGCTGTCAATTTTAATATGCCTCGGCATGTGCAGATTTGCTGCTCTCCGTCGCCAGAGGATAATATATTCTATTCTTTATCAAAAAAAAATTTATGGTTCTCACTTTACATGCAAAGACTAATTTCAAAAAGAAAAGCGATGATGATTAATTAATTGTTTAATGATCCCCGAATCGTGGCACAATTTAAGCCGGCGCAATGATCGAGCTAATTGGGTTCATTGTTTTTTGTTGCACTAAAGGAGGACACATCCTCAAGTTAAGGCATTTGTTTAACGTGAACCAATCCAATCAATCTAGGACGGACGCCCTGAGAGCTTGACAAAAGCCAATGACAGGAGGAGAGGCTTAATTAATTGATTGTTAAAGTGATCCCCGAGTATTAAAGGACAATTTGAATAGTAATAAGAGATGCTTAGGGCTAAACTAATGAAGCAGCGGTGGATTCTCTCTCCCAAATGGTAATTAATTATGCAGCTAATGGCGCTGGAAGAGCGAAACGTGGCCACATGATCTCCTCTGCTTTAGAGGCAATCTTGCAGATTAGGAGCTGTCATTAGACGAATTAATTGTGATTAATTTGAGGGCAGAGGCGACTAATTGTTTAGTTTGCCGCGCGTGCCACTTGGCCTCGCCTCGTGCTCGCATTTGCATGCCGCGGTGTGGGTCGTGACGTATGGCGTGACGTGAGTGCGCCCAGAGTAGGTGACATCGGGCAGCCAGGGAGCGCATGGCTTCATGCTTGGGAGAGTGAACTCGATGCAGCTCTTTGCTGTTCGGTTGCAGCTTTGAACTGTCTTTAATTTGATTACATCGATTAATTATCATCAAATCTAGGAAAAAAAAGTCATATGATTTAAAATAAAAAGGAGAGAATAACCTAAAAGCGTAGCCCATATAGAACCCCCATAAGCACAAGCACAAGTTTAGGCCTAAATCCAAATCTAAACCTAGGCTCGTTCGTGCAAGTACGTGCTATCATGCCTTGAATTACAATAACAAATTTTTAAATATTCGTACACGTGAGTTCATGCTTGACTCGAGTCTAAATACGCCCACATAAGGGCACCATGCTAAAATAGACCCTTTGCACGTTTGGGGCTTCGATATCCCTCAACAATCTATGTTCGTCCATCTTAGATGTTTGCAAAGGTTCTATCCCTTTTTGCTTTCTTCGGGTGCGGAATATTCGTTCAATTTTAGGATCCTCTTCAAATAGTTTTCCATCCCTAGAACACCTGGGCATAAACAAATAACAATTAGAACTAAAGAAAAAGATAAGCAACAATAGCGATAAGCAGAATAGAGTCAGAGCTAGAGAAAACTAACAAGCAAAATAAAATAAAAATCTAGTCTAGCAATCTTTAGAGAGAGTCAATATTTGCCAAATTAGTCTCCAACAATGGCGCTAAAAACTTAATGGGCTCGCAGCATGTGCACGACCTACCAAAGTAATACAAGAATATCGTCCCATATGGACCAATAACCAAGTCTCAACTTATCTTAGGATCATTAGCTAGATGATTCAGAAAAGAGAGTTGATTAAGAATCTACTGAATTAAGTTGCTAAAAATATTAAAGAAATATAACGGGGTTGTAATCAAGTTGTGAGAATTCGGAATTTCGGGTTTCACCACTCTGGATCAAATAGTTCTACTAATGAAGTTCATCTAAAGAAGGGTTTTACCGTGTTGAAGGGGATCTATTTAAATGTACAGATTGCCCCTTTTAGTGACACAACTCGGTGTCTACTCGAGTTAATCCCCTACTTTTATGGTTATTAACTCGAGATAAACCTAATGAGTTCTTGATAAATCTAAGTAAAAATTCCTCAGATCGATTCAAACTACTTTCATGATCGAATTGACTAGTCCGAAAATTGCAGATCCAACGTCGCACTTGGCCTTTCAGTATATTGTGTGACATCTAAAGCATGTAAATCATGGCTAGTAATAAACATATAATAAATACAACAATAATCAGATCAAGCACAAGTAAAAACTTTAATAGATGAAAATAAATGTTCAAACCATAGAAACAAGAGGGCTACACCCTAATCTCGAAATACAGTTTACGCTAACATGTTCTCAATGAATTACAATAGAAATCCATGTCATTGATTACAAAATGGCAAAATAATAATCAAAACAACAAGGAGGATGAAATCTAGGACTCCCACGTGAAGATCGAAGCTAGCTAACCGGAGACGAAGCTTTTCTAGTGAGTAAAACATCGTCTGCCGCCCAGTCACCCTAATTTTTGCTTCTTTGCCGAATTCACCTTGAAAACTTGCCAAAAAAGTCCCAATAATCATCCCATAGGTAGGCCATAACCTCTAGAACATTCCTATTAAGTTTCCCTCAAAATTTGGCTTGAAAACAAGCTAAATCAGGCAAGAAACGGAAGATGTATAACGTCAGGTGAAATTAATTACGGCTATGATGATGCTCATGACCGTGTCGTAATCTTCTCGTCGAGGTTCATCGCAAGAAACCGAGAGAATTATGGCCATGATAAAAATCACAAGTAGGTTGTAACCTTCTTGGTGAAAGTCGTCAAAAAGCGCCCAAGAAATCATGAAAATCACGACATGGCCGTAATCTTCTTTGTCATTTCATCAATTTCACACCGAGGGAATTACAGCCATGATAAAAATCACAAGCATGCCATAATTTCTTCTGAACTTGTCCCAGGAATTACGACCATGATGGAAATCACGAGTAGGCCGTAAATTTTCAAATTTGCTCCAATTCATGTGAAAATTGTTGGGTGGCTTTATCTTAACGTTAGGAATTCATTTGCGCACTTGGATCTTTCAAAATCTATCAAAATCTGGTTGTTTTCTTTTAAAATATGAAAAAAGTGAATAGAGGTGAAGATTCTGAATAATAACAAGAGAGATTTTATATAAATGCATAGTAAAAATACTATATAAATATATGCCATCAAACTACACTAGTGAGAATGAATTTGAATCACAAGAAATAGAACTGACCTTGAGAATATTGATAGGACACCTCTTTAAGGTCTTCCTAATGAGTCTAAAGTACAAGTTCTTATGATTGACCATGTTCAAATTTTTAGTCTAAGGCAAGTTAGTAAATCAATTCCACAAGGGCCAATAATTTATCATCAATATCCTCTAGGACCATCTTTGTTGCCATCACTCTTAGGCCCTAGATCTGAACACCATAAAGAACTATCCTTAGACTTACTTCATGTCACACCCCAAGTTTATAATGATGTTAGAAGATAAATCATGGATATCACACTTCAACCCTCTCCTAAACTTGAATTAGTTGAAAACCTTGAAGAGGAAGCCAATACGCCATTAGCTTTGTGTCCACATTTACCCTTAGAGGGTATGGCTGAAAGATATCACCCCATAAGCAAAGAATAGCCATCACTCATAGGGATTGAGGTTCATGATAGATTTCTTGACCCACCTAGGATCTTAGTGCTATACCTTGATCAACTCTTGCATATGCTTCCTCATACAATAAGTCATCCCTTAGGAGAATTTATTCCTAGATTTGAGGGCAACCCATTGACTCCAAAACCTCCATACCATAATGAAAATATGATTCCACATTCTCTAGGAGGATTGTATGACACTAGCCTTGCTTATTTAATTATCTCGCAACATACTTCAACGTTGAACAACAAGAATATTTACATTGACTTTATCATACACATGGATTTATCTCATTAATTCAATGCCTATCTAACTAGTTTCACATTTTTTTATCAGGTTTTCAAATCATATATTGCCAGCACACATGAGAAAACAAATACTTCCAAATACCTTTTATTCATTTGTAGTATTGAGGTAGTGGAGAGGGAGGACGATAACTTTCATACAGTAGGATGACTGCCAAAGAAGAGATTCAGTTTTAATTCTCCGGAGGAGAATTCTTCACCACCGGAAGTTGGGTGTGAATGTGATGCAGGAGCATCTCCATGAAGTCTCCCAACTTCGACATTTTGGAACTTTATGAATTTTGAACTTAAGCTTATTTTGATTATCTTGCATTTTATTACATTACTTTCATGTATTGCTCTAGATTAGGGTAGCCTAGGGTTTATTTTCTTTTAAATCTATTTTACTTTCCTAGATGATGTAGTAGGTTGTTTTAGCCTAGGTTAAATTGCACATGTAATTCACATACAAGGCCCCATCTCCTTCCTAAGACTCAAGATCAACCCTTCATCTAGCTCCTCAAAGATCAAGCAACATCCGCCATCCATCAGCTCTCCATTGAAGTCTTCAAAATCAAAGCAAGATCCACCATCCATCAAGGCACAACTCATCTTCATGACACATGGCTGCCACCTCATCATACTAACTTGTCATGGGCACCCAAATCAACTCAAAACATCCACTAGGTGCTAACACCAATTCAAAATTCGAAATCAACCTCCACACTCCACCAATGATCAACAAGGCATCTCATCACACACCAATAGGAAGATGCATGCACAAACCAACCACCAAGACATTAATGAAGCCTTGCATGCGTCCCTAGCATGCAGCCAACACATGGCAAGGCTCCAATCAACTTCAAGGGGCGCCAAAAGAAGACCAATCCTCATCATCCATTTGAAATCAGCTTCCATCCATGCCATTAGTTTGAAATTCGACAAGGGCTATTTGTGTAACTTCACATTGGTAAACGTTGAGAGGAGGAGTGGGTTTTAAGAACTTGTAATTCTCACTTTGCAGTTAGTTGACATCCTTTTGATAAAAAAATGTTTGAGTGTGAGCTTGTTTGGTATGTGATTGATTGCCAAGAGTATCTACTCTTCCCCTTCTCTTCCTCTAGCTATTCGAGAGTTTATTAGGGGTGTCAATGGGTACCCGACCCAACTCGACCCGTTTATGGCAGGTTCGGGTACTCGATTAGCTAATCGGGTCGGGTTCGGGTTTACTCCCATGGGTACCCGCGGGTACCCGATATCCGATTATATATAATAAAAAATATATATTTATATTTATATAATAAAATAATTTTTTTATAAATATATTTATTATTATTATTATTATTATTTTATAGTTATATTTTATAAAAATAATTTAAAAGTAAATATTTTAATTCAAACGGGTACCCGCGGGTACCCGTTTAAATACCCCGACTCGAGTTTAACCGGGTTCGGGTTTGGGGCGGGTTGGGTCGGGTCGGGGTCAGGTTTGGCCAAAAAGGGAGGGTACCCGACCCGTTGACATCCCTAGAGTTTATCTTCCTCTTCTCTTCTTCTTCTCCATTGAAGCTTCTCTTCTTCCACCTCCATATCCTTCCTCTCGTGTTGTTCCTTGCCGAAGTTCTCTTCCTTGGATGTGAAGGCTGTGATGCATGATTTCTGCTACATCTTCCAAAACATCTTCTAGAAAGTCCTTAGGTTCTAGAAGTCCTTAACCCATTTTCTTTTTTTTTTTTTGCTTCCTTCATCTTCTAGAAAATCCTTAGATTCTAAAAGTCCTTACCCCTTTTCTTTTTTTTTGCTTCCTTCATCTTCTAGAAAATCCTTAGGTTCTAGAAGTCCTTAAACTCTTTTTTTTACTTCCTTCATCTTCTAGAAAATCCTTAGGTTCTAGAAGTCCTTAACCCCTTTTCTTTTTTTTTCTTCCTTCATCTTCTAGAAAATCCTTAGGTTCTAGAAGTCCTTAATCTTCCTTTTCTTTCTTCTCTGATCTTCCAAATCCTTAGGTTCTAGAAGTCCTTATTTGAGAATAGGGTGAGAGGAAGAAAAAAAGGATAAAAAAAAATTATACCTATCTTCTTCTGTGAACCGTAGCCAAGAGCCTTCTCCTATCTCCTGAGAGCTTCTAAAAAATTCTCTTTCCTTTGTGAGTTTTAGCGGACACAAAAAAATTCTTCCTTTGTAAGCTCTAGCCGATGCCCAATAATCGATCCCCTTTTCTTTTTTCTGTCAGCCCTTATATAGCCGCCTCTAGTTTTTTTTTGTCAATGAACGTGCTGCTACATTTCCATGTCTCTTAATATTTTATTATTTTTGCTTACACGCTTCTGTACATGCCCACGTCTTTCCACAAATAGGAATTGCTCTTTCCCTCGTTGCATGTCTCGAGTGAAACACCCCGGTGTTCGTCTTAGACCGACCTCCTACTCTCGCGGTGGGTCGTTCTAAGGCGAACCCAATGAGTTCTATGGCAGACTATGAAATCCTCGAGCGAGGACCAAGCACTCTCGTGTCGAGCTCTCACAAGTTTTACTCGGAGGTTCGACCCTTACGATTCTTCTCTCGATATGAATCGTAACGGCTAACACGTGAAAATATTCGGCCAAGATAAAATCACGAAATAAGTACGTCAAAGTAAAATATGCTCACAAGTTTATACCAAATAACGAAAATAGATACAAAGTTTTTAGTTAAAATAATCAAAGGGTTTCCACCAATCCCCGAAATAGGGTTTACGATACAATTATCATTGAAATGCTCAAAATCTCTCTTTTAATGACAATAAAAGTATAAGAAAATGAAGCTAAGGGGAAGGAGACGATGAACCGAAGGAATCCTGAAGAAATCGTGATGATCGTGTGTCTCAATCGCCGAAAATCTCCAAAAATCACCTCTGTCGTCGTGTTCTTCCGCCCTAGGCCGTTCGTCGCATGAATGCTCGATTATTAGGGTAAAAAAATTGGGGATTTTATATCCTATGCGTTCGCCTCTGAAAGAGCTTTCCATAGACACCTTACTTGCCAAATTTGGACTCCGAACGGGTGAGAAATCGAAGGAAAACCGAGTGTGGGTCGGGTCGCTCGCGAGCCTGGGTTAGAATCGCGGTGAACCCCGCCGGGTTCACCTGGCTGTGATGTCTTCTGAGGGTTCGGCTAAAAGAAGCGCGGTGAACCCCACCGGGTTCACCTGGCCATGATGTGTTCTGGACAGTTTTTCAGCCACATGGAATTCTGGTGAACCCCGCTGGGGTTCACCCGGCCGTGATGCTCCCTGTGAGATACACAGGCTGGCGACTGGGATGGTGAACCCCGTGGGGTTCACCTGACCGTGATTGTCAGGTTAACTCTAAATAAGCCCAAATTTGACGGGCAGCTTGTTTTCCACACAAGAAATTGTCCCGCGGCCTCAGAATCTTCAAAATATGTCGAAAAAAGGGCGTTTTTACCTGAAATTCAATAAAATTGCCAAAAAGTGAAGATTCTGAAGATATGAAGGAAATAAGGTCATAATGAGTATAAAAGTATTGAAATAAGCCTAGAATTGACATGAAATAACTATGAAAATCACTACCAAAATGCGATGCATCAAAATACTCCAGACTTAAATCTTTGCTTGTCCTCAAGCAATAAAATAAGATGAAATACAGGATAGGTATAAGAACAATCTTTTGTATCAAAGTATACATCTAAGTTAGAAAAATATTTAATAGCAATCCATGATTTAATCAGGAGAAATCAAGTAAATGGTTGTTTTAAGTGTTCAACAGTTTGATCCCACAATAGCTAGATGCCAAACAATCTAGTAAGCAGCGAACATAGGATTCAACCAAGCCTACACACCACACTCATGCAATTCTAGTATTTCCAAATCAAATCGTTGGGGTTAACTCAAATGTTTTATGTGGAGTATGATATACTGATTATTGCATTAGACTTCAACTCATAACCTTAGGTACCATTGCCAATTTTTCGCAATGCCAAGTAGAGGAGTCTTTTTATTGATTTCACTTCACATCCCTTAGATTTCAACTCACATCCTTCGGTACCACTGCCAATTTTGCGCAGTGCCAAGTATAGGAATCTAAGGGTGATGATTTTTTTTTATAACATATCCTTTCTAACAAATGAAGTGTTTCCCCCAACAACAGAGAGGAATTCAAAGAATAACTAAGTAAATGTGTATCTCAATATGATTCTCATGTAAGTTGCAAGCTCAAGTTGATTCAACAATCATATCAATGTTTGACCCACTAATGAACATCTCAAAATCAATCCAAATCACAAAATTTCTAAATCATAGAACATATGGATATGGTCAAACAGTATTTCTAACAAGGAGGTATACTCCAGACTTAATTCTTTGATTATTCTCAACCAATCAAGTATTCAACTTTAAAAAATTTTGAAATAGCTTTCATAGGACAAATCTCATGATAGACGCATGAATTCATGAATAATAAGCATCATAACATTATTCAAGATTTTCACAGCATGAAATCACAATCATCATAGCAAAGTACTGATATAAGCATGAAAGTAAAGTGCAAAGTGTCATACATAACTGTCATAAAGTGGGGCCTGAAGATGTGGACCAGGCCCACGAATATGATGGCATATAAGATACAATGCCACATAATATCCATCACAGAATAAAAGTATCCATCCAAACATAGCAAGGTCAAGAGAACACAGTCAAATAGCCACATGAAGCAAGAAAATAGAAATCGGAATATAGAAAGCTCACCCACTCTAAAATTTTGCATAGTCCTCGATGCAATATCATGATGTGAGAGGAGTGGATGATGTTGCTGCCGAGGGTGATGGGAAGCTACTTCCTCTTTCGTGAGCGAGAGCCAGAAGCCCTGGAGCTCTTGCTCTTCCCACGTGCGCTATAATCTGGCTCGGCCTCCTCGTCAGAAGAGATGTCCATGCGTGCCATGTTCTCCTCATTGATGAAGGCCAGCCTATCATCCATGCGTGTTAGCTTCTCCCAAACAGAACTCATCATCTTGTGTTGCCTTTGCCTGTGTGCTTCCATCGACTCCCATTGCGAAGATTGGTTCTGCTGGATGTAGGTAACAGTGGTATCCAGGTGATCGATCATCTCCTGCTGATGAAGTTTCTCCTCTTTAATTTTCTGCAATACAGACATCATAGAATCGTGAGAGGAGGTACCACCAAAAGAGAAGGTGCCAGGAGCTTGTGGTGCGATGTCGACTGGATCTAGATGTACGTCCTCAACTGGCTGGATGCGCCAGTTTCCTCGCACTCTGACTGAGGTGCGCTCTGGGTTCGGTAATGGAAGGCAAAATTGGCTTCCCTTGAATGTCATGCAATAGGAATCACCCCTATGAACAATCAGCTTCATGGCAACGCAAGACTCGATATCAAGCCTGTTGCTGCCAGTAGCTTCCAGTGTGCCGTATGGAATGATACCTAAGGATACTGCTAAAGGTGTGATCAAGCCGCTAATCACTATCGCCCCCCTCAAAGAATGGGCTACGCGGCTGAAATGCTTTGCCAGATAATACCCAGAATCGACTCTAAAACTGTGGAGCATGCACCAGATATAGAACAACTCCGTCTGTCGAACCATACCGTCACTTTCACCGCGGCCGAAGAGAGTGTGGGCCAATACGCGGTGAACGTACTTGATCACTAGGTTGCATAGACTGGAAGCGCGAGCTGTGCGAGCGGAGTAGATGTGCTCGTTAGTGATAGCGCCCTAGAAGCTCTGCTCACTATACTTAGTAGGGACTCTGCGTGCGCTAGACTCTGGAAAATCGTAAATACCGCGGAACTGTGAAAGAGATAGGATGTGTTCGATGTTACCCAGGCGGAAGGACAGACGCCCTGGATCATCCTCAAGTATAGGATTAGCTTTGACTTCCAATGAACTCAGAAATTCCAGCGTGGTACCGATGTTGGTGGGTGAAAATAGCTGCTGCAATTGCTCCCACCCTATGGATGCATACATCAAGTCAAAGTCTCGAAGCATCCATAGCATCTGTAAGGTGGTTCAATCAAGATACCGCGTATTGAGCACGCAGCGTTGTCGCAAAATCTAATACCGTGCCTCTTGTGCAGCGTTTCGGAAGGTAATCCCGAACTCGTTCGGGGGGGATACGTAAGTCTGCGGTCGGCTGGCAGGCGTGCGACCATGGCGAGACGAAGAAGAGCCGGGCGTAGCCGAAGAAGGCCGGTAGGAAGGAGGTGTAGGCGTCGGTTCGTACTTCTCATCGTCCGTGGCAGACGAATCTAACAGCGCCTCCTGAGGGCGTGAGGTTCTCTTGCTGGCCATGGATTTTGTCCTTGGAGGCATTGTGCTGAGGTGATTGGAAGATGACTGGTAAGTGTCGACTGTGAGAAATCTGGTCGGAGGTGTTCTCAGATCTGAGGTGGTCGTGGATCAGCAGAAAGTCGGCGAAATCAGGAGACACAAAAATCTGATGTGAAACCGGCGAGAGTAGCTCGAACAGACTGCAAGGAATCGTAAATCAGAACCTGAGAGATCGCCTTCAAGTGGTAAGATGGGGAGAAGGCGGCGTAATCCGCTGATCTCGTCGAGCTCGGTAGGCGGCGGCGGAGATATACGAGATCTTGCGAGGCAAAAATTTGGAACCGATTGAAGAGGAAACTGGTTCGGATGAGAGGGGAAAACCTAGATCAAACCCTTAGGGATCCCTTCGGAGGCTCAGAAGAGGAGAAGGCGGCGCGGTCGGGTGGATTTCGCCAAGTATGGAAGGCGGCGGCAGAAATTCACGTGCGTGCCCTAATTCGGGGCGAGCTTGACTTGAAATTCCAGTGAACCCGCCCGGGTTCACTCGCCCGTGATGCTTACTGTGGTCTGGCTGAAGCAATAGAAACACGGGTGAACCCACTGGGGTTCACCGACCCGTGAAGCATTCTGGAAAATTTCTGGTTTTCGGAATCGTGGTGAACCCCGTGGGATTCACCTGCCTGTGAAGCTTATTGGATAGTTTCTGCGCATATAGAATATCGGTGAACCCCCTGGGGTTCACCTGCCCGTGATATCCTCTGGTCATAAAGCCTGGGCGCACTTCACAAATCCTGGGCGCACTGTACAGTACACATCACGGTGAACCCCATGGGATTCACCAAGCCGTGATGTTCACTGGATGCTCGGAAAAATCTAGAAAAATTCTGGAAAAATTCTCATGTGCTCCCTCTTCTTCCTACAACATATAGAGATATCAAATTAGTAGCAATCCCTTCTAGAAAAGCAAAAATAAAAGAAAAAAAAAAACTATGATCTAAAACACTAACTAATGACAAAGAAAAATTATGCATAAGAATTAAAATCATCCAAAAACTTGGGTTGCATCCCAAGAGCGCTAGGTTTAGGTCAGTAGCTCGACCATAAGAGTTTTCAAAGTTTCAAATCCGGGGGATCTGAGAGAGCTAAAACTTCCTCTCTCTTAACCCGCTCATCTTCAAAGTAATGCTTGAGGCGGTGCCCGTTAACAGTGAAGCTTCCAGTTCGTTCTATCCAAATTGTGATAACACCATATGGTTTAACTTTCTGAACTGTGAAAGGTCCGGACCACCTCGTGTGAAGTTTTCCTGGGAACAGTCGAAGTCGTGAATTGAACAACAGTACTTTGTCTCCCTCATGAAATTCCTTCTTTGCTATGCGCTTGTCGTGCCAAAACTTGGTACGGGCTTTGTAGCTCTTGGCGTTCTCGTAAGCAAAAAGGCGCAGTTCCTCCAATTCATCAAGTTGAAGCTTTCTCCTCTCACTGGCGTTCTTGAAATCAAGGTTGATTTGTTTGACAGCCCAATACGCCCTGTGCTCAGGTTCAACATGTAAGTGACATGAATTTTCATAAATAAGTTGGAAAGGAGACATACCAAGGGGCGTCTTAAATGCCGTCCTATACACCCATAAAGCATCGGGTAATTTTATCGCCCAATCCTTCCGTGATCGCGATACAGTTTTCTCCAAAATTTGTTTGATCTCTCTATTGGAGACCTCTACCTGACCACTTGTTTGAGGATGGTAGGGCGTAGCAATTTTGTGTCGTACACCATACTTTTTCAATAATGTTCTGAACTTTTGCTCAATAAAATGGGAGCCGCCATCGCTGATCAGGTAACGTGGGACCCCAAACTAGGGGAAAATAGTTCGCTTCATAAACCTCATAACGACTCTAGAATCGTTTGTAGCTTCGGCGGATGCCTCAACCCACTTCGACACATAGTCGACGGCAACCAAGATGTACCGTTTTCCACCTTAAGAGGGGAAGGGCCCCATGAAGTCTATCCCCCATACGTCGAAAATTTTTACTTCCATGATATTGTCGAGTGGCAGCTCGTCCCTTTTCGATAAGTTTCCAGTTCGCTGACAACTGTCACAAGTAGAGGCAAAACGTTTAGCATCATAGAATATCGAGGGCCAATATAAACCAGACTGTAAAACTTTAAAAGCAGTTTTAGAAGCCCCCGTGTGCCCGCCATAAGGCGAAGCATGGCAATGGATCAACACATCTTGTATCTCCTCTTCGGGCACGCATCGTCTGTACAATCCATCTGCACACCTCCGGTATAGATATGGCTCGTCCCAGTAGTAAAACTTCACATCATGTAGAAACCGCTTTTTACTCTGAAAAGTGAGATCTGGAGGAAAAATGTTAGACACGATGTAATTAACAAAATCTGCATACCATGGGACTTGTTGATCTAATAAGGCATAAAGGTGCTCGTCGGGGAATGTATCGTTAATCTCTAATTCTGCATCAATTTCTTTGTTCGCGCCGTGGTCAAGTCTAGAAAGATGATCAGCCACCAGATTTTCACTCCCCTTCTTGTCTCTGATTTCTATGTCAAATTCTTGCAAGAGGAGGATCCATCGGATGAGCCTTGGCTTCACGTCCTTCTTGTTGATGAGATATTTTATGGCTGCATGATCAGTAAACACGATTATTTTTGAATTAACAAGATAGGGGCGAAACTTATCAAAAGCAAAGACAATCGCTAGCAGCTCCTTCTCCGTAGTCGCATAATTTATCTGAGCGTCGTCAAGCGTGTGACTGGCATAATAGATGGCATGAAGCTTCTTATCCTTCCTCTGTCCCAAGACCGCCCCAACAGCTTGGTCGCTAGCATCACACATCAGCTCAAAAGGTAGCGACCAATCTGGTGGTTGAATTATTGGAGCAGAGATTAATGCATCCTTGAGTTTAGAAAAGGCTTCCTCGCAGTCCCTATCAAAGCAAAAGATAGCATATTTAGCAAGCAGAGCAGTTAAGGGGCGAGATATCTTAGAAAAATCTCTAATAAATCTTCTGTAGAAGCCGGCATGTCCAAGAAAGCTCCTGATCCCCTTCACTGATGTAGGCGGCTTGAGATGTTCAATGACTTCAATCTTTGCTCTGTCCACCTCTATCCCTCGTTCAGACACTAGGTGCCCAAGGACAATGCCTTCCTTGACCATGAAGTGACACTTTTCCCAGTTCAAGATTAGGTTCACCTCTTCGCACCTTTGCAAAACCTTAGATACATGAGACAAGCAATGATGAAATGAAGAACCATATATAGAAAAATCATCCATAAATATGTCCATGAATTCTTCGTTAAAATCAGAAAATATGGCTATCATTGCTCACTGAAAGGTCGCGGGAGCGTTGCAGAGGCCAAAGGGCATTCTTCGATACGCATATGTGCCGTAGGGACACGTGAAAGTTGTTTTCTCCTGGTCATCTGGGTGGATGGGGATCTGGAAGAAACCTGAAAAGCCATCCAAAAAGCAAAAATAAGAATTATGCGCCAATCTGTCTAACATCTGATTTATGAATGGAAGAGGGAAATGATCCTTTCGCGTGGCTGAATTCAACTTCCTGTAATCTATGCACATTCTATGTCTCGTGACCATGCGTGTAGGTATCAGCTCATTTGCCTCGGTCTTTATCACTGTGACGCCGCCCTTCTTGGGTACAACGTGTACGGGACTCACCCAAGAACTATCTGAGATTGGATAAATAACTCCGGCGTCCAATAGCTTAAGCACTTCTTTCTTCACTACATCCTTTAGATGTGGGTTTAGTCGGCGCTGGAACTCCACGGAAGGTTTGCAGTTGTCTTCCAATAGGATCTTGTGCATGCAAACAGAAGGGTCAATCCCCTTTATGTCATCTAATGAGTAACCTATTACCTTCCTATGGAGGCGAAGTTCATTAAGCAATAATTCGGTTTGCTCCTTATCCAACGCCGCACTGACAATCACTGGGTATGTAGAATTTTCACCCAGAAACTCATATCGCAGGGTGCTAGGCAAGCTTTTGAGTTCGATATTCTGCTGCCCTTGGTTCTCCTCTTTTCTGTCATCCTGGCTTGCATCAGCTTCTAGTAGCGCAACACATTCCTCAGCTTCTCCTTCATCACCGTCGTCATCAGTGTTCGTCAGAACTAGATCAAATGGGTCCACTTCTCTTTCAGGCGGCTCAATATCCTGCGCGGCTTTCTCCACAATGTCCACCTTGCAGCATGTACTTGCAAGAGAAGGTTTTATCAAAGCATGAGTAAGATCAAATTGAATGGCATTGTCACAGATGTTCAAGGTCAGTTTTCCATTCTTGACATCCATGACAGCACCAGCAGTGGCAAGAAAAGGTCTCCCCAAAATGATCGGGAGCCTATCATCCTCATCAATTTTCAAAACAATAAAGTCGGCAAGAATAAAGTAATATCCTACTTTAACAGGTACGTCCTCAAGAATACCAACTGGGTAACGCACAGATTGGTCTGCAAGCTGTATAAAAATGTTAGTTGGATGCAAATCCCCTAAGTCTAGCCTTTTACAAAGTGATAGTGGCATGAGGCTGATGCTTGCTCCTAAAGTGTAGAGATCGTCTCGCATCCATGCTCCTGCTTCATCGGCCCTTTAGAGAGAGGGCAAGAGGAGAATACTCATGGCGACACAAGCACCAAACAAGATTCACATTTTCTGAATTCAATCAACTAATCGACAAAGGATGAAATGGATACAACTTATAGGCAAGCTAGAGCCATGGGCAAGGACGACAATTCACCCTAGGCGACAATACAAACATGTAAAGACTTTTTGATGAAATTTTAGCATTGAAGTATTGGTTGCAACTTTCCTTCTTGTGGACGAATTTGAATTTTGAAAACTTGACAATTCAGTGGAGCTCCATCCTTCTATGGTGGGCGATCATGAAGAGGGAGTTTTGAATTTGAAAGTCCTTCCAAGTATGGTGGTGCTCGGCTAGTCATGAGTGATCCTTTCCCTTGTGGTCGACGACCTCCTTCCAAAGTTGGGTGCGAATGCTATTTGCAATTAATTAGCCTCCTTGAAGCCTTTGGTTGAAGTAGTTTGAGTGTTACTTTCCAAATTTGTAGCTCCTTTGTAGAGTGGCTTGAGCTGACCTTAGCTTGCTACAAGTTGTAATGCATATGCTCTACCCTAGTATAAAATGCAATTACAATGCACAACCTATCAAGGGAACTATGGCTTTGTTTCCTTGAAAGGATGTAAAATAGGATGAAAAAGAGAGAGTGAGCAGGGAAGGGAAATGAAGGGAAAATATATACACGTGACTCTCACGCGTGTTTCAAGCGTCTCCAGTCTACTCTCAAGTGAAGGCAACAACGGACGATGCTGCAAATGGCGCCAGCCAGGCAACTCTGGCGGTGGGCGGCTCCGGCGACGAGCAAGGGGTGTGAAGGGAGAAGAGGCGAGCACCGACGTAGCAGCGGTGTCGAAGGGAGGAGAGGCGAGCATCGAGCGTGGTGTCGGAGGAAGGAGTGGTGAGCGGCGAGCATCGATGCAGCAGCGGCGTTGGAGGGAGGAAAGGCGGGTCGAACGAGAGAGGAGAGGCGCTGCAAACGAGCGAGGAGAGGCATCGACGCAGCAGCAGCGTCGAAGGGAAGAGAGGCGAGTCGAACGAGGGAGGAGAGGCGTCGATGCAGGAGCAGCGTCAGAGGGAGGAGAGGCGAGACGCTGCGAGTGAGGGAGGAGAGGCCAGTCTAACAAGGGAGGAGAGGAGAATACTCATGGTGACACAAGCACCAAACAAGATTCACTTTTTCTGAATTCTATCAACTAATCGACAAAGATGAAATGGATATAACTTATAGACAAGCTAGAGCCATGGGCAAGAGCGAAAATTCACCCTAGGTGACAAAACAAACATGTAAAATTTTTTTTGATGAAATTTCAGCATTGATGTATCGATTGCAACTTTCCTTCTTGTGGCCGACTTTGAATTTTGAAAAGTTAACAATTTGGTGGAGCTCATTCCTTCTGTGCTGTGCGATCATGACGAGGGAGTTTTGAATTTGAAAGTCCATCCAAGTATGGTGGTGCTTGGCTAGTTGTGAGTGATCCTTTCGCTTGTGGTCGACGACCTCCTTCCAAAGTTGGGTGTGGATGCAATTTGCAATTAATCAACCTCCTTGAAGCCTTTGGTTGAAGTAGTTTGAGTGTTACTTTCCAAATTGGTAGCTCCTTTGTAGAGTGGCTTGAGCTAAGCTTCTTGGAGTCGCCTAGATCTAAATGTAGCTTGCTACAAGTTGTAATGCATATGCTCTACCCTAGTATGAAATGTAATTGCAATCCACAACCTATTGATGACTTGGAATTTTGTAGTAAATTTTGTATTAATTATATGCTCCTTTTGAGTTATATTATTGAGTTTTTGCTTGTTTTTAAACTTTATTGGTCAATTATTTTGGAATCTACATCTCTTATTTTTCGTCATTTTCAGATAAAAAAGGGGCTTAATTTCAATGGAGTTGAAGAAATTGGGGGCCGAAAACAGATTCAACACCAAATTTCACGTTTAGGGGTCAATTTTGAAAAATTTCTGATTTCATAGATTTTCACACCCCTGTGAAAAATAAACTGAAATTTTCAGAGGGGTGTGAAAATTTACTAAACAGAAGGAACAGTCGCCGCCGCAAACCCGAGTCTTCCGCCGCCCTATTCAGCCGATTTTCCTCCATCAAATTAGAAGAATTAGAGCAAAAAAATTGGGAAAACTAAAAATACAGAATCGTTCTATAAATCGAGGGGAAGATTTGAAGCCCAAGATCTTGAATTTTAATCAACCACAGAGAGAGAAATCGAGAGAAGCGTCACAGCGGTAGGGTTCCTCGTCGGGAAGCAACGAGCTCATCTCCACCGAGAGAGAAATAGAGAAGTAGTTTCTAGCTATTTTTTTTACATTCAATAAATTTAAATCTTATTTGATTGACTCCAATGTGATTGTTTATATAGATCATGCAGCCATTAGATATCTTATGAGTAAGAAGGATTTGAAACCCAAGCTGATCAGATGGATTCTTTTGCTATAAGAATTCAACTTGGAGATTAAGGATAAAAAGGGTGTAGAAAACTCTGTTGCTGACCATGTATCACGCCTCTTATAGGAAGATGGAATAGAGAAAGTAGCTGAGCATGAGATCGATGACACCTTCCCTAACGAGCTTCTCTTTACCATAACAAAGATTGATACTCCGTGGTATGCTGATTTTGTAAATTTTTTGATGCCTGACATTTTACCCTCTAACTTGAACTATCAGGCTAGGAAGAGGTTTCTTTCAGAAGTAAGGGATTATTTTTGGGAGGATCATTTTCTTTTCAAAAGATGTGCAGATGGGTTGTATAGAAAATGTGTGCCAGAGGAAGAGGTTAAGGATCATTTTCTTGAAGTGGGTTGAAGCTGTAGCGGCTCTGACCAATGATTCTCGTGTGGTCATCAAGCTGTTAAAAAGGATCATATTTTCAAGGTTTAGAGTTCCACGAGTGGTAATAAGTTATAGTGGACTCCACTTTATTGAGCAGAAATTTGCCGCACTGTTGAGCAAATATGGGGTGAAGCATAAAATATCAACTCCTTATCACCCACAGACCAATAGTCAAGTAGGAGTTTCTAATAGAGAATTGAAGAGAATTCTTGAAAAAATTGTCTCTCGATTAAGGAATGATTGGTTTATAAAGCTTGATGATACATTATCGGCATACCGAGCTGCATTTAAAACTCCTATTGGTATGTCACCTTATCAGCTTGTTTATGGAAGTCATGCCATTTGCCGATTGAATTGGAATATCGAGCTTATTGGGCGATAAAAACTCTTAATTATGATTTGAAAACCGCTGGGGAGAAAAGAAAATTCCATATCAATGAGCTTGAGGAGATAAGGATGAATGCATATGAGAATGCGCGAATCTACAAGGAGAGAACCAAGAGATGGCACAAACGCCAAATCATCAAGAAGGATTTTCAAGAAGGTGACCTTGTTCTACTTTTTAATTCTAGGTTGAGACACTTTCCCAGAAAGCTTAGGACAAGGTGGTCAGGGCTTAACCTAAAGCTTTCAGATCTTCCACCTCCAGCATGATGATGTCTTCGGTCGAGCTAGCGACCTTAAACTTAGCGCTTCTTGGGAGGCAACCCAAGCACTCTTACTTTCATCTTAGAAGTTATTATATTTTCTGTATCTTTCTAGTGCTTATTTTTGTTTTTATGTTTTGTAGGATTATTTAGAGTACTTCTAGCATCGAGACAATCTTCTCAGAAGTTTTCGTCAAAATTGTGCCTAGGCTGTAATTATTATCACTACCGTAATCTTCTCTACACTATTCATCTATTATGGGCGGGGTGTGATTTCTGTCATGCCCATGATCTTTTCAGCACTATTTATTTTTCGGGAACAACATCTTTCACGATGGTGGTTTGATTTTTATCACACCCAAGATTCAAAAAAAATATATGCAGTAATTATGGGTAGGTCATGATTCTCATCACACCCGTAATTTTATGATCTTTTAATTTTGTTGTGTTTTTGGTACAGAAATAATTGTTGGGGGGGGGGGGGGGATTCTCATCACACTCGTGATTCTGTAACTTAAAGGAACAGAAAAAATCACAGGGGTGTTGTAATTCCCGTTATGGCCATGATTCTATTCGTCTATATAACTGTGACGACCATATTTTCTTGGGTTTTACATGTGAAACTTTCACAATCGCGCCACCCCCTTCAGCTATCAGCTTCCATTGCTTCCACCTGCCTTCCAGAGATTCAGGTGACTTCTCCGTTCGAGATTCCGGCGTCTCTAGGCGAAATTTCACTAATTCTTTGAATTATTTTGCTTCAGGGGACAAAGCTCCACCGAGCTTATTTCTTCACCGGACTTCTTCTCAGAGCTACGCCGGTAATCCTAGATCCTTCCTCTATAGCTGTTGCACATCAATTTCAGCAAGATCTGCTAGATCTATCATTGAAACATCTCTACTAAAGCCTTGTTTTAGTTCCACTGCTCTGCTTTGCTTCATCTAATGGTTCAGTTCTAGATCTACCTACACTGCTTCAAAACCAATTTCTCCACTACAACATGGCTCCATGGAATAAGCAAGTGGTCGGCAAGGGCAAGGCGAAGGCACCAGCTGCTTCTGCACCGCCTGTTGGGATTTTTATGTTCAACCTGATAAATCCCTAAATCTCACTTGTGCAATCACAATAATATATATGATGCAAATAACGAAATCAGAATAATAGCAATCCAGAAAATATGAACACTAAGATTTAATATGGAAAAACCTCTAAAAAAGGGTAAAAAACCACGGAGCCGGCCACCAAAATTTCACTATGTATCCAACAAATACACTGTCTCTTCACAAAAATAATTTCATCAACAACAAGATGAAAAATCTCGCAATGATAAAACTATCCCTAAATTCACCACTATATCTGAAACAGTATCTAGAAGAGACCAATGAAAATTCTGACCATTAGATATGTAAGGAATTACCTCAAGAGAAACTCTATAAAATTTCACGCCGATCAGACAATAGATAACTACAAGATCACGCCTAGAAATTCAGCCAAAAAGTTTTCTTCTATTTTCTCTCTCCTGCCGCCGCTCACACTTTGCTCGCGTCGAAATTTGGACACAACCCAAATTTCACTTCCACAATTGCCAGCCACTCACATTCACGTGAGTATTAGATTTTAATTAAGGACCTTTTACAAAAAGGTCCAAACCCTTATTCTATTTGCACATGGGTCCCTGCATGATGCAGGACCCATATATAACACCGCCTCCTTGGAATCCATACGGAATCATCTTTCGGAATGATATCCAGGAGGCTCAGTATAATCTTCTACTTACGAGGCGAATCTCCAACACATGCTACATTGACCGACAAACTTTGGAGATCTTAGGCATCCACGAGGACGTAATGTGGATGTTCGAGCAAATATCAGCATCTCAGTTCTTCCAGATTTCAACGCAAACATTCATTCCCCCAGTCCTCGAATTTCTTAGTAGCCTCGAGGTGGAGCTGAATTCTTATCATTACCGCAACGCGACGGGTCACATTTACTTTCGGCTTGTAAACATTGAACGGAGCCTCACACTCCAAGAGCTGAGTCGCGCATTACATCTACCTGGAGGAGGACCACGACAACTCCCATAAGAGTATATTGAGGACGCATTTTGGTACCAGATCTCACCTGAGTCACAATTTTCACCAAAGACAGCGTGCGCCACCAACCTTTCTAACTTGTTCCTGCGGTATGTCCATCGAGTTCTCTCGCATACTATCTTAGGACGTGGCGAGAACGATGGTATGATTTGACAGTATGAACTTTTCTTTTTATGGTCAATGCTTCATGGTTATAGGGTGGATGTAGCCTTCTTTCTGGCTAAGCAGTTCAATAAGGTTGCGCACGCCAAGAAGTGTGCTATTGTGTTAGTGGGTCTTATCACTCCTATTGTATTATCTTTGGGCGTGGACCCTTATGGGATTGAGACTGCACGGGGTAGCCCCAGGATTGATTTATAGTCATGTGCCGCCATGCGGATGATTGTCCGCAAGGGTGATATATTTTATTTGATCCTTGGGCCAAACTCTCCAACATTACCACTGCCGAATAAGGAGCGGACTATAGTCCGCAATCAAGCAAATTGGAAAATTCCACCTTATGCCGTAAATGATGCTACTCCTACACTACTTGATTGTATGCCGCCACCACCTTTTTGGGAGGGCGCCGGCCCATATGGGATGGGCTCTTCTTCATTTAGAGCTAGCTTTTCATCGAGGGGTGCAGGCTTTGGTACACAGGGATTTTTGTCCTATTCTCAGGATCCTAGATTTCAGGCATTGTCTGCAAAGGTGTTCTGCCAGGGACACCTTCTGAAGATAATCTATGATTTTGTCCTTGATGTGGAGGACTTCCTCCACCAGTGCTTCACCGATGATCATGGCTCTAATGAGGAAAGAGATCCAGATCAACCTATGGGGGAACCCAGCTCTGGCGAGGGGAGTGGTTCGAACAGTGGTTCAGATGAGTAGTACTCTATAATTATCTTTTCTCCTACTCTCTTATTACTTGCTTACTGCATCGAGGATGATGCATTCTTTATGTAGGGGCGGATATGTTTTATTTGTTTCATGGTTATTATATAACTTTGACTTGACTGTTTGACTTGTGGTTTAGCACCATGTGTTAGGCGCAGTATGATGTTTGGTTATATTTGATTAGCGTCATATGTGGACGCTACACTCACTTTAGTTATTGTACACAGATTATTTCTATCTTCTTATGCATGTTGTTTTCTATTGATGAATGATGTGTGGTTCTATATTGTTGATGATGTGTGTTATGGATGAACATATACTAATGTGTGTGAATGAATTAATTGTTCTATGTGTTAAATTTATTTATTTCCTTGATATATATCCTCATTTTGATTTTCCATCGATTATTCATAAGTTTCTGGTAAATAGAATGTTTGAGAAATGTGATTTAAGAGTGACACTTTCTTTGCAAATAGGGTAAGTAGATGAGTATAATTTTCTTGAATTGATGTTGATTGATTAGCTTTGTAGATGTTTGGTCTATTGTGTTATTTCTTGAGAAGAAAGAATCCAAAATCCAGAAAAGAAAAAAAAGAGTGATAAAAAAGTATGTATCTATGTGGGTACATGCCAAAAAAAACATGAATAAAAAGCATATATCTATATGGATATGTGCCAAAATAAATTTGACATTGACTTTGCTATCTTCAGCTATGAGTTCTATTGTGCATATAGGCACAAATTGAATTTGTCACCAACTGAGTAATGGGGGGCATTCACCACAAGTGTTTTCCCTTCTTGCAGAAAGGTTGGTAAACGATTCAAAGATAGTCGCAACTCCACTAGTTCAAAGATATGAGTTCTGTTACATCAGGTATGTGGTCGGTGTACTCTAAATTCATCACCAGAAAAAAAATATGGTAATCGATTTAGATAATGTCAAAAGTAAATGCAGAAAAAGATTTTGGGGAACCTATTCCTGTAAACAAAAATATTATAGTATTGAACTGAATACAAGGTGAATTCATGAGATTGAGATTCAGATTATTATGCAAGTTGCAAACTTTATTTGTATTGGACGGTGAATCTTAAGGATTAATGTTCAAAAAATGTCTATTTCTCTGGAAACTTTGATGACATGAGTGATGCCTCGCATTTTGGTAGTAATTTTGATGGTCATTTCACGATAAATCTAGGCTTATTTTGACACTTTCATACTTTTTATAGGCTTATTTCCTTCATATCATCGGAATCTTCACTTTTTGGTGTTTTTGTAGAATTTCAGGTAAAATCACCTTTTTTCGACGTATTTTGGAGATTCTAAGGCCACGAGACGATTTCTTATGCGAAAACGAAGCTACACGTTAAATTTGGGCTAAAACAGAGTTAGCTTGAAAAATACGGCCAGGTGAACCCCACGGGGTTCACCATCCTAATCGCCAGCCAGTAGAACTCACAGAGAGCTTCACGGCCGGGTGAACCCCAGCGGAATTCCTTTTGGCCGAAAACAGTCCAGACCAAAGCACGGCCAGGTGAACCTGGCGAGGTTCACCGTGCTTCTTTCGCAAGACCTCACAGAATGAATCACGGCCAGGTGAACCCGGTGGGGCTCACCCATGATTCTGATCCAGGCCCACGCGTGAGACCAACCTTTACTCGGTTTTTTCCTGATTTCTCACCCGTTTGGAGTCCAAATTTGGCAAGTGAGGTGTCTATGAAAAGCTCTTTCGAAGGCGAACGCGTAGGACATAAAAGCCCTAATTTTCTTGCCCTAATTATCGAGGAATCACATGACGAAGTGGCGGGGGCGGAAGAACAAGGCGACAACACGAGTTCGGGGCGATTTTCAGAGATTGGATCATCGGAGCGTCATTCTTGCAGATTTGCTTCGGTTTATCCTCTCCTATCTCTTAGAAACTCTTCCTTGTGATCTTCCTATGTTAATAGAGAGATTTTTTAGCATTTCAACAACGATTATAGCGTAAATCGTATTTCGGGGCTTAGCTGAAACCCGTTGACGAATTTAATTGCAAACTTTATCTTTATTCTGTTATTTGGATTGTGTTGTGAGCACATTTTACTTTGAAGTGTTTATTTCATGATCTTACCTTGGCCGAGTACTTTCACGTGTTAGCCGTTACGATTCATATCGAGAGAAGGATCGTAAGGGTGGATTGCCTTAGTAAAACTTGCGAAACCTCGACACGAGAGTGCTTGGTCTTCGCTCGAGGGTTTTATAATCTGCAATAGAACTCATTGGGTTCGTCTTAGAACGATCCACCGCAAGAGTAGGAGGTCGATCTAAGCCAAACACCGGGGTGTACACTCGAGAGAGGGCACCCTGTACCTTAGGGTTAGATTCCTTGTGTAAATCAATAATCCGAATAACCGACATCTGCCTTGTGCGATTAAAGTAGTCATCGTGGTGGAAACCAAAGTCCCGATTTCTCTCTCATATTTAGTCCCTGCCGTCGTAGCGTTGATTGCTTGTTTTTTATTTCTGCTTTCAAAACCCAATTTCGATTCGCCTAGCTATTAGGACTTAGATTTTCTGGTACTCAACCTTGTTCCCTGTGGGATTCGATATCTTTTATATTACTTCGACATAACCGTGCACTTGCGGGACGTGTCAAGTTTTTGGCGCCGTTGCCGGGGAACAACAGTTGATATTAGTATACTTCTGAGAATTGGTAGACTAGACCTTAGGTTAGATTTTCTTTACTACACTGTTATTTTCTTTTTCTCTTTATTTACTTGCTGTCTTAGAACTTTATAATTTTGATTGATCATTTTATGCAAAGAAGTTCTAGGGCAGGTACAGTCTTTGACATTGATCCAGAAATCGAGCGCACCTTTAGGACAAGAAGGAAGCAAAATCAAATTCTGAAGAAAGAAGTCATGAACCATCCAGAAGGAGAAAATCAGATGGAGCACATTCAGCTTGATGAAAACAATGACCGAGTACCACAACCAATGGGGAGCAACTACAACAACAGGACATTGAAAGATTATTCTGCTCCCTATGCTTATTGTTTTCAATCAGGAATTGTTAGGCCCGCTGTTGAGGCCAATAACTTTGAAATAAAACTGGCTCTTTTTTCTATAGTGCAACAAAACCAATTTGATAGTTCTCCTCTTGAGGATGTTGGGAAACCCCAGGGACATTTTACAATTTTCAGAGTCATAGACATACATTTTACGCAACGGAAGAATGTCCCCGAAATAGGCCGGTCCCAAAAACCCAGTGAAGATCGCAAGCAAGAGAGTCGATACGATGAGTTAAGAAATACCTTAAGAGCAATTTGGAGTGAAGCCGATGTAGACGCCCAAGTGTGCGCCCTCTGCAGTCTCACACACACGGATCTCTTGAGTTCTCTTCTTCCACGCCCGGTGCTAGCCTCGGGAAGAAGATCCAAGCCTTAGGGAGATGCTCTCCTTCACTTGCGCCACCAAGAGAAAAGATGCGCCAAGGGAAGAAGGAAACAAGCCAAGCCGCCAAGAGGTAAGGAAGGAGAAACTCTCGGCTTATGGAAGAAGGAAGATGCGCCCTTGCTCCTAGCACTCGCCCCTCTTCTTGTGTTCACGCCTTCAAGGATTGATCACTCTCTTGAGGACTCGGCTAGGTGCTCTTTTATAGGGCAAGAGGCGGTTTATGAAAGGCTAGGATCAAGACAAGTGGGCGGCTAGGATGAGAAGGTTTGAGATAAGGAAAGTCTCCAAGACATTTCCATAATTCTCATTCAACCATTCCTTTTGTGCCCATGTCTTTCTTTATGCGCCAAGGCCTTGCCTTGCGCCCCAAGCAATGCCATATTGGCATTCATACCATAAGGGATTAAGGGGAAGGCGCCAATTGCTTCCTTATGAAGCAAATTGCGCCACTTCTCCCCATTATGCCCATAGGCGCCTAGGGGAGAAGACTTGTCCCCATTATACCCCTCTAGCCCTTCTTCTCTTCATGACAACTTATTATTGGGCCTTATTTGATAATGAGCTAGCCCAAACTCCATTACATGGGTTGATTAAGCACTTGGATCCAATCCAATGCAACCCTAATCCAAATGTGACCAACCATGGTCAAATACGGGTCAACCTGCCAAAAATGAAGTTTGGCTCCAATAATATTCTTCCATCTCATCAGGCCCATTGGCGCTGATGAAATCTCCCAATTAGATCCGAGTTATCCAATAACTCGATCATAAGGCTTCCCGATCAATACGAGAACTCAAGTATCAAGGTGTGCGACCCTGTAGGTTCCTCTGACGCTGGCAGTGCTGACCAAAGGTCATCACAAGCAGTGAGTGGCATCTAGCAGTGCATCGCTGCTACCCAGGTCATTGAAATGGATATCGACATCGACATCCCCATCATCGCAACTAGGTACAGATGCATTACAGTCTCTTTGCCGAACTGATATTCGATTGGACAAGTGTGTCACCATTTGTTTTCATCCAATCACATGGCTATGACTAAAACAGGTTCTCACCTGGGTATGGCCATACACTTTCAGTCATAGAACCATAGAAGAGCTCCATGGATATCAAGCTTCCCTAAGGAAGGGGCAAATCCTATGTCTGTCCATTGACCTTCTCATATGGGTCGTGACATGCTCAATGACAACCGTTATGACCTCCCAACTACGGTGAGGTGTTAGGTTGTATCAAAGCAAGTCCCTAACTATATAGAATGATCAATGACCTCAAGTCAAGGGATCAATGCATCTCCTATTACTTATGAGGATAACTCATGACACCAAGTCATAGCCTCAAAGCGGGTCTATCCAGTATATCCTCCAATGATATACCCATGTGTCTGTGTTAGCACCACGTGCCTAACCAGACCACATACCAGTCTCTCAAGTACCAGTGCTGTCCCATATCCACTCAGGTACATTGACTGGGGACAATTATTTGAGCACAGATCTAATCTGTCTTCAGGGACATTATCATGTAAGTACACAATCGCAGGTGTTGACAAACAATGATAACCACAATGCCAGAATGATATATATAAATATCAATGTCAAGTAGTACATAAGTTGACCAAAACTAGGTCCTAGGGCATATACACCAACAGAGGACCCCAACATGCACCTCTCTATTTTTCTAGAATATTGCGATATGTTGAAAATTAACGGTGTGTCTGCTGATGCTATCAGGTTGAGATTATTTTCCTTCTCTTTGAGGGACAGAGCGAGAGCTTGGCTGCACACATTACCTGCTGCTTCGATAAGAACATGGGCAGAGCTTTCTCAAGCCTTTCTCTCCAAGTACTTCCCTCCATCAAAGATAATTCAATTGCGAAATCAGATAACGAGTTTCATGCAAAAAGATGGAGAATCCCTATACGAAGCTTGGGAGAGGTTTAAAGAGCTCCAAAGGATGTGTCCACATCACGGACTTGAGACTTCGGTTTTGATCCAAACGTTCTATAGCGGTTTGGATTACAACACAAGACTTATAGTGGACGCTACAGCAGGAGGCGCTTTGATGAATAGAAGAGTTGAAGATGCAATGAACCTTCTCGAGGACATGGTGATTAAGCATCACCAATGGACATCTGAGAGAGGTACTTCTACCAAGAAGTCAGGTAAGTATGACCTTGACTCTTTGACTGCACTTACAACTAAGGTGGATAATCTGACTAGAAAGCTTGACTCTTGGTCTGTTAATTTGATGGATATTAACTCTATTTCTTGTGAGGTCTGTGGAGTTGTAGGTCATGCAGGGACAGATTGCTAGATATGAGATGGACAGATGGGTGCGATCAGCTCTGAGCAATTGAATACTGTTGGAAATTTTAACCCGAATAACAATCCATACTCAAGCACATTCAATCCAGGGTGGCGCAACCACCCAAATTTCTCTTACCGGACAACTCAACCAATTTAACCTGGACAAGTTCCACCACAACAAACCAAGCCCCCACAAGGAAACTTTAGGCAACCCCAACAGAACAATTTCAGACCGCTAGGATTTCAGACTAGGAACTACAATGCACCACCACCACAGCCAAGGCCAAATAATGATTCAAATCTAAGCAAGCAACTTGAAGGACTGACATATATGATGAAGATGATGATGACAAGGATGGACTCCCTGGAGACACATTATAAAATGCTAAAGAGTCAGCTAGTCCAGCAAGCTAACTCGTCTTTCAGAGCACCAGGCAAGCTTCGATCCCAACTAGAAGTAAACCCAAGGGAGCATTCCAATGCAATCTCAACTCGGAGCGGCAAGTAACTTGAAGATCCAAAGATGTCGACCGATGACAGGATAGATGAAGTGATACCAGAACCTGTGGAACCACATTCAGATGTAACACCGATGGCACCTGAACCAGCTGAGAGGAGCGGCCCTACATGGGACCGCCTGCATACAAGCCGCCGATTCCTTTTCCATAGAGGCTTGTCAAGGCTAAATTAGACAAGTTGTTTGGTAAGTTTTTAAAAGTATTGAAGAAAATCTATATTAACATCCCTTTCGTTGATGCTCTTTCGCAGATGCCGACCACCTATGCAAAATTCCTGAAAGACATCTTATCAAACAAGAGGAAGATAGAGGATCAAGGGACCGCTGCACTCACTGAGGAGTGTAGCGCCATCATTCAGAACAAGCTCCCTCAGAAACATAAAGACCCAGACAGTTTCTCCATACCCTGCCAAATTGGGGAGATGTCCTTTCAGAGAGCTTTGTGTGATCTAGGAGCAAGCGTTAGCCTCATGCCATTATCACTTTTTTGTAAAAGGCTAGACCTAGGGGATTTGCAACCAACTAATATTTCCATACAACTTGCAGATAGATCTGTGCGTCACCCAGTTGGTATATTAGAGGACGTACTTGTTAAAGTAGGAAATTATTTTATTTCTGCTGATTTCATTGTTTTGGAGATTGATGAGGATGACAGGCTCCCTATCATTCTAGGGAGACCTTTTCTTGCTATTGTAGGCGCTGTCATGGATATCAAGCATGGGAAACTGTCTTTGAACATCTGTGGCAACGTTATTCAATTTGATGTAACTGACACCCTAAAAAAACCTTCTCTTGCAGGCACATGCTGCTGTATTGACATTGTGGAAAAAGACACACAAAATGTTAAGCCCTACAGAAGAGAAATGGAACCATTGGGACCCACTCTGACAAACCCCACTAAAAATGCCAAGAGCTACAAAGCACGCACCAAGTTTTGGCATGACAAGCGCATAGCAAAGAAAGAATTTCATGAAGGAGACAAAGTACTTCTATTTAATTCTAGACTTCGGCTATTCCCAGGAAAGCTTCGCACGAGATGGTCTGGTCCTTTCACAGTTCAGAAAATTCAACCATATGGTGTCATCATAATTTGGACAAAACGAACTGGAAGTTTCATAGTTAACGGGCACCGCCTCAAGCACTACTTCAAAGATGAGCGGGTCGAAAGAGAAGAAGCTCTAACTCTTTCAGACCCCCCGAACTTGCAACTTTAAGAACTCATATGGTCGAGCTACCGACCTAAACCTAGTGCTCTTGGGAGGCAACCCAAGTTTTTGTTTGATTTTTAGTTTTCATGCATTGATTCAGACATTGTTTTACACTGTTGATTTGTTCTTCATTTAATTTTTGAACTTCTAGAGGGGATTGCTACTAATTTGATGTCTCTTTATATTGTAGGAGGAAGATGGAGAGCATGAGAATTTTTCCAGAATTTTTTTGAGTTTATCAGTGCAAATCACGGCCTGGTGGGGTTCACCCGTGAAGTGCACTGTACAGGCGCTTCCAATTCTTTGACCAGAACGTTTCACAGGCAGGTGAACCCCACGGGGTCCACCAGCATTTCTTTCTGCACAAAACCGATTAGAGGACTTCATGGGCAGGTGAACCCCATGGGGTTCACCAGTATTCTATCTGCGCAGGAACCATCCAGTGAGCTTCACAGGCAGGTGAACCCCACGGGGTTCACCATCTTTTTGAAAATCCGAAAACCCCCAGAATGCTTCACGGCTCGGGGAACCCGAGCGGGTTCACCTGTGCTTCTATCGCAACAGCACCCAACCCAGTATACTTCACGGGCTGGTGAACCTGGGCAGGTTCATTAGTATTCAAACCAGTACTCTCCCAAAAATTAGGGCATTGCGCGACTCATCCGCCGCCGCCACCCATTTGTGCTGACTTTTCAGCCGATCGCGTCGCCCTCTTGTCTTTCCAGCACACGGAGGAGGTTCCCAAGGGTTAAATACAAGTTTCCAAGTCTGGTTTCTACTTCAATCGACTCCAGATTTTAGTTTCCGCTCGTCCGCTGTTCTTCGAGTTTTCTCTACCGATCTACCGCTGCCTCCCGATTTTGTCGAAGCTGACCAGATCGCACTGTTTTCTCTCCCTCTTAGCACTCGAAGAAGATCTCCAAGGGTTCGATCCAACCTTCCTTTTCATCCAGACAGATTTCTACTTCAATCGGTTCCAGATTCCAGGTTTTCGTTCCACCTGCTGCCTCGACGCCAATTTTTGCCGATCGCCGTCGCCTGCGTTTTTCCTTAAGCCACCGGCCGGATCTTCTCGCATCAAAGCCAACTAGATCTACTCCTCAAGGCTTCCCTGCTGATCTTCTCCAGCCATCATGCCTCCATGAACCAAGGTCATGGCTGCCAAGAAGACCGCGCGGCCGACACTAGCATTCTCAGACTCGTCCGCCACCAACGATGCGGAGTACGAGCCAACGCCTACACCTCCATCTCATCGACTATCTTCCACTATGCCAGGCTCTTCTTCTTCTCGTCATGGGCGCACATCTGCCAACCGACCACAGCCTTATGTCTCTCCCCCGAACGAGTTTGGGATTATCTTTCGGAACGTCGGGCAAGAGGCACGGTATCAGACGCTGCAGCAACGTCACGTGCTCAACACGCGGTATCTAGACAGAGGCACGCTGCATATGCTTGGGATGCTAGAGGATATAAACATGATGTATGCAGCAGTGGGTTGGGAGCAGTTCCAGCAGCTTTACTCCCCCACTTATGTTGGCGTGACATTGGAGTTTCTGAGCTCTTTGGAAGTACAGGCAGGCCCTATTCTCAAGGACGACCCAAGCCGCCTGTCCTTCCGTCTTGGTAATATCGAGCATATCCTTATCCTATCACAGTTACGCAACATTTATGGTTTTCCTGAGCCGTGTGCACGCAAGGTCCCACCAGAGTACAGTGAACAGAATTTTTGGGTAGCAATTACCAACGAGCACATCTACTCCGCTCGCGTGGCCCGTGCCTCTAGTCTTTGCAACCCGGTCCTCAAGTATGTCCACCGTGTATTGTCGCATACCCTCTTCGGCCACGGTGAGAGCGACGGCATGGTCCGTCAGACAGAGCTATTCTATCTCTGGTGCATGCTACACAGTTTCAGAGTCGACTCTGGGTATTATTTACCAAAGCATTTCAGCCGCGTCGCCCATTCTTTGAAGGGGGCGATTGTGATTAGCGGTTTGATCACTCCCTTGGCGGTTTCCTTAGGCATCATCCCCTAGGGCACATTAGAAGCTACTGGCAGCAACAGGCTCGACATTGAGTCTTGTGTCGCCATGAAGCTGATCATTCACAAGGGTGATTCATATTGCATGACATTCAAAGGGAGCCCATTCTGCCTACCTTTGCCGAGCCCAGAGCGCACATCAGTCAGAGTCCGTGGAAACTGGCGTATCCAGCCAGTTGAGGACGCACAGCCAGATCTCGTCGATACCGCACCACTAGCCCCTAGCGCCTTTTCTTTTGGTGGCATCTCTTCTCACGATTCTATGATGTCTGTATTGCAGGAAATTAAAGAAGAGCAACTCCATCAACAGGAGATAATTGATCACCTGGACACCACCGTTACCTACATCCAACAGAACCAATCTTCGCATTGGGAGTCCATGGAAGCACACATGCAGAGGCAGCACAAAATGATGGGATTGGTATGGGAAAAGCTCTCTGCGATGGATGAGCGCCTCTCCTTCATCAATGAGGAAAACATGGCTCGCATGGACATCTCTTCCGACGAGGAGGCTGAGCCCGACTATAGCGCACGCGGGAAGAGCAAGAGCTCCCGAGCATCTGGCTCTCGCTCGCGCAAGCGGAGGTAGCGCCCCATCAGCATTGTTGTCATCATCCACTCCTCTCACATCATGGTATTGCATAGAGTACTGTGCAAACTTTTAGAGTGGGTGAGCTTTCTTTACTCCGGTCTCTGCTTTCTTTCTTCATGTGGCTGTGATTTGTTGAGGATTGATACTTTTATTCTATGACAGTTAGATATTATGGCATTGTATCTTATATGTCATTCTATTCATGGGTCTGGTCCACATCTTCAGGCCCCACCCTGTGACAGCTTTGTATGACATTACTTTCTTGCCTATGACCGTACTCTGTTATGATAATTATGCTTTTCATACATGCTGTGAATTTTGAAATGTCAAAGTTGTCATGATAGCTTATCATTCTTGAGTTTACTTGTCCATTAAGACTTGTCCTATGAAGGCTATTTCAAAAATTTAGATTGAATGCATGATTGGGTAGGAATGATTGGGTAGGAATGATCAAAGAATTAAGTCTGGAGTAATACCTCCTTGTTAGAGATACTTTTTGATCATGTCCATTTATTCTATGATTTTGAAATTTTGTGATTTGGATTGATTTGAGTTGTTCATTAGTGGGTCAAACATTTCTATGATTGTTAAATCAACTAAAGGCTTGCAACTTACATGAGAATCATATTGAGATATATATTCACTTAGTTATTCTTTGAATTCCCTTCTGTTATTGGGGAGACACTGCATTTGTCCAAAAGGATATGTTTTCAACTATTGTTATAAAAAAAATATCACCTTTAGATTCCTCTACTTGGCACTGCGCAAAATTGGCAGTGGTACCGAAGGTCATGAGTTGAAATCTAAGGGATGTGAAGTTGAAATCAATAAAGAGACTCCTCTACTTGGCATTGCGAAAAATTGGCAATGGTACCTAAGGTTATGAGTTGAAGTCTATTGCAATAATCAATGTATCATACCCTGATAGAACATTTGAGTTAACCCCAACGATTTGAATAGGGAAGATTGGAATTGCATGAGTGTTATGTGTAGGCTTGATTGAATCCTAATGTTTGCTGCTTACCAAGTTGTTTAGCATCTAGAAATTGTGGGATGAAACTGTTGAACACTTTGAAACAACCAATTACTTGATTTCTCCTAATTAGATTTTGGATTATTATTGAATATTTTTTCTAACTTGGATGTATGCACAAAAGATTACTCTTACTCCCATCATGTATTTCACCTTATTTTATTGCTTGAGGACAAGCAAAGAATTAAGTCTAGAGTATTTTAATGTTTCGCATGTTGGTAGTAATTTTGATGGTCTTTTCATGATAAATCTAGGCTTATTTTGACACTTTCATACTCTTTATAGGCTTATTTCCTTTATATCTTCGGAATCTTTACTTTTTGGTGTTTTTGTGGAATTTCAGGTAAAATCACCCTTTTTCGACGTATTTTGGAGATTCTAAGGCCACGAGACGATTTCTTATGCGAAAACGAAGCTACACGTCAAATTTGGGCCAAAACGGAGTTAACCTAAAAAATACGGCCATGGGGTTCACCATCCTAATCGCCAGCCAGCAGAACTCACAGAGAGCTTCACGGCCGGGTGAACCCCCAACGGGGTTCACCAGAATGGGGGTTCACCAGAATTCCTTTTGGCCGAAAATAGTCCAGAGCAAAGCACGGCCAGGTGAACCCGGCGGGGTTCACCGCGCTTCTTTCGCAAGACCTCACAGAATGAATCACGGCCAGGTGAACCCGGCGGGGTTCACCCATGATTCTGATCCAGGCACATGTGTGAGACCGACCTTTACTCGGTTTTTTCTTGATTTCTCACCCGTTTGAAGTCCGAATTTGGCAAGTGAGGTATCTATGGAAAACTCTTTCGAAGGCGAATGCATAGGACATAAAAGCCCTAATTTTCTTGCCCTAATTATCAAGGAATCACATGACGAAGTGGCGGGGGCGGAAGAACAAGGCGACAACACGAGTTCGAGCGATTTTCAGAGATTAGATCATCGGAGCGTCATTCTTGCAGATTTGCTTTGGTTTATCCTCTCCTATACCTTAGAAACTCTTCCTTGTGATCTTTCTATGTTAAAAGAGAGATTTTTGAGCGTTTCAATGACGATTGTAGCGTAAACACTATTTTGGGGCTTGGTTGAAACCCGTTGACGAATTTAATCGTAAACTTTATCTTTATTCTGTTATTTGGATTGTGTTGTGAGCACATTTTACTTTGAAGTGTTTATTTCATGATCTTACCTTGGCCGAGTACTTTCACGTGTTAGCCGTTACGATTCATATCGAGAGAAGGATCGTAAGGGTGGATTCCCTTAGTAAAACCTGCGAGACCTCGACACGAGAGTGCTTGGTCTTCGCTCGATGGTTTTATAATCTGCAATAGAACTCATTGGGTTTGTCTTAGAACGATCCACCGAGAGAGTAGAAGGTCGATCTATGCCGAACACCGGGGTGTACACTCGAGAGAAGGCACCCTGTACCTTAGGGTTAGATTCCTTGTGAAAATCAATAATCCAAATAACCGACATCTGCCTTGTGCGATTAAAGTAGTCATCGTGGTGGAAACCAAAGTCCCGATTTCTCTTTCATATTTAGTCCCTGCCGTCGTAGCGTTGATTGCTTGTTTTTGATTTCTGCTTTCAAAACCCAATTTCAATTCGCCTAGCTATTAGGACTCAGATTTTCTGGTACTCAACCTTGTTCCCTGTGGTATTCGATATTTTTTATATTACTTCGACATAACCGTGCACTTGTGGGATGTGTCAATGAGTTAAAGAGATTATGTCCAACAAGAGGAAGTTGGAGGAGCATGGTACAGTTGCACTCACTGAGGAGTGCAGTGCTACCATACAGAATAAACTACCACCAAAGCTCAAAGATCTAGGGAGTTTTTCTATTCTTTGTTTAATCGATAGTATGTCTATTGACTATGCTCTGTGTGATTGAGGGGCGAGTGCCAGCTTAATGCCACATTCTATATGCAAAATGCTGGACATAGGAGATTTGAAGCCCATGACTATCTCACTATAGCTAGCCCACCGCTCAGTTCGCCATCCTATTGGTATTCTTGAGGATGTGCCTATCAAGGTCGGTAAGTTTTTCATACCTACTGATTTCATTATCCTTGACATGGAGGAAGACTTTAGGCTCCCCATAATTTTAGGTTGTCCTTTTTAGCGACTACTGGCGCATTAATTGATGTAAAAAATGGGAAACTAACATTCAAGATAGGTGAGGATTCCATTGATTTTGATTTAACCGAAAGCCTAAGGAATCCCTCTTTTGCAGGATCCTGCTGTAGCATCGAAGTCCTGGGTGATGCACCCCTCACGATCGTTAACACCAGGACAGAAAGGGATCCGCTTGAAATTTGTCTTACTGGAGAAGACAGTAGTGAGGAAGACGGCGAGGTGAAATCCTACTTTGAGTTACTTGATTCTGCTCCACCGATTGAGGCCAAGAAGTTAAAGGAAGAACACTTGAACATGACTAATGGTGAGACTCATGAAGAGAAAAAAGTATGAATTTAAATCTCTCCTAAGCAACCTTAGGTATGAATTCATAGAAGAGAACCCCACTCTTCCTGTTAACGTTAATGCTGAACTAGATGAATCCCAAACCGCCAAGTTGTTAGATGAACTTCGGCAACATAAAAAGGTAATAGACTACACCCTTGATGACATTAAGGGTATTAATCCTACTGTTGCATGCATAGGATATTCTTGGTGGAGGGAAGCAAGTCTTCAATTGAGTATCAGAGGAGACTCAACCCTAATATGAAGGAGGTAGTAAAGAAAGAAATAATCAAGCTCCCTGATGCTGGAGTTATCTACCCCATCTCTGATAGCCAATGGGTGAGCCCTGTTCATGTAGTGTCGAAGAAGGGAGGGATTACCGTGATGAAGAGTGACAATGATGCTCTCATCCCAACTAGAACGATAACAGGGTGGCAGATATGCATTGACTATAGGAGGTTAAATGCTGCCACCCACAAAGATCACTTCCACCTTTCATTCATTGATCAGATGTTAGGATATTTAGCCTGTAACTCTTACTTCTACTATCTTGATAGGTATTTAGGTTTCTTCTAGATCCCTATACATCTCAAGGATCAGGAGAAGGCGACATTCACGTGCTCGTATGACACTTTTGCTTACCGTCGCATGTCGTTTGGACTCTGCAATTCTCCTGCTACCTTTCAACATTGCATGATGCCTATTTTCTTTGATCTCATCGAGGATATAATGGATGTGTTTATGGATGACTTTTCTGTCTATGGTTCTAGTTTTGATATTTGTTTGTCTAACTTATCACGTGTGTTACAATATTGTGAAAATTTTAATTTAGTATTGTGACAACAATGAGGTAATTGCACAAGCAAAGGAACCACAGTCTCATCAAATGTCCAAACATATACTCAGGAGATTTCACCTGATCAAAGAGATCATTGACAGAGGTGATGTCAAGATTAGCAGAGTTGACACAGAGAACAATCTAGCAGACCCACTGACCAAGGCTTTGGCGCAGTAGAAGCATGATGGTCATGCCAGGGATATGGGGTTGAGATTCCTCAACCTCTAGGTCTAAGTGCAAGTGGGAGATTACTAGTGTTTATACCCTGAGACCTAGTTTTGGTCCATCTTTGTACTACTTGACTCTGTTATTTCTTATATATTATTCTGGCATTATCATTATCATTGTTTATTTACATCTGCGATTGTGTACTTACATAATAATGTCCCTGAAGACAAATTGAATCTGTGCTCAAATGGTTATTCCCAGTCAATGTACCTTAGTGGATATGTGACAGCTATGGTACGTGATAGACTGGTATATGGGCTGGTTAGGCACGAGGTGCTAACACAGATATATGGGTATATCAGTGGTGGATATACTAGACCAACCCCCTGTGAGGCAATGACTTGGTGTTATGAGTTACCCTCACAAGTGACAAGAGATCCATTGATCCCTAGACTTGAGGTCATTGACTATTCTATAAGGTTAGGGACATGATTTGATACAACCCAACACCTCACCGGTTGGGAGGTTATAATGGTTGTCATTGAGCATGTCACGACTCATATGATAAGGTCAATGCACAAATAGAGGATTTGCCCCTTCCTGAGGGAAGCTTGATATCCACAGAGCCCCTTATGGTTCTATGATTGAAAGTGTATGGCCATACCCAGGTGAGAACCTGATTTAGTCATGGCCATGTGATTGGGCAAAAGCAAGTGGTGACACACTTGTCCAATCGGATATCAGTTTAGTAAAGAGATTGTAATGCATCTACCTAGTTGCGATGATGGGGATGTCGATGTTGATATCTATTCTGATGACTTGGGTAGTAGCGATGCACTGCTAGGTGCCACTCACTACTTGTGATGACCTTAGGACATCACTGCCAACGTCAGAGGAACCTACAGGGTCACATACCTTGATACTCGAGTCTCGTGTTGATCGGGAAGCCTTATGATCGAGTTATTGGATAGCTCAGATCTATTTGGGAGATTTCATCAGCGCCAATGGGCATGATGAGATGGAATAGAGTTATTGGAGCCAAACTTCATTTTTGGCAGGTTGACCCGAAATTGACCATGGTTGGTCATATTTGGATTAGGGTTGCATTGGACTGGATCTAATAGCTTAATCAACCCATCATGTAATGAAGTTTAGGCTAGCTCATTACCCAATGAGGCCCAATAATAAGTTTTCATGAAGAGATAATGGGCTAAAAGGGTATAATGGGGCTAGAACCCACCCTATTGGCGACTAAGGGCATAATGGGGTGAGGTAGGCGCATATTGCCCCACATGGTAGGATATGACGCCTCCCCCTTCTACCTTGGATGGTAACCTTGCCTCTATGGCAAGAGTTGGGGCACATGTGGCCTAAGGGACTTGTATGGAAAGCTCTAGGCAGATATGGAAAAAGGTTAGGAGTTTATGGAAAGGACTTGGAGTCTTTCCTTGCTTCAAACCCTAGCTGCCCACTTCTCTTTGCGCTAGCTGAATTCCTCTTCATGAGTGGCGCCTATATGTATCCTCTTGCGGCCCCTTGCCTCTATCATAGCATATGCGAGAGCAAGAAATCAAGTTGGCGTGAGCAACTTCAAAGGGCGAGAGCAAGGCAAGTAGGTGCAATCCTCTTCCATCATCAAGCCACAACCTCTCTTCTTCCTCTCCTCTTGGCGCAAGAAAAGTTTGAGCTTGGCGGCTTCATCTTCAATTCATCCATCTTGGCGCAACATCTTATGGTGCGCAAGTTGTGTAGAACAATCCCAAAAGGCTTGGATCTTCTTCCCAAGGCTAGCATCGGGCGTGGAAGAAGAGGACTCGAGGCATCCGTGTGTGTGAGACTGCAGAGAGTGCACGCTTGGATGCCTACCTCGACATCGGCTTCCTCTTGCTCTAGGTACTTTCTCCTCTCATCGTGTCGACTCCCTCACAAGACAATCTTCACTGGGTTTTTGGGACTGGCCTATTTCGAGGATATGCTTCTGCTGTGTTTGTCTGTAATGTATGAAAAATTTGTAAATATCCCCGGGGTTTGCCAACACGGACAACGGTCCGTGATCAAGCTAATTGGAAGATTCTGCCCAATGCCATCATAGACGACGAGCCGACACCTCTTGATTCAATACCGCTGCCACCTTCCTAGGGAGGCGCCAGACCATATGGGATGGGCTCTTCCTCCTTCGGGATGGGATCCTCCTCACATGGTGCAGGCCCCACTTCACAGGAGTCTTGGTCCTACTCTTAGGACCTGGATTTAAAGCCTTGTATGTAGAGGTGTTATGCCAAGGGCGCGTACTGAAGACAAATTATGACTCTGTACGTGATGTGGAGGACTTCCTCCACCATCGCTTCACCGACGACCTTGGCTCCGATGAGGAGGGAGGTCTAGTTTACTAGGAGAATGTTAGTGTTTATGCCCTAGGACCTTTGGGATGGTCCAATGGGATAAGTGTATCACATTTGTTTGATAGGTGAGATATTCTGGCATGGTCGTTATTGTGCAAACATGTACATCTGTGCATATGTACAGTTGCATGTACGTTGTCCCTAAGAGATAAATGTTTATTTATTCTCAGTTTTGTCCCTGGTCAAGAATCATGGTGGATATGGGACAGCTATGATTCACTTGAGACTAGTATATGAGCTGGTCGAGCACGGGTTGCTAACGCAGACATGTAGGTATATCAAGGGAGATATACTAGACTTGAGGGCATTGCCATCTCTATATGGTGAATGAGGCACTTTTATACAACCTAATGCTTCACCGTAAAAGGAAAGTCATAACGGTTGTCATTGGGTGCATTATAAGCCATATGAGAGATTCAGTGTGCCAAGAGAGGATTTGTCCCTTCCTTGCGAGGAAGCTTGATGTACATGGCGCCCATATGTGGATGACTGAAAGTGTATAGTCATACCCATGTGAGAAGCTGATTTAGTCATGCCATAATATTAGGATCTACAGGTATGACACGCTTGCCCAATCTGGACATCAATCTGGCGAAAGGACAATTCTGTACTTATACTTTGTCGCAGTTTTAAAGGTTGTCATTGGTGACATTTATTCTGATGACTTGAGTAGCAATGATGTACTGGTAGGTGCCACTCATTTCTTGTGATGATTTAGTCATCACTGCCAACGTCTGAAAAACTTATAGGGTCGCACATCTAGATGCTAGAGACTCCATATTGATCGGATAGCCTCAAATCGGATTTATGGATGATTCGGATCTGTTTGGGAATCATGCTTCGCGGATGACTAATATGAGTTGAGATGAGACTTATAAAATTAAACGATCAAGTTGACCCCAGTTGACCTCTGGTGACTAAGTTTGACTCCGGTTGACTAAGTCTTAGTCAATAGGATTAAACTCGGGTTAGCACTGATATGTTTTGATGGCTTGATAAGTTGATCTAGGTGAGTCCACATCTCCAGTCGCATATATGAATTAATATTCCGATATATGAATTAATTAATTAATTAATTAATTATGACTTAAGATGTGGGGGCCACGACTTAAGACGCAAAATATTATTTTAAATATTTATATTACAGTCGTAACTCTCGTGGTGGTGTGGTGATATTTGGTTGTGGTGGCTGATTGAATTGTCTAGGTTGATACTTGGTATTGGGTGGATGAAATCCAGGGGGCTGCCTATAGAAGAAGTTAGGGTGATTCTTCTACCCCCAGGGTTGTAGGTTATTGAAAAGGGGTCATTCTGGAACCTCAGGTTCAAATTACCTACAGCGTTCACAAAGGCAGGTTGGGAGGTCCTAGGATACCAAAATCCCTAATTGACAATCATCAGAAAAATGGCCTTTAACCCCAAAAACTTCACACAAAACAGAGCTAGAAGCAGTGGAACGCATGTTCATAAAATCAAGCTTATGAGACAATGAATCTACTTTTGCAGTGACAGAATTAAGAGTGTCTAGTTCATACTTACCTGCCTACCTTGATGAAGTATCTCTCTTGCTTGACCATTGGTAATGGTTGAGCGCCATCTCTTCGATCATGTTGTAGGCATCGTCGATGCCCTTGTTCATCAAGGCTCCACCGGTGGCTGTATCAACAGTAAGATGAGTGTTATAGAACAAATTGTTATAGAAAGTGTGTACCAATACTCATTTCTCGAGGCCGTGGTGTTGGCAATTCATTACAATTCCTTAAAGTGGCCCCACACCTCATATAACGATTCGCTGTCTTTTTGAGAAAAATTGGTAATCTGGTTTCTCAATTACGCAGTTTTGCTTGGAGGAAAATATTTTGAAAGTACGGCACGAGAGAGCAGCTCCGATGTGGTTATCGATCCAGCCAGTAAAGAATGTAACCAAGAGCGTGCCTTGTCCTTGAGTGAGAAAGGAAAAGTTGAAGCCTCAAAGTGTTAGTGGTTACACCATTCATTTTAAGAGTATCGCAATATTCAAGGAAAACAGATAAATGCATATTTTGATCCTCGGCTGGGGATCCACCGAATTGATTTTGATGCAACATCGATAGAAGAGATAGTTTTATCTCGGAATTGTTACCCTCTATCGGTGGGCGTGTAATACTGGAGTGAAATCCTTGGACATTCGACACTGCAAAGTCTCGAAGAGACTTGTTAGTGTCCATGATTGATGTCTACAAACTCTTCTCGGATTGGAGCTTCTGAAGTCTCTTACGATGTCGGAACGTTCTTTCAATTTCCTAATCAAATGGTATAAGAGGTTTCGGTTGTGGAGACCTATGCATAAACTAAAATTTAACAAGGCAAGTAACTTGTTAATTCAAGAAAAGTTTAAACTGAAAAAAATAAAAGAAAATATGCTAAAGTAAAATGAAGCTAAGAAAAACGTCTAGTCTAATAACTTCTCAATCTTGTCAATATTGCCGATATTAGTCCCCGACAATGGCACCAAAAACTTGATAGGGCCCTCGCAAGTGCACGGGTCTATCAAAGCTGTGAAATATTGATCCCACAGAGACTAATGGGCAAGGACCGACAGATCTCAAATTCACTAGCTGGACAATATCGGTATTGGTGAGATTCAAGTATCTATGCTAATTATGCAAACAACAAGGTATACGGCAGGAGTTGTACGAGAGAAATTTGGATGAAAGATAAATCAGGATATGGGTTCACCTCTTTGATATCTTATGAATGAATAATCGAACTCCAAGACTAACCTCCTATCTAGCTCAAGGGAATTTGTACCGAAGGTATAGGTTGCTCCCTCTCGGTGGCACAACCTAGTGTTCGCTTGGAGCGGCTTTCGGAGCAGTCTCCTACATTTCGGCTTACAACCCTAAACGAACCCAATGCACACCTGACGAACGTCGCTCCCTCCGATAGACCTCCCCTTCTCTCATGGATTAGTTATTGGTCTAATCCAGATGGTTCTAGCATGCAAATGACCTCTCAGCCTACCGGACGCGTTTAAGGCCCTAACACTCGCACTAGGGGAGTATAGGCTCAAGCACTCCCTCTCAGGAGACACAGGCAAGGCGTACGGTAAGGATTAGATAAACTCTTAACCCAAATGGTTCCAACATGCAGGTGACCTCTCAGCCTACCCGACGTGTCTAAGGCCCTAACACTCGCACCAGGGGAGTATAGGCTCAAGCGCTCCCTCTCAGGAGACACAGGAAAAGCATACAAGGAGGGTTAAGCAAGGTGACGCAGCGAGTGTGGGAGGTCCTTAAATCCGTACTCTAAGGGGACTAGACGATGATGCGGAAAACAGAAGAGGGTCTTGAGACGAGGGAAGTGAAACGCTGAGAGCCAATTTTCGTTTAGCTGTGCGAGCGATTCGAGCCTCCACGATGCTACGAGAAAACCGATGAGAGCAGCGAGAAGACGTTTCTTGAGCAATACCCAAACACGCGGAGAGAACAATGGTTCGAATACTAAGGAAACTACTCACCTTTCTTGTAGAGCCAATTTTCGTTTAGCTGGTGCGCGCGATTCGAGCCTCCACGATGCTACGAGAGAGACAATCTGCCAGCCCAAACCCAAAGCCGGAAACGTAAGAACCGAAAGCGAGAACATTGAAAAGGACCCGGAGCCCGGGGAGGGTTCCCTGGGTGTTTTGATTGAAAGCCGTAAATGCAGAATACAAGACGAGAGAACTCTAGACGAGCTTTTCGGAGTTTGGAGGACCTAGGCCTTCGCGTGGGGGAAGGCATCTACTACAACCAAAGCTAAAGAAAATAAATAACCTCAGCCCTCATTTATAGATCAAGAGGGAGAGGGGACTCACATGATTTGCACAAGGGGGTTGGTGAATAAGACAACTAACCTTAACCACCTAAAAGGAGGTCAAGATAAGTAAATAAACTAACTACCAACTACTGCAGGGGAAAATGCCAAGTGACGGAGCGCGTGATCTGGGGGCGTTGGGCCGCAGAACGGGCCGACGTCGGTGGGCTACACCATCTCCGAGCAGGCCACGACGAAACAACAGAAGCGGCTGATCGTGGGCTGATTCTGAGTGTTGGTGGCAGTCTCATGGGCCGAGTTGAGGACCCGATTGTTGTAGCGATCTAATGTCGGGTCTTGGGGTGGCCCGCTTGTGACGTTGATGGGGTGAAGGGGCTCTGATGGTGTTAGGGAAGGCACGTGGATAAAGCGTACGGGGCACGTCGTGGCGGTAGAAGGGCTCATCGTTCCCACAAAAAGGTCTGGAGGGTGTGAAGACCGTTGCGAGCGTCAAAGTTCCTGAAAAACTGGACCCGGGTGCACTTTCGAGGTGGACACGGCTTGGCCGTGTTTGCCGTCACGAGCGTGATGGAGTGGCGCCGGGCCGAACACAGTAGGAGGCACGGGTGTGTCCGGGGTGTCATCTGTCGGCGAACTGGTCACGGCCTTTCCGTGCTTTGCGTCATGGCCGTGCTAGAGTAGTGCGGGATCCTGCAAATTGGGCACGGGTGAAGGCACGGGCGTGCTGCGGGCCGTGTCTGCGTTTGCGTCCTAGCTAGACCGTGTCACGGGCGTGTTTGTCTTCACGGCCTGGCCGTGATCAGGATCTACGGCAGGGCCGTAACCAGATTTACGGGCCGTAATTTCATGTCCAAGATCCACAGAAAGTTTGGGCACGGCCGTGTCCTTGGTCACGGCCTAGCCGTGTTGGGGCTGGCTGGTGGTGCCGGATGTCGCACTGATCACGGCCTGACCGTGTTTCTTGTCATGGCCGTGATCGCTGGAGTCGAATTCCGCTGAGCTCGTCATGGCGGGTGTCATGGGTGTGTCGAAGCCCGTGTTGGTGTTCGCGTTTCTCCTCGACCGTGTCACGGCCGTGTCGGGGTCTGTAGAGCTCCGGTTGCGCCGAAATTCGCGGGGAGTCTTCTTCCAGTCCTGGGGAGTCATTTCAAGCGTTATCTAGAGGGGTTAGGCCCTCTTCTTTGGTGTCCCTGACTCTGTCACAAGGACTCAAAATACTTGGAGTATGATTATTGCAAACACAAAATGATCAAAGGGGCTCCCCCAGATCCTGATTAATGTTTTAAGCTACAATATTCGTCATAGAGATACAAGTAATGATCAACAACAGCTCATACATTCTCAGATTTATGTAGGAGTTATATTTGAAGGACAAGATCATAAGCTATTCTTGCACGAATCATACGTTGAACATGGCAAAAATCGGTAATAGTTGAAGATCCTTCGTTACAAGTTTCTCCTTGAGGTGCCTACGCAAGAATTGATATTCAATCTCTTTAAGATGCGCAGCCCTTGTTCCAGGTGATCGCCTCTCGTTTTCTTTTCCAAAACTCCCGCCGCGCCCCCTCAATGGCTTCCCTCCAAGGCTATTATCCCCTTCTTATGGACTGCTGGTCCCTTCTTTGCCTCCTGCGAAACTCTTTTTAATCCCAGGACATCAGCCGCTGCAATTTTCCAGATCCTGCAAAAACTGCACACCTTCTCTGGTCGAGGGGGAAGAAGTTACCTAGTTGCCCTCCTTCTTCCCCTTTGGTTAGGTTAAGGAAACCCTGGTTGAAATCGCAGTTTCGAAACAGATGGGTCTGCGATCATGGGCGTGATTCTAGGTGTGACCCACTCAAGATTGATCAGTTGTAGCTTCAGGCGTAGAGACGAGTCACCGGCGCAATTCTGATCATGACTCAGTCGTGATTCTCAATGGGGGCTCCAATAAATCCGAAAAACTCAGTTAGATTCTTCTTAAATTAAGAAGAGCTCCCCTAATCTTGGAAGTCCCAGAATCCAACTGCTTTATAGTCATTTTGACCTGAAAACGGAAAAATACAAATCGAGTTGTAGATTCCATAGATGCATCCCAATTAAGGCAAGTATGGGACGTAAACCATGAAATAGAGATGATTCCGTTAGTAAAATCACACATAAAATGTTATACAAATATGTGTCAACAATAAGCTAGCGAAGGAAGAATTATTAGGACTTTGGCAAGTTTTGGGAGACGAATTGGGCAAAGAGGCGAAACTTAGGGCGACTGGGCGGCGGATAGTGATTTTCTCACCAAAAAAGCTTCATCTATGACAGGCTGGCTTCGATCTTTACGAGGGAGCCCTATATTTCATCCTCCTTGTCGTTTCTATTATTATTTTATGAATTTATAATAAAAAATATGAATTTTTATTGTGATATACTTAAGAACATGTTAGCGTACTCATTATTTCGGGATTAGGGCATAGCCCTCTGTGACTCATGGTTTAATTAATAATTTTCCTCTATTGAAGATTTATTTGCGTTTGATCCAAATTTCGGTGCATTTATTTCATGTTAATTACTAGCCATAGTTTGCATTTTTTAGACGTCGTATGATGTACTAAAAGGCGAAGTGCGACGTTAGATCTGTGATTTTCGGACAGGTCGATTTGATCACAAAAGTAGTTCGAATCGATCTGAGGGATTTCATAGACTTGTCAAGAACTCATTGGGTCTATCTCAAATTAATAAACATGAAAGTAGAAGATTAACTCGGGTAGACACTATGTTTTATTGCTGAAAGGGGGCAATTTATACATGCGGATAGGTTCTCTTCATCACGGTAAAACTCTTCTTTAGATAAATTTCATTAGTATAACTATTTGTTCTAGAGTGGTGAAACCCGATCCCGAATTCTTACAACTAATTACAACTCCGTTAATTTCCTTAGAACTTTCTATAACTCAGTTAAGTTAGATTTAAACTCAACCCTTTTCTGAACCATCTAGCTAATGATCCTAAACAAATCAGTACGTGGTCATTGGTCCTTGTGGAAGTGATATTATTATATTACTTCGATAGGAGATGCACATGCAACGAGCCCATCAAAACGCTATCGCACGATGGTCCCCTGGCAGAGATAAATTGAATGCATTAGTGGGTTTAAGTCTGTCAACTACTAATGTACATAAAAATATAATTTATAATTATTGTACGTGTTTAGCCAACGAATCAGCTTATTGTTAATTCGGATTGTGTTGCTATCATAAACAAATCCATTAATGATAAATCTTTATTTCCCTCAACGAGGCTAATACTTTGGTTTGATTTAAACTTTTATTTAGTTAATTGACGAAAATATTATTTTTCTTCATGTATGATAATCATCTTATAGTCTTCTTTTTCTTATTTTTAATATAGCTACTCAATTCTATGTTTACAATTTCTTTTTAGTTTGTATATAATATAATGGTAGCGATCAAACTGAGGAGCAACATAACAGTTGTGGGCTAAAATGAGCCAAGTCACCAGCTTCTCGTTCTAGCAAAACTTGCTTATGCTTAACGGTAAGGAACTTCCGGATCAAGCGACATCCTTAACAACCACACCTGCCTTTTTCCTGCGAGGAAGCGACAGCGACATGTCAACATTCCTCGCGCTCCAAATGACACTTGCCCCTAACGTTACTTTGAGATTGTTTTCAACCATGGCGAGATACCAATGGTAGTAAATCATTGGGTACGTCGCTTAAGGGGTAAAATAATTATTTATCTCACAGCGATCAACCAAAGCTGCGCAGGTGACCGGCACCTGTGAACCCGTCCGTATCTGCCAGTCACCCACTTTGTCTGCCTTTCCCGGTTTAAATTTCCCACCTCCCCTGTCTCTGCTCTGTCCATGAAAGCTTTCGCCAGCTTCTAGCCTTCTAGGGTTCGCAAGGCCGTGTCCTTTTCCCCAAAAATCATTTAGTCGACCAACAGAATAGCTTTTTGCGCAAGTGTGGCTGTAATCGTTCTTAACTGTCTGATCTTTTTACAGATGGCATCGAGGTCTGATTTGCGGAGAAGTTCCTATCGAAGAGGAGTTCTGCGGACGGCTGCTTCGAAGGCGATGGTTTTGACACCGCTGGCTCCACGAACGAAGAATGATATGTTTGAATCGGGTGGGGATGTATCGGAAGATGAATCAAGTTCTTCTGGGTCGTCTTGGGGCCGTAATAGGGCGACGGCTCGCGCAGTTGTGCGGAGGAGACAACAAGGGGTGAAACCTGTGAAGATTGTACCGGAAGGTGATGGTGAAGCGTTGGCGTTATCATCGTTACCGTTGGAACCGGCCATTGGCAAGAGGAGATGTACTTGGATCACATCCTACTCTGGTTAGTTGCCGAACCTACGACAAAAAAAAAATCACCTTTACTTTTCAGTGTACCATACTATCATGCAGACATGCAGTGATATATGTCTTCTGATTTCTTTATCCATTGCAAATTATTTTCGTTCTGCAAAAGAGGGATTGGTAAATAGCAAAAAAATTAGATGAAAATATAATGCTACTGGATTGTTACGAAGATCCAATGCTCCCCCTCTGTAATAGTAAATGTGAACATTTCCTTTGTGCAAGTACAAGATATAATAAATTAGGCTGGACATTTAAAATTAAATAGAGACGAATAAATAGTGGTCATGAAGAGTAATATTAAAGAACTTTGGGGATATTGTTTTTTCAATAAATTTCTTTGCCCTTTTGAATTATATGCCCAAGTTTCTCTTACATATACATTTGAAATAGATATTCAATCATTATTGAGTTTTCTCCAAGAATTTTAATATCAGTGTAATAAAGAATGTTATGCATCCTTTTCCTTTCTCGACGAAACAATTGACCACTTTGTTAACTGCTATCGAGTGTTCTCTAATTTAGAAGGTGAAATCAAATTAAACTTGATATTTGGAACGTATTTAACATCATTGAGAGTCATCTTGTGCCAAAACATTGGCTTGCTGGTAACATTCCATTTTCCTTCAACTACTATTACATCATTTTCTAATTTCCCATCTTCAATTATAAGTATACCATCATTTCTCCTTTGCACTGCGCATATGTTGCATCGCTATTCAAGTGAAAAATAATTAATATGATTTGTGGCTTGAAAAAAAAAAAACTGTAGTGGCTATGTTCCTTGATGTTGACTACTTCTAGACCATCCACGTTACTGAGGATATTTACTTTTGCTTATATCTATCTTTCAATTACTGACGCTTAAGAGGTCATGTTAATTGTTTCTACTTTATTTGCACTCTCCCTCTACAAGTCTTTTTATTTCTTTCAAAACCTATACTCCTTTTCCATAGAAAAAAAAATGACTAATTAAATTCGTTGTTCAATTTGCTTCAATCATCATAAAGTATCATTTCTTATAATTTATGTTCAACTACATTAAATAAATCTTTACAATAGAGGTAATATTCTATCATGATTTTCAAACTAAGCTAAATTTCTAGTGAGCACCACCATTTGACTACTAACCTTCATGAAATAGTGGTATTTAATAATAATCCCTAATCTTTGTCTATGTAATCGATATCTAATATATGCGGATAACATTAAACTAAACTACAATAATAACCATGCAGCTCTGAAACCTTCCACTATGAATCAATAATGTAACATCTCTTTTCAACCAAGAATTTCATCAAACAATGTGTAAGAGACAAAAGGAAGATCTTACAATTCGATGTGTAAAACAAAACTTTAGAATCAATTTTGCGAAATTTTTTTGCCTATCAGATGGTGGATGACTTTTTGATCATCTTGGAATGCCCAATTCTTTTGTATGGAAAATTTCTCCCCTTTCCCTGTTTTTTCTTCATAGCTAGCCCACTTATGTCATGATCTTCAAAAATGTACCTACAATCTAGATTTTTTTACTTGGGCTGCACTCAAGGGTTTTTACAAAAATTCAATTGTTAAAAGTTTATATGGATGTCTTTGGATGATGCAAAACCACTTAATAATGATAGGCAGTTGGGAAATGGAAGCTTGAAAAAAAAGGGACTAACCAGCATTTGTATTAGAAAAATATGTACTAAAAATTAAAATAAGTTGGGCTTCGATCTCGCTACTAGATATATCTGTGAGATTACAGCTTTCGGAACTTATTTTGTGAAAAGAACATATTGTTTTTGTAGTGACTTAGTTTTGATTTGGAAAGTTCACGATCCATATGCAAAAGGATTAGCCAATTGCATTAGATAAGAGAATAAGATCTTGGACCATCAAGTATCAGTCGTTCAGATATATGGTATGAAAACTTTTTTAACATTTGGCAAGATAAGTAATGAAGGAAGGCCGGTATCAAACCCAAGACCTTTGTTATTAATCCAACATCTCCATGCATGAAAATTTTTGTCATCCATAACTTCCTTTTTTCCCTTTTATTGTCCAAAATTCTAAATTAAATTTTCATGTTTAACGGAATAATTAGTTATGCTGTTTTATTTTTCTTCGAAATACAGCTTGTATTTTTTCTGTTCATCAATATGCAATAGAATCTACATAGTGCAAACAAAACCCTCATTTTTATTCTTGTCCCGATACCACAATAAGCTATGCGAGTACCATGAGGTAACCGTATATACTTTCCATCCTAGTGAAGCAACTCAAGCAAGCTAGACAGCTAAATAAAACCTGAAAAACACAAGTCATGCGCGGACGATAAAGCTTGAATAATGAAATATAACAACTTCTTTGACAATCATTTCCTGACGCATGCATCATCAAGTTTTTGGCGTAAAAGTACCTTTCAAATGACTTTCATAGAAAAACATAGTTATAACCAGAAGAGAAGGAAGATATAGAAGCATGATAGGCGTTATAAATAACCAGTAAGAAGCATACTGACTAGCACCTCAAACTAGAGTGCAGTGAAGGAGCTATTTCAAAATTCAAACCAAGTCAACCATTCATAGTCATGGATGTTTACAGTGGCATATTTGTATTTTCTGTTTTGATACTCAATTGTTCAGGATCTCATTATAACATCTGTCTGTTCTGTTCAATTTTGGGGATTCTCTTCTAGAAAGCCTTTATGTTTGTTTCCATGATGAAGAATGGGGAGTGCCGGTTTATGATGATCAAAGACTTTTTGAGCTTCTTATTTTATCAGCAGCATTGTCAGAATTCAGTTGGCCAACTATTCTGAATAGGAGAGACAAATTCAGGTCTTCTTTTTCGTAGTTGAATATTTTTTTATGAGATAAAAATGATATTTTCATTTAATGAAATTCAGCTAAAACTTTATGGACGCTGCTTGACTCAGGAAGTTTCTTGACAACTTTGAGCCTGCATCTGTTGCTAATTTCAATGAGAAGAAGATACAATCGCTTAAATCAAGTGGTAGTCTATTGTCAGAACCGAAGTTGCGAGCAGTTGTAGAGAATGCAAGACAGATGCTCAAGGTAAATTATTTACATATTACATTTGTTGTGGTTTATCTTCCATATTTCAGTTACAGCTTTTAGATTAACGAGTGGTGGAAGAACCTGTATCTTGTTTAGTAAGTGATGAATATCAAATGTTACTCGCCATTCTAGATTTCGCCTTTTCATTACATTGGTCCTGAGTACAATAAACATAATTTAGTGGCCGGATTCATTCCAGCTATACGGCGGTGGATACCTTCCAGCGCTACAATATCAAGAAGTAAAAATAATTAAGAGAATAGTGGCTGGATTCATTCCAGCCATACGGCGGTGGATACCTTCCAGCGCAACAATATCAAGAAGTAAAAATAATTAAGAGAAAAGCTCTCCATTGGCAAATATGGAGTACTTTTTGCAAGGCCAAGGATTGCTATATTACACCGTCACTGTCAAATACTTCGTAGTGCTCTGTTTTCCAATTTTTTAGGCACTACTATTCTATGCAGTCAAAGAAGATTTTCATAAATGCCAAGATGAGCAATAGATGAATCAAGTCCTCAAATGAATAGTTGGAATAAATGAGAATTTGAAACTCCTAGGAATTATCAATGAATATATTCTTTTTTATTGCTTTCACACTTTACGAATTGGTGGATATTCGAAAAGTTATAACCTTTGCCACAATTTTTTTATTGTGTTATTTCCTTCCAAACTAAATAGTTAAAAAGAACTTAGTTGGGTCCTAGGACAGTATTTTTCTCAATTTAGTCCCAAAAATTTTATTTTTCCTAATCTGATCTCTTATAGTATTTAGTTGCTTATTATTTTCATCTTTAAACTTTTATTTTTCTTATCTTGTCATTGAAGCTTGTAAGTTTTCAGTTTGTTCCTCGGTATCACAAATTCTAAGGATCAAGTTAAGAGATAAAGTTTTCGGGTACGAAACTAGTAAAAAATGAAATCTTAATAGACTAAGTTGACAACAATAGAGATTTAGATACCGAATTGATAGGAAGCACTAGTGAAAAAAATATATGCAGCGACAATCCTGAGAAGAAGTATTAAGTTCGATGTAGTAGATTGAGAAAAATATTTAGATAAGATCTCTAGCCCTGTTTTCTTGGACGAAATCAATAGCGAAAAGAAGGAAAAACACAATGAATCTAATAGCTTTTTGCATCTAGATTCAATATATTTTTCTTTCTTTCTGTTATGTTTCTTTCCAACGAAACAAACGGTAAGGATTATTTTAACAAAATGAAACAAACTAATAAAATTTAAAATTTTATGGACTGAATTAGGAAATATCATCATTAGTAAATAAGTCAATGAAAATAAAACTTTTAAGACCAAATTGATTAAATTATTAGAATGTAGAGATTATAATCATCAAAATTTTAAAAAAATAATAAAATTTTAAACTCCAAGACATATTGAACTTGAGGAATTAAGTAAATTTTAGAAACTATAAAGAAAGAAATATTAGGTTGAGTTGAACTTTAATTACAAACTTAGTGGACCAAACTGAAATAAATATTAGGGCCAAACTGAATGCTTTAAATATCAAATTGAAAACAAATAATCCTCAGGACCAAATTCTGTTTTTTACCAATAAAAACAGTAGCACTTGAATTATATTTTCAGTAATTTTATGGAAAATTAAGAGATTCGAACTACTTATTTTGGGCTCTAAAATATTGCTAATAATAAACTTGAGGAAAATTTTAGAATTCGTTTATTTTATAAAATTTATATTAATCCAAACACTGAATTTGATTGACAGATTTTTCAAATCTTTTTTTTCTCATAAATCTTTCTTCTGAACACACTTACTTTCGAATATGTTTCTTCTCATAAATCTCTCTTTTCCAAGCACGCACCTTTTAATATGTGCAGGTAATTGAAGAATTTGGATCCTTCAGTAACTACTGTTGGAGCTTTGTCAACCGCAAACCAATTATAAATGGATTCCGGTACGTCCGTCAAGTACCTGCCAAGAGCCCAAAAGCTGAACTCATAAGCAAGGATCTGATGCAACGTGGTTTTCGTTGCGTTGGCCCAACCATCATTTACTCTTTCATGCAGGCAGCGGGAATTGTTAATGATCATCTTTCCAGCTGCTTCAGATTTAGAGATTGCACTGACTTGTATCACAACCGGCTGAGGGCAAATGCAGATGTAGCTCTGCGAAGTAAACCATTAAATCAAGCATGCAAAATACAGGCTTAGATCTTGTTCACTACATTCTCTGTTGTAAGCTATGTTGTATAATCAATCGTAAGCTACGGCAAACTTTTCTTGAGTCATGGCGCCAATAAGTTACTTTTCTTGTGTGACTAATCTGGGCAAATTACAGAAGTGAATTAGATGAGTTAATATGTGTTTATTTAATACAGAAAAATGTATTATGTTTCTAGTACTTTGTAACAAAACTAAATCATGTATTAAACTGTTTTCTGGCACTTGGTTAGCTGAAAATGATAGTGCATGCTCTGCACCTTCTTTGTTCTAGAGACAACAGAATCACTACCATGAAGTCTTGCTCGTGCAGTTGCAAACATAACATCTTATTATACCTTGTCGTTGGCCTGGATCGAATTGTCATTTACCAGTCTGAAAAGTGACAAAAAATTCTTACACCACTATTTAGTCTCACTTGTCTTCAATGCGGCTGCAGCCTCTCCTTTCACTTCATTTATCTTTGATGATGTTGCACCCTTTCTCTTCTCACTATCTTCGACAAGTATCTTTAACCTCCTTGTCGATTCTCCAACCAATGTGTGTTTCACATGCGTTTGTCATCTTAGTCTATGCTGTCACATAGTACTTGACCTACTGTGGCTCATTTATGAATAAATGTCTAATTTTCATGTGATTTTTTAAATTATATTAATTTTCCTCCAATTTCTTTTTGTTCATGATCATTCTCATATGATTCAGTAACTTAGTTGGGGGTTAAATAGTTGTGTGCACGCCCTCATAAGCATTGGCCCACTATTTTTAATTATATAGGTCTCCGGTGTATATGAAAACAAGCAAATATGAGGATCAACCATCGGTTGAAGTTCTAATTTAATACATTGAGACAAGGACATTATGTCGATCAAGTAGCAATTTGTCACAATTAGGTCCCAACCGTGTTTGATTACAGTAATTATTAGATTAAAAAGAAAGTACACAAATATATTTCTACGCCGGAATTTAAGATTGGACGGACATCAAGCATTTAGTTAATTATGTACTAGTCAAATTAGTGTTAATATAATGTCATTGTGTAGCCAACATCTCCGACATTGTGTATCATCTCCTCCTAAAATAAACGTTATTGTTGCATCTAAATACAAATCAATATTATGAGTTGATCGTTCATGTGACCTAATCCTATTACTTAATTAGTTTGATTGACTTCTTTTGAGAATGTATTAGTAGACCTATTAATTAATCTAGTGAGTAAAATATTGTTGCTTAGCCTCAAACAAGAATTATACATATACATATATACTTTTCGTACTTATTTGTGAGAAATATAAATATGAGTCACGTATTAATTAATGCTTTATAGTACTTTTAATAAAAAAAATATTTGTATTTACGGTTTAATTTGATTATATTGAGAAATATGGTAAACCATCTTTTTATGGTAAAGTTAAAAAAAACTATAATTAATTTTTATTATAATAAGAATAAGAAAAGTAATATTTATTTAAACTTGAGAGATCCAAATGGATAGTATATAAATGCAAAAGGAATACTACCCATATCTATACAATGTAGGAAGGTTGATTAAACAATTAGTAAAAAAATAAATTTATGTAATTAATATATACTAAAAATAATATTTGATAATGATAATATTCCATGTATAGCATGAAATAAAAGCTTGAATATTTTATTTCACCATCACAGATAGCATTTATATCTGCCAGCTAGCTACATTTACAACCTGCACCCTTATCTTCCCAACTAACTTAAACAGAATCAAAATCCTAAATATATTTTTTATTTAAGCCCAAGACTATTGACATTTATGGTTTTGATTAATTTTAAATTAAATTTGACGAAATGAAAATAATTTTTTGACTTATTATTTCAGTGTTAGGTTTTTTTATTGAGCTTGAGTAATTTTTCAATAGATTTTAATTATTTAAAATGATTAAAATGAATCAACACCTCTTTAATTAAATTCATTTTTTTTTACTTTTTCTCCTCTGAAGTTACTACTGCTAACTGTAAAATCTGTAAATTAAAATTTCAATAACAAAACTCATTTTCTTTGGTTTATTTATTATTTTTTTGTAAAAATGATCAAAAGTTTCAGTTCAGACCGAATTCCGTTTGAAAAAAGTTCCAAAAAAGGTAACTTGCACGGTTCGTTTTCGGTGGAAGACCGCTACATGGGCACTGTTATATTGCGATATAACTAACGCTGATGTTATCAAGTGCTACGAGCTCAGCACACGCGTTATTTCGCCGTCGTTTAGTTAGGCCGATATTCCGCTATCTGCGTTCCGACCTTCCTCCTCGTTGACTGTCTCTCCCTCTCTCTCTCTCTCTCTTCTATATATACGTCAAGCATTTAAGAAGATGTGATCCAAAAGCATCGATCCATCAATCACTCCATCTACCATGGGAAACTGCCAGCCGGCTGCGGACGCGGTAGCAACGGTGATCCAGCACGCCGACGGGAGGCTGGAGACGGCCTATTGGCCGCTCTCCGCTAGCCAAGTCATGGCCGCCAACCCCGGCCACTACGTCGCCGCCATCATAACTGTCGCCCACCCTCGCAGCGACGGCAGCAGCGGCGGAACGAAGCCGGTGAGGTACCTCAAGCTTCTACGACCGGAGGACGCGCTCCATGGTGGCCAGTTCTACCGCCTTGTTAGCTTCGAAGGTCGGTACATGTGATATGGCCTGTTAGGTGTTTGTTTCAATGCCTCTGTGAAATTCCTTTGTGGATTCTGGCATGAATCTGTGTAATGTTTGGTTATTCTCCAGATGTGTTGAGAGAGTTCGGGTCGAAGAGACGCGTGAGGCTGAGCAAGCTTCTGGCAAAGAAGAAGGATGGATTGAAGAAGAAGCGAGGAGAAGATGATTCCTCTTCCTCTGTTTCCTTTTTGGTACGTAATTTGCTCACATACTGTCTACTTATGCAAATTGGCTCCCGCTTTCGTTTGTTGTTTGACTCGCTTGTTTTATTAAAACTCTAATTAAACCTTTATGCTTCTGCTTTATTTTTTTTAAAAAAACACGATATTAAAAAATAAAAATATTTATAATATTTATAATATAAATATGCATCTTATTTATTTTGCATTTTTTGCATTTTTTAATTTTAAGTTTTTAGGTTTTTCTTTTTATTTTTTCTATATAAAACCTCCTATAGTTTAATGTAATTATTAAACGGTAAGAGTTGATATATGAATTCTGAGGTCCAAAATTAGAGCGTCAATATGAGAAGTACCCGTTTCTTATTTGGGAACAAATTTTTAATTGCTTTTCAATTTAATTACATATAAAAGGCTAACTTTCTCGTGGAAAGTAGGATAATTTTTCTGTTCTATTATACCTGTCTCCATCATCGATGCAGACCTTTCTTTTATGCAAGAAACTCCATTGAAGATCAAAAATTACAAAAACCGAAACCAGCATCAATATATATATATATATATATATATAATATGTGTGTGTGAAGTGCCAATTCCCTCATAGTTTGGATCAGAGTGGACACAAGAAATCGTTTCTATTTCTTGAGAAACCCAAAATATATTAGTAAGCAGAGCTAGTGGAAAAGAAGAGCCTTTCTGCAATCAAGCTCCATGAAACTATTTATCAAATAGTTTTAAAATGATAAGTGCGTCGAAGCAGTTTTTGTCAAACTGCTTCACAGCATGCCGACATGAGAAGAAACAATGAGAGACGATCCTCACAAAGACATGTACATAAGCACATCTGACTACATTGGATAAGTAGTCCAAGTAGAAGATTTATGTTGCATGAATTTCTGTAAGGAAAATTGACCCTAGAAGCACATCAAGATTTTAACTTGACGGGTGGTTTAATAAAAATTTATTGTATGCACAATATAAGTATATTATATAACTATACTATTTTTAGATATTTTATATTCTATTTTGGAATTAATATTTCAATAAGCATATAAGTTTTAATTTGTTAATCAAATATGTCAATACACTACATGGTTCCTAGTAAATTTGCAGATATCTTATCTTATAAACTAATCTAACACATTACTAGTTCATGATTGGCAGAAATTTTACATTGTTAATTTTTACCATTCAATATTAATGAGCGATGCACCAAACACTGCCAACATACTCAAAGATATGCAACACTATATTTTTAAAATAATGTTTCATTTCACAAGAATTCGAGTTATATTTAGTCAGCACAAAAATTATCCCCAACCCTTTAGGGAAAATGGTGAAATGTCATTGTGAGATTAAAAAAAATGAGTCAATTATAGGACTACGCCTTTGGCCCTCTGTAGTTCAGAAATACTAGAATAAATCTTCTACATTTTAAAATAGCATGAGACTCTTAAGAACGCTAAAACACTACTTTTGTTGTATTTGTTCAATTGTTCCTAATTATCTAAATTCCTCATCTTTTTAATTTTTAAACATCTAAATTATGTTGTACATAAATTAAGCTATTTTTGTTATAACTTTTAAAATCTTTTAGCTTAATCTAACCTACGGATTAAATACAAAATACTTATTTTAATTAATTGGAATATTTATATGAAAAATTCTCAAACAATGTTTTCCTTTTCTTGAATATGTGGTTCAAGTGTAGAGTATTAGTTTAATTACCTAACTACCCAAGTGCTTGCAATTAACTCTAAAAATTTTTAAAATAGGTTATTCTCACAATTGAGCACAGCAGATATATCTGGACTACCATATTTATTACCACATCTTTTTTATTATTTTCCTTTTGTAGTATACAAAAGCCGAGAAATGATTTATGGTTCTCTGTTCATTTATCAGATGGATCATGAAGAGGACGAAATTTCAGAAGAGGCGCATGGCTTTGGAAATGACTGTGAAGCCAACAGCGTTCAAAGAATAGCAAGGAATGGACAATGGAGGCCTACCTTACAAACAATTGCGGAGACTGGGAGTTTCAAGCTACCGCCAACTCTCACAATTTGATCACGTCTCAAATCTGAAGCTGTGATCATGCAATCTTGACTTCAAAATTACTGTAATTGCTGATCGCGTATAAAAGCCAATATCTGATCATATATCTGTGGATAAGTGACTAGGATTTGTTGAGTGTAGTGATCTGGTATATAAATTAATATAAATATTTGTTTTGATCCAAGATCATGTATAGTATAATATCATTATTAAAATTTGTGATTCTCACCTATTACATTTGTGGTAATAATTGATTTTTAAACTATCAATACATAATTTTAAAAATATTGTTATCTCTGCATTTGGTGTGCAAACTTTCCACCTCTATTACTAATATGTAAATTTATCTTACTGTAACTAAATTTTTTTTATCTTGGTTCATATAGGTGATAAATTTAGTATAAAAGTTGCTACAATCTTAAATTAGTACATAACCTCCAATATTAATATATTAGTATAATATGTATGACACGTTGATATACGCGCTATTATTAGCGCACGAGTATAGACTTGGCTCCGTTTTGCTGTTGCACGACTATTGGGCTTTTGTTGGGAAGAAAAGTATTGGTTAAAAAAATCTTTATTTAGAAAAGTTAAAAAAAATATTTGGGTAAATTATTGTGTTATTTAGCTAATTGAAAGCTTTGTGTTATTTTATTAAGTAGATGCTTATATATTATATATAAAATTTAACTATTAATAGATATTCTAATAAAGGAGCATATACTTCAATAAATATTATTTCATACAAAAAAATATTTTTTTTTGCTACATAAGTGATACTATTAAACTTAAAACAATCTAATTGTAGAGCTATATCTCAGTTGAATTTAATTTAGAATCTTAAAAATTTTCTTTTAGAATAAAATTAGAATTAACATCAAGTATTTTAAAATGAGTTTATGGCTGCATAATATTTCCAGTAATAGTAACACAAACATAATAAAATATTAGTGTTATTAAAATTTTCATAAGTCCTTTATTAAATTTAATTATTGATTGTAAATTTTATTTAGTTAATACTTGAACATAAAAATATATCAAAAATAAAAATTACACTACTAATTATTAATAATTAAAATATTGATAAAAAATATTACCAAGATGAAAATACATTACTAAAATTTTTTATTAATAACAATTAAAATATTTGTTTAAAATATTACCAAGATAAAAAAAAAATACATTAGTTAATTTTTTTATTAACAGTCATTAAAATAAATATTAAAAAATTAAGGGGAGTTTATTGTTGGGGGAGGAGGGCCCCTACCCTTGGTCAGGGGAGGGGGTGGGAGATCACTGCCCAGAGAGCAATGGGGAGCACCTTCGCCATTGAAAGGGTTCACCCTAGAGAGCAAACTCACCCAACACAGGTTTGGGGTGTTTAGAGGAAAGGAGCTATCACAAGTTCAGAAAAGCAGGTGACACAACTTCGGAAAAGCAACTTCCCTTGAATAGTATTTTTTTTTTATGTAAATATTTAATAAAAAATTGTTCGGATTGAATTTCTCCTCCATTAGTTTACGTGTCTATATATAAATTAAAAAAAGTGTTTTATAACACAAATCTGAAAAGTAATGTACAAAATATTGACAATAAGTAATAAACAAATGTCTCCGACTGGTCTTGCATTACACCAGGTCACAGTACCGGCAGAGAAGATACCCACTTATTTCAGCAACTTGTGATTACACGTACAGCAAAATTAACGACTTTTACAAGCTTATTGAATGCCTCAGGGTGGTGGCGAATGAATCATTTCTTGGTCCACGAGTTGTGGACCATAGCTGATCTTGCTAAGCCCGGAGAAATCCTCTCTTGTCCAGAAATGCTGTTACTTGCTCAGCCATTGCTTTCGGGGTAGGGCAATTTCCACCTTTCGGTTCTATTACTATCTGACAAAGCAAGTTACAGCAAGAAGCAAAATCATGTAAGCCAACGTTGAAGTCGCAACTAAGCATTCGACACCACGTTAAGCAGGTAGGCTTTGGATGATGTGCCCCAGAGATGGGGAAAATAAAGGTGAAATAGGATTTTAATGCTTCTTAAGAAATAATGTTCGAGGGATGAAGGAAAAGCATGTCAATAAGAGCACGAACGTATCATTGTAACCATATGGATAGAATAGGGACGAGATTAGTTTCATAACGAAAATGTGGTTTAGGATAATTTTTGACCGAAGACGCTCATATTTCATAGCCCTCCCCCTTTGTTAGGCCCAGGGAACATTGGGCCAAACCAGCCCAAGCCCAAAGCAAGCCCACATTGCAATCCACAACGCGAAGCCCGGCCGCAGCGTGGAATCGGGTCAATGCCCGATTTTGACCACGCCTTAGTCACCTCCGCGTCTTCTTCATGCAGTGCAGCAGCGTCATCTTCCCCGCGAGGCTCGGACACGGGCGAAGCGACGGGGTCTTCGGCGCACGCAGAAGAACCGGAGGGCGATCAGGAGGATCGCGAGCTGCGGCGCCGTCTTCCCTAATTAGAGGAAGGACGCGATCGCTGCGGAGCTTGGAGGCGGCATGAAGGAGCAGCGGCTTCGCGTTAAAAGGGAGGACGAGGAGGATCCAACGGAGGGATCAAGTGAACTTCATCATCCTCACCAGCGAGCGAAGAGGAAGCTTGGGGAAGCATCTGGGTGAGATTCGACGTCTGGGGAGACGTCGACGGCGAGCATGAGTGGTGGGAGTTTGAGTGATCTGTAACCGCCGACCAGTGGGTCAACGGCGAGGGAGGGGAAGAGGGACGTCGGCGACCCGGCAAAGGAGCGGTTTTTATAGCTTTTCGAAGAAGAATAAAGCTTTTCCTCTTCACCAGTGCCCTTCCCTTGTTTCTACTATTCGGCGGCATGTTATCGTCGTCTCCGGCGACGACAGGGTCCTCTGGGTCGGCGGCGTAGTTGAGGGCGAGAAGCAAATCTTTCCCCTACCGGTAAGCCTCTTCTCTGGCGACGCCATCGCAGCGTTCGACACGAAGAAGACGATGGCAACGCGGTGATTATCGAACACATGAGCATTCGATTCGAGGTGGCATAGAAGCGTTGACTATGGTCAACGAATTCGAGTGATTTCGGCAAGCAGCGATTTCGCGCTGAGATCAAATTCGAGCGGCGCGGTAGCATTGACTAGGGGAAATCAGCTTGACCAGGTCAAAATGGGCGTTGACCAAGAGGTAAAATTAGGATTAGGGTTTTGATTTTCTAATTTGGGGGTAAATTTTGGACGGCAATTAGGATTTTCCAATTTGGAGTGATTTCACGTCCGAAAATCTAGGGTTTCACACCGGTCTAGAGGTCCGTCAGAATACCCTAAGACCGGGGCGTGACACCCTTTAACTAGAAAAGAACTATGACTTTGTCTGTTTTCCATAATTATAGAATTTTCTTAGAGTTATTAATCTACATAAAACTAAAACCTTAGAAAATTGCCTAACCACCAAATAACCACAAAACAGTAGAGAATAGCCAAACTACTGTTTACAAACATGTTCTAATTATAGGCAATAATGAAACCTTAAATTATTGCACATCGTAATAATACTGTATTATTATCTATTAGAGAAAACAATACTGCTTTCCAACTGTCAATAGGATCAAGTAAATTGCACAATAATGCAAAATTTTGGCACAACATTAAACTTTCATGTAATTACCTCACAATTCACTGGTGGTTCGTACGGATCATCTATTCCAGTAAAGCCTGCATGGGAAAACAAAATTTTCTATATCAAGGAGTACAAGACATTTTCTTCTTCCCCAAGAGAATGTATTTTTTTTCACATGATACCCCTAGAATCATTACTCTAACCAATTTAAGCATACCTTTGATTTTTCCAGCTCGTGCAAGTTTGTATAAACCTTTGGGATCTCTAGCTTCACAGATCTCCAGAGGAATATTAAGATATACCTGAACAAAATTGAGCCTCCTAAACAAATGACCAAGCTAATCATATTATATATAGGATAAACAATATTTTTTTTAAAAGAATTACCTCAATAAATGAGGAATCTGGTAGAATTGCACGGCAGGCATCTCTTTCCTTCCTGTATGGAGAGATTAAACTAGCTATACAAATAACACCTGCATCTGCAAAAAGTTTTGCCACTTCTCCTGATAATGACACGTTAGAAGCCCGCAGTGTTAAGAATGGTTTATAGGGAACAATATTGGGCAGTAATGCAAGATCAATAACTATACTATACCGTTGTATATCGCTAGAGCTGTAACTAATGGTTGTAATAATATTCTGAAATTTAAAGGCACTTACCAATCCTGCGAATGTTTTCAGCACGATCTTCTCCATGAAAACTAAGATCTTGATTTAGGCCATGCCGAATATTGTCACCATCAAGGACGTATGTCAGATACCCTCTATAGTGCAACTCTCGGCTCAGAGCACAAGAAAGTGTGCTTTTACCTAAAATATGGTAACAATTTCCACACAATAGATATGTATTGTAAAATGTTGCTTTTGCGCATAAGCAAAATACACGTATGGCCAAAAAGATGGTGTGAAATAAAACTTCCCATCATCTGTTACAAGAATTAAAAAGTCTGGAAGTTATAATTTAGTATGCTTTATCACTGAATAAACTATAAAGGACGTAAAAAATTAGACAACTTCCACATAGACATAATCAAAGGAGAAATTAAAATTTTGGTGGGCTACATAAACCTAAAGATGAAAAACTATAATAGTTTTTGTTGTGTTTACACGATAACTGTAGAGTCGCCTTGTATGGTTTTCTAATTCAGTAAACATATCAAGTAGTTCATCGGAAGTTGCATGGACAGCTAGGTTCCTATCAGAGTTGGTACATATTATCTTATCTGCACAAAGAAGCGGGTTAAAATTCAACTTAGGAGTTCTAAGGTTTGTGCTACTTAACCCTAAACTTCATAAGTGATGTGTTTTCCTAGACATAGATGCCAACTTATCTCTTACATATCCATATAGTCCAACACTCCTAACTCCAATCCTGAGCTTGCACAAGGGAATTTGTTTTTTACACGTGGCTCTAACTCTCTCAGTGGTACAAAACCATTTTAGTCAGGGATAAACAAAACTAACTCTATGTAAATGTACGAAAAATTTAGGAACCAAAAAAACCTTATTTTATCTTCGTCCTGTGAGATAAAATTACTAATGACCAAAGACGAAAAGCCTATTCCATATGAGTCTAAATGTTTTTTGCAATATTAAAGTCTGCATAAAAGCAATTTAAACTCATTTATACTGTTATAATCTAGAAGTACGCTGACATATTTTCAGATTTCTTCGTGTTCCTGCTTGTCCATCTATTCAAATCATTTTTTGTATTTCACCTATTCAAAGGTTTCCACATATCTTCCTGTGGGTTATGGATATGAATCATATTAAGGTATTACAAGAAAGTTTTCAATTGCCGCTCCTCTGAAACATCTTTCCTAATATTTAGCTCTATGAAGGGCATTTTGGTTTTGAACATCTTTTTTTTACTTATTAACTATTTCCAAGTTTCTTGTAGTCCTGCTTTACCCTTTGTGGCCTCTCTACTAAGGCTTCCTCAGAATATTCAAGAACCTTGAGATGGTCCTCATAGTATGAACTAGCATTGAGTTGAACTTATATTGCACGCAAACACTACTAACCTAACAAGAATATGAATCTTCTGTTGGGAAAAGAAAAAAATGGTGCTAATGTGCTTTCTCAATAGATATAGTATATTAGAAAGTTAGTAGGTTGTAAGACAAGAATTAGTGATTTAACCTATTTTGCAGGTTTTCATGTATAAAGCACAGAACAAGTATCCATAAGCTAACGGAAATACAGAAAGTAAAGAAAAGTCGTTGAGCAATGACAGAGAATCTCAAGTTCAATTATGGACTTTATCCATTGAAAATGTGGTTATCACTACAATTATGTAATGACTTTGTAACATTAGCCTTTTTAAAAAAATAATAAATGTGAGAACTTTATTGTAGTGAATTATATTTTAAAGAATTCAGAAACACACAGGCACAGACACCAAGTCCCAGAGCTACACAATTGAACAAAAAACCTCATTTTTTGTCAAATAAGGAATATCAGACACACCTTGTATCTAGAAAGGCAATTAACTAATCAACTTTTCAAAGAAAAAGGGTTAATAATTATGAGATGATTCTCTTAGCAAGAAAATTATTTTCTAAGTGACGCACTCACTGACTCACATGTGAATGACTCATAAATGCATGTGGATAGAAGTGCAGAGATTCTTCGACAACACACGCTTAAGGAGCTTATCTTTGGCAACCCATCGTAATTGTCTGGTATCTAGACTTGTATATGATATTCTTGTTTGTGACAAAGGTCAACCATAAGCAAAACGTCTTTCCTAGCAGAGAGCATGTGTAATAAGAAAAATTGCATCACAGTAAAAAACCAAAAAAACTGAGACCGAATTGCCTTTAGTGTACATGAAAGTATTTCTCTCAAAATCAGTACCTGAAGCAAATTTCTTGATCGGAAGAAGGTTTCAAACAAAATTTTCAAAGGAAATGGTGTGTTATGGGATAGCATGCTATGCAAATTTCTTGCAAGGCGTTGGTAATGATGATAAAGATCTAAAGTCTAAACAGTGTAGGTACTGACATTAGTAATGAATAACATTCTATGACTAGGGAGAAAATTAAGCATTAAACAACCAAGAAATACAGGATATAGTGTAAAACAGAACCAAATACAAACCTGAGCCACTGAGACCTGTGACCCAGACAACACATCCTTTTTGACCTAGTAACTTGTGCGTTTCATGTTTTCCAACCTGACATTCATGCCATACGATGTTTGTTGACTTTCCAACAGTCGACAATGCATGACTGTAAGCTCCTATTCGAACAAACAAGAGTACATTAGGTTCTAAGATTTATGAACTTATAGAACCATCCGAAGAATAAGGTAATGATTTGCATTTATTTTGATATTAGTCAGTTCCAATATTCACATGAAATAGGAAGAGGAGCTAGAAAATATGGTTACTTAAGCAAAAATAGTCAAATCCTCACATAGTCATCATATAAGTTTTGTGGATAAAATACAATTTTGCACACCTAACAAAAATCTTGGAAGCAACCCCTTGAAACAAAACCGGATTATCAAATCATTTTTAAAATCACATGTTTTTCAGACACTATTTCTCCTACACTCTAAAAATCAATTATTTGTAATTTGCAACCCCAGCAACTAGTGAAATGTCTACTTCCAGGACCTCATCCCACGAACACAACTACTGGAATTTTTTTAACAAAAAAACATTTTGCACTAAACTCTTGTACTATAGCAAATAATATAGCTGGAAAACTATAGCTTTACAATTGTAACATACCACCAAAAATATTCAAACACGTAGAGAAAATGATTTATCAAATGCTCCTATCATATCATTTTACATATTAAAACAAAACAAGTAACGCAACCTAGAAAGAAGTCCCGTTTCATTCAACAAAGTGTTTAGTACAAGATACGTATTAGACAACTCAACTAAAAATTCAAATTCTAGACGCAACGCCTTTTTAGAAAAATGACCCCTTGAAGATTAAAACATCATTTTTCGATACACTACTTTTAGCGAAATGTTATTTGCAGTATACTCCATAGATTAAATTAGTTGTAATTAGCAACCGCATAACTAGTGAAAATGTTTATTTCTAGGAAATTGTCCGTTGAAGTCCACAACCTTTGAATTTTGCGCACAAGATCAATATCTACATTGGACTCCTTTATTACAGCATAGAAGGTAAAAATATAACCTACCGAAAAACTGCTACCTCAGTTGACTGTGTCGGATAAGTTCGGTGCAGTAACCTAATTCGGATAACATACAAAGGTGGCAGCAAGTGCCGCCGACACGTGTTTGATTAGCGAAACCTACCATCCTATCATACGGAAAAAAAATTTTAGGGAGACGTATCCCTCGAAGAATTTCCAGGAGATCGCTACCCGGATCAGGGTCATCTATATGTGCAGTTATCCAATAGTTCAGTTCTCTTCCTTCAAATTTTCGGTCTTGTAGAAATTCTACTGCTGTGATGCTAGGAGAACAGTAAAACATCACAATCAAAACAAATATAAAATTAAAAACACTTATTTTTTTTTTTTTTTGCTATAAGGTATCCAGTGCTTTCGAGATTGGAATCCATGGGCAAGTGCATCTCGGGCGAATCGGGGTAAACGTACAACAAATAACCAGTCACCTGGAACAGAGGCATCACAGCATGGTTTGACAGACTCCGCCACTGGCTCAGTGAACTCTGCCCTCGGCTCCTCTGCGGGCGATACCGCCTCGATCCGAAGCGGGAGAGGCGTCAACCTCGCAGCCTTAGTTCTGGTGCTTCTTCGCCAGCCTAACCTGTCAACCGGCGGAGCCACGGCACGAAGAAACCTTAGGTTCTTCGTTGTCGTGGCCGGCGACGGCAGCGGCGGTGGTTTAGGCGGCGCGGGGGCGAACATTGCGGCAGAGTTTTCTTCTCAATCTTCTCTCGGCGGGGAAAGAGGAGCCGCATTCGATCAAGGAAGGTAAGCAGAGAGGTATTTAGAGGCGTGGGAGGAATTTTATGCGGAGAGGTGGGGAAATGGTGCAGTAACAACCTAACAGGGTAAGGAGGCGGTGAATCTCGTCGGAGTTTCTTCTTTGTTGTTGGTCGCGGATACATTTCACAGCATTTTAAACCCTGCAAAGGTCGCGGGTCGTCATCGCCTTTTCTATTAAAGACAGCGAGCCAGAAACGGCTTCATTTTGATACTTGTTTCAACTCAGGGTTAAATCAAAACCTTGCTATTACTTTAAATATCGTGTAAATTAAATATTATGCAAATTCATCAATTATTGTACAATTACCAAAGTAATAACAATGATTAAGATTAATCATTGCTTAATTTTTTCTAGGCGGCGTCCCCACCTAAGAAATTTTCTATGTTTCCACTATGGCAATTCGCATTGGTTAACTTAAGCAAATAATGAATACAAATAAAAATAATTTTGAGAGCATACCACATATAGGGAAAATTATAATGTAATTGAACATCGCTAGCACTACCTTTTCGCTTGATTTTACCTAAAAATAAGGTCAAGAAAATTGTATCTCTTCAAAAAAAAAAAAAAAAAAAAAAAAAAGAGAGAGAGAGAGAGAGAGAGAGAGGGGAATATGCGTCTTGGTTGGTTTCCACGAAGATCAGCACTGAATAAGTGACCTCCATGTAACCAATTTGTCTTTAATCGTGAGTGAGTGGCCTCAAAAGGGCTTGCGCAAATCAAAGCCATTTGTGTGGCCCAGTTAACAAGTGACCATGAATAATCAATTGATAAGGACGCCGCCTGATCGGACTGAGACTTGATTGATTTCATTGTCCGGACCTCCCAACTATAATGTTTTACTACTCGCATCTTAAAAGCTGAATCTTTCATTGTCCTAATAACTATTTTTTTCAGGTATTTGATTGATAGAAAAATGTATTAGTAACTTGCATCATATAATTAGTAATTATATTAATAATCCCCACACAGAGATATTTCTAGTATAATTTATTTTCTATTTTTTTAAGTAGCATTGAATTTTCTCACAAATTCAGTAGCCACCTAATTGATTAATTTTATCTAAATTTAGTCTCTTGTTCCAATTAAAAATACGACCTTAGCTATTCAAAAATTAATATTTAATACATTTAGGACGAGTATGACAAACACGTGTTCCAATTTAAAATTATGTAAAATTAATTAATGTGAATTGATTATGTTCTATAGATGCATGTCTATACTATACACACAAAATATTCTAAACTAATTCTTGTCTAAATTTACGTGGCAATAAAATTTCTAATATTTGATGACTTAATATTCTACCCATTTTATTTGGGCAATTTAATGGGCCAAAGGCCCAGTGGGCTACAGTGGCTATGGCTTGTGAAACTATATAGTATGATCTATTATGATTTATATATATATAAATGTGACTTAGTAGAAAAGGCATGTGCAAATCTTGTTCAGGCGTGGGTCCCATCTACACCATCGGTAGCCTATCTAAACATGAAGGTACGCCAACCGGCAGGTTGTTCCCCGTGTGGTTAGTATTGTTCTTGAAATACCAAACAATAACCCACCGCTCCGAGAATAAATTTTATATTTTGGAGCTGTATAGGCTGTACAGCTCCTTAAAATAAAGGTAAATTAAACTTAAACTGGACAAACAAATAATAATAATAATAATTAATTGTTCATGTTTTAATCAAACGGGCCTAAGTTTAATCTGGCTCAACCCGTGTCTCCGTAGAAGGTTGCACAGCCCCATCATTCATTATCCTCGTAACCCCGGTTCAAGCTCGAATTGCAAGTCTGCAACGCCCACCGTCTCTCGCCGCGTGGATATGAAAGTACACGTGCGAGGGTCCCACATGCGAGCCGGGACCCATCCCTTACCCCTTACGGCCTTACCTTTGGCTTCTCACACTTGAGATTATTTATACTTGGCCGCGCATCGGCGAGCCCCAAACCAAAGGCAGCAACGCATATCGCTCGCCAACTATTCACCGAAACGCCTAAATGGAGATCATGTTAATGGAGTGCTCACCCGAGTTTCGCCGCCACACCGATCATTGCTGTAGCGACGGAGCCAGTTCATCTGGGGCCTTTAGTGACTGCTCCGGTGAGTTCTCCCCCTCCAACGCGGCGGGAGGTTCTTCCTCCCTACACCGCTTCCTCATCAACTCCACCGCTGATTACTCCGACGAGGTGGTCCGTTCCCTAATCTGCGATCTCGATTCCCCTTCCGTCGAGTCCCAGCGCCAGGCAGCAATGGCGCTCCGCCTTCTTGCCAAGCACAGTCCCGAGAACCGCCTCCGGATCGCCCGTGCCGGCGCCGTCAACCCCCTCGTCGCACTTCTCTCCCACCCGGACCCGCTGCTCCAGGAGCACGGCGTCACCGCCATTCTCAACCTTTCTCTGTGCGATGAGAACAAGGCAACGATCGTTGCCGCCGGCGCTGTTCGCCAGCTCGTCCGAGCTCTGCGATCTGGTACACCGACCGCCCGCGAGAACGCCGCATGCGCACTGCTCCGCCTTGCCCAGCTCGACGATCTCCGGGCTGCGATCGGCCGCGCTGGGGCAATCCCGCCCCTCGTCGCCCTCCTCGAGACCGGCGGCTCGCGCGGGAAGAAGGACGCGGCCACGGCCCTCTTCGCGCTCCTGGCGGCCGAGGAGAACACGGTCCGAGCGGTGGAGGCCGGCATAGTGAGGCCGCTGCTGGAGATGATGGCTGATCCGGAATCCGGAATGGTGGACAAGGCAGCGTACGTGCTCCATCGAGTGGTGTCGTCGCCGGAAGGGCGGGCGGCGGCGGTGGAGGAAGGCGGCGTTTCGGTGCTGGTGGAGATGGTGGAAACGGGGACCCGGAGGCAGAAGGAGGTAGCGATGCTCTCGCTTCTAGAGATCTGCGAGGAGAGCACCGTTTACCGGAGAATGGTCGTCCGCGAGGGCGCAATCCCGCCGCTCGTCGCCCTCTCTTCTCAATCCTCTTCGTTAAAGGCCAAGGAGAAGGTTGGTAACCTCACCTCAACCTTTTTGCGGTGCTCGGACTCGGGAATTGTTTAATTAATTGTCAATGGTTCTCGTAATTATTAAGCAGGTTGAGGCCTTGATCGAGCTACTGAGACAGCCGACCAAGCATCGGGGAAAGGCGATGGACTAGCAACAGCAGCTGACACGTGTTCGTGGTTTGGGTTGGGAACATTACTGTTGATATGTACCCCAGAATCAGTGTACATTTTTTCTTAATATCTAGTTTTAAAAAAGAAATACTTTTTGTGTTCTTCTTTATCGAAATATGGTCTGACTTAATTTGTGGTAAATATGTTAAGCCGTGGAGCACGAATACGACCTTTTAATTATATATATATATATATATATATATATATATATATATATATATAATATTAAATGGCCTGCTTAGTGTAAAATTGATTTCTGTTTGTGTCAGTGGAGTGGTTTTTGAGTTAGTGGAGTGGAGTGACGTGCCGACGTGCCGACATGTGGAGGAGGGCGGCGTTCAAGTGCTTCATAGTGAGAGTGATAAGGAGGCGTTTTGTGGTTGCGAAAAATGTGGATTTGAAGACACTTGTGGCGGCATGCAATTGAAAATGGAGGATACATAGGAATAGGGAAGCGAATGGATGCCACGTGTATGCGTCACAGTGAAAGGAAGGGAAGAGAAAAGTTGGCGTGTTAATTTATATGGGGTAGTTGCTGTCAAAAGGATACTGGAATGCGCTTGAATTGATGGTTTGCGTGTCTTGCTATTAATATATGTAATCTTACTTTTCAGTTTGCACCGTGGGTGTTAGGTCCGAAATTAAGGCTCAAATCAGACCAATCAAGAGGGTGAATTGACCCGGTCAAAATCGAGCGTAATTTGAGCCGTGTTCAATTTAGGGCTCAGCTTCAATGTTGCGGGCGGCGGCTTTGGCCAAACGCAGGAACGGGCGGCGGCGTTCGTTTCTGGCATCAGTCGCCCTCAAGCTTTGCGATGGCCGGCGACAGGCGGCTGGAGGCCGGCGGCGAGCTCGACACGTGGAGCACGCAGAGAGGATGAGATCCGGAGAGATCTTCGGCGCGGGAATGCAAGCGACGAGCGTCTCGTTTCCAGGAGCACGCGCTAACGGAAGGGAGAAATGAGGTCGGCGGCGACCTCAGGCAGGGTCAAGAACGCCGCGTGGAGCTTCATCGTTGGGCGGGGCTTCCACGTGGCACGAGAGCAGTGGGAGGTGGCTCGAAAGGCGAAGCGACGCCCTTGGAAGCTGATGAACGAGGTTCGCGAGGTTCTCGTTCAGAGTAATGTCGGCCGTGTGGCACGCGGTGACTGACGACGACGGGCGGTGGCGCCGAGCTGGCGAGGTCACTCCAACGGATGGTCGAGCTCCAGCAGGCGGCGGCCGCGTGTCGACTCCCAACGGGCGACGCGGGTGGTATTCGGAAGACGCGGCTGACGAGTTGGCGTGCGTCCAAGCCATTTGCCGAGGTGGAACTGACGGGGCGAGCGCGGACTCGTCCAACCAGGAGCCATCTGGCAGCGGAAGTCGAAGTGTCACAGGAGGGGATCAAAAGTCGGAAACGAGCGTCGTTTCCGCATTCCGGCTCTCGCTCGCGCTCCCTTTTTGCTCTGCTCTCGGCGATTGTGATCCAGCTTCCCCTTTCCTCTCGGTCCGGCGTCCAGCAGTGGATTCCGACCAACTCCTGACGCTGGTGGTGTGGTTGTGGGCGGTTCAGCGTTCGTGGAGTCCTACTCGGTCCCTCCTCTCTTCAGCGCGGCGTAAGCGTGGCGGAGTCGACGACTCGACTCCGACGAGGTAAACTCGTCCTCGTGTGGTTTTTGTCCGACGTTGTGATCTTCCGAACGCTCTTCGTTCCTCGCTGTTTCCTTCCGTCGGTTTCGTGATCTTCGTGCGAGTTTCTTCCTTCGGGTTTTGGTTCCCTTGTTCCTTTTTGTACACCTGCGTGTGGACGTGTTTTCTTGTTCGGCTGCCTGCGCGCAGCATTGTGTTCTTGTCCACCTGCGTGTGGACGCATCTCGCACCCATTATTCTATCTTCATCCATCTGCGTGTGGACCGTCCTATGTGTTGGGTTGCTGTCTGCGTACAGCTCGTCCTTGTTCAGCGTCCTCTGTTTCGACGCTTCCTCCTACCTGCGTGTAGGTCTCGTTTATCCCGCTGTTTCTCTCGTGAGGCTGAGGTGGTAATCCTTCCACCTGCCGGTCGTGCCCTGGTTAGATCCGCTGTCGACGCTGCTCCCGCGAGGGTGTTGTGTTACTTGAGTCCTGCGTGACTCATTTTTGTGGCGTCTGGCCTCTTTGTTTTAAAAATTTTTATTACGTTAATTATGGGCGTGACAGACTGGTATCAGAGCTCAAGTCACGTTCCAAGTTGTATTTGGGTTCTTTCTGCTGCTGTTTGTACCTTCTGTTCTGTGGTTCTGTTCTGTAGGTTCTGTAAAGAACAGAACAGTGTGTTGTAAACTGTAAACCACAGGACTCAGCAGCTGCGAATATGGTGCACACCAATACTGAACGCATCAGTATCCTTGAAGATGCTGTGGGAGATACTGCAGGTCTGGGAGACCAGAACCTGATTGCTTTGGTGAAGGAGCTGGTAACCTCCAACAACAATCTGACTGCATCTAACGCAGATCTTCAGATGCGCGTGGATCGCCAAGCTGCTGAGCTTGAGCAAAATAAGATGGAGGTCATCCTCCTAAAACGAGCTGCTATGCAGCAACACGCTCAGGCTGAGGGTGGACAAATGACCGCTGTGCGACGGCGCGTTCATGAACCTGCACCCTTTACGGGCATACGCTCCACTAAGGAAGTTGAGAACTTCCTGTGGGACATGGAGCTGTTCTTCCAGAACGCTCAAGTCCCTGAAGAGGAGCAGGCGCACACCTGCATTGCGTATCTCTCCGGAGACGCAAAACTGTGGTGGCGGACTCAGGCCGCACCAAGTTTATTTGGGCAGGATCCAGCCCGAAAGCTCTCATGGGGAGAGTTGAAAAATGAGATCAAAAACTAGTTCCTGCCCGGGAACTCTTACTTTGCGGCGCGTGACGCCCTAAAGCGACTCAAGCACACCGGCGCAATAAAGGACTATGTCCAGCAGTTTGCGCAGGTTATGCTTGAGATCGATGACTTGTCGGAGAAGGCCCGACTTTACCACTTTATGGATGGACTCCAAGGGTGGGCCCGGGACAAACTGCGTCGCAAAGAGTTTCAAACTCTTAAAGATGCAATGATAGTTGCTGAAGGCCTTACAGATCGTAAGGAATCGAGGGCCCCGCCCCCGCATCATCATCACACTAGCGCATCATCCTCGAGGTCGAGGACCCCCTATGCGGCCAAGGGCAAGAAGCTCTTTGTGAGGAAGAACCGCGCAGCCCCAAAAGAGTACAAGTCGGTGAAGGGCCGACCAGCTACCCCGGGGCCAACGAAGACAGCAAACACCAGCATGGCCTGCTATATATGTGGAGGTCCACATATGATGAAGAGTTGCCCCAAGAGGGACCGCTTAGCTGCCTTAGTGGCAGAGGATGAGATTGTAAAGGAGCCCGAGGGACTCCTTAACCCTCTTGTACTCGCAACTTCTTCAGCTATCAATGAAAGGCACGCTTTGCTTTATATTGACTGTCTTTTAAATGCGCATCATGTGAATGCAATGATCGATACAGGTGCCTCGCACTTGTTTATAGGGCAAGCGACAGCGGCTAGAATCGGCCTTAAGATATCCCCCGCACGGGACCGAGTTAGGTCGGTCGGTGAGGTAGACCCACAAGTCTTAGGGATATCTTATGACGTCGATATTGTGGTAGGAAATTGTCGCAGTCGTTGCCACGCAAAGATCATAAAGTTAGCTGACTATGAAGTTATCTTTGGACTTGAGCTTTTGAGAAAAGCCAAGATTGGTGTGATCCCACATCTGTTTAGGATACAGATTTATGATGAGCAAGTCCCTGGTTTCGTGCCGTGCCTTGGGAGCACGTCGACGATGAAGGGAAAGAAGAGGGATTTAAGAGGGGTACCCTTATCAGCTAATGCCTTAGCAGCAGGGTTGCGTCAAGGTGACACGACTTTAATGGCTGTTTGGTGTGACGATTCTCCTTGCGAAGGGGAAGCCCCCTCGATAGTGAAGGATTTGTTAGATGAGTACTCCGATGTGATGCCATCGGAGCTCCCTAAACACCTTCCCCCTAGGAGAGGGATCGACCACAAGATCGAGCTTGTGGCAGGGTCTACTCCTCCCTCTAAGGCTCCATATCGTATGGCTCCGGTTGAGTTAGCCGAACTTCGAAAGCAATTGGACGAATTGCTAGAAGCAAGATTTGTCCGGCCTACGGTTTCACCATATGGGGCCCCAGTCCTCTTCCAAAAGAAGAAGGATGGCTCACTTAGATTCTGTGTTGATTACAGGGCCTTCAATAAGATAGCAGTGAGAGACTGTTATCCTATTCGGCTTATCCCCGATCTGATAGATCGACTTAGGAAAGAAAAAGTTTTCACAAAGCTAGACCTGAGGTCAGGTTATTGGCAGGTTCGTATCGCCGAGGGCAACGAAAAGAAAACCGCATGTGTTACACGATACGGGTCATTTGAGTTCCTAGTGATGCCCATTGGACTCACAAATGCACCCGCCACGTTCTGCCATCTAATGAATCAAGTCTTAGCCCCTTTCCTAGATGAGTTCGTGGTCGTGTATTTAGATGATATCGTCATCTATTCCTAAAGCGTTGAGGAGCACCTGGGTCATTTGAGGCAGGTGTTACAGACTTTGAGGGATAACCAACTTTATTTAAAGTTGAAAAAGTGCTCATTCGTGAGGAATGAGATAACATTTCTTGGACACGTGGTAGGCCACGGACAAGTGCGCATGGATCAGGTGAAGATCCAAACCATTGCGGAATGGCGCGCCCCCTCAAACCAAACCGAGTTGCGGAGTTTCCTCGGTGTGGTGAACTTCTATCGTAAGTTCATCACCGGCTGTTCAAGAATAGTCGCACCCCTCAGTAATCTGCTGAAGAAGAACTCGAAATGGGAGTGGCATGATCGGTGTCAGTCGGCCTTCCTAGAGTTGAAGGATTGCATCGCCTCTGAACCGATCCTGAAGTTACCCGACTTCAGTTTGCCTTTCGAGGTTCATACCGATGCTTCGGACCAAGCTATCAGTGGCGTCTTAATGCAGGATGGCCATCCTGTAGCTTTCGAGAGTCGGAAGCTAAATGAGACTGAGCAGCGATACTCGGCTCACGAGAAGGAAATGGTGGCAGTGGTACATTGCCTCCGGACGTGGAGAGTCTACCTTCTCGGGTGTGCCTTTATGGTGAAAACCAACAATGTGGCGAATACCTACTTCACCACGCAAAAGAAATTGTCAGCAAAGTAGGCACGTTGGTAGGAATTCTTGGCTGAATTCCAGTTCCAATGGGAACACAAACCGGGTAAAGCCAACATTGTGCCTGACGCGCTTAATAGGCTTAACGCCCTTGTGTGCTGCACCCTATCCAGAGTGGAAGGGGATCTGCTAGACAGAATCAAAGCAGCCTCCGCTTTTGATGAGAAGTATCAAAAGCTAGTTCAACAGATTAAGTCGGGCACGATCCGACGTTACTATCTGGGTCCGGATAGTGTTGTTATGGCCAGAGGCGGTAGGCCATTAGTCCCATCGACGGGCGGACTGCGCCGGGAGCTACTGAGGGAGCTCCACGATACACCTTGGGCTGGGCATCCAGGGCAACAGAGAATGTTTGCCCTGTTAGAACGATTGTGCTATTGGCCCGATATGCGCGCAGACATTGAGATGTATGTCCGCACTTGTCTTATTTGCCAGCAAGACAAGGTCGATCGGAGACTAGAGGCAGGGTTATTGCAACCACTGCCTGTTCCCGAGACGTCCTGGACGAGTGTATCCACGGACTTTATTGGTGGCTTCCCAAAAGTTGACAGGAAGAGCTTAGTGCTGGTGGTGGTTGATAGGTTTTCCAAATATGGAGTCTTTATCCCAGCCCCTGAGCCCTGTACAGCAAGGGTTGCTGCAGAATTATTCTTTCAAAATGTGTTGAAACATTTTGGCATCCCAGTGGATATCGTGAGCGATAGGGATGCCCGGTTTACTGGACGCTTTTGGACAACTTTGTTCAACAAGTTGGGGTCCAAGTTAAACTTCTCCATAGCCAATCATCCTCAAACGGATGGGCAAACCGAGCGAGTGAATGCTCTTGTGGAAGATTATCTCCATCACTTTGTGACTGCCAGTCAGAAGGATTGGGTGAGGTGGATGGATGTGGCACAGTATACCTATAACTTGCAAAAGTCATCCGCCACTGGCCACAGCCCTTTTGAGCTTGTGTTAGGAAGACAGCCCCTAACGCCTGTTGACGTGGTGCAAAGGGATTCCGAGGGGAAGTACCCTGCAGCTCAACGGGAAGCTCGGGAACGAATTGATTCACTCCGAGAGGCTAGAGATAGCTTGGAGTTGGCTACGCAACGGATGCAAAGGTATGCCAATCGCCGACGTCGGGACGAAGAATTTGCGGTAGGCGACTTAGTTCTTCTCCATCTCACCCCGCAGATATGGAGGAAAATCTCGGCGAAGGAGGCCCATCGAGATCTTATCTGTAGATACGATGACCCGTTTGAGATACTGAGTCGAGTGGGCTCAGTAGCATACCACTTGAAACTCCCTGAGAGAATGCAGATGCACCCTACATTCCATGTGAGCTTCTTGAGGAAGTTTCACCAGGATCAGGAGGATCCTTCTCGGTCCCAATCTTACCGAGCCCCACCGACGGTTAGGACAGAGTTCCACCGGAGGATCGGCAGTATTCTAGATCACTGAATTCTGGGGCAAAGTAAAAGGAACCGACATACGGAGTTTCTCATCCGATGGGATGGATCCCCCATAGAAGAAGCAATCTGGCACAAGGCTTCCGAACTATGGCAGTTCGAGAGTGAGCTGAGGAGCTACCTCGAGTCGCCGAGGACGGCGACCACCTCCGGCGGGGGAGAATGTTAGGCCTGAAATTAAGACCCAAATCAGACCAGTCAACTGGTGAGTTGACCCGGTCAAAATCGAGCGCAATTTGAGCCGTGTTCGATTTAGGGCTCAACTTCAATGTTGCGGGCGGCAGCTTTGGCGGAACGCTGGAACGGACGGCGGCGTCCGTTTCTTGCATCAGTCGCCCTCGAGCTTCGCGGCGGCCGGCGACAGGCGGCTGGAGGCCGGCGGCGAGCTCGACACGTGGAGCACGCAAAGAGGATGAGATCCGGAGAGATATCCAGCGCGGGAATGCAAGCGGCGAACGTCTCATTTCCAAGAGCACGCGCTGACGGAAGGGAGAAACGAGGTCGGCGGCGACCTCGGGCAGGGGCAAGAACGCCGCGGGGAGCTTCATCGTCGGACGGGCTTCCGCGTGGCATGAGAGCAGTGGGAGGTGGCTCGATAGGCGAAGCGACGCCCTTGGAAACTGATGAACGAGGTTCGCGAGGTTCTCGTTCAGAGTAATGACGGCCGTGTGGCACGCGGTGACTGACGACGACGGGCGGTGGCGCTGAGCTGGCGAGGTCACTCCAACGGATGGTCGAGCTCCAGCAGGCGGCGGCCGCGTGTCGAGTCCCAACGGAAATAATCCCAAGTCTTATAATATAATGCAAAGTAATAATAAATAAAGAGAAATTTAGAACTAGAGTCTTATACAATTGTGCTAGTGCGCGGCAATAAAAAAGCATACATGTAGCCTTTTTCTATTATTAATTAATTGATTAATAATCTAACATCAAAGATAACTTTGACAATAGAAAAGGAGAGGCTATTTTAAATACAAAACATTTTGCTTTATTTCTAAAGTTAAAACAAAAACATCTTACTTAGGTGCATAAACATGTGAACATGGTTTAGGTTTACTTTTTGACTTTTTTTTTCTCCAAATTAGTGGAAAGAAGTGGAACTCAAACATGGACCAAATTCTTTCGGAAAACAACAAGTGATGTTCAGGTTCTGTTCTTATTTGGATTATCTTGAAGATACACGCCTCAAGTTTTGCCTAAACTGTATATTACTTGTCGAGTTCCAGATTCTTCATTCTTTTTTAAATTTTTTATGATAAAGTTCGTTGACTTAGTTTGAATTTAATTTATCAATAACTTGGATTAGGTTCAAAAATTTTCAACTATTTTATGCATTTCACTAAGTAATTAATGCTAATTGAAAATAATTGATGTACGTTCGTGTAAACTACCAATTATATCGGAGCTCAGGTCACGTTCCAAGTTATATTTGGGTTCTTTCTGCTGCTGTTTGTACCTTCTGTTCTGTAGGTTCTGTTCTGTAGATTTTGTAAAGAACAGAACAGTGTGTTATAAGCTGTAAACCACAGGACTCAGAAGCTGCGAAGATGGTGCACACCAACACTGAACGCATCAGCATCATTGAAGATGTTGTGGGAGATACTGCAGGTCTGGGAGACCAGAACCTGATTGCTTTGGTGAAGGAGCTGGTAGCCTCCAACAACAATCTGATTGCATCTAACGCAGATCTTCAGATGCGCGTGGATCGCCAAGCTGCTGAGCTTGAGCAAAATAAGATGGAGGTCATCCTCCTAAAACGAGCTGCTACGCAGCAACACCCTTAGGCTGAGGGTGGACAAATGACCGCTGTGCGACGGCGCGTTCATGAACCTGCGCCCTTTACGGGCATACGCTCCACTAAGGAAGTTGAGAACATCATGTGGGACATGGAGCTGTTCTTTCAGAACGCTCAAGTCCCTGAAGAGGAGCAGGCGCACACCTGCATTGCGTATCTCTCCGAAGACGCAAAACTGTGGTGGCGGACTCAGGCCGCACCAAGTTTATTTGGGCAGGATCCAGCCCGAAGGCTCTCATGGGGAGAGTTGAACAATGAGATCAAAAACCAATTCCTGCCCGGGAACTCTTACTGTGCGGCGCGTGACGCCCTAAAGCGACTCAAGCACACCGGCGCAATAAAGGACTATGTCCAGCAGTTTGCGTAGGTTATGCTTGAGATCGATGACTTGTCGGAGAAGGCCCGACTTTACCACTTTATGGATGGACTCCAAGGGTGGGCCCGGGACGAACCGCGTCGCAAAGAGTTTCAAACTCTTAAAGATGCAATGATAGCTGCTGAAGGCCTTACAGATCGTAAGGAATCGAGGGCCCCGCCCCCGCATCATCATCACACTGGCGCATCATCCTCGAGGTCGAGGACCCCCTATGCGGCCAAGGGCAAGAAGCCCTTTGTGAGGAAGAACCACGCAGCCCCAAAAGAGTACAAGTCGGTGAAGGGCCGACCAGCTACCCCGGGGCCAACGAAGACAGCAAACACCAGCATGGCCTGCTATATATGTGGAGGTCCATATATGATGAAGAGTTGCCCCAAGAGGGACCGCTTAGCTGCCTTAGTGGCAGAGGATGAGATTGTAAAGGAGCCCGAGGGACTCCTTAACCCTCTTGTACTCGCAACTTCTTCAGCTATCAATGAAAGGCACGCTTTGCTTTATATTGACTATCTTTTAAATGCGCATCATGTGAATGCAATGATCGATACAAGTGCCTCGCACTTGTTTATAGGGCAAACGACAGCGGCTAGAATCGGCCTTAAGATATCCCCGGCACAGGACCGAGTTAGGTCAGTCGGTGAGGTAGACCCACAAGTCTTAGGGATATCTTATGACGTCGATATTGTGGTAGGCAATTGGCGCGGCCGTTTCCACGCAAAGATCCTAAAGTTAGCTGACTATGAAGCTATCTTTGGACTTGAGCTTTTGAGAAAAACCAAGATTGGTGTGATGCCACATCTGTTTGGGATACAGATTTATGATGAGCAAGTCCATGGTTTCGTGCCGTGCCTTGGGAGCACGTCGATGATGAAGGGAAAGAAGAGGGATTTAGGAGGGGTACCCTTATCAGCTAATGCCTTAGCAGCAGGGTTGCGTCAAGGTGACACGACTTTAATGGCTGTTTGGTGTGACGATTCTCCTTGCGAAGGGGAAGCCCCCTCGATAGTGAAGGATTTGTTAGATGAGTACTCCGATGTGATGCCATCGAAGCTCCCTAAACACCTTCCCCCTAGGAGAGGGATCGACCACAAGATCGAGCTTGTGGCAGGGTCTACTCCTCCCTCTAAGGCTCCATATCGTATGGCTCCGGTTGAGTTAGCCGAACTTCGTAAGCAATTGGACGAATTGCTAGAAGCAAGATTTGTCCGGCCTACGGTTTCGCCATATGGGGCCCCAGTTCTCTTCCAAAAGAAGAAGGATGGCTCACTTAGATTCTGTGTTGATTACAGGGCCTTGAATAAGATAACAGTGAGAGACTGTTATCCTATTCCGCTTATCCCCGATCTGATAAATCGACTTGGGAAAACAAAGGTTTTCACAAAGCTAGACCTGAGGTCAGGTTAATGGCAGGTTAGTATCGCCGAGGGCGACGAAAAGAAAACCGCATGTGTTACACGATACGGGTCATTTGAGTTCCTAGTGACGCCCTTTGGACTCACAAATGCACCCGCCATGTTCTACCATCTTATGAATCAAGTCTTAGCCCCTTTCCTAGATGAGTTCGTGGTCGTGTATTTAGATGATATCGTCATCTATTCCTAAAGGGTTGAGGAGCACCTGGGTCATTTGAGGCAGGTGTTACAGACTTTGAGGGATAACCAACTTTATTTAAAGTTGGAAAAGTGCTCATTCGTGAGGAATAAGATAACATTTCTTGGACACGTGGTAGGCCACGGACAAGTGCGCATGGATCAGGTGAAGATCCAAGCCATTGCGGAATGGCGCGCCCCCTCAAACCAAACCGAGTTGCGGAGTTTCCTCGGTGTGGTGAACTTCTATCGTAAGTTCATCACCGGTTATTCAAGAATAGCCGCACCCCTTAGTAATCTGCTGAAGAAGAACTCGAAATGGGAGTGGCATGATCGGTGTCAGTCGACCTTCCTGGAGTTGAAGGACCGCATCGCCTCTGAACCGATCCTGAAGTTACCCGACTTCAGTTTGCCTTTCGAGGTTTATATCGATGCTTTGGACCAAGCTATCGGTGGCATCTTAATGCAGGATGGGCATCCTGTAGCTTTCGAGAGTCGGAAGCTAAATGATACTGAGCAACGATACTCAGCTCACGAGAAGGAAATGGTGGCAGTGGTACATTGCCTCCGGACCTGGAGAGTCTACCTTCTCGGGTGTGCCTTTGTGGTGAAAACCAACAATGTGGCGAATACCTACTTCACCACGCAAAAGCAATTGTCGGCAAAGCAGGCACGTTGGCAGGAATTCTTGGCTGAATTCCAGTTCCAATGGGAACACAAACCAGGTAAAGCCAACATTGTGCCTGACGCGCTCAGTAGGCTTAACGCCCTTGTGTGCTGCACCCTATCCAGAGTGGAAAGGGATCTGTTAGACAGAATCAAAGCAGCCTCCGCTTTTAATGAGAAGTATCAAAAGCTAGTTCAGCAGATTAAGTCGGGCACGATCCGACGTTACTATCTGGGTCCAGATAGTGTTGTTATGGCCAGAGGCGGTAGGCCATTAGTCCCATCGACGGGCGGACTGCGCCGGGAGCTACTGAGGGAGCTCCACGATACACCTTGGGCTGGGCATCCAGGGCAACGGAGAATGTTTGCCTTGTTAGCACAATCGTGCTATTGGCCCGATATGCGCGCAGACATTGAGATGTATGTCCTCACTTGTCTTATTTGCCAGCAAGACAAGGTCGATCGGAGACTAGAGGCAGGGTTATTGCAACCACTGCATGTTCCCGAGACGTCCTGGACGAGTGTGTCCATGGACTTTATTGGTGGTTTCCCAAAAGTTGACGGGAAGAGCTCAGTGCTGGTGGTGGTTGATAGGTTTTCCAAATATGGAGTTTTTATCCCAGCCCCTGAGCCCTGTACAGCAAGGGTTGCTGCAGAATTATTCTTCCAAAATGTGGTGAAGCATTTTGGCATCCCAGTGGATATCATGAGCGATAGGGATGCCCGGTTTACTGGACGCTTTTGGACAACTTTGTTCAACAAGTTGGGGTCCAAGTTAAACTTCTCCACAGCCAATCATCCTCAAACGGATGGGCAAACCGAGCGAGTGAATGCTCTTGTGGAAGATTATCTCCGTCACTTTGTGACTGCCAGTCAGAAGGATTGGGTGAGGTGGAAGGATGTGGCACAGTATGCCTATAACTTGCAAAAGTCATCCGCCACTGGCCACAGCCCTTTTGAGCTTGTGTTAGGAAGACAGCCCCTAACGCCTGTTGACGTGGTGCAAAGGGATTCCAAGGGGAAGTGCCCTGCAGCTCAACGGGAAGCTCGGGAACGAATTGACTCACTCCGAGAGGCTAGAGATAGCTTGGAGTTGGCTGTGCAATGGATGCAAAGGTATGCCAATCGCCGACGTCAGGACGAAGAATTCGCGGTAGGCGACTTAGTTCTTCTCCGACTCACCCCGCAGATTTGGAGGACAATCTCGGCGAAGGAGGCCCATCGAGGTCTTATCCGTAGATACGATGGCCCGTTTGAGATACTGAGTCGAGTGGGCTCAGTAGCATACCGCTTGAAACTCCCTGAGAGAATGAAGATGCACCCTACATTCCATGTGAGCTTCTTGAGGAAGTTTCACCAGGATAAGGAGGATCATTCTCGGTCCCAATCTTACCGAGCCCCACCGACGGTTAGGACGGAGGATCGGCAGTATTCTAGATCACCGAATTCTGGGGCAAAGTAAAAGGAACCGACATACGGAGTTTCTCATCCGATGGGATGGATCCCCCATAGAAGAAGCAATCTGTCACAAGGCTTCCGAACTATGGCAGTTCGAGAGTGAGCTGAGGAGCTACCTCGAGTCGCCGAGGACGGTGACCACCTCTGGCGGGGGAGAATGTTAGGCCCGAAATTAAGGCCCAAATCAGACCAATCAACGGGTGAGTTGACCCGGTCAAAATTGAGCGCAATTTGAGCCGTGTTCGATTTAGGGCTCAACTTCAATGTTGCGGGCGGCGGCTTTGGCGGAACGCTGGAACGGGCGGCGGCGTCCGTTTCTTGCATCAGTTGCCCTCGAGCTTCGCGGCGGCCGGCGACAGGCGGCTGGAGGCCGGCGGCGAGCTCGACACGTGGAGTATGCAGAGAGGATGAGATCTCGAGAGATCTCCGGCGTAGGAATGCGAGCGGCGAGCGTCTCGTTTCCAGGAGCACGCGCTGACGGAAGGGAGAAACGAGGTCGGCGGCGACCTCGGGCAGGGGCAAGAACGCCGCGTGGAGCTTCATCGTTGGGCGGGGCTTCCGCGTGGCATGAGAGCAGTGGGAGGTGGCTCGATAGGTGAAGCGACGCCCTTGGGAGCTGATGAACGAGGTTCGCAAGGTTCTCGTTCAGAGTAATGTCGACCGTGTGGCACGCGGTGACTGACGACGACGGGCGGTGGCGCCGAGCTGACGAGGTCACTCCAACGGATGGTCGAGCTCCAGCAGGCGGCGGCCGCGTGTCGACTCCCAACGGAAATAATCCCAAGTCTTATAATATAATGCAAAGTAATAATAAATAAAGAGAAATTTAGAACTAGAGTATTATACAATTGTGCTAGTGCGCGACAATAAAAAAGCCTACATGTAGCCTTTTTCTATTATTAATTAATTGATTAATAATCTAACATCAAAGATAACTTTGACAATAGAAAAGGAGAGGCTATTTTAAATACAAAACATTTTGCTTTATTTCTAAAGTTAAAACAAAAACATCTTACTTAGGTGCATAAACATGTGAACAAAGGTTTAGGTTTACTTTTTGACTTTTTTTTTCTCCAAATTAGTGGAAAGAAGTGGAACTCAAACATGGACCAAATTCTTTCGGAAAACAACAAGTGATGTTCAGGTTCTGTTCTTATTTGGATTATCTTGAAGCTACACGCCTCAAGTTTTGCCTAAACTGTATATTACTTGTCGAGTTCCAGATTCTTCATTCTTTTTTAAATTTTTATGATAAAGTTCGTTGACTTAGTTTGAATTTAATTTATCAATAACTTGGATTAGGTTCAAAAATTTTCAACTATTTTATGCATTTCACTAAGTAATTAATGCTAATTGAAAATAATTGATGTACGTTCGTGGAAACTACCAATTATATACATAATCAATAAAAGTACCTAATTATAATAATTGAGTGATTAAAGATGGTTTTATGTAATTAATCTGCTTTGGTCCCAATTAATTATATTCCATTATAATGTAAGCATGTGGTTGGCATGTCTTGTTAACTATATGCATCCACACGCACACGCATTGTAATTATTTGAAAATTTAATTAGTATCAAACTATTATTTTAATAAGAAAAGACAAAGAATAAACGCTAGAAAATAAATTATAATAATTAAGCCGGAAGAAGCAAATGGTCTTTGTTTGGTAGCTGGAGGGCGGACACGCCGTATATTAAACTATACATTGCAGCATTTGATTCATGAATTCTTTAATTTAATTTGTTTAATATTTATATAATTAACAATTAATTATTTTTGTGACAGTAGTGTAGTTTTGGAAAAAGAAAAAGAGTAGGTACAATTTTGGTGGTGGGAACTTGAATATCTTATAGTCTTTGTCTCTATAAAATCAGCAGCAGTGGACGACACCGATTGCTTTTGCTGCCGGTATTAATTAAATTCTATATTTATGCACTATTTTATATTTCTAATTCGGCTTAATTAAATTATATATTTATGCTTCCATTGTAAATGACAATTATCAGGTTCATTTGTGAAATCTCTTAGTAATAATGTTATCAGCTTCAATTGGAAATGACTGATGAACTATTCAGTCATCACTTAGTAATATCGTTGTATCGATGTTTTGTTCTATTATTGCAATCCATTTGTTGCAAGACATCACATCCAACGATCAAGTCGAGGAACAGGATGCAAGATGATATTTCGAATGTTTTGTTGGATTACCAGACTGCTCCGTTGAGCAATAAGATGGAGATTCTAATCCTCTGGATGAGAGTAGAGACTTTTTGAGTGGAGCCTTGCAGTCAATAAAAGTTGGTTTTCTGGCAAGGGGAACATCTGTGCACCAAGGATCATCCAAGATGTTAGTGCTGTTATCATCACCAATGGACCTAGTGATATGTTTTAAATCTTCCTGCAGGGCCTTTACTCATATGTTTTATGGTATTCTCCTTTTAGGGGTCCATCTTACCATACTTGGCCTAGCAAACCTGGACCAGAGATTGTTCTTGTTGTTGAGATTATCCATAATACGCTTAACATCTACTATATCTTGCCAAGTGTTTCAAGGTTACATTCCTGACTTGCCATCTAATATATATTTGGTGGAGTATGCATCCTGTTCTTATGACTCACTTAAGGAGAAGATTAATCCATTTACTTGGAGAGTTGGAGTGTATACAATATGTTTCAATTGAAAATGCTTAAGTTTAAGTTAATAGTATAAAGTTCATTAGAACTTACATACTACTATAATTCCCTTTCAATTACCCATTTAGGAAAATCAAGGTGTTGTAATCTTTTGAGTTTTGATGTCCTCTCAAGCTCAAAATCTAACTCAAAATCATCCCTATTAGTTAAATGCGAGACTCCATCATTCATGACAATTCCATGCTAAATATTAGATTTGTTCTAATACTATTTCGTTATGACCCACCTAACATGGGTTTTTTAACTCAAGTTTTGAGGTTTGTTCAAAGTTCAACACATTCGACAAGGACTAGTCTGACACAAATCTCTGTGTTTATCTTAAATCCTTTGGGACTCCTTGCTAGCATAATTAGTGCTTCGTTGATATGCTCGAGATACTCAAGGGCCCCCAAGCAAACAAACCTTAGAGCACAGTTCCCCACATTTTGGGTCACCCCTCAGCATTGCCTTGGTCAAATCACTCTCCTCAAACCCATTTTCTTAGCGCACTATTCTGCGCAGGCCTCTCAGAACCAACCAAGTCATACTGCTTAATAATGGCCATTGGCCACTTTTAAAGCACTCCTAACAGGGTACACAAAATAGAACTCGTAATGCTCGTTAAGGTCTAGTTCGCATTGAAACATAGTGCCATGACCATAATTTTACCCTTAAATGCCGAATAAATTTCCTCCCCATTTTTCGTGGATAGAAAACTTTTTTTCATGGATAAACTATATCCACGTAATCTATACACCCTAAGTTATCCAACAGTACTAATATTGACGTGGATAGGCTTATCCATAATAAGAAAATTATATTTTTTTTTATAATCGTGGATAAGCTATCCACACTGTATCAGCCTAATCCATGATCACAAAGATGCGTTTTTCTCATCATGGATAAGTTTATCTACAATAATATTGATACCGTTGGATAGCTTAGAGTATGTAGATTACATGAATATAATTTATTCATGAAAAAAAAATTCTGTCCAAAAAAAATCCAACCCTTCTTAACTTTTCCTCATGGTCCGCCGAGGAAACTTTCTCCTTAATGCCTCATCCACATTCACTACACCTATCATCAATGGATAAATCTACTCACATAGTAACCTGCATAAATACTCCCTCGGGTGAGGAATAGGTAAGCTCTTTAGAGAACTTCCAAACTTTATGCAATACTCATTCGCTCCATAATCTTTGACTTAAGCATGAGGATGCTCAAAAATCATTTCGGGCTTGTGCAAAATCACTTAGATAACAAAGGAAGAAAACGGCTAGAGATTAGATTCACCTTTGATCAAAGCAGTTGACAAAATTTATCTGTATTACCATCTACTGAGACAACAAACTCAACCCCCTAAAACTACTTTAGCCTAAGTTAGTGGTAGTAGGCTCTTAGACCTTGTATATAACTATAATTCTGTTTCCCACTTTCTATCTGGGCATAAGCATGGGTTTACACTACTAAATACCATTTTGTAATTACATAGGCAGATATCTCTTTCCCACTACCCCCTAAAAATCCTGTAGATGTTTCTGTACAGTCAGTATTTGGTAAGAAGCAGAGGAGGAATCATAAAGGCAGCTCCTTTGAGGATATTTTCAGGAACATTCAATGTTTTCATGAAGTTGTAATTGAAGAAACACTTTTTCAGTCATCTCATGATAGAAAACTTTTGGCATTTCATATTTTGCTTCTTATTCTCCCAAAGTTGCCTACTTCCTGCATCAAAGTTGTTTTATCTTACAAACTTGTCAACTGCCTATTGGACATACTATCGAACAAACATTCCTGGTTGTACAGTGCTACTCACCATTTTATGAAGGAATTAGTAGAATTGATTGAAGATAATCATGATCAACTAGTTTCAGCTATTACTTATTTGAAGAAACACAGCAATGGCCGATTTGATAGTATGACCAAGACACAAACAGTGAAGGATTTGGTTTCTAAATTTCTGTCCCATGATGATTGAAGCTTTTAAAAAAAATTAAAACCGGTTTCTGATGCAAAGTCTTGTCCACAGACTCAAATTGGGAAACACGTGGAAGAAAAACTCAGAGTGCAGACAGAAATTGAAAAATTCCTTGCAGTACAGGGTTTGTTCTCCTGAAGTTACTTCCTTTTCTCCATCCAGGATGTGCATCAAACAGCTTCAATCATTATTAGAAGATGCTAAGAGAGAAAAGAGTGCACATCTATCAAGTGGCATTGAATTTAAAGATCTCGGGTCATACTTTACATGTTTCTTGAACACTTTGTACAACATTCCTTCATTTTCTCTTTATAGAGCCTTGACAAACGAAGATGAGGGGGCATTCAGGACGCTGTGAACAATGGAATCTATACTTTTTCAGGAGGTACCCGTTTTCTTTGTGTGTTATTATCATATATAAGACTTGATGTGGGGGTATTAGGGTGGGATTTTTTTCTCTTGTTAATGTTAAATTATAATTTATCTTTTGAGTTCTTAAATTAATAAACTGTCATTTATTTACTCTTAATCAAGCATCAAGAAACCGGTCCATCAGGTGGTACAACAAGTGTCACGCTCCGGTCGGATCGGTCTAAAAACAGCGCTTATCCGCTTCCTAGAGCCGTAAGGTGGAACACCGGAACGTGATCGCGCTAGGGTTTCCGGACCGAATCTCGTCCCCAAATTCGAAACCCTAGTTCCCCGCTCATTTTTTATGCCCAAATTACAAGTCTCACGGAAAAACCCTAACCCTAATTAGGAAATCCGGAAAGAATCGAAAACCCCAAATTGGAATACCTCTCTCTGATTTTGACCGAAGTCAAAATCATACTCTTGCTGACGTCGGCGTGACGTCAGCCCTCCGATCGAAATCTCGCCGCGCCGAATTTCATTTTGCCGCTTCGATTTTGCACGCTGACGTCCGCTTGACGTCAGCGTCTCGAATTTGATTTCGTGTTCGAAATCGTCCGTTGACTGCCTCTGCGTTGACTCGCCTCGTTTCGAACGCCCGACGCATTCGAACGAAGCCGTCGACTATTCTTCGTCTTCCTCGCGTCGCCTGCTCGCCGTCCGGCAACTGCCTGCCGTCGAAGCTCATCGCCGATACCGCGGAAAGGACTACCAATAGGGGAAGAGGATATCGGAGTGGAGAAAGCTTCGTTTATTCCCGGAAAACGCTACAGACTTCCTCTAAACTCACCGTCGGCCCTCCGGCCGGTGCCCCTCTTCCATCCCTCGCCGTCGACCTCTGTCGACGGTTACAATCGCTCAAGCACTCAAGCTCTCTCTCTCGCCTCGACGCTCGTTGTCGCCGGCTCGCTCAAACTCACAGACTCTCCTTGTTCCGTCTGTGGGCTTGGAAGGGGTGGCGGGCGACGGCGCTTCTCGCCGTCACCGGTGGTGGCGCACCTGCCGGGTGCCGCGCCTGAAGGTCGCTCTTCGTCGCGCACCTCCTTCCTCCCCAGTCCGCTCCTGTTGGTTTTATAAGAGAAGACTGCCGCTGCCTTCCTCTTCTCCGGAACGCGTCTTCCGCTGATGAAGTCACCCGCTTCTCACGCCTCGAGTCGTCCGCGTCTCTCGCGACCTTTGCCGCCGTCTGCGACTCCGCCCGATCAGCTCGAGCTCCGATTCCTTCGCCTTGGACGAGATCGTCGTCCGCGTCCGGGTTTGCCGCCGAGGGAGCGAAGCTCGAATCTCTCGGTCGCTCGCTCTTGTGAATCCGCCGAAGCCGCTCGTCCACGTCGTTTGCTTTCTCTGCCGAAGACGGGGTCGACGATGCCGCTCGTCCGCGTCTCCCTCGCGCCCAACATCTGCCTCCGGGTCTTCCGCCGAAGACCCTGTCGCCGTTTGCTTCACCCGGAAAGCTCGATGCGATCCGTGTGCTTCGTTCGAGCTGTGCAGAGACGACCGCGTCTCCGCTCGTTCTCTTGCGGCTTTTGCTTCCTACGCGTGTGGACTTGGGCTGTGGCCCAGCCCAACTCGTCCTGGGCTGAACCGGAGAATCCCGGGCCTGACAACAAGTGTTAGGCCTTGGATGCCCTGGGCTGGACCAAATCCTTCTGGGCCAGGCAACGGCCCAAGCCCACGCCGAAAGTCTCACAGCAAAAGCCAAATTAGGCAGTCAAACAGGGGCGTTGACCCCAAAATCGTAAGAGACAATGCGGCTTCCTCACCATCTTCAGCCGCGTCAATGGCGATTTCTCCGCCAAGCTCTCCGTACGCAGTCGACAACGGCGTTAAGAGCGGAAGCAACACGGCAGCAAGGGGATCGTGTCTGCGTGACAAAAATAGGCATCCCGGTTTGGACAACGCGAGTGGATAGCGCGAAAGAAGCGGCGGCGCTTCCCTATAAACATCCGATGGGGGAAGAGGAGAGGGGGTATGGAGCGAGCGGCGAAAGTCTTCGACCACCACAAGAGAACTTAGGGAAGCTTCGATAGGATTTTTCGGCATCTAGGGAGACGCCGACGTGAGTTCTGTGAGTTGTGCGAGAAATTGTAACCGTCGATCAGGGGATCGTCGACGAGGGAGGGGAAGAGGGGTCGGCGGCCAAGGGTCGACGGCGAGTAGGTGAGAGGTTTTGTAGCTTCTTTGGGGAATAAGACAAGCTTTCCTCTCCATTCTTCTTCTTCCCTGTGCATGGTTTGCGGCGACGCTTCTCTTCAGTTCCGACGGAGTTTCCGGTAGCGAGGCGGCTTCTGGCGACGGCGGCCGTCGGTGACCAGGCTGAGGGCGAGGTGATCAACCTTCCCTGCCGGCCCGCCCAGTCCCTCCGGCGAGACAGCGGCCGACGGGCAACACAGCGGCGGCGTGCGTTCGTTCGCAACAAAAACGACGACAACGCGAATCGAACGAGCGGCATTCGATTCAAGGTGGAATCAAGAGCCGTGTACCTATTTGATCGAACGGGAACAGGTAGAAGTATAGAATAAGAACATGTTGGTGTAAAAAAGAAACCTAAGCAGATGTATTATGCTTGTTAGTTCAGATATGATTTATTATGCTTTATTTTTTTTATACAAATCTGGGTATGTCGGGACTGCCTAAGTCACCATGTTTTGAGCATACAAGTTAGTTAGAGGGCCAATGGCTTGGCAAGTAAAAGTCCGAAGACCAGGAGGGTCGCTAGGGACACAAGGCTTGCTAACGACCATACAACATGATGCTAACTTGGGTACTCAAAGAAATGGTATAGCGGTTGATACCAGAGGAAAACAAAGGCATAATAATGTCCAGGAATCTATAGCTAACAAGTATTCTTACTCCTTAGTTATTTCTTCTTTATCCAGTATAACATGTTTCCATATGTTTCTATGTTAGTACCTAGTAGATCTATGAAATATTTGATATCTCTCTTTATTATATTGTTATACATATTTTTGGGATGAAACTCATCTACCCACAAAAGCCTAAAGGCTTGCAAAATCATGCCGCAAGGCATAAACAAACCTTTGAGGTTTTAATTAATCTGACGGTGTTAAACCTAAAGATTCATATGACTCATCAGAGTCTAACAACTCATAAAAGTTTAGCACATAGGAAATATGGATATTAATTATCTATATTTAACCTTACCACAAAAGTACTGGGAAACACAAGCTAATTCCCAGGCAATAAAACATAAATGCTATTTTCCAAAAGAAAATGGCAGATATGTTCATCAACTTCATACTGAGCACGCTCAGATGAACACAATTACAGATTTTCAAATCTCTCAAGCTGAAAGCTTACGAGAATTTCATCATCTCTGTACTGAACTTTTGAAAAAAGTCCATATAGAAATGCTTACAAAGAATATGCTTCTACGCAATATTCATGAGAATCAGGAGTATATCAAAAATCAATATACTCACTTAATCACTATGGTACGAGAGATTGAAAGATCTCTTATACTACAAAAACAGCTCACAGCAGAGCTTAAAGAAATCCTTAATCATTTACAAAGACAATCAAAGGTCTTTGATTATCAAACAACCAAAACTGCAGCATTGTTAGAAAAGTTGCAGAAAAATTCTGAAAAATGGTAGACCCATCTAAAGAATATCCACGACTGATAGATCAAGATGTTGACTATCAGCAAGCACTAGTTGAATCTAGTAATTGCTTGGACAATGCTCTTGGGATGATCTCGGATGATCCTCAGAGTGCGTCTGATAAAAGATTTGTTTGCCAGAACAATTTTATAATTGCATATCTTATGCAATTAAACAAAAAACTTGATTACATAATATCAAGAATAGCAACCTCTTTTGAGACAATACTCAGACAATAGGAGGTGATACAACGCTTAGATAACCTATTGGTAATACAAACCCAACAGTATCAGACCTCGGTACAAGAATTGACAAACCAATTAAACCGATTACTTCAGGCATCGACTGTTTCGTCATCATCTACGTCTACCTCAGGACGTACAAAACAAACAAGAAGTACCCAATTTGCTTGTAAATGACAACAAGACCATTTACAGGGACTTCTAATACCCTTACTGGAACTACAACAGTAAGAGAAAATAACCGTAATGAGAGGTTATCAATCAGTAATACAATTCCAAATCTCTGAAATAGGATTTTTGATCGAAATGGTATTCCTGCACAAGTACTAGAAGAAGTTGTTGACATTGATCAACAATTTGAATTATATCAAAATAATAGTCTATGACTATTACAACCCCAAGTCTTGTATCGTACATGACCATTAAATCTGAGAACTCAACTACTCAGATTAAATCGTGAAGAACATCTTTCTGTCACAACTGAACCAAGAAACCATAGAATAATTTCTAGGGAATCTTTACAACACATCCGACAATCAGGGAAAACATTAACCCATATTGGGATGATAGTTATCTCTATAAAAGGCTTAGCCCGAAAGAAACTCGGTACAAAAGTCTTAATTGCTGTACTTGACAAAAGATGAAAATCTAATGCAAGAAAAGCAATAATTGCCTATATGGAGGTCGACATGACTGAAAATAAAAGCATATTTTATTGTGCTCCAGATTTTCTGCTAAGCACCAGAGAACTTGGAGAACTAGAAATTGGTATCCAAACTAGAGGATACGAAGATTTTGGTAGTGAATCTAATCTCCTTATTGGGCTAGGATTCCTAGGCAAATTAACCAATAATTCTAATACTGGATATAAACTCTATATTTCTTCAATAATAGAGGCATTAGCCAGTAAATGAATTAAGATGATTAAGCCTATGGCCATATCTCCAAATGACCTGGGAGGCCTTGACTGGAATATTTCAAAAAATCTGGACCAAGAACAAATGCTAGTCCCAGAAGATAGCATTATGTTTCGTAATCGAGATAATACTTATAATTTGATATTTTCAAATTATAAACAGAAACAAACCCATGATAATGAGGCTTCAACATCAGGACTTGAAAAATTCCTCACAAAATAAATGGTATTAGAAAACAGGTTTTTACTAATACCCAAAGAATTAGGCTTTATATTTGAAGAAATGATAAGCCTAGAAATGCAATTAATAGAATCAGGAAAATTACTTAGCCATCATAGGCTAGTACCTGATGAAGAAGGAAATATTCGTGTTTAACACGAAAACTCCTTAAATAAGCTCATGAATCTCTGTGATAAGATACAGCAACATCATAGAGATCCAGACAATTTTAATGATGAACTAACAGCGTTACAGAGTGTTAGTTTTAATGAAGAAGAAGATAGGAGTCTTCTTAAAGATCCTCTTCTTAATCAGATACATAATTACACTATCTCTCAGACAAATCTTAACAATTATCAAGATAAATATTATGCTACACAAAGCATTGATTCAGATGCTACAAATCAAGATCCATATACTTTTCTTCATGACCTTGATGAAGGTTGCCTTGGACAGTTAGATCTTATTGATCACATCTCTGAGGATGGTCTTCAGAATACACAAAGTATTCAGAAAAATTTCATGAATACAGAAATGAGTGATACACCACAAGCAAGTGCAGCAGCACAAGCAAGTACTGCAGTAGCTCAACCAAGTACATCATGATCAAGAACCTATCCCATAGGTCAACCTCCTCGTGAACCTTATACACAATATGAGGGTGAAAGAGAAGGAATACGTACCAAAGGTAAGCGATTACCTTTATAAATCATAGATAAGAAAAAGCTACTAGATGATGGAAGAATTCTAAATCTAGCAGCTCATGATCCACAGACATGGAATACTATCCTTGATCATTGGTCATCTAAAGTATCCATGAAAGTTTCTGAATTAGATAGAAGCTTTTCTGCTAAAGAAATGTATTCCTAACTAGAAAATTTCCTTGGCGGAACTGCAAGAGCCATGTGGGAATCATATAAGTTGAATTTCCCTACGGAATTTCAACAGACGTCGCATTAGGAGTAAATCCTTATAATTTTACAAACCGAATGCAATTAATGATTACAAGATCTAACCCTAATATGGGATATAATGCCCAACAACAAGAAGCTATCAGAAAACTTGAGATACTCCAAATTAAAAATTGGAAGTATATCAAGCCTTTCTTACAAGATTTCCTTTGTTATGTTTGTATGGCAGGAGGATATCATGACCAACCATTAGGAGAAAGGTTATTTCTGAAATTACCTGCTCCTATTGGCCATGAAATACATCAAGCTTGGAATGCTAATCTGCAACAACCTTCTGGCTTAAACAGTATAACTATAAGAATACAATTTATCATTGATAAATTGGTAGAACAGTGTACCCACCTTCGGGGAGATCACCAATTAAAAGGCGAATTTAGCTTTTTTAAACAGTTTTATACGCCACAGACCTATGTTCAGGAGAAACCTGTACATAAGAAAACACAGAAGAAAGGAAAATCTTTAAAGAAGTATTTTCTCCGAAAATCTTCTACTAAAAAACCTTATCTTGCAAAGGATAAATATGTCAGAAAATATAATCCTAAAAGGGATTATAAAAATAAGTTTTCTTGCTTTACATGTAGTAGCCAAAACCACTTAACACGAGATTGTACCCAAAGGCAAAATCTCTATAATAAACAGTCTATCCTTGTTGACTGTGTTCAAGAAGATCTACTCAATGTAGATGAATACATATCTAATACTGAGTCAATCTATAGTATTGTCTCAATCTCAGATCTCATACACCAATCTGACTCAGATAGTGAATTAGATGAATTTACATCTGATTTATTGTCGAAAGCAGATAGACTACAGTCACCCTTTGGAACAGAAACTCTAGTTGGTCCTTCAATGGACAAACTAGATATATTAATGCCCTTTTAGAATAATTATAAGGGGAATGAAACCTTACTCTCCACATCAAATTATGGCTCCAGTTCTACCACCAGTCCATGAACATCAATGGAATCCAAGGAGAGGTAGCCAAGATCATGCTTGCATATTTTGCTCTAAATATCCTAGCATGAATCTACACTATCAGTGTATTCTTTATTCTCTTGAAGCCTGCAAATATTGCTTAGAGAAATAAAATGTACACCTACCAAATCCTCCTCTTTCTCCTCCAAAGAAATATGAAAGGACAAATATTGTAGAACTGCGTATTCTACAATTAGAAAATAACCTTCATACTCTTACACAGCGAGTAACAATCCTTGAAAAAGGAAAAGGTCTAGTTGACACTTCTCTAGATATGCCATCCTCTTCATGTTATGAGATAACACATGACATATCTACTGAAGACACTACTCTTGGCATTATGCCATATAAAATTGAATATCTAAACAAGCCTGTTTCTGATTCTTCCAGGCTATATACCCTTAAGGTTCAGTGTACAATCCAAATTTCTGATTGGAAATTGGACATTCTTGCCTTACTTGATACGGGTTGTAGTAATACAGTCCTACATATGACCTTAGTCTCTACTAAATATCACAAAAAACTTGCTCCCGAAGAGCAGTTTTATGCGGAATAAATGGATGGACAACTCTTTTTATATGAGTTTGCCCTGGCTAAATATAAATTATCTTTTTCCCTTGAAAATGGACAATATACTCCTCCAACATATATTGGACGCATCTGTCTCAGACCATTACATTTGGCTCAGACAAAATTCATTATGGGGCTCAATATATTGCTCAATTCCTATAAAGGTATTACCCTCACTCCTGATGGTTTATATCTTTTACATAATACGGTGATCCCATATACCTGCCGCCCTGCCAAGCATAGTGGGTGTCCCTGTGTGGTCCCATATTCTTGCAAAGATCATCCTCTTGCACGTCCTGCCGATGTCTTTTTGGATTGGGATAAAGAAGAGGATAAGACACCGCAGGTGTCCTCAAGAAAATTGGATTCAGGTTCTCCTAAGGAAATCCGACGAATTAATGAAGAAATTGCTAGAGTGTTACGACACCCTATGGATATGCTTCATAAGATGGAAGAAGAGGATGTATATCCTCTGCTTACAAATAAGATTGAATCAGGAAATCCCGATGTGGACAACCTTATTCGACTCTTAGAAAAGGATCAAATTTTTGGTTCAAATCCCCAAGCTCATTGGGATAAAAATAAACTTGTTTGTAAATTAAAAATCAAAGACCCTGGTTTTCGTATTACAAACAAAAAGATCACAATAACAAATGAAAATATTGCTGAGTTTAAAATGCACATTGATGATTTACTAAAACTCAATGTAATAAGAAGGAGTGTTTCTCCTCACCGATCTCCTGCTTTTATTGTGAATAAACATAGTGAACAAGTCAGGGGTAAAACACGAATGGTTATAGATTATCGTCGTTTAAATGATAATTTAGAAGACAATGGTTATGACATTCCAAACAAAACAGAGTTACTCAACTCTATATAAGGAAGCAGTGTCTTCTCAAAATTTGACTGCAAATCTGGGTTTTGGCAAATTCGGATGGCAGAAGAATCAATACCATGGATAGCCTTTACTTGTCCATTAGGAAGCTTCGAATGGTTAGTTATGTCATTTGGGCTCAAAACTGCTCCTGCAGTATTTCAAAGAAAAATGGATGAGGTTTTTAAACCTTATCAAGACTTTGTGTGCATATATATAGATGATATTCTTGTATATAGTAAAACAGAGAAAGAACATACAAATCATCTTAAACTTGTATTACAAAAATTTTATACAAATGAGATAATTGTCTTCGGACAAAAATCTCAGTTCTATAAAAAATCTATTGAATATCTGGGAGTAGAAATTGGTAATGGAGCTATTAAGCTTCAGCTACATATCGCTTCCAAAATAAAAACCCTTGAGGTTACAGATATTAAGAGTTTACAACAATTCTTAGGCTTAATAAATTATGCTAGACCGTTTTTAAAGGATCTACAAAAATTGAGTGGACCACTCTATTCTAAATTAAGTCTTACTGGTGAAGAAATTCAACACAGAAGACCATAAACAATTTAATAAAATCAGGCAATTGGTAGATACACTTCCATTGCTCAAATTACCTTTGGATAATGATTATCTTATTGTCCAAACAGATGGTTGTGAACATGGATGGGGTGTCATCCTACTCTGCAAACCTCATAAATATGCTTCTGATCCAGAAGCCATTTGCAGATATGCTTCTGGCAAATTTCATGAGAAAAATGTCACTAGCAGTATTGATCAAGAGCTCTTAGCCATATGTTATGGCCTAGATGCTTTTAGACTATTTCTTTTAAATAAAAAAGAAATATTAATAAGAACTGATTGCAAAGCAATTGTAAAGTTCTTCAAAACAAAGAATGAAAAACGCATTTCTCAAAAGAGATGGTTATCATTCATTGATCATTGCATAAATAATGCTTACAGAATCACCTTTGAACATATCAAAGGCAAAGATAATATCATTTCTGATATTTTATCACGTCTTTTAATAAGACCAGAATGACAACTAACAAAGTTGTGCAGGAAATGGCAGCTCAAAGTTCTTCCTCTGCCAACAAAAGGAAAATAGGAAAACATCCAAAAGGCTTACAGCCAATACTTGTAGACCCAATGGATACTGATGGAGCTACTTATGCACAGATAACTAAGGAGTATTGCAATGCAATCTCAACTAGAAGTGGCAAGCAACTAGAAGATCTAAAAATGCCAACTGATGACAGAGGAGAAGATGCAACACCTAACACCAGAGATCAAAACCAAGGGACAACTCCTATGACACTTAAACAGACTGAGGAGGAGCGGCCTTATGTTGAGCCACCTGCATACAAACCTCTCATTCCTTTTCCACAGAGATTAGTCAAGGACAAGCTAGACAAAAAATTTGGTAAGTTTCTTGAAGTTCTAAAAAAGCTTTATATTAACATGCATTTTGTTGATGTATTGTCAGAGATGCCTACATAGCCAAATTTCTAAATGACATCTTGTCCAATAAGAGGAAGCTAGAGGAGCAAGAGACTGTTGCACTTACTCAGGAGTGCAGTGCGATTATCCAGAACAAACTCCCCCAAAAGCTCAAGGACCCAGACAGTTTTTTCATATCCTGCCAGATAGGAGAGATGACCTTTCAGCGAGCCCTCTGTGACTTGGGGGCGAGTGTTAGTTTGATGCCTCGTTCCTTGTGCAAGAAGCTGAATTTAGGAGACTTGAAGTCAACCACCATTTCATTGCAGTTGGCTGATAGATCGATTCGCCGACCCATCGGGATTGTGGAGGATGTCCCTGTCAAAGTAGGCAATTATTTTATTCTGACAGATTTTGTTGTGTTGGAGATTGATGAGGACGACGGATTACCTATTATTCTTCGGAAACCATTCCTTGCCACAGCTGGCGCAGTGGTCGATGTCAAAAATGGAAAATTGGATTTAAACATCGGTGAGAATGTTGTACAATTTAATTTATCAGACTCTCTAAAGAAACATTCTCTTGCAGGTACATGTTGCCGTGTGGATATCATAGAGAGAGATGTGAAGCACACTGAACCGTACAAGAGAGACATCGACTCGCCAGAACTATGTTTACTTGATGTTGAGGATTGAGACATTGATGACCACACTACTGCATATTCACTATTGTTGGACTCGCATCCAGTTTTGGAGTCCAAGTCATCGAAGTTGGAAACTCTTTCTAAAGTGATCTTAGGAGAGACAGAAGAAAAGAAGATTGAGTACGAGAGCCTTCCTAGCAACCTTCACCATGAGTTCCTTGGTAACAACTCTACATATCAAATGATAGTCAACGCCGATCTGAACAAAGAACACACTAAGCAATGGAACGACCAACGCATTATCAAAGAAGAATTTCTTGAAGGTGATAAAGTTCTGCTCTTTAACTCTAGGCCAAAATTATTTCATGGAAAGTCAAGGACAAGGTGGTCAGGACCCTTCACTGTGCAACAAGTATATCCTCATGGGCCCCATCAAGATTTGGGGAGAGCATACAAGAAGTTTTATTGTGAATAGCCAGAGACTAAAACACTATCATCTGGATGAACAAACTGACAAAATGGGTGTTCTCACACTTTTTGATTCATCTGATGTGGGTTGATAAACACTGTTTATGGTTAAGCTATAGACCTAAAACTAGCGCTCCTTGGGAGGCAGCCCAAGTTTTTGCTTGTTTATTTCTATGATGTGTTGATTTCTTTTTGTTATATTTTAGTTGCAAACTCTTCTAGGTAGATTTTGATGTGTTTTGTTTTGTTTTCATGGAGGTCTTTGCTGATTAAGGTTTATTCTATATTGTAGGCATACTTTCTGGATGCATTGCATTTTGGTAGTGTTTTTCCGTTGTATTTCATGTCAAATCTAGGCTTATTTTAACACTTTTATACTCATTATAGCCTTATTTCCTTCATATCTTTGGAATCTTCACTTTTTGGCACTTTTGTGGAATTTCAGGTAAAAATGCCCTTTTTCGACATTTTTGAAGAATCTAAGGCCATGGGACGATTTCTTATATGAAGATGAAGTCACACGTCAAATTTGGGCTTAAACGGAGTTAGCCTCAAAAAATACGGCCAGGTGAACCCCATGAGGTTAACCAGATTCTTCGTCAGGCTGCAGGACACTTACAGAGAGAATCACGGCCGGGTGAACCCCATGGGGTTCACCATCCCGGTCGCCAGCCAGCAGAATTCGCAGAAAGCTTCATAGCTAGGTGAACCCCACCGGATTTCTTGAAAACTTCAACCGAAACTAGTCCAGAGGGAAGCACGGCTGGGTGAACCCCCGGGGTTCACCGCGCTTCTTTCAGTCGAAATTTACAGAATGAATCGCGGGGTTTCACCCGTGATTCCAACCCAGTCACGCACGGGTTCGACCTTCACTCGGTTTTTTCTTGATTTCTCACCCGTTTGGAGTCAGAATTTAGCAAATAAGGTGTCTATGGAAAGCTCTTTTAGAGGCGAAACGCGTGGGGTATAAAAGCCCTCTTTTGTGAGCCATATTTGAGGAGCAATCGAGGGAAAATGCGAGTTAGGGCGAGTTGATCGAGTTCAACTCGGATTTTTGGTGATTTCTTAATCGTTTGGCATCCAAATTTAGCAAGTGAGGACTCTATGGAAAGCTCTTTCAAAGGAGAACACAAGGGATATAAAATCCTCAATTTTTATGCCCTAATCATCGAGCATTCACGCAAATAACGGACGCGGGCGGAAGAACACGGCGACAGAGGTGACTTTTGGAGATTTTCGGCGATTGAGATACACGATCATCACGATTTCTTCAGGATTCCTTTGGTTCATCGTCTCCTTCCCCTTAGTTTCGTTTTCATGTACTTTTCTTATCATTAAAAGAGAGATCTTGAGTGTTTCAATGACGATTATAGCGTAAACCCTAATTCAGGGCTTGGTGGAAACCCTTTGATAATTTTAACTGTAAACTTTATATATATTTATGTTATTTGGTATAAATTTGTGAGCATATTTTACTTCGACGTATTTATTTCGTGATTTTATCTTGGCCGAATATTTTCACGTGTTAGCCGTTACGATTCATATCGAGAGAAGGATCATAACGGTCGAACCTCTGAGTAAAACTTGCGAGACCTCGACATGAGAGTGCTTGGTCTTCGCTTGAGGATTTCATAGTCTGCCATAGAACTCATTGGGTTCGTCTTAGAACGATCCACCGCGAGAGTAGGAGGTCGGTCTGAGGTCGGTCTAAAACGAACACCGGGGTGTATCACCCAAGAGAGGGCACCTTGTACCCTAGGGTTAGACTCCTTGTGCAAAACTAATAAACCAAATAACTAATATCTTTCTTGTGCGATTAAGATTATCATCGTGGTGGAAGCCGTAGCCCTGAATTCTCTCTCATATCTTTTCTCTACCGACGTATTTGTGATTGCTTATTTACGATTTCTGTTCTCAAACCCACGTTTCGATTCGTCTAGCTATTAGGACTCGGACTTTCTAGTACTCAACTTGTTCCCTGTGGGATTCGACATCTTTTGTATTACTGCGACATTTCCGTGCACTTGCGGAGCGTGTCAGTGTGAGTGTGCAAGTTTATTAGTGTGCAAGTTTTACTCTGTAAGTCTTTTCTCTGTACGTCTATGATGTTTATATAAGATGTTCTAAGATATTGTTCTTGTTTCTTGTTTACTCCCCCCCTTTCTTTTTGGTATCAGAGCCATGTCTCATTAAGGTTTTTTAGCAGAAGATTTTCGGAGAAAATACGTCTTTGAAGATTTTCCTTTCTTCTATGTTTTCTTATGTACAGGTTTCTCCTGAGCATAGGTCTGTGGCATATACAACTGTTTACAAAAGTTAAATTCGCCTTTTAATTGGTGATCTCCCCAAAGGTGGCGTATACAACTATATAAATTGTATTCATATAGTTATATTGTTTAAGCCAGGAGGCTGTTGCGGACTAGCATTCCAAGCTTGATGTATTTCATGGCCAATAGGAGCAGGTAATTTTAGAAATAATCTTTCTCCTAATGCTTGGTCATGATATCCTCCAGCCATACAGGCATAATAAAAGAAATCTTGTAAGAAAGGCTTGATATACTTTCAATTTTTAATTTGGAGTATCTCAAGTTTTCTGATAGCTTCTTGTTGTTGGGCATTATATCCCATATTAGGGTTAGATTCCGTAATCATTAATTGCATTCGGTTTGTAAAATTATAAGGATTTACTCCTAATGCGACGTCTTGTTGAAATTCCGTAGGGAAATTCAACTTATATGATTCCCACATGGCTCTTGCAGTTCCGCGAAGGAAATTTTCTAGATAGGAATACATTTCTTCAGCAGAAAAGCTTCCATCTAATTCAGATACTTTCATGGATATCTTGACCTTAATATCAGCTCCTACCCACCATGGTTTTTGGTATACCCATGTGATGTCAAACATCAAGTTCTGATTTTTGTGATATATCTTTTGAAGACGATGTCTGCAAAACCAAGAAAATTTCTCTTGATCTCCAAGTCCGATTATGGAGAAATTATGTAATGACTGAAGAAGCTTTAGAGTTTTTCTCTTCTTATCTCATCTCGGAAGAAAAAACTCTAAAAATTTATGTAGAAGACTCACAGGACATTTTCTTTGTCCCGTTTGTCTCTCATTTCTGCACAGACCCTGGTCAATTTGAGCATTTCCAACAGACTAAGGGTGAATCATTAGCAAAAAGCTACAAAGACTATGGGTGGATGATAATTCCAGAAAGGGATGATGATATTTTGGAAGAAATCCAAGAGGATGATTAATTTTCTTGACCTAATCACCACTACGAGAAGTGGACAAAATTGCTGACCTAACCACCACTACGAGAAGTGGACAAAATTGCTACTATTCATCAGTAATAGCAAAAAGGACTCTCTATCTATAAAGGACTGACACCTGTTAAAGGAGATGCGATGCCGGGTTAATTATCCAAGGCGGACTCTACAAATGCTTTTCTTAAAGATAGATAATAATTGTATGAAGAGATTCCTTGTGTCTCTTCTTATCTCTAGTAGACGTGTAAATTAGGATTGCTGGCATCAATTATTGATGCTCTCTCCCTGGCTATATAAGGGGTGTTATGCTAGTATAGAAGAGCAGCGATCAGGAGCGATCTGATCTGAAGTGTGCAAGTTTTACTCTGTAAGTCTTTTTTCTGTACGTCTATGATGTTTATACAAGATGTTCTAAGATATTGTTCTTGTTTCCTTGTTCTTGTTTCTTGTTTACTCCCCCCTTTCTTTTTGGTATCAAAGCCGTGTACGATTCTATTTGATTGAACAAGAATATGTAGAAGTATGGAATAAGAACATGTTGGTGTAAAGAAGAAACCTAAGCAGATGTATTATGCTTGTTAGTTCAGATAGGATTTATTATGGTTTGTTTTTTATACAAATCTGGGTATGCCGGGACTGCCTAAGTCACCATGTTTTGAGCATACAAGTTAGCTAGAGGGCCAATGGCTTGGCAAGTAAAAGTCCGAAGACTAGGAGGGTCGCTAGGGACGCAAGGCTTGCTAACGACCATACAACATGATGCTAACTTGGGTACTCAAAGAAATGGTAAAGCGGTTGATACCAGAGGAAAATAAAGGCATAATAATGTCCAGGAATCTATAGCTAACAAGTGTCCTTGTGTGGTCCCATATTCTTGCAAAGATCGTCCTCTTGCACGTCCTGCCGATGTCTTTTCGGATTGGGATAAATAAGAGGATAAGACACCGAAGGTGTCCTCAAGAAAACTGGATTCGGGCACTCCTGAGGAAATCTGATGAATTAATGAAGAAATTGCTAGAGTGATACGACACCCTATGGATATGCTTCATAAGATAGAAGAAGAGGATGTATATCCTCTGCTTACAAATAAGATTGAATCAAGAAATTCTGATGTAGACAACCTTATGCGACTCTTAGAAAAGGACCAAATTTTTGGTTCAAATCCCCAAGCTCATTGGGATAAAAATAAACTTGTTTGTAAATTGAAAATCAAAGACCCTGGTTTTCGTGCCGGGACTGCCTAAGTCACCATGTTTTGAGCATACAAGTTAGCTAGAGGGCCAATGGCTTGGCAAGTAAAAGTCCAAAGACCAAGAGGGTCACTAGGGACGCAAGGCTTGCTAACGACCATACAGCATGATGCTAACTTGGGTACTCAAAGAAATGGTAAAGCGATTGATACCAGAGGAAAACAAAGGCATAATAATGTCCAGGAATCTATAGCTAACAAGTATTCTTACTCCCTAATTATTTGTATTCATCTACATTGAGTAGATCTTCTTGAACACAGTCAACAAGGATGGATTGTTTATTATAGAGATTTTGCATTTTGGTACAATCTCGTGCTAAGTGGTTATGGCTACCACATGTAAAGCAAGAAAGCTTATTTTTATAATCCATTTTAGGATTATGTTTTCTGACATGTTTATCCTTTGCAAGATAAGGTTTTTAGCAGAAGATTTTCGGAGAAAATACTTCTTTGAAGATTTTCCTTTCTTCTGTGTTTTATTATGTACAGGTTTCTCCTGAACATAGGTATGTGGCGTATACAACTGTTTACAAAAGCTAAATTCACCTTTTAATTGGTGATCTCCCTGAAGGTGGGTACACCGTTCTACCAATTTATCAATGATAAATTGTATTCTTATAGTTATATTGTTTAAGCCAGGAGGCTGTTGCGGACTAACATTCCAAGCTTGATGTATTTCATGGCCAATAGGAGCAGGTAATTTCAGAAATAACCTTTCTCCTAATGCTTGGTCATGATATCCTCCAGCCATACAGGCATAATAAAGGAAATCTTGTAAGAAAGGCTTGATATACTTCCAATTTTTAATTTGGAGTAACTCAAGTTTTCTGATAGCTTCTTGTTGTTGGGCATTATATCCCATATTAGGGTTAGATCTCGTAATCATTAATCGCATTCGGTTTGTAAAATTATAAGGATTTACAGCTAATGCGACGTCTTGTTGAAATTCCGTAGGGAAATTCAACTTATATGATTCCCACATGGCTCTTGCAGTTCCGCCAAGGAAATTTTCTAGATAGGAATACATTTCTTTAGCAGAAAAGCTTCCATCCAATTCAGATATTTTCATGGATACTTTAGATGACCAATGATCAAGGATAGTATTCCATGTCTGTGGATCATGAGCTGCTAGATTTAGAATTCTTCCATCATCTAGTAGCTTTTTCTTATCTATGATTTCTAAAGGTAATCTCTTACCTTTGGTACGTATTCCTTCTCTTTCACCCTCATACTGTGTATAAGGTTCACGAGGAGGTTGACTTATGGGATAGGTTCTTGATCGTGATGTACTTGGTTGAGCTACTGCAGTACTTGCTTGTGGTGTATCACTCATTTTTGTATTCATGAAATTTTTCTGAATACTTTGTGTATTCTGAAGATCATCCTCAGAGATGTGATCAATAAGATCTAACTATTCAAGGCAACCTTCATCAAGGTCATCAAGAAAAGTATATGGATCTTGATTTGTAGCATCTGAATCAATGCTTTGTGTAGCATAATATTCATCTTGATAATTGTTAAGATTTGTCTGAGAGATAGTGTAATTATGCATCTGATTAAGAAGAGGATCTTTAAGAAGACTCCTATCTTCTTCTTCATTAGAACTAACACTCTGTAACGCTGTTAGTTCATCATTAAAATTGTCTGGATCTCTATGATGTTGCTGTAACTTATCACAGAGATTCATGAGTTTATTTAAGGAGTTTTCGTGTTAAACACAAATATTTCCTTCTTCATCAGGTACTAGCCTATGATGTCTAAGTAATTTTTCTGATTCTATTAATTGCATTTCTAGGCTTATCATTTCTTCAAATGTAAAGCCTAATTCTTTGGGTATTAGTAACAACCTGTTTTCTAATACCATTTATTCTGTGAGGAATTTTTCAAGTCCTGATGTTGAAGCCTCATTATTATGGGCTTGTTTCTGTTTATAATTTGAAAATCTCAAATTATAAGTATTATCTGGATTGCAAAACATAATGCTATCTTCTGGGACTAGCATTTGTTCTTGGTCCAGATTTTTTGAAATATTCCAGTCAAGGCCTCCCAGGTCGTCTAGAGATATGGGCATAGGCTTAATCATCTTAATTCATTTACTAGCTAATGCCTCTATTATTGAAGAAATATAGAGTTTATATCCAGTATTAGAATTATTGGTTAATTTGCCTAGGAATCCTAGCCCAATAAGGAGATTAGATTCACCAGCAAAATCTTCGTATCCTCTAGTTTGGATACCAATTTCTAGTTCTCCAAGTTCTCTGGTGCTTAGCAGAAAATCTGGAGCACAATAAAATATGTCTTTATTTTCAGTCATGTCGACTTCCTACAGGCAATCATTGCTTTCCTTGCATTAGATTTTCATCTTTTGTCAAGTACAGCAATTTAGACTTTTGTACCGAGTTTCTTTCGGGCTAAGCCTTTTATAGAGATAACTATCATCCCAATATGGGTTAATGTTTTTCCTGATTGTCGGATGTGTTGTAAAGATTCCCTAGAAATTATTCTATGGTTTCTTGGTTCAGTTGTGACAGAAAGATGTTCTTCACGATTTAATCTGAGTAGTTGAGTTCTCAGATTTAATGGTCATGTACGATACAAGACTTGGGGTTGTAATAGTCGTAGACTATTATTTTGATATAATTCAAATTGTTGATCAATGTCAACAACTTCTTCTAGTGCTTGTGCAGGAATACCATTTCGATCAAAAATCTTATTTCAGAGATTTGGAATTGTATTACTGATTGATAACCTCTCATTACGGTTATTTTCTCTTACTGTTGTAGTTCCAGTAAGGGTATTAGAAGTCCCTGTAAATGGTCTTGTTGTCATTTACAAGCAAATTGGGTACTTCTTATTTGTTTTGTACATCCTGAGGTAGACGTAGATAATGACGAAACAGTCGATGCCTGAAGTACTCGGTTTAATTGGTTTGTCAATTCTTGTACCGAGGTCTGATATTGTTGGGTTTGTATTACCAACAGGTTATCTAAGCGTTGTATCACCTCCTGTTGTCTGAGTATTGTCTCAAAAGAGGTTGCTATTCTTGATATTATGTAATCAAGTTTTTTGTTTAATTGCATAAGATATGCAATTATAAAATTGTTCTGGCGAACAAATCTTTTATCAAACGCACTCTGAGGATCATCCGAGATCATCCCAAGAGCATTGTCCAAGTAATTACTAGATTCAACTAGTGCTTGCTGATAGTCAACATCTTGATCTATCAGTCGTGGATATTCTTTAGATGGGTCTACCATTCTTTAGAATTTTTCTGCAACTTTTCTAACATTGCTGCAGTTTTGGTTGTTTGATAATCAAAGACCTTTGATTGTCTTTGTAAATGATCAAGGATTTCTTTAAACTCTGCTATGAGCTATTTTTGTAGTATAAGAGATCTTTCAATCTCTCGTACCATAGTGACTAAGTCAGTATATTGATTTTTGATATACTCCTGATTCTCATGAATATTACGTAGAAACATATTCTTTGTAAGCATTTCTGTATGGACTTTTTTCCAAAGTTCAGTACAAAGATGATGAAATTCTCGTAAGCTTTTAGCTTGAGAGATTTGAAATCTATAATTGTGTTCATCTGAGCGTGCTTAGTATGAAGTTGATGAACATATCTGTCATTTTCTTTTGGAAAATAGGATTTATGTTTTATTGCCTGGGAATTAGCTTCTGTTTCCCAGTACTTTTGTGGTAAGGTTAATATAGATAATTAATATCCATATTTCCTATATGCTAAACTCTTATGAGTTGTTAGACTCTGATTAGTCATATGAATCTTTAGGTTTATCACCGTCAGATTAATTAAAACCTCAAAGGTTTGTTTATGCCTTGCGGCATGATTTTGCAAGCCTTTAGGCTTTTGTGGGTAGATGAGTTTCATCCCAAAATTATGTATAACAATGCAATAAAGAGAGATATCAAATATTTCATAGATCTACTAGGTACTAACGTAGAAACATATGGAAACATGTTATAATGGATAAAGAAGAAATAACTAAGGAGTAAGAATACTTGTTAGCTATAGATTCATGGACATTATTATGCCTTTATTTTCCTCTAGTATCAACCGCTTTACCATTTCTTTGAGTACCCAAGTTAGCATCACGCTGTATGGTCGTTAGCAAGCCTTATGTCCCTAGCGACCCTCCTGGTCTTCAGACTTTTACTTGTCAAGTCATTGGCCCTCTAACTAACTTGTATGCTTATAACATGGTGACTTAGGCAGTCCCGGCATACCCAGATTTGTATAAAAAATAAAGCATAATAAATCCTATATGAACTAACAAGAATATCAAAGTCCCGGCATACCCATATTTGTATGTTCTTTCTCTGTTTTGCTATGTACAAGAATATCATCTATATACATGCACACAAAGTCTTGATAAGGTTTAAAAACCTCATCCATTTTTCTTTGAAATACTGCAGGAGCAGTTTTGAGCCCAAATGGCATAACTAACCATTCGAAGCTTCCTAATGGACAAGTAAAGGTTGTCCATGGTATTGATTCTTCTGCCATCCAAATTTGCCAAAACCCAGATTTGCAGTCAAATTTTGAGAAGACACTGCTTCCTTGTATAGAGTTGAGTAACTCTGTTTTGTTTGGAATGTCATAACCATCGTCTTCTAAATTATCATTTAAACGACGATAATCTATAACCATTCGTGTTTTACCCATGACTTGTTCACTATGTTTACTCACAATAAAAGCAGGAGATCGGTGAGAAGAAACACTCCTTATTACATTGAGTTTTAGTAAATCATCAATGTGCATTTTAAACTCAGCAATATTTTCATTTGTTGATGTGATCTTTTTGTTTGTAATACGAAAACCAGGGTCTTTGATTTTCAATTTACAAACAAGTTTATTTTTATCCCAATGAGCTTGGGGATTTGAACCAAAAATTTGGTCCTTTTCTAAGAGTCGAATAAGGTTGTCCACATTGGGATTTCCTGATTCAATCTTATTTGTAAGCAAAGGATATACATCCTCTTCTTCTATCTTATGAAGCATATCCATAGGGTGTTGTAACACTCTAGCAATTTCTTCATTAATTCATCGGATTTCCTTAGGAGAGCGTGAATCCAGTTTTCTTGAGGACACCTACGGTGTCTTATCCTCTTCTTTATCCCAATCCGAAAAGACATCGGCAAGACGTGCAAGAGGACGCGAGGGTTCGGGAGATTGAGGGCAAGCCCCGTGAACGCGCGCAGGCGACAACCGCCGTTGACCTCGTCAAAACTCGCACGCAAGCGAGCTAGGTCCGGCACTTCTCGCATGCAGGCGAGCCGGCACCCTAAAAGAAGAGAGGAGGAGAGCTCATCGAAGGAGCACGGCCACGACAGGCAAAGCCACGAAGAGAAAGAAGAAGAAAAGGACATTTCCGGGAGCGGCGTGCTCAACCGGAATGGAGATCAAGAGGGGAAGGAATGTACCTCGGCGGTTAATGCCGGCTCCTTCTAGGCGAGGACATGGATGCATGTTGCGCCTTCCAAGGCTATCTAAAAGTGGGGCGGCGACGACGACATCGGCGCCGAGCGCGAAGGAGACGACGGACGGAGGCGGGAGTTCGTCGAGATCCGAGCCACCCCCACCCTCACCACCGGATCAATGAAGCGAACTCGAGGGAAAGATCCGACGGGGCTAAATCTCACTGAAGAGGAGAAAGACGGAGAAAGGAGAGCCGGCGAAGGTTCGAAGCGGCGAGAGAGAGACGTTCGTGCGTGTGTATCTCTTCCGGGACAACGCCCTCGTCCCTTTTCCCCTCTCATTTTCCACCTCGGTCACCGCACGCTTAGAGAGTCAGTCACTAGCCCTAACGTGCCCCATCGCGTTCATCGTGCCACGCCGCATGCCATGTCGGACGCAAGTGATCTTTGGGCGCGATTCACCCATTTCATTCGGAACGGATTCGGGCACCGCCCGATCCGTTTCATTAGCCCGCCGAAGCCAGTTCAAAATATGTGGGCTGGGCTGGAATTCGCAGCCAACTCCAGGCCCATTGGCCTAACAATAGGAGCAGGTATTAGTTTAACAGATGATGAAGTACTTGACTAGAAATAGAAATGATTGAATTAGGGCATATAGATGAAAATCATAAATTAGAATATAATGAGAAAAGAAGATGGCTGCAATTTAGAGACAAAATAATTAATTCACAGTACAGAGTAAATTTTGAACACATAAAGGGAAAGAATAATGAGAGAGCTGATAAACTAAGCAGAAGTTTATTTTCAGAGCATTTTTCTGTCCAAGTTCTGGAGAATCCACCATGAGCCAAAGAATAGTAGACCCAATAAGGCCACTCTAAAAATCCTTATTGGTCGAGACAACTTGATCGGTGTCTTGAAAAAAAAAAAAACCCCGATCTTATGAGGAACAGTCGGTAACTCATAATAAAGCCAAACCCGTTGACAGATGGCTACTTTCTAAAATGCAGTAGTGGGGTATACCACTTTACAAATTTCTACCAAGTGGAATCAGTCCTATAAAACTGGAAAAAAAAAATTTTTGAGCAAAGGGCTGCTCATAAAAAGTTGAACAATCCCCTTTTAAAATATTTCATGATGTTGAAAAATTCTGAAAAAATTTCATGATATAGTCCACAATGAGAGTTATCCATGGAGATCAAGATCGTGGATTTTGAATATATCCACGATGAGATATTATGAATACAAACATCGTAGATTTTTTATTCATTTACTATAGCAAATGATCCATGATATTTGTATCCACGATATCTCATCATGGATACATCCAAAATTCATGATTTTGGTGTCCGTGGATAGCTCTCATCGTGGACTACATCGTGGAATTTTTTTAGAATTTTTTCAACATCGTGAAATATTTTAAAGGGGGTTGCTTAGAATTCTTGAGCAATAGGGGGTTGCTTAGGAAATTTTTTTATAAAACTGATAGTGGAAAGGACCACTCCATTTTAAATAATAGGTCTACTTTAAATAATAGATCTAAGGTGGTGACTTTCTTTAATAGTCATATTGGTTATTGTTAAAACCAATAAAAATATGATTAACAGCTAGTTCTTGGCGAAGATAAAGACACATCAAGTCCATTGATAATTATCAACTTACCCAAAGTTAAAAGTCCCTAACAAGGATAGTTACCTCTATAATAGATCTAGATAATTTTATGATTAATAATGTTTGTGTGTGTTAAGTTTTTACTGGAAAGGATGGCACAGCGATTCACCGTAGAACCGATCACAAAACTTCCATTTATCCTTCCGGCAAGACAATTCAGAACATAGATGCCATGATCTGTACAAGACAAAGTTCTCGTTGACAACTTATGGGCATATCAAAAGGACAACAAAAACTTCTTTATTACTCTTAAAGCCCTTGAACAATACTTGTCTAAGCAACACATGGAACGAGAAATGGGAAAAATAAATATCCAGGAGACATCATTATATCCCATATCACTCAGAGAACTTGAATAATCAAGAGAAGGTTTGATAGAAAGGACCAACAGAATGCAAGAACAGATCGCCAAACTACAACAAGAACTTGCAGAAGCTCAAGTGGCAAAGGACTATATCATAAGAGAACATACAGAACCTTGAAGATGAACAAAGAAACTCTACTCTGCGAGGATTTTAATACGAAGATCTACGAGTCAAACTACTACAAGGTTTAGGTGATTACAAAGCCAAGTGTAGGTGGCTTTCCCCTTGATTAGGGTATATTGCATCCTAAATTACCAGTCGAGCATGTACGAATAGTACTTTTGATTTATGACAAATTTCTTGTACCCAGGGAGACCATCTTGCTTGGAGAAGTTGGTTGTATTCTAAAATTGTTTCTCTTGTGGCTCAAGTATTCTCTCATAATTTTCAGCAACAAATTGCATTCTTTATTCTTAGACTGTAGGGAATTTTCGTTTTCAGCAACGTATCGCAGTCCTTTTGTCTTGACAGGCATGTGTGCCCTGGCTGGATCTGATTGTCGTCCATCTGTTCCAGGAATTGGAGTTAGAAAGAGTTTATTCTTTAGTATCCAAGTACAAGAACTTAAGATCGTGTATTTCTATTTGTGTTACAGTGTCTTTCTTTTCAATTTTGTGAGTTGTAAATATATATATATATATATATATATATATATATATATATATATATATATATATGTTATATATGTTTATAGATATAAATTAACTTTATAAATCAAGATATTGGAAAAGAGTTTGCGAGCATGTGTGACATTTAATTATGGGTCAATTAACTCGAGCTAAAAGACCCAATGGTAATTTAACTCTAAATAAACTAATTTTAAAATAAATAAAAAAATATTTATAAATATATTTTTTACTTTTATAATTATAAATTTATAGAAATAAAAATTATTTTTTTTTTGATTGGGTACCTGAGGTACCTATGTAAATACCTCTCAGGCGTATTAGATTTTTATAATAAAATTGAGGTTAGATATTAGGTAAAAAATTAAGTAATTGACAAGTTGTCATTTTTAGCAAAAAAAATCATAATTATGTTTTGCTTTACTTTATTTTTTTTACTTATTTTTTATTGTTATTTTCTAGAAAACACAATGCTAATTTGGACAAGAAGTGCCTGAAATCTCCTGAAATATTTGTTCAAATGAAGTTCTTTACTTTTTTTTTTTATTGCATCTCTCAACACAACTTTAGAGCAAAATTTATTGATTAATGGCTGAAGTAATAAGTTGCTTTTTTTTTACTTTGAATATAAATTATTCATCAGCTTTAGAGTAAAATTTATTAGTAAGTTTTTGTTGTAATTTTTAATGTTTTGATCTTTATAGTATAAAGAATATTCAATGGATTGGCTACTTTAATTAAGATAAACAGTGTCACGCCCTGGTCGGATCGGCCTAAAATCAGCGCTTATCCGTTGTCTTAGGGCCGTCCGGCGGAATACCGGAACGCGAACACGCTAGGGTTTCCAGACTGAATCTCGTCCCCAATTCGAAACCCTAACTTCCCCGAACAATCTTTTTACCCCAAATTACAATTCACACGAAAAACCCTAACCCTAATTAGGAAAATCAATCGGAACCCTAAATTTGTTTACCTCAATCTGATTTAACCGAAGTCAAAATCAACGTCGCCATCCGAAATTACGCCGCTCGAATTAATTTGGATCACTGACGTCATCCAACGTCAGTCGCGAAATCTGAATTCGAAAATCGAATTCGATTTCGTTCGCCAACGTCAGCCCTGCGCCAGCCCTACGTCAGCCGCGCAATCGAGATTTCGTTGAATCGAAATCTCTGTTGACCACCGCCTGCGTTGACTTCGCCTCGATTCGAACGCTAAACGCGCGTTCGCTCTTCGTTCTCCACCCGATGCCGCAACCGCGTCGTTCGCCTGTAGCCATCGCCGGGGAAGGTGGACGCGTCGACGGGAAGAGGACACCGCCTTGCCCTCAGACTCCTGCCGACTTCCGGACAGCCTCCCACCGCTGAGAATCGTCGCTGTCGCCGCTGCGAAGAACAGGGGAAGGGATCGCCGGAGAAGATAAACAGTGGAGGGGAAAAGCTTCACTTCTATTCTCTGAAATAGCAAGTTACAAAAACCCTCTCCTCACTAATCTCTCTCTCGCGTCGACGTCGCCGCCGCTTACAGATTCCCTCAGCCTCTCTCTGTCTCACTCCGGTCTTGCTCCTCTCAGCGCTCGCAGCTCCCTTCCTCTAGCTTGATCGCCGGGTTCGGTTCCTTTTCATCCGTCGCCCATCGACAGTATTTGAAGAGGAAGCTGCCGCCTCTTCTAATCCTGGCGCCGGACCCAGTCTTCCGCTCCACGTCCGAGTTTCTCGCCTCTCTTCTCCCCATCCGGCGCCGCGTCCGTGTCTCGCCGCGTCCTTCCGAGATCCTCGAGCCTTGTCGACGCCTCAAGCCCGGTCGCCGCTTCTCCCGCCAAGGACGTCGTCGTCCGGATCTTGCGGAGACGACGACGAAATCGTCTCGCGAGCTCCGCTTCATTCGTTGCCCGCTTTTGACGAGGATGCCGACGCGCACGATGCAGCTCTCAATCGAAGCTCGGGCTTCATTTCCTTTTCATGGGCTTGGGTTAGGCCCACTGGACCTTGGGCTGAACCGGGGAGTTCAGGGCCTAACAAACAGAGTGATTACTGGATTAATCTGAAATTTGGACATATTTGTCCCCCGATGGCCCACGGGCTTTTCTGGGTTTCCCAACCGGACACGTTGGTTTAGGTTTTGTGCAATTGCGATGCGAAAGCCTGGTGTCAGGGCCCGGTCTACCCGGTTCGGCCCAGGCCCAATGCCAAGCCCGAGCCCATGCGTGGAATCGAGCGTTGCGCTCGATTTGGTGAACGCCGCGAGCGGCTCGCACGGGACGTCGAACGCAGCGAGCTCGGCAACTTCTCCAGCAAGGGCGATTCGGCGGCGATTTTCAACAGTGAATTCGATTTAATTTGGTATTTGATTTTGACTTCGGTCAAAATCCAGATTGAGGTATAATTTGGGATTTTCAATTCTTTTTCGGATTTATCAAATTAGGGTTAGGGTTTTCTCCGTGCGAATTGTATTTTGGGGATAAAAATTATCCGGGGAGATTAGGGTTTCTAATTTCGGGTCGGAAACCCTAGGGAGAGTTGCGTTCTGGTATTCCGCCGGACGGCTCTAGGAAGCGGATAAGCGCCAATTCTAGGCCGATCCGACCGGGGCGTGACAACAGGTATCAGAGCAGGCTAACGTGTTCCAGCAAACACGGCACCTTCAGCCTCACCCTCGAAGGTGAGGAAAGGCCTGAAATTTCAGAAGATCACCCATACTACTAGAGGAGCGTCAGAGGACGCCCGACCCAGGCAGGATAAAGGAAAGGCCAAGGAGACGGCTGATCCTGAGAAGATGGTGAACCAGGGTGATCGCATTGCTCAGATCGAGCAGGTGCTCGGTATGGCCAGTGGTGGAGATAATGGGATGATTCCACAGGTGGAAAACCTCCAAAAGACTGTGGAGGATCAGGAATTGCTGATCGAACAGCAGAGGATGCAAATCGAGCAACAAGGGTTGCAAATCGAGCAACAAGGGTTGCAGATTGAGCAACAAAGGTTGCAGCTTGAGGTCATGCAACAGACCATGGAGGGTCTGATCCATCTACCAGGAGAGATGGCCCGCATGAAGGAAGACATGCACGCTGAAGTAAGGGTACTGCGTTTAGCCCTAGCGCAAGTATCGAAACTAACACCGGTGGAGCAGGAGGCTCCCAAACCAAGGATGCGCGTGCCAGACCCAGCGACGTTCGGGGGAGCTCGATCGTCCCGAGAGGTCAAAAATTTTATCTGGGATATGGAGCAACTGTTTTCAGCTAACCATATTTCTGCAGGAGATCGGGTGCAGGTGTGCATCGCCTATCTTACAGGCGACGCGAAACTTTGGTGGCGAACCAAAGTCGGCTCTACATCTGGGACTACTAGCTGGACTTGGGAGACTTTCCGTGAGGAACTGCGGCGGCAGTTTCTTCCCGGAAACTCGGCGGACCAGGCGCGTGGCAAACTGGATCGGCTGAGGCATACAGGCCCGATCCAGGAGTACGTCCGGGCTTTCTCTACTTTGATGCTGGAGCTTCCAGGCATGGCAGAGGACGATAGGAGGTATTTCTTCCTCCGAGGTCTTCAGCCATGGGCAGAAACGGAGGTCCGACGTCGCGAGCCGATTGACTGGAGGGCGGCGGCGGCAGTAGCTGAATCGTTGGTGGATAACAGAAATTTCAAACCAGCACCACCAAAGAAATCCAAGACACCACCAAAGCGCGGACCTCAGCGCGGCTCCCCACGCACACCACCGGGGGCTAGAATTCCAGAGAGGGGTAGACCATTCTACCGGCAGAACAAAGGTTCACCGGGACGACGGGAGCAAAAGCCACAGGGTTGCTTTTGGTGCGGCGGTCCTCACTGGGTAAAGGATTGTCCCAGCAAGCAAAAGCTCATGGCGATAGCGGCACAGGATCCAGCCGAGGAAGCCGAGGAAATCGAGCAACCGCGGATTGGATCACTGCAGGTAGTTCCACACACTGCCACTGGAGCGCAGCAGTGTCGGATCGGGGCGATGAGAATCGGAGCGATGGTGCTACAAGGTCCATCCGCTAGAGACATCGAGGGCGATGTCCAAGTTGGGCGGGGGAGTATTGTCAGGGCCCGGTCTACCCGGTTCGGCCCAGGCCCAATGCCAAGCCCGAGCCCATGCGTGGAATCGAGCGTTGCGCTCGATTTGGTGAACGCCGCGAGCGGCTCGCACGGGACGTCGAACGCAGCGAGCTCGGCAACTTCTCCAGCAAGGGCGATTCGGCGGCGATTTTCAACAGTGAATTCGATTTAATTTGGTATTTGATTTTGACTTCGGTCAAAATCCAGATTGAGGTATAATTTGGGATTTTCAATTCTTTTTCGGATTTCTCAAATTAGGGTTAGGGTTTTTTTCCGTGCGAATTGTATTTTGGGGATAAAAATTATCCGGGGAGATTAGGGTTTCTAATTTCGGGTCGGAAACCCTAGGGAGAGTTGCGTTCTGGTATTCCGCCGGACGGCTCTAGGAAGCGGATAAGCGCCAATTCTAGGCCGATCCGACCGGGGCGTGACACCTGGTGTCACGCCCCAGTCGGATCGGCCTGAAAACAGCGCTTATGCGTTGTCTCAGAGCCGTCCGGCGGAACACCGGAACGTAACTGCGCTAGGGTTTCCGGACAGAACCTCGTCCCCAAATTCGAAACCCTAGTTCTCGCTCAATTTTTCTTTCCCAAATTACAAGTCACTCGAGAACCCTAACCCTAATTTGAGAAATCGAGAAAGAATCGAAAACCCTTAAATTAATACCTCTTCCGCTGATTTTGACCGAAGTCAAAAGAAGCCTCCGATTTAATTTCTATCGCTGACGTCACACCCGACGTCAGCCCTGGAAAACTTCGCCGCTTCTTCAATTTCGGCCGCTGACGTCATGCTCGCGTCAGCCGCCGATTTCGATTTCGATTTCGAAATCGAAATCTGATTTCACCGTTGACCGTTGACCCGCCTTGAAACGAACGCCGTTCGTTCGCGTCGTCTTCATTTCGCCGCGCGAACGTTCGCCGCGTTCGCGTTCGCAGCCGTCGCCGGAGGGGAGGAGGCCGACAAGGGGGAGACGCCGCCCGTGTCTCAGCCTCGTCGCCGACCTGAGATAGCCGCCTGCTACCGTCGCTCGCCGGAAAGTCGTCGATCGCCGCAGAAGAGCTCTGAAACAGGGGAAACACGTCGGAAAACAGGGGAAGGATTTACGAAAAGGGAAAAGCTTCTATTTCACGGTTCAAAGCTACAAAAACCCTCTTCCTTTCACGCTCTCGTCGTCACGTTGGCGTCGCCGCCGTTCACAGAGTCCACTCGGGCTCGCCGGTTCTCCTCTCCCTCTCACTCCGAGTGCCAAAGATCTCTCCTACGTTCGCCGATCTCCCCTCTTCCGCGTGCGTTTGGTCTCGAGTCAGGCCCACTGGGCTTTGGGCCGGACCGGTTGAACCGGGGCCTAACAATTCTCCCCGGCCCAATTTGGACATCGCCCTCGATGTCCGGCGCGGGCAGCCCGCTCAACGCCGGCTGGCGAGCCACCGCTCCTACTCGGCGCAGTTCTTCTCGTAGTGCTCTTTCCAGTTCTGTTCCCTCTTGCGTTGGAGCTTCTCATGGTTCGCACGTAGCTTTGCGTTTTCTTCCGCTTCTAGCTCTTCCCAAGACTTCGGTGAAGGCTTTTCCTCCACTATCTGCTTATATGACTTCTTCTCCTCTGGAGGGTTCGTCTTTTGCTCGACGTTGCTTTGGCCGACTGTGTCTTTCGGCTTTGCTTCTGCGGGGGTCGGTGATGATCCTCCTGCGACCACTGAGGCAATGTACATACCTCCTATCTGAGCCTCTACTGGTTCGTCATCATGCACCACCGCCGGTTTCTCTGCTAGCTCGCGATGCACAATCGCTGCAATCGCGTTCACCCTCTGTCGATCCGGACAGTCGCGTATCCGGTGCGGTCCCTTGCACAAAAAATAGGCAATCGGTCTCAGTTGACCTTGCCCTCGCTCTGCAGGTCGAGCATGCTCCTGCCACGCTGGTTGTCCTCCGTTTCGTCGGGGAGAGGGCCTCTCTCTCTCTGGCGCTCTAGGTCTCGGTGGAGATGGTCGCTTCGGGGGCGACCTTTGTGCTCTCTGGAAGGTCATCCCTGAAGTCCTCTGGTCCACCAAGGACTCGGCTATAGCTGCAGCCGTCCTCCAATCCTGCGGCGCATGTCGTCGAACCTCCGTTGCCGCCCAGGGTTGGAGATTCCGGAGGAAGAAGTACCTCCTATCTCCCTCTGCCATCTCAGGTAACTCCAACATCAGCGCGGAGAACGCCCGAACATACTCCTGGATCGTCCCTGTATGCTTTAGCCGATCCACCGCCTCTCGTGCCTGGTCCACCGAGTTTCCGGGAAGGAACTGTTGTCGCAGTTCCTCTCGGAACACCTCCTAAGTCCAACTAGCCGTCTCTGATGTAGAGTCAACTTTGGTTCTCCACCAGAGTTTTGCATCATCTGAGAGATATGCTGTGCACACTCTCACCTTCTCCTGATCTGTGACATGGTTAGCCTCAAAATATTGTTGCATGTCCCATAGAAAGTTACCCAACACTTTTGCAGATCTGGCCCCTTTGAACATTGCAGGTTCTGGGGTGCGAACCTTCCCGTTGCCGTTGGGAGCCCCATACTCCGCCCTGGCTGCTGTAGAACCACCCCCTTGGGCCTGCGCCAGTGCCATGCGCGTCACCGCTAGATCAGCCAATATCTGCTGTTGCACAATCGTGGAGTTGGTCAACTGTGTTGTCAAGGTTGCTACCTGACCTTGCAACGCAGTCACCTGCTGAGTTTGTGCTGTCAAGGTGGCCACCTGCTCTTGCAGTGCCGCCATCCCTTCAAAGTTTTGCTGGGCTTCAGCCATCCCAGCCAAAGTTTGTTGCAGGGCAAGAATCTGCAACCTTTGCTCTTCAACCGTGCGATGGAGTTCCTCCACATGAGGAATCACCGCATCTCTGCTGTTCCCTGTCAAACCGAGCACTTGCTCGATCCGGGCAATACGATCTCCTTGATTTACCATATTGCTGTTGGATCACTTTAAGCTCTGATACCTGTTGTCACGCCCCGGTCGGATCGGCCTGAAAACAGCGCTTATCCGTTGTCTCAGAGCCGTTCGGCGGAACACCGGAACGTAACTGCGCTAGGGTTTCCGGACAGAATCTCGTCCCCAAATTCGAAACCCTAGTTCCCGCTCAATTTTTCTTTCCCAAATTACAAGTCACTCGAGAACCCTAACCCTAATTTGAGAAATCGAGAAAGAATCGAAAACCCTTAAATTAATACCTCTTCCGTTGATTTTGACCGAAGTCAAAAGAAGCCTCCGATTTAATTTCTATCGCTGACGTCACGCCCGACGTCAGCCCTGGAAAACTTCGCCGCTTCTTCAATTTCGGCCGCTGACGTCGTGCTCGCGTCAGCCGCCGATTTCGATTTCGAAATCTGATTTCACTGTTGACCGTTGACCCGCCTCGAAACGAACGCCGTTCGTTCGCGTCGTCTTCGTCTCGCCGCGCGAACGTTCGCCGCGTTCGCGTTCGCAGCCGTCGCCGGAGGGGAGGAGGCCGACAAGGGGGAGACGCCGCCCGCGTCTCAGCCTCGTCGCCGACCTGAGATAGCCGCCTGCTACCGTCGCTCGCCGGGAAGTCGTCGATCGCCGCAAAAGAGCTCGGAAACAGGGGAAACACGTCGGAAAACAGGGGAAGGATTTACGAAAAGGGAAAAGCTTCTATTTCACGGTTCAAAGCTACAAAAACCCTCTTCCTTTCACGCTCTCGTCGTCACGTCGGCGTCGCCGCCGTTCACAGAGTCCGCTCGGGCTCGCCGGTTCTCCTCTCCCTCTCACTCCGAGTGCCAAAGATCTCTCCTACGTTCGCCGATCTCCCCTCTTCCGCGTGCGTTTGGTCTCGAGTCAGGTCCACTGGGCTTTGGGCCGGACCGGTTGAACCGAGACCTAACACCTGGCATCCGTAGGCCCGAGTATTAGGAATACAGCGGTGCCGCAAGTGCAACGGAGAAACGGGCATGCGAACAATGGCGGACGAAGGCAAGGCCGACGCCCAGCTGTTCCAGCTCCTCTCTACTCTTCTTGAACAGGTCTCTCTCTCTCTCGCTCTCGCTGTTCTCTCCCAATTTATCCTTTGATTTGATCCGGCAGAAGCGATAATTTGCCAAGTTTTATGTTGGCATCTTTTACTTTGGAGGATTTCAGATCTCGAACCTCTCTAAAGATTGCAAATTCCTCCTCCAAATAACATGTCTGCGTAGGTCACCGGTGTACCACGTCAATTTGAATCATGATTGCCGTGCTTTCTGTTGAACCTAGTTTAGATATCATCAAAGCTGACTGATCTTGCCGTGGCCGATTAGACTAGGTTTAACTTGGTTAGAAGATATCTGACATTTGGGCATCTGCTGAATGAGTTTTCCTGCATTAGTGATCAATTCCTTTTATGTTGTCCATTTGTCCCACTTAATTGGTCTTTTTTGTTGCTTTATTATAGCTAACTAACTCTTTGATAATCATAATCTGTTACAGGCTAATCATTTGTCCAATTGAAATATATCTCGTATCTGATGCCTAACTTATTTTAAAAGGTTTACATGATAGATTCATTTTGGTTTTGTTGATCCTGGATTAACTTATAGCTGATTTTATCTACTCCAACCTTAAATGACAACTGAAGTAGATGCCTGCACGACAAGTATAAATCATTTTTTTTCTTATATGTTTCCCTCACGTTAAGGTCCTCACTCCATGGAGCATCCTTAGAGCATATAGGTACCATCTAATGTAGCTTAATTGTACATATTTGCACCGGAACCACCATAAAACGTGTTAGTAATGATGATTCTTAGCGACAGTAAGGGAAGATTACGTAATCTTAGATTGATTATCATATAATGGAAATGTTCTATTTTCTTCAGAAATTGCAGCAATACATTAGACTTTGCAAATTATTGCATCAAAGCATGTGTTGTAATTCATTTTGTTGTTTATTCGTGTTCTTTTCTGCTTGAAATGGAGATACAATTAATAGCACTTCCTAATATCTTCTTTTTTTGCATTTACTATTGCAACTAGAACAAAATATATTCTTGATATTGAACTATTTGTCTAAGTTATGCATCCTTAGTAGGTACTCTTTCTATTTGGTCTCGCACTAGAAAGAAATATAAGTTTCTCGGTGAAATATTTCTTGGGACAAGCTCTAATGCCTCTACTAGTCATAATAGTGGTTTTTTTCTCAAATACTGAACTATTATTTCTTGCAATAACATTAAGAAACTAGAAAAGAGCAATTTATTTCGGAGAGTTTTTCTTCATTTTTTATTCTATTGATTTTATATAGTAGTTTGCAAATGTTATCTTATTTTATTTTACCGAATTTCTGATTATCCCACTCATCCATCTCAATAATTCAATTTCTGGTCACAAAATTTTTAATATTTCTTGACTTTTTCTACCCATATAATAAGTTTATCCATGCAATCATTAACATTGGAGAGCAATGCCTGATACATATCGCTACTTTAATCATCCTTATCTCTTTGTACAAAATACACAATGGATTCCCCTACTAGCCTAAAACCCCTGCTCACTAATATTTTGATTCCATAACGCAACTTTGGAATTAGTTTTAACAGAATTTTGTATACTAACCACAACTTTAACTAATGCCTATTTTGAAACTAGTACGAACTGCTTTATATCATTGGACCACAATCATAAAAAAAAACATTTGATATATAGCACTACTTTATATTATCTCTTGGTTGGATAGGTTAATACAGGTCAATTCATATTGTTTTGGTTATTATTTGTGACCAAGATGCATCGATAACCAAAATGGAAAGGTGGACCTGGTTAGATCTTGCACATTGAGGAGATCACTAAGCAGAAAATTTTTATAAAGGGGACCTACGAATATGCCCATTGTAAGTATTTTCCTAGAGATCATTAAACTATATTGTTAACATACACAACTCTATTTATAATATGATTTGAAAACACTAGTTATATTTCTATGCTTTTGTATAAAAATGGCTTTTCTATTCAATGGTTTTGTTTTTTTTTTTAAATAAAAAATTAATTGCTGAACTCAGCCAAATTATCTCCGCATTTGACAAACTTCTGATATGTATGTTGCTCCTTATTTATAGTTATATATTTTTGCCTAAATCTTTACTTTAATTTCACTAATTTCAGAATGGTACTGATGTTATTTTTCTGACTAGAGCACTTCAGTTATTAAAATATTGATATAGGACGTTCCTTTTTGGCTCTAATACTTGCTTGTATTCAGCCTCCACTTTGTCTGAAATTTAAACTGATTACACTCGTTTATAAACTAAAAACTATCCAATAAGTTGCAGGAAAAATCTTTTGCCTAAATTCATTTATTTTTTTCCCATCTATCACAATTACATACCCAAGGAAGCAGCAAGAGTAACTATATTGGATTCTTACTTTATGAAAGATGTGTCCACCTGGTTATACCCCAATATCATGATGAACTCCTTTCTTGCGCCATTGGTTGGAAAAATAGCCCTTCTAACCTACAATGTTTCTCTCTTAGTCAAGGATGTGCTTATATGACCGAAATTTTTGGCATTTAAAAGCTAAGATTTTTGCATGTTTGTATGCATATTTTCCAAGCGATGCCCATCATTTGCATCCATAAAAATTGTTGTAGGAACTCATTTGTAGGGTGCGAAATCTCTTGTTTTGCTCAGCCTAGAAATCTAAGATATTCTCTTGCAATCCTACATGCCACTTATATGAAGTCATAACTATGGCAAATATGTACTAATTTGATTGTGTAGAGATGCAATAATTAGAGCATATAATATCCCAATTTAGTCTCATATTGGAAGTGAGAAAAAAGATTATATGGTATATAAGACTTAATGAGCATATTATTATTAACTTGGGCTCAAACATTTAATCAAGGGGCCACATTGCTATTTCAGCTCACCAAGTTGAAAAATAGTTTGCATACTAGGCGAGTTATAACAAATGCTATCGGAGCAAAATTTAGTACTAAGCAGGATGAGAATCTAATATGAAAGGGTTGCCAAACATGGTGGAGCCATCATTGGACTGACTTTATACAGACTAAGGGATGATTCCTGTGCATATGTTAAGGTTTGGGCTTGATGAAGATATCAAGCTTAAGTGAGGGAGATTGTAATATGGTATATAAGGCTTAGTGGGTTTGGTATTGTTAACTTGGGCTAAGATTCCTGGGCATATGTTAAGGTTTGGGCTTGACAAGGATATCAAGCTTAAGTGAGGGAAATTGTAATATGATATATAAGATTATATGATATATAAGGTTTGGTGGGTTTGGTATTGTTAACTTGGGCTAATCTTAATTTAAGATAGTCTTTTCTTCTAGGAAAAAAAAAGAGGACACCTAGCTAGAGCATTGACAATAAATGAAATAAGGGAAATTGAATAGATAGGGGAAAGATTCTCGTATTTGTTTGCAAGTAATAATAAATTGGAAATATTAGAGGAAAAACTATTTTAAATTTTAGATGAGATGAATAAAATAATAGTTTAAGTTTCTTCTCGCAGACAAGAAATACATATCTCTAGTTTCAAGTAGGAAAGGTTTTTCTTGTCTATATTTCAACTAAACTTTGGCATGGAATGGCTATTCCACTCAACCAAATGGGCCATTAAATCTTTTATTATGCTAAGCACATACTTTGCTTTTTCTTATTGAAAGTTTGGAATAGAGTGAAGACGACCAAAACCTGAAACTTTTCTGCATATAACATCCTAATCCTACGGTAAACTTTTGATGTTGTTTTCACATTATTCTTAACGCAATACATCTAGCATGACCGACTGATGTTGTAGCTGTAGAGAAGCTCTATTTTTCATTTTACTACTTCTGATTAAAGCAGATGTGTATAGGTGGAGTCGTTGAGCAACCAAGAAGAAGTTGAACTACGTGCCAAGATCGAAGCACTGGGTTTAGAAGTAACCAAGGTCCCTCCTAAATCATCAAAGAATCTTGATGAGGTACGGCTTGAATCCTTCTCTTGGTTTGATTCAACACATTGATTCCTTCCTATATTTCTCATGTCAAATGGTTTTTAGCTCGAAATAGCTGCAGAGTTGGACCGGCTATCTGCGAAGCTTGATGAAGTTGACCAGATGATATCCTCGACGATGGCTGCAGATCCCGAGGTTCAGTCTCTCTTGAGCAGTACTGCTGATGTTTGGATGCCAGTTATCACTGCAAATGCTGATGAAAGGCGAGCTTTCTCCGTTGCAGATGCTGAGAGCAACCAGGAGGAGCAACCAGTCCTTCCCAGCCATTAAGTTTATTTATGGTTTATTAAGTATTTTTGTGCTGGAGAGACCAAGGCACTGAGAATAAGCTTGCTTTTTTCAAATAATATATTTGTTGCTATTCTATGCTGTGTCAAACAATTTGTTTTTGCCTCCTTTACATTTTCAGTTCACAGAGTCGATCACAAGATATGTCGAGGGCATTATCATTGGCCTCTCTGTTTATAGTTGTACTTGTAACACGAACTTTTTAAATTATTTCTAAAATACTCTTCGGGCAACTCGGAGACGAATGAAAGCTTCCTAAAATTAGGTGAAAGCGCACAATAACGACACAAAACTAGTGGAATGCAAATATAATCTTGGCTTGTTTAATATAGTTTATCATATTCCTTGGTCCATTGATTTTTGTTATGCAATACCTATTTTAAATACCTTTCCAACCAATAGTAAACGAATGTGCGTAAACAATCTATCTATTTATGTCATGATATGCAATTACATGTTTGAAGCAGTTAAGACATTAATTATTTTTAAAATTGTGGTTTTATTAAAAATTTATAAAGAATGCTACATTTTCTTAGCTATTTTTTTTATAATGATTTCAGTTTCAAGAAGTATACTTTTGAAATATTACATGTTAACTTTTTAGATTTATTCTAAATTTTATGTTATGAATACATTCTTGTTTTGATTGTTACAAATGACTGATTATAATTTTTGAATTAAATTCTAGTGAAGTGTATTTGTAGTGCAATGCATGTACATTAGTACATGGTAATATTGGTATTAAAAGATATATTATGAATGAGAATTTTGCTTTGAGATTGAAGATTTGAATGTATTTTCAATGGTAATATTGGTATTAAAAGATATAATATCATTTAGTTCATTAAGTATATCATTTTTAAGATAATATTACTAAATGATGACCCTAGGTTAGTGATCGCAACATAATGTAGTAGTTGTAATGATAATGTAAATACCATATGCACAAATAGTGTCTCAATGATCAGTAGTTAGAATTTAGGCTTGTGATTCTTCATTAGCAACACTCTACCTCCATGATTAGCAAATATGCAATCAATAATGTTCTACAATACAACACATGTGAACATCGAACTTTTTATCTATTCTCTCATTGGTGACAAATCTTGGATTCTTATCTTATGGCTATTAATATCCTATATTAGATGCCACCCTAAGTCTAATACCATCATTCCTTTTCAACTTCTTCAAGTGAAGAAGCATCCGCATAACATAAGGTAGAAGTTATTTCTACTCTAGTGTATTGGCTAACTTTTCATATGGAATTTTATTTTATAAAAAAAAATGAAAAGGAAATATTTTGCACGTATGTTAAGTGTTAATTCCACTCCGTTCTAGTAATGCACCAATCACTTTGTAAACTTTATGACTGTAGAAATAATCACTCTTTAGAATCCGAAAAGGGAATATTTTATTAATGAATTTTTTTAAAAAAAGTGCAATGATATTAAATGAAAATGTATAAAAATGAATATTCATAGTTTTTTGATATTGTAGAGAAGGTAAAGCAGTAAGTAATTTCAAATTACTAATAAACCCCTTAACTGTTGCCATACGTAGTGTTAGGCCCTGGACTCCCCGGTTCAGCCCAGAGAAGGATGGGGAGTCCGGTTCAGCCCAGAAAAGGATGGGCCTGACCCAGGCCCAAAACCCGTACCAGAAAAGAGAAATTTGGGCGGAGACCCAATCTTTGGCGAACGTTCAATTTTCTGGTCAACATGGAAGAGTTGAGCAACGATGTCGGCAACTCGTCTCCAACAAAAGATTCCGGATGCGGCTTCAGACGCGGCGGAGGCGACACGAGATCCGGACGCAACTTCTTCCCCCGCTGGAACCGGACACAAGGTGGAGGATCGTGCGGCGTTAGCAAGGTCTTCGACGGAAGCTTCGGAGTAAGGCGCGAGATCTTCAGATGCGGAGGCTTCGGCACGTGCACAAGACTCAGACGTGCTCAAAGGCGGCGGCAGCCTCGTCCCCGATTCCTTCGGCGAAGAACTCGCGGACGCGGTCAGGGCGGAGGTAGGATCGAGAGGCGGCGTCGCCTCCTCTATAAATCGAAGAGGCGAGCAGCAGCGAGGGAGCTTGACCATCGAGCGTGAGGGAGATCGGCGAGTGATCGAGCGACGGGCGACACCAGAGGAGCGAGCGGGTGAACTCGGTGAGCGGTGAGCGTGTAAACGGCGGTGAGATCGCTGCCGATGGGAGGAAGAGAGACGAGTGGTGAGGAGGGTTTTTGTAACTCTGATTTGCGAAGGAATAGAGTGAAGATTTTCCCTTCCCCCTGTGCTTCCTCTCCTCCTTCATTCCTCTGCTTCGGTGTTCCTCAACGCGTTAGCGACGAGGGCAGGGGCGCTTCCGGTCGGCGGCAAGGCGGAGACGCAGGCGGAATCTCTTCCCTTGCCGGCTCCTTCCTCCGGTGAGCCGCGAGCGAACGCAGGCGTGCGCTCGCGCTGTGAAAATAACGACGCAACGCTTCGATCGGCGTTCGAAACGAGGCACAACCGACGTGGCAAACGGAGTCATCGGTCAACGATGGAATTCGGATTTCGATTTCGAAATCGAAATCGAATTCGTCGCTGATGCAAGCGACGACGTCAGCTAGGCGGATTAATTCGGTGCGCGGCGAAATCCTTCAAGGGCTGACGTCATGCTGACGTCAGCCAAGAAAGTTAATTCGAGCGACGTGATTTCGGTTGATTATTTTGACTGGTCAACTCTAGGGTTGACCCGAGAGGTATTCTAATTTGGGGTTTTCAATTCTTTTCGATTTCCTAATTAGGGTTAGGGTTTTGCTGAGCGAATTATAATTTGGGGGAAGAGAATTATTCGGGGAAGTTAGGGTTTCGAATTGGGGACGAGATTTGGTCCGGAAACCCTAGAGAGCGTTGCGTTCCGGTGTTCCGCCAGACGGTCCTAAGATAGCGGATAAACGTTGTTTTTAGGCCGATCCGATCGGGGCGTGACAACAGGTATCAGAGCCTAAAGTGATCCAGCAGCATGGTGAATCAAGGAGATCGTATTGCGCGAATCGAGCAGGTGCTCAGTTTGACAGGGAACAGCAAGGATGCGGTGGTTCCTCAAGTGGAGGACATCCATCGCACGGTAGAGGAACAAAAGTTGCAAATTACTGGCCTTCAACAAACTTTGGCTGGAATAGCTGAAGCCCAGCAAAATTTTGAAGGGATGGCGGCGCTACAACAGCAGGTGGCAACCTTGCAAGGACAAGTAGCGACCTTGACGGCACAAACCCAGCAAGTGACCGCGTTGCAAGGACAGGTAGCAACCTTGACGGCACAGTTAACCAACTCCATAGCAGCACAGCAGCAGATATTGGCAGATCTTGCGGTGACGCGCATGGCATTGACGCAGGCACAAGGAGGTGCCCCTATAGCAACCAGGACGGAGTATGGGGCTCCCAACGGCAACGGGAAGGTTCGCACCCCAGAACCTGCAATGTTCAAGGGGGCCAGATCAGCAAAAGTATTGGGTAACTTCCTTTGGGATATGCAGCAATACTTTGAGGCTAACCATGTTTCAGATCAGGAGAAGGTGAGGGTGTGCACAGCATATCTCTCAGATGATGCAAAACTCTAGTGGAGAACCAAAGTTGATTCGACATCAGAGGCGGCTAGCTGGACATGGGAGGTGTTCCGAGAGGAACTGCGGCAACAGTTCCTTCCCGGAAACTCAGTGGACCAAGCGCGAGAGGCGGTGGATCGACTAAAGCACACGGGGACGATCCAGGAGTATGTCAGGGCGTTCTCCGCGCTGATGTTGGAGCTACCCGAGATGGTGGAGGGAGATAGGAGGTACTTCTTCCTCCGGAATCTCCAACCCTGGGCGGCAATGGAGGTCCGACGACATGCGACTGGAGGACGGCTGTAGCTATAGCCGAGTCTCTTGTGGACCAGAGGACTTCAGGGACGGCCTTTCAGAGAGCACAGAGGTCGCCTCCGAAACGACCATCTCCACCCAGACCTAGAGCGCCAGAGAGAGAGAGGCTCTCTCCCCGACGGAACGGAGGACAACTAGCATGGCAGGAGCATACTCGACCTGCAGAGAGAGGGCTGGGTTAACTGAGACCGATTGTCTGCTTCTTATGCAAAGGACCGCATCGGATACGCGACTGTCCAGACCGACAGCGGGTGAACGCAATTGTAGCGATTGTGCATCGGGAGCTAGCTGAGAAACCGGTGGTGGTGCATGACGAGGAACCAATAGAGGCCCACATAGGAGTTGTGCGCATTGCCTCAGTGGTCGCAGGAAAATCATCACCAACCCCCACAGAAGTAGAGCCGAAAGACGCATTCGACAAGGGCAACGTCAAGCAGAAGGCGAGCTCCGGAGATGCGAACCCCCCACAGGAAAAAAAGACGTATAAGTAGGTAGTGGAGGAAAAGGCTTCACCAAAGTCTTGGGAGGAGATAGAAGCCGAAGAGAACGCAATGCAACGTGCAAACTATGAGAAACTCCAACGCAAGAGGGAACAGAACTGGAAAGAGTACTACGAGGCTAACTGTGCTGAGCAAGAGCGGTGGCTCGCCAGCCGGCGTTGAGCAGGCCGCCCGCGCCGGACATCGGGGGCGATGTCCAAATTGGGCGGGGGAGAATTGTTAGGCCCTGGACTCCCCAGTTCAGCCCAGAGAAGGATGGGCCTAACCCAGGCCTAAAACCCGTACCAAAAAAGAGAAATTTGGGCGGAGACCCAATCTTTGGTGAACGTTCAATGTTCTGGTCAACATGGAAGAGTTGACCAATGATGTCGGCAACTCATCTCCAACAAAAGAATCCGGATGCGGCTTCAGACGCGGCGAAGGCGACATGAGATCCGGACGCAACTTCTTCCCCCGCTGGAACCGGACACAAGGTGGAGGATCGTGCGGTGTTAGCAAGGTCTTCGACGGAAGCTTCGGAGTGAGGCGCGAGATCTTCGGATGCGGAGGCTTCGGCGCGTGCACAAGACTCGGACGTGCTCAAAGGCGGCGGCAGCCTCGTCCCCGATTCCTTCGGCGAAGAACTCGCGGACGCGGTCAGGGCGGAGGTAGGATCGAGAGGCAACGTCGCCTCCTCTATAAATCGAAGAGGCGAGCAGCAGCGAGGGAGCTTGACCATCGAGCGTGAGGGAGATCGGCGAGTGATCGAGCAACGGGCGACACCAGAGGAGCGAGCGGGTGAACTCGGTGAGCGGTGAGCGTGTAAACGGCGGTGAGATCGCTGCCGACGGGAGGAAGAGAGACGAGTGGTGAGGAGGGTTTTTGTAACTCTGATTTGCGAAGGAATAGAGTGAAGATTTTCCCTTCCCCCTGTGCTTCCTCTCCTCCTTCGTTCCTCTACTTCGGTGTTCCGCAACGCGTTGGCGACGAGGGCAGGGGCGCTTCCGGTCGGTGGCAAGGCGGAGACGCAGGCGGAATCTCTTCCCTTGCCGGCTCCTTCCTCCGGCGAGCCGCGAGCGAGCGTAGGCGTGCGCTCGCGCTGCGAAAATGACGACGCAACGCTTCGATCGGTGTTCGAAACGAGGCACAACCGACGTGGCAAACGGAGTCAACGGTCAACGACGGAATTCGGATTTCGATTTCGAAATCGAAATCGAATTCGTCGCTGACGCAAGCGACGACGTCAGCCAGGCAGATTAATTCAGTGCGCGGCGAAATCCTTCAAGGGCTGACGTCAGCCAAGAAAGTTAGTTCGAGCGACGTGATTTCGGTTGATTATTTTGACTGGTCAACTCTATGGTTGACCCGAGAGGTATTCTAATTTGGAGTTTTCAATTCTTTTCGATTTCCTAATTAGGGTTAGGGTTTTGCTGAGCGAATTGTAATTTGGGGGAAGAGAATTATTCGGGGAAGTTAGGGTTTCGAATTGGGGACGAGATTCGGTCCGGAAACCCTAGAGAGTGTTGCGTTCCGGTGTTCCGCCGGACGGTCCTAAGATAGAGGATAAGCGTTACTTTTAGGCTAATCCAACCGGGGCGTGACACGTTGTCACGCCCCGGTCGGATCGGTCTAGAATGAGCGCTTATCCGCTTCCTAGAGCCGTCCGGCGGAATACCAGAACGCAACTCTCCCTAGGGTTTCCGGCCTTAAATTGGAAACCCTAATCTCCCCGGATAATTTTTATCCCCAAAATACAATTCGCACGGAGAAAACCCTAACCCTAATTTAGAGAAATCCCAAACGAAACCCTAAATTCCAAAATACCTCTTTGGTCAAACTTGATTTTGACCGTCGCTCCGAAATCCCGTCTGTGATGACGTCACGCCAACGTCCCTCGATTCGAAATTGAAATTTTGATTTCGCTTGCGTCAGCCGCCACTCGCTGACGTCAGCCGTGCAATTTGCCCGCCGAATTTGCAAATTCGCTGTTGCCGATTTTGACTTCGTCAGCGCCTCGTTTCGAACGCCCGACGTTCGAAACGTTCGTCTTCTTCCTCGAGCCGAACGCAGCCGCTGCGTTCGTTCGTCCACCCGGGTGTCGTCGTCCGCTTCGCCGGAGGAGAAGCTGTGCAGACAAGAGAGAATGACGCCGATGCACTTCGTCGTCGTTCGAAGACCACTCGCCTCCGAAGCTCGTCGTCGCCGAACAGGGAAGATCGCGTGGAACAGGGGAGAGGAGGTGGAGAATAACAAAAGTTCTTATTCGCCGTCGGAACTTACAGAAATCTCTCCTTTGTCGTCGACCCTCGTCGGCGATCCCTCTAACCCTCCCTCACCGGCGAACCGATCGCCGATTACAATCACTATCTTCCTCTCAAACTCGTCCTCTCGAGTTCGTCGCTGCCAGGTGCCCCCCGAGCTCCTTTTAACGTGCACAGCCGCCGCCTTTCCTATTTTGGGCGTTCGACCTTCACGCGTCCGCGTCCGCTGCCGAAGATCCCGTCGCCGCCCTTCCATGCGCGCCGTCGACCGATTCTCGCGGAGACGACGCGCGAGCGTCGTCCGCGTGGCTCGACGAAGGAAACGAGTTACGGTGCTCGTTTTCTGGGTCAACATACCCAATTGACCGGGCTCCACCTCGCTTTCCTTTGTTCGGGCTGAGAATTGGGCTTGGGCCGAACCGGGTAGACCGGGCCCTGACAATACTCCCCCGCCTAATTTGGACATCGCCCTCGATGTCTCTAGCGGGCGGACCTTGTAGCACCATCGCTCCGATTCTCATCGCCCCGATCCGACACTGCTGCGCTCCTGTGGCAGTGTGTGGAACTACCTGTAGTGATCCAATCCGCGGTTGTTCAATTTCTTCAACCTGCTCAGCTGGATCCTGTGCCGCTATCGCCATGAGCTTTTGCTTGCTAGGACAATCCTTCACCCAGTGAGGTCCCCCGCACCAGAAACAACCCTGTGGCTTTTGCTCCCGTCGTCCCGGTGAACCCTTGTTCTGCCGGTAAAATGGTCTACCCCTCTCTGGAACTCTAGCCCCCGGTGGCGTGCGTGGGGAGCCGCGCTGAGGTCCGCGCTTTGGTGGTGTCTTGGATTTCTTTGGTGGTGCTGGTTTGAAATTTCTGTTATCTACCAAAGATTCAGCCACTGCCGCCGCCGCCCTCCAGTCAACCGGCTCGCGACGTCGGACCTCTGTTTCTGCCCATGGCTGAAGGCCCCGGAGGAAGAAGTATCGCCTATCGTCCTCCGCCATGCCTGGAAGCTCCAGCATCAAAGTAGAGAAAGCCCGGACGTACTCCTGGATCGAGCCTGTATGCCTCAGTCGATCCAGTTTGCCACGCGCCTGGTCCGCCGAGTTTCCGGGAAGAAACTGTCGCCGCAGTTCCTCACGGAAAGTCTCCCAAGTCCAGCTAGCAGTCCCTGAGGTAGAGCCGACTTTGGTTCGCCACCAAAGTTTCGCGTCGCCTGTAAGATAGGCGATGCACACCTGCACCCGATCTCCTGCAGAAATATGGTTAGCTGAAAACAGTTGTTCCATATCCCAGATAAAGTTTTCGACCTCTCTGGACGATCGAGCCCCCCTGAACGTCGCTGGGTCTGGCACGCGCACCCTCGGTTTGGGAGCCTCCTGCTCCACCGGTGCTGGTTTCGATACTTGCGCTAGGGCTAAACGCAGTACCCTTACTTCAGCGTGCATGTCCTCCTTCATGCGAGCCATCTCTCCTGGTAGATGGATCAGACCCTCCATGGTCTGTTGCATGATCTCGATCTATAACCTCTGTTGCTCTATCTGCAACCCTTGTTGCTCGATTTGTAGCCTCTGCTGCTCGATCAGCAATTTCTGATCCCCCACAGTCTTTTGGAGGTTTTCCACCTGTGGAATCATCCCATTGCCTCCACCACTGGCCAAACCGAGCATCTGCTCGATCTGAGCAATGCGCTCACCCTGGTTCACCATCTCCTCAGGATCAGCCGTCTCCTTGGCCTTTCCTTTATCCTGCCTGGGTCGGGCATCCTCTGACGCTCCCCTAGCAGTATGGGTGATTTTCTGGAACTTCAGACCTTTCCTCACCTTCGAGGGTGAGGCTGAAGGTGCCGTGGTTGCTAGAGCACGTTAGCCTGCTCTGATACCTGTTGTCACGCCCCGGTCGGATCGGTCTAGAATGAGCGCTTATCCGCTTCCTAGAGCCGTCCGGCGGAATACCAGAACGCAACTCTCCCTAGGGTTTCCGGCCTTAAATTGGAAACCCTAATCTCCCCGGATAATTTTTATCCCCAAAATACAATTCGCACGGAGAAAACCCTAACCCTAATTTAGAGAAATCCCAAACGAAACCCTAAATTCCAAAATACCTCTTTGGTCAAACTTGATTTTGACCGTCGCTCCGAAATCCCGTATGTGATGACGTCACGCCAACGTCCCTCGATTCGAAATTGAAATTTTGATTTCGCTTGCGTCAGCCGCCACTCGCTGACGTCAGCCGTGCAATTCGCCCGCCGAATTTGCAAATTCGCCGTTGCCGATTTTGACTTCGTCAGCGCCTCGTTTCGAACGCCCGACGTTCGAAACGTTCGTCTTCTTCCTCGAGCCGAACGCAGCCGCTGCGTTCGTTCGTCCACCCGGGTGTCGTCGTCCGCTTCGCCGGAGGAGAAGCTGTGCAGACAAGAGAGAATGACGCCGATGCACTTCGTCGTCGTTCGAAGACCACTCGCCTCCGAAGCTCGTCGTCGCCGAACAGGGAAGATCGCGTGGAACAGGGGAGAGGAGGTGGAGAATAACAAAAGTTCTTATTCGCCGTCGGAACTTACAGAAATCTCTCCTTTGTCGTCGACCCTCGTCGGCGATCCCTCTAACCCTCCCTCACCGGCGAACCGATCGCCGATTACAATCACTATCTTCCTCTCAAACTCGTCCTCTCGAGTTCGTCGCTGCCAGGTGCCCCCCGAGCTCCTTTTAACGTGCACAGCCGCCGCCTTTCCTATTTTGGGCGTTCGACCTTCACGCGTCCGCGTCCGCTGCCGAAGATCCCGTCGCCGCCCTTCCATGCGCGCCGTCGACCGATTCTCGCGGAGACGACGCGCGAGCGTCGTCCGCGTGGCTCGACGAAGGAAACGAGTTGCGGTGCTCGTTTTCTGGGTCAACATACCCAGTTGACCGGGCTCCACCTCGCTTTTCTTTGTTCGGGCTGAGAATTGGGCTTGGGCCGAACCGGGTAGACCGGGCCCTGACACACGTAGTGTGTGATGTGTATCCAAGTGCACGTGATGTGGACTGTTCCAATTCCAGGAGGTCAGGTCGGGCCAGGTCTTGTTTGGTGGGCCGAGACCTGGACCAACGTCTTGGGGCTGCTAACCAAGCCAGGCAGAGTTAACAGCGCGGCTCCTTGTAAATTACCGAAAGATTCCTGCCTCAAAATCCACGTCAGCATATTACTAAGGGTATTTACGTCAATCAGTGCGCTCTCACTCCAACTCGTCCCATTTAAAGGAAATAAAACCAAAAAGGGGAGGGTGGCAGGCCAACACCCGAGAGTTTCTTCCCCCCCTCTCGCTCTCCGAATCCGTCCATTTCACCCCCAATTCTTTCTCGCTCTTGCGATCGATTCAGCTTTACATCTCCCTGGTGCCAGGTTGATTACTTCCCCTCACTACCTTCAATTAGCTGGTGTTATCTGTTGTTGTTTGTGCCGATTAAAAGATTTTTTCTGCTCAACAGTGACTGTGTGAGTAGAAGTTCATTGGACAACCTTCTGATCACAATTCGTCTCTTTGTTTTAGTCTGGTGATTTTATTTGAAAATCTGCAGGAAAAAGCTTTGGAATTTATTTGCATGGTAAAATTTTAGTTTCGCTGCGAGCCCTTTTCTCTCTTCGAGGCATGAGCTTAGTTTTTGGATGTTGTGCAGGGCGGTTCTTTCGTTTTTCTATAAGTTAGTTCTTATTGTTTTCTAGGTTTGATCTTCATCATGACTGTATTTGAAGAAAGTTTTTTTTTTTTTGAGCTGATTGAGCATTGAACCTAAAATGGCTAGAACACGTGTCACGATGCATATTAGGTTTTATATAACTTGCTTGATTAACGGAATCATATTAACGTTATATGCATTGTAAAAGAATGTGCTTTTGTTGGTGTTTATCCATTCAGCTACAAATTTTGTAGAATTTCAGGAATTTCTGATATGTGGATTTCTAGGTGCTGGAGGTAGCTATGATCAGACTGTTTCGTGGATATTGACTTCTTCGGACAAAATGATAAGCGAGAAGGTTTTGATTACGTACAAACGGAAACGCCTTTCAGCCAGTGCAAACCCTGCTAATTTTAAAGCTGAAGCATCATCAGTCAAGACTGAGAGGGAGGTATCTTTCAAGTGCTTAACGAAAAAAACTTTATTCCTGGAAGAAAATAAATGTTGATATTTTGAGAAGAACCTATTAGAACTTACATGTCTTTCTTTGACTTGTTTAATCATAATTGTTTTATTTAATATAGTACACCTATTTGGATAAGTTTTCTAATACATGATAATCATAGTGAACTTAAATATATTAGTAGGCTTTCCTGCTCCTTTGCTGACTATGTTGTGAATTAGGGGTAAGTGAATTTAATATAGTACTACTGTCTAGGTTTATGTTATTTCAATTCTTGCTTTAAGAGGACAACATATGCATATTAGAAGGAGACCATTGGTGCATCCACAACCAACTAATGGTCTGGATGTAGAGCTGTGGCGTGCAGCTCCAAAGAGTAAATTTCTTAGCTATTCTCTTATAGGTGCATTTTTTTATTCAATCACTCCATTGGTGGACGCCCAGCTCATCTAAAGAATACTGTGTTATTAGGAAGCCACTATACATGGATCAAGCAACCACAACCATAACTAGAATTGGATATGCTTGTGTTTTGTGGAAGTAATGCCTCTATGAACTTTCTTATCTAACCTTCTAGTTTCCTTGATTTTTGGTGGATGATGTTGTGCTTCAACTCAAGTATTGTTTGAAACTATTCAAGTGCTCTCACTGTGTTACCGTTGGTCATGAAGATAAGAGTTACTTATGAAGCCAAATTGCAAACCAAGACTATTTGGATTACTTGCCAAATGAAAGTGAGCAATCATGCAACAATAATAAGAACAATTATTAGATTCTATCAAGGGAGTTTAGTGTGATGGTCTTGTATAAGCATTCAACCATTTTTGCCAGCCTAGTTTACAAATTATTTACTATGCTTGCCACTCTATTAGCATGCTCCAGAGGTTCTTAATTCATAAATACATTTAACAAATATGATATAGTTTACAATGATGTAGATGGTATCCAAGTTATTGAAAATAAGGATTCTAAAATCCTAGATCCTTAACTCGAGTTATCCCTTTGATAAAAATCTAGAAATTTGAAGATTATATTAGGTGAATAAGACATGCCTAGTGTCATATATATGAAGTATTGCAAACTAAAGGGATACTATTTGGGTGAAATGGATGTCGAATGGATATCTTAGAGATAATAATATATAGATATTGCTGACACCTTGGTCTTGCTCATGGTGCTTGATTGTATTGCTAGTTGTCACTGGCCAAAAAAAAAAAAAACTCTACCACACCAAACTCATGATGGTTTAAAGGCTAGGATATAGTTGGAGCATAGTTTTAAATATTGGTTTGTATCAATGTAATGGTCCACTATGACACATGATATTGATAGTAACAGTCAATTTTAATTATATATAATTTATCAATCATGTACTAGCATTAGTGCATAGCCAAATCAGTATAACATGGTTGTATTGCCTTGTATGGACTAGTACAAAACAATTGTATTACTTGGTACGGGCTGGGTTTTTTAAACCATTGTTGGACCCTTTACATGCAAAGTGTGTTCTCTATGACTTAATGGTTTACCTTTGTAAATCCTCCAAGTAGAACAATCACTCATCTCAACCAGAATAGGAGATGACATATCAAATAAACAAGGTTTACTTTCTAGTTTTGGTGTATGAGGATGTTTATACTATCACTATTTATGAAGAGATGGAGCAAGATGTGGTGAGGTGGATCTGTAAGGCTATGTTTCCTTGGATCCCTTCTTTCTGCTGTGGATTCCACCCAAGGAAACACAGCCTAAAGCTTCATGAGAATTTTCTGTAAGGCTATGTTTATAAAGTTGCTTGATGTGGGATGAGCAAGGTAACTTGGAGTCATGGCATGATATTAGGGTTAGTTTCTCATTCTTCAGTTGGATGATAATTTTATGAAAAGTTATCCACTCATGATTGATTATACAAATGGGGAATACATAACAATTCAATATGTTTATTATATAACGAGGGTGATGAAAGCATTTAGCACTTATTTTCAACTATATTTACTATGCCGAGATATAGAGGTCTATACTACTTTGTTCTTGCTTATGTTACATTGGAGATGGATGGTCTACTATTCCTATGGCTTACTTCTAATCTTATGAGAAATTATATTATTATTGTGATGCAGAAGTTGTTAATTAATACAATGGTTTATCATATATGGGCAAAAAGGTGTAGATGGGCTTATGCCAAAGCAATAATTACCAGGTAATTTTACACGTATAGAAGAAAGGTAAAATGCTAAATGCATTTACTACGGAGAACTCAGAGAAATAATGGCTTTTTTGGCAGATGGAATAAGAGCTTAATGTTACAATGTTACAGTGGGGTAATATAGTAGTAGTGTATCATGCACCACATGTTTATACTAACATGATTAAGAGGAGTGTGTATGCTAAGTTTTGAGATTCTTCCTCATAATATGTAATCTTTTTATATCAATTAATATTTCATACACTTGCATTTGGTAAAAGATTTCATGGACCTAGATAATGTCTAATATATTATGTAAACTCTACTGGTGAATTAATATTTTCAATATTACTAAATTTATTTATTTTATATTATTCAAAAATAACAGTAATATGTTCATTCCGTGTACCACACAATACTTGTTAGCTCTGTACTTATGGTCTATCATTTGTATTTTACACTGTAACAGCACACATCCAATAACTTTGCCAGCCATTAGTTTTAACAAGAAAATCATAATTTTCAGTGGTACTTGTACTAAAATATTTATTTTTTTGCATAGCTGTCTATGACCATACTTGTCAACATTCTCTAAGTTGTTTTCTTGCATCTTTAAAAGTTTTTCAAAACTAAGCGGTTCCTAATAGCAACTAGTATGTAACAATATTTTAAATACTAAGAAAAATACATGCATATGAAATTGTACACTTCAAAATCGTTAATTGACAATAAAGTTGTTATAAATGGTACATTTTGAAATTGGTAATCGACAATAAAGTAGTTACAAATTTTGCACAAAAGAAAATATAAAATGAACTAATACCTTGGACCTTCAGAAAAATGACAATGCTTAAAATTATGTTTTAGGTTATGAAAAAAGAATTTCGAAGGATGTTTGACCATACGAACTATATTTTCTCATATTGCAACAGTTAACACAATGTTCAAGGTTAATTCTGTCTATATTTAATTGAAAATCCTTTAAGTTGATGTTGTTTGTACTCTATACATGATCAAAGAGAATTTGCAAGTTCTTCAGTATGATGAGGTCCACTAATTCAGATTATATTACTTAGAAGATGTACACACAGAAAACTTCGTTGAATAAATGTAAAAGATACTGACAGCATGAGTACCTTGATCTCAAGTTTAACAAACCAGCTGACCTTGTTGGTGGAGATAGACTGTGATGCCTTGGACGTTTTGTAATGCTTTACCTGAGGGATTCGTGACTTTTTAAGCTCAGACTACCTAAGTTGTACTTATACAGTTGACTTAGCAATATATGTACTTAAGGGACATTGTCATTGTGCCATTCACTATATTTGCGTGCTGTCACCACCTGGAGAATAGGGGCATGACATATTTTTGGTTAACAAATTAGGTACTACCTGAATATGTCCCTTATGGGGAGTTATGCACTTATGCTTTGTGGAACTTAAGGCGTGTATATTCTATATGTAGTTTCTAGGAATCAATGGAAGAATTTCATTTCAGTGTTTGATTAGCAGAATCAGAAATAGTAGTTCTATGCAAGTATTTTAAATAAAAAAAGGTTATGCACTATGATCATCTTCTTGTTTATTTTGAATTAACATTTTTGCAATTTGCTCGGTACCTTGGTGGTTAAAGAAAATTACAAATTAATTAGATAAAAGACTTGCTAGATTGATGACATCAATTCCGTGCCAAAAGCTCATGAGCAACGTGAAAAATTACCCATTGTTTTTTATGTATCTTGAAAAACACCTCAATAGTCAGTACATGTGGGGAAATTTTTTATGCAGCACATACATGAAGCAGATAGATATGGAAATATCGATTCTTAATTGGCAACATTTGTTTAATTTTTTAAGATGTACCACAAAAAAGGAAAACAAATTAAAGAGTACTAAAATAAAAATCTCAAATGGAGGAAGAAAGCTTTGACTACAAACTCATTTCTAGCCTACCTATAAGGTAAAGTTTCTTCTGGGATATTATAGTTGGAGGTGGAATCCTTGATTCAACGCTTCTTTATCTAGCTCAAATAAGTTGAGATAGGCAGGGATCAGTGGGTTAGAAGGTTGTGTAAACAGTGGCAATGTCATTCTTAACAAGATAATTGCATGCACAGGGTTGGGAGTTTGCAGATGAAGCCCAACTGCTCTAGCTCTTTTAGTTTCTCTCTTTGGCCACATGTAAGGGAATTAAAGGTTTTTCTTTACACTGAAAAAAATATCTGGCATACGACATTGCTCCAAACAGTGAATATTAGTCTCAACTTGCATAGGTACAGAATATCATATTTCTGGCTTGCCATAATGACAATTTATTATATGATTAGCCATAAATTATGAGCCTGGTAAAAAACAAATATTATTACATAGAGTATACATGATAGCATAAAACAAGACAACCACATGAAGCGGAGAGCAAGAAAGTTGCAGCTTGTGTCATTGACAACTTTAGGACACATCTAGGATGATGTCAAGTTTCAATATAATTTACTTCTATCTCCTTGTTACCACCCCTATGGGCAATAATGCTTGTGGGTAAGGTTTTGAATGCCAGTCCGAATTGGTGTACGGTTCGAAACCAGGCAGAGCACGTGGACGAGTTGATGGCTGATGCAAAGTAGTAGAGAAGCAGCATGAAAAGGAGGAGGAGGGCGGAGCACACAATCGCTCCCGTCAGTGTCAGCTTGTGTTCATGATCATCGCTTCTACTCGCTTGTCCGCTGTGGCTCCTCTTTCTCTTCTTCTCCTTCTCCTTCTTCTCCTTCTCCTTCTTCTCCTTTCTCTCCTCCTCCACTCCTTCGAGTCATGTCCATGTCCGCTAGGACCGCTCATGGCTCCCGCTTCTCCCTCTCCTCCTTCCTCTCCTTCACATTGCTCTGCTTTGCTTGAAGCTTGGGTAACATTCCCTGTTCAGACTGGTACAAACCGGCCTTTCTATTTTAATCCTTGTTATGAACATGAATATTGTTATTTTGATCAAGTATACCAAATTAGTCATAATAATTAATATGTGGTCCTATTGATCCATTAATATGACCAATATGTTTTTAGTGTTATGTTCCATTTTTTGCTTATTGTTCTTCAATACCTAGATAGCTAATTAATCCCGCACATGTGAGACTTCTTAACTAGCTAAACAACATGATTCCGTTTGAACTTTGAACTATTCTCATGTGCTTAGCTCAGAGACAAAAAGTTTGCTGATGTCAATTCCCAGGACATGCATCTAAGTGAATTTTGAAAATCATTATTCTAACACTATATGCTGTATCACTTTTTGAATATAATACAGAAAAGTATACATCAACTCAAGTATGGTGATTTTGCTTTATTTTCTAGAATCTGATCTATTATACTTCACTTTGGCTTATCTGTCCATAATCGGTACTCATATGTGCAGACAAATGTAGTTCCTATCTATTATTTCCAAGATACTACTTATCCAATGCTAAGAGTTACAAGAACATCGATAGAGAACATTTATTATTTTCTCATTGGTAAGGTTCCAAAACTTGAACCCTGCCCAGATCCTACAAGGATCCATAGTGTACTTCACATACCTTTGAGCTTGGATTCTTTTCCCATCAAATATCCACAGTATAGATTTTGGTCTCCAACATAATACTAATCTAATTTGAGGCTGCTTTTCATTGCAATAGAATTGCCATTGGTGTGTGTGATTTTTTCAAGGAATGAAAATACCTGTCTGAACCTGAGTCCAGTCTGAACTTGGACCGGTACACAGAGCAGGTCAGTACCATTGTATACATGACACAAAATATTATATATATATATATATATATATATATATATATATATATATATATATATATAAGTGATTGGTATCATTGGACTTGTACATACATAATAGACCACCACACTGGTAAATACCGGCATTTAAAACCTTATATTGTAGCATATGTTCAATATGTTGCTCTGACAGTTTTTGTAATATCAGGAGTAGATATATTATTTCCTGTTAACATGCAACATTATGTACTTATTCTATTCTTCCCACATCATTCTACGATAATAAATACATAGATTATGATTCATTACATCTTTATATTTTACTACCACTGTTGCAGCATTGCTTTGCATGTGGTTCTGTTGATGTAAATGATAACCTGCTGGTGTGCCGTAGCTGCTCCGGAAGCTATCATCTGCGATGCATTGAATCTCTTTCTGAGGTTTGTAAGTTGTAATTTTAGTGCATAGTTTCTCTAATATACTCCTTTTGTGCATGTAGGCCTGATATTTTTATCCTCTGTTTTGTTTAGTATGTTCATGAAGAGAGGTGGTTATGCGCAGCATGCACTAAAAGATATGATTTTCAAGTATCTTCACAACAGGAATCTCAACCTCAAAAAATGGTTAACAATAAAATTGTTGGGGAGTCTACAACAGCTTTGCAGCGGACTCACCAACAAATGCTATTGCATTCAAGTTCTTTTGAAGACAATCCCATGGTGGGAATGTCCTTTGCAGTCGATCCAAGCACTGAGAATACAAATGCTGCTGCTTCCTCAGGTAATGTGGAGACAGAATTCAGATCTGTCTGCAGGGTTGTAGAACAAGCTTCAATGTCTCAACCAACAAATTTGGATACTAGGGAAAGACCAAGTTCCGTAAATCTGAATACTCAATCTGGAAGGAATTCTGTTTCCAGATCTTCAGAGGATTGTGTTTCTTTGGTAGTCAGTCCTGGTAAAATGGATGGTATTATTCTAAAAAATGACCATCCAAAAGGGAAATGGAACACTTCCTGGATTACTTTTCGTCGGAGAGTAAAGAATAAACCAACTGTAGCAGCTGGACCAATAGCCAGGAGTTGGAGAGCTGAAGACATGCAGAGTTCTCTGGTGACTGGTAGCGGCCATGAACTAGGAGAGAGATGTACATGTGCAGACTCAACAGCTTTATTAGAAGCAGCTGGATCAGGTCAATTGCCCATAATTCAACAGGATGTGGGTATACTTTGACCTTCATTAATTATCTAAAAACTTTTTTCTCTGACACGAACCATATCTGATATTTAGTGCTATCTGAAAGTCTTGTTCCTTTAACATTTACATACTATTAACTGTAATACTTTTTACCTGTTCCTGAGAATATGTATTAATATTTGTGCATTCTCTCAAACTGAGATTGGAAGACGTCAACAAATATCATATCTTCAAATTTCTTATAAGTAGCTCTAGGAGGGTAAATATTTTGAATGAGAAGAACACAAAAAATTACTTCAAATATAAAATTTTTTGTTGATAATGTTTCTAAAAAGTACTGCTATGCTTTTATTTGGTATAAGAGCTAAAGTTTTTTGCGAACTGGTGAACTAAGTTCTTAAGACATCAACAAAAATCAAATCATAAAATTTCTCCTCAATATAGATTTAAGAAGGAAGGTATGTTGACCAAGAATAAACAATTAAATCTATTTTTCAATATTCATAATATTTCTCAAATTTACTTCTAGAATCATAGTGAAATCTTGATAACACGAGCATGAATCAGTCAAAGAGAAGTCATCACTATTTAGCTTCAAATATGTGTATTTACTTGATGAAAATTTCCTGATTGTACGAGACTCAAAGTGCCGTAGATAACATGTTTTACAGTGTCTATGATAGCAAACATAATCACAAATCTTAAGCTAGAAGTTATTAGGAATGTTTGTTTATCCAGTGACACCCACAACTGTTCAAAATATTAATAGCCATGTAAATAAATAAAATGGTGTTTCTTTATTCATTGTTTAAGGTTTTGGTCCAGAACCTGTACATGGATGTGTTGTACGCACTGTTAAATTCATGTGTTGATACCATTTGTATATATCCTTTCGAGATTGGAGCTGTAACCTGTACACAATGAGATTGAAAACTCTGGCTTTCTTCATGTTTTGCAGTCCTGTGCTCAGTAATTGTATTTCTCTATTTATTTACGAAGTGTATTGCAATACTTTGTACTGCATCATTTTCTTCTGTCTAAAGAAACAATGCACATGGAAATAAGCAAAATGGTTTGAAAGACCTACCTACTGCATCATTTTCATCTGTCCAAGGACTTACCTTCTGAGAAAACGAGCAGCTTAGTGGGATTGCTTCTTTCATGTTTCTTCTGTATCTATACGATCTGATGCTTGGAGACGGAAGCATTTTGTTTACCCATCACTTGGTAGGAAGTAAGAAATCCCACCCTCATAATAGAAACATTATTTTCCCATGTGGTGTTAAGAGTAGAACATTCTTCCAAACTGCTGTGGCATTTCTAGATCGAATTGCATAACCTGCACTTTATCAACCTTTTTGTGATATGATGCAACATTTATTTGTCAGATATGCGATTTGTCTATCTACTACAAGCTTGACTTGATAAGCCTGTCTCCTCTGTGTATACAATCCTTGAGCAACCAGTTACTTTGGCCATGTGACATTAAAACTGCAAATGTTTTCCTCAAATTAAACATTTGTTAGGATTTGAAGATTGGACTTCTTTTAGTTTGGAACTTTGGATAGTCCGAATGATGATTCTTTGCAGTTGATTATTATGTTTCTATTTTTATTGCCCAATTCCATCTATTTTTACTCTCGACCTTTTCATTGCACTTTGTGCCTATTTATCTGAGAACTTCTACTCATGTCTAAACTCTAAACTATCATGCAAATGAATAGGACTCCTTTTATGCGATCTATTTTATCCATAGTTTGTAAAGGTTTTCCTGAAGATACAAGAATCAATTATTAGTTAATTTAAACTTTATTGCCTCTTGGTATTTAAATCCTCTGAGTTTGTGATAAAATATAGCTTGTTACTAATCTTTTTGGAACTTGCTGGATAGATGCATAATGTCGGAGAAGTTGCTGGATTTGAAGCTAAGCTTGCTAGACATTGGTAAACTTTCTGTTCTTAGCATGTCCTTTTTTTCTAGGTTTCAGTTATTTCAAAATAACTATTGCTTTGTTAATAGTGTTGCAGATGAACTTAAAAAACGATTTCTACAGTGTCCATATGACAATTCTCAGAACGCAGCGCCTTCACAACTTTCAGAACATGGTTTTCAATATCAGTTGGATAAATCAGTTCGGCTGCCCACAAGTCATGCAGCTAAAAGCCCTGTATTACTGCACACAAGCAAACTATCAGAAATGGTTAACACTAGCACATCCAAGAGAGATGAAAAGGGAAATGAATTAGTTTCAGAGGAAAGAGGGTTGGTGAGTGGGGCAGAGATATATGTTGCGCCAGATGTTTCAACTGATCTAACTATCTCAAAGTCAAATAAACCACCCTTGGATGTTGCGATGTCTGAAACTATCATGGAATCACAAAGTTCATCGTCTCAAAATATTGCGCTAGTAATTGTGGATGAGGAAACGGATGGCGGAGCCAAATGCTTGCAATGGTTGGAGAAGCTTGATAAACATTGAAGGAGTCTGAAGAAGGAATCAACTCATCCAAGTGCAAAATCAATTCCAGACTAGTAACTAACGAGAGCACTTCCTCTGTGAATCCTATCAACTCATTTGCAAAGGTTCAACTCAATCAGGTGAAGTTGGACGTAGTGGACTTTTATCTTCTTAATGCACTAATCCCTTTCAGGCTTATTTGAACTTTGATACCGTTGTAGCTGTCAAATAGCAATGTTGTTATATTTTGTCATTATACTGTTTTCACTGTCAAAAGAGTGCATGTTTTTCCATTTTTACATAATAATTTTAGGTTTTGGTTATTATCATTCTTTTATGTAAAAACACGTGCTTGTTACTTGACTGCAGGATATGTCTAAAGAGAGCATGAATCGACTATCCATATTACAGGAAAATCTCGGAATGGATAATCCAACATATGGAAAGCAACATGACAAATGTGCATCAAGAGCTCTATGTTGCTGATTCTTGGGCCTTTCTCCGTTAGATTCTGAAGCTCATGCTGTTGATGATTTACGATCATTACCATTGGATTTAATGTCAAGGAAACTGTTGAAAGATACACTAGGGAACCTAGACAGCACAACAAGGGTGAAGTTGCTTCAGTATCCCGAGAAAAGCTGGTGTATGGGAATAATTTAATTGGCTTACAGATGTCAAAAGAAAGCACTTTCCTGGGTAAGTTTCAGAGATTTCATCACGAATGGTCAGAAGAAGAGCTAGATTGTCTTTGGATTGGTGTAAGAAGACATGGGTTGAACAACTGGAGTTCTATCTTGAGGAATCCAAAATTACGCTTTTCAGAATCAAGGACTGCAGAAGACTTGGCTGAGCAATGGGATAGTGAACAAATAAAGCTTCATAGTGGTACATTGTCTCAGCCAGTAGGACCTAGACTAAATTTTTTAGCACCTCATAATATAGGTGACACTTTCTGGGCTAACAGAGCTTCTGGTAATTTGTATAATGAGAAAATTGTTTCATCATGCATGGAATTTCCAACACACAGACTAGAAACTAAACTTTCTCTTGGTGGTGTATATGTTCAAAGTGAGAATAGTGCGAAGAGAAATTTGACCCATCTCTCAGATTTGTCTGTACGCAATCCTCTTGCACCTAAAAGGGCCACTTCAAATGCTTTCATAGCAAGCAACATAATGGGTTCCAGCAACCGGAGGGTAGGAACCCGACATCACAATGCTTTTAAAACAAGACATGCCAGATATGATTGTGAATCATCTACTTCACCTCAACGATCAGTTGAAAATGAAGTTCCCGAGCAAAGATCTGCAAATAGCACTCTCCCTCATTGGCTCAAAGAAGTGTTCACTTTATCTCATAGGCAAAGTAGTTTACCTTTGCCCTCTGGAGTTGCGATCTTAAACTCTGCTGGGGAGCCACCTTTTCCTCCTCAAGATTCACGTGGGCGGGGAATATTGAAGAGAAAGTGCATGGCCTACAGAGAGAATGCTATTGATGTTAAGATGTCTGGGAATTCAGTATCCATAGAAAATCCATCTTTGCGGAAGAGATTTTCTTTGCTACCAGATCTGGGATTGACTTCTCTGAAACCTACATCCAGTAAGCGTGGTTCTGGACTAAGTGACAATTTGTTAGACTTGAATATGACGAGTTCTGTCCCCGTTGGGCCAAGTAATTTGGTGGTTATTGATAGTGATGCCTCCTCCGAGGAAACCATATCAGATGATCAAGGAAGTAGGCGGTAGCAAATCTTACAAGAAATTGGCTATACTATTGAGCATCTGTACAGAATTTTGTAACGTTTGCACGTTTGTCATTCCGGAAGTTGTTTGTACAGATTTCTGTTTTGCTCAATTTTCCGATGTTTGGTCTGTCAGTTTCTTTACCGGAGATTTTCATACTTTTTTGACAAAAAAATCCTTAAGCGGTTTTTTAGCTCAGGTGGTAAAGACTTTTTCTGACAAGGACCTTAAGTTCAAGTCTTGTATTCACACCACTACAAAATTTGCCTTGCAAAGAGAAAAAAAGGTGGTCTCTTTTCAACACTGGAGTAATTTATCTATTGACCTGCACTACTTGCTGTCCGTTTGTGACTTAACATTGATTTTTTTTCGCAGAATTATTCACGGTAGTCATGTATGATCACAAGTATATTTGTCACGCTTCATTTTCAATATATATATATACCCATGGCTTTAAGAGTGCAAACTGTGTAATGTTCTTGGAAACTCTTGACTTATAGTCTCATGGAATCTTAGATTATAGAAAACTTTTTTAACGATCTGAGGGCGTACTAATACATTGACCACTTTGAAATGTTGAAAGGCTTCATAGAACGGTGAATGTGCATGGAGAAAGCTGTTAAACAAGACTTTCAATGGGTGATGCAGTGACGCAGGTATAACGTTGATGCTTGTTCTTCAATGTTCTGGAGTAGCTGAGAAGTTGTCCTATGGTATTCTTGTTCCTAGATCTGAAGGATTATGGTATGCTTGATTATTGTAATGAAAATAGTACTTAATTTTGCTCTACTCACCAGACTATTCCAATGAATTGGCAAATATCAAAAAATATTGTGCTTATATTGAAATAGCTATCTAGAGTAGCAAACTGGAAGTTACAGGAGAATGAAAGACGTAAAATTAAGGTTGGTGATATGTATTAAATATTTGTTACTCGAATATGAACATAACTCATGCGTTACATGAATTATGAAGTTAAAACTTGAAAGTGGTATAATATAATTTGATCACCCTAAATAATATAGCATAACATTATCTTTCTTATCTAGGAACAAAAAAACCATAGTACAATTTCTCAGCTTCTGCAGAATTTTTTTGTGTTATTTATTTTGATGATATTTTGATCTGCAATAGGATTAATCAAGAACATCAAAACATCTTAAGGTGGCATTATTTTTCTTTGACAAAAATGCCTGTATGTCAACCTAAAGAAGTCTCCTTCCTTCAGGCGTAAATAATCTCTTTAAGCTTCATTTTGTCATCCCAAGGCCTCATGGCTGACAATGAAAAAACCAAAGGCGATAAGTGACACAACTAGTAGGAATTGGTTGTTGGGCAACACTATAGAGTTCATATTTGATCTTGCAGCCGATCTTTTCTAAGTTTAGGCCAAGTCCATTCTTAAATATGCTAAAAGGTTAGCAAAGGATCCTCATCAAGGTTGTATCAAATCTGCCTTGACTTGTATATGGCATGTTTAATTCTTAATAAACAAGTGAACTAATTGGACTCATTTTTATATCAATCTAACCTTTATTTATTAATTTATAGGCATTTAGCAGTGCAATGGCTTTTAAAATCTATTATGTACCATGATTATTATATTTCTTAAAAAAATTAAGTAGAATAGTTATAATTTATTACATGCGATACACCATTGTATTACATCACTTGTGTAACAAATAAGTCATGTTTGAATTTACAAATTTGATGTTTTTTTGGAAAAAAAAAAGGATTGCCGATGGAAGCTGCTTGTTATAACGAATGGCAAAAGTTCCTACGAAGGGTCCCTTTTCCACGTCTTGTGAAGAAGGGTTCCAATTTGGCTATCCCTTTTCCACGTCTTGTGAAGAAGGGTTCCAATTTGATAGCCAAATTGGATCTAAAAAAATTTAAAAAAAATACTATGATGATCTACTCATCGAGATCTATCCAATGGTATAAAAATCGTCGCAATCCGAATCTTATATGTTGAGAAAAAAATTAGAGAAGGTTTAGTAGAATTTAAGTTCTTAAATTATACTAAACTTTTTTCAATTTTTTTCTCAACGTACAAGATTTGGATTGCGATGATTTTTATACCATTGGATAGATCTCGATGAGTAGATCACCATGATATTTTTTTTAAATTTTTTTAAATCTATTTTAGCCATCAAATTGGGATTCTTCTCCGTACAATTGCTCATAACGAATGGCCATGTTGAGTTGACATGTGTTCATGCAACGTGAATAGTGCGTACGTACAGTCACCCTCAACTTTATCAATGCAGTTAATCGGCTCATAAGAAACGGTGAACTGAGGTGATTTGATTGTGAATTTGTGAGACTATTTGCTTGAGTAGTCTCTACCTCGTACAACACCTGTATTCAGAGAGAGAGAGAAAGAGAACAAGTTTTTTTTTTTCCCCAAAATTAAATTATAGGTGGAGGACAACCACAAATTGGCACGCACCACTTTTGAAATCAAAGCACATTAGCAACTCCTCAATTACCACCACGTAAGAGGCGTTGCCAAGTAAAGTCGTATAATGCAGAAAACACAATGCAAATAACTAGACTAATGGAAATACAGTTTATTAAAGAAGTAAAAAAAAAAAGAGATTTTAGATTGTATGTGTTCTAAATTAAAATTTTAATATAATAAGTGAATTTTGACTAGTCTTCCACCCAAAGACTAGTCAAAATCAAAATTATAAAAATGGCTATTGGCTGCAGCTTGAGTTGTTAAAAAAAATAATAAAAAAATGATATTATATAAAAATGTGTAAATTCGGAATTGTAGCTCAGCGCCAGCTGTGGCATCATAGTATTTCTGTTCACTCTTTATGCACATGCCTAACAAAACGCCTTCCAAAAACAAAAAAAAAACAAAACAAAACAAAATGCTTTCTCTCATCGAGAATAACGTCCCAAGCCATGTGATACCCTGCAGTATATTTAAGGGAGCCAGTGGGGCCGAGATATGTTTCTAGTAAAGCGCGGGTAAAAGGTTATCAATTAGTTGTACAAATCTGCTTTCCTTGTATATAACATATATGTAAAAAAATATATATATATGTCGATTGACTTCTGTACACACTATATTCTTTTCCCCTTTCGCAAGCAGAGAAGCTGAGCGGTGAGACAGAGGGACAACAAGAAGAAGGTGAAGGAGCAGCGCCAAGATGCAGTACAATAACTTAGGGCGGTCGGGTCTCAAGGTGAGCCAGCTCTCCTATGGCGCGTGGGTGACATTCGGCAACCAGCTCGACGTGAAGGAGGCGAAGCCGTTGCTGCAATGCTGCCGCGATCAGGGCGTCAACTTCTTCGACAACGCCGAGGTGTATGCCAACGGCCGCGCCGAGGAGATCATGGGCCAGGCCATCCGCGAGCTCGGCTGGCGCCGCTCCGACGTTGTCATCTCCACCAAGCTCTTCTGGGGCGGCCCCGGCCCCAACGACAAGGGCCTCTCCCGCAAGCACCTCGTCGAGGGCACCCGCGCCTCGCTCCGCCGCCTAGACATGGAGTATGTCGACGTCCTCTACTGCCACCGCCCCGACCCCGCCACCCCTATCGAGGAGACTGTCCGCGCCATGAACCACATCATCGACAGGGGCTGGGCCTTCTACTGGGGCACGTCCGAGTGGTCGGCGCAGCAGATCACCGAGGCCTGGGCCGTCGCGCAGCGCCTCGATCTTGTCGGCCCCATCGCCGAGCAGCCTGAGTACAACCTTCTCTCCCGCCACAAGGTTCTGCGATCTGATGCTTCCAGATCTAGTTATCTCTCTTTCTGCTAGGATCTGAATCTTTTGAATGGAACAAGTTGATTTAACTACTTTGTCTCCTGCATGATCCTTATCATTCAATTACTCATAAATATTTCAAGGCTCTCTTGATCAATGAGACTCTTCCTCCACTAAAAAGAAGACTCAGATGCTACTGTAAATATTATTGGATCGTAGATACAACTGCGTATGAATTTCTTTGGTATCTCTTATATCAAATGCATTGTTTAAGCTTCATCTATTACAGTATCATTCATAAATATTTATTCATTAAAATGAAAATATTTAGTTGTAAAATTGTTTTTATTTAAATTATTGCATAACTTTCTAATAAAATTTCTGCTAATAGAGGAAGTAATTACCGGGTTATGGAAGAAGGCTATTTCTATATTTTAGTTTATAGATAGTAAGCATTTTCTAATGATCTTTAGTGGAAGGATCTTGCTTTTATGACTGACTGTTTGAGTTTCCCCTTTTTACTTGCTTTTCATGTGTCCGATGCTGTTGTTTGAAATGGCCTGGGGAGGTTACCATAAGCATAGTACCTGTATTTAATGCTTGCTAATTCTTCATAATAAAGAGACTAGGCACTATCAAGCTTTCTAAGAATGCTTCACCTGAGCGCAATATTTACTACTAAATTTAACGTAGAGACTCATCACTTACTACAAAATTTTTACTTGATGCACTATATTGGAATGTTTTTATTTTTCGTTTCTCAAGTGTTCAGTATATATTCAAATTCAGGATCACAGTAATCTTGGAGAATTGAGATTACCAAAGGATTCACTAACTTTTGTTTTGAGTCATTTGAGTGTTGCAGATAGGTCGTTCTCTGACTTTGATTAAATTTTGCATTCCTCCTATATTTGTTCTAATTTTTCTTAGATTTTGTCAATGTTATATATGGCAAATAACTAGTTCGTTATCCTATAGTCCTATGTTTCTTCTAGCTTTCCTTTTTTATGTGTTTCTCATTGTCAATGTAACAAGGTGCTAGTTCTCTATCTATTGTATCGATTTTGACAAAAAAATTTGGATTGGTGTATTCAACTTTTAAATTATATGCTAAATTCATCCCATTACCGTACTTGCTTGCTTCTCCATATTTGGCTGCTACTCCATATATTATTGATGAATTATCCATGACTGATATATATGCTAAGACTGTTGTTGAATTGCAGTACTATGTTTTCTTGCTATATAGCTAACTTTTTACTCAAGCAGTTACCTTGTATTATAATTTTTAGCATCTTATGCAAATTGTCATACACGTAGATCAAACCAATATCAAATAGTAACAACATAACCTAAAGTACACTAATTTCTGATCGATAGGAGAAGTGCATCCAACTACTTTTCTGAATTCCTGAATTTTAATCTTCAATTCTACTTTTCTGAATTCCTGAGTACTAGTAATCTTGCACTTTGCTATAACAAGTTTATAACTAATGTGTAGTTGTTATTTTATTCAGTGTTACATGTGTTACTGGATTTTTAAACTTGGGAGTTGAGAAATGAAAACTTCGACTTAGATTCTTTGGGATTTTGATACAGGTTGAAGTGGAGTATCTTCCTCTGTACAACACATATGGTCTGGGTCTCACAACATGGAGTCCATTAGCATCTGGAGTGCTGACTGGAAAATACAGCAAAGAAAATATACCTGCTGATAGTCGGTTTGCGCTTGACAATTACAAGGTATTGTTGAATACACTAACTTACTCATCACGTGCTGATTTAATATTTGATGATATGAGATTTTCTCCATCCATATTATGATATATTTACCTCTTGTAGATGATATGCAACATCGTCATGTTTGGGTATAGGTGTAGATGGTAATAGCAAAATTTCCTTAAAAAATAGTGTAGCCATAAAGGCACCCTAGGACACACTAGACGGATACTGTTCCATTTTAGAAGACCTATCAAATACAAATAAGATATCATGCCCTTGTGCAGTTTTGGCAAGCCTAAAATGAAGTCCATGTTAAGGTCTTTCCAAGGTTTGTGTGGGATAGACCATGGGGTATGAAGGACAATATTATGTTTAGTAGCTTTAACCTGCTGACAAGTATGACATTTGGAGACGATCTTAGCAATATCTCACTTTATTGACATTCAAATGATGATCAACAAACGAGTACAATAGTTTTGTGCTTACCAAAATGGCCTGCAAGAACTCCTAAACATAGTTTCCAGACTAGGAAATATCTAAACTGATATTCAAGAGTGCATGATAGGGTGCCCTTAAACATATGGCATTATGAACCAGAAAGTAAAAAGTCATGTCATTTTCCTCTTTAATAGTTGTAAAAAAATGTATGCAAAATTAGAACAAGTAATATACTCATCCTTTAAGTGTTAAAAGTCTAGGACCAAAAATTTCAATATGGGCAGAGTGGCAATAACTTTACTCAAGCCATTTGTAGGTTTGTTCTCACTACTAGGGCATCATTTCATGATAAAAGTTGTATTATTGAAGAAATTCTACTTACCTGCCATGTTTGACGCTTAATATTTTCTAAGACTGAATATCACTTCATGACTTGTTATTTGCGTGTAAAATGAACTCATTAATAATTAAAATCTCCAGTGCCTTAAGGGCAGAACATAGCGTAAAACTCTGTCATAAGTGGCGTAACATTGTTTAATTTCATTGAATTTCTGACTAAAGTAAGCTACCAGGTGCCCTTCCTAACTAATACCACCTCTTATCTCTATACTGGAAGCATCAAATAAGACCTCTAAATTTTTAGAAAGGTCAAGATGCTTAAGGATAAGAGTCTATATTAGTTTTTTTGTTTTATTTTTTTTAAAAAAAGCTTTTTTCTGATGATTTAGTCTAAGGAAATCTGCTTCTTGAGATAGTAAGTTATGGGACCAATAGTAGAACTAAAATTCTTAATAAACCTATGTAAAATGTTACAAAGTAACGGAAACTCCTCATAACATTAATGAAACTTGGTACGAGGAACCCTATAGTTACCTTTTGTTTTGTCTAAATCCATAGCCCACGGAGGACTTGGGTTTGCAAAAGAAGAGTACTTTTTTAGAATGACAAATAACTTTTTAGCTCAAAGTGCCTCAAAACAAGGTTTAAAGTTTCATTCCATATAAGATACATATGGTCAAACCTTGTGCTTGTACATGAAATATGGTTAGTATAGGTCTGGTATATGTATATATAATTATACATGCTGAGATTAAAAACCTTGCCTCAAAGGTCAGCTTATGTCTGACTGCATATAGGAAATATAAACAGAATGAAAAAAAGTCTGTTGCTGTATGGTGGAAGAAAATAGGATAGCTACTACTTCTCATCTACTTACCAAAAAGATGCAGGAAATATACAGAAACAGATCAGAACACGAGAAAAGAATGATAAGAGATGTTTTTATCATGGATGATACAGTTAGATGGGATTAACCAATTATAATTAGTAGTTAAAGGAAAATGGAAATGAAAGAAGTTACTTGCATACAGCAATGAATATTTTTCTTTTTCTGGAAAAGCCTCAAACCACGTCTAACTGCAATTCAAATTGCGGTGCAAAGTTAGATACAGAGCTTTTTTTTCTTTTATTTTTGCTTTTATGGAAGGATCGATGAGCTTCCTTATAAAAGGGTTCTCATTCTGGTTTATTTTTGCAGTTATACTAGATGGTTATGATGTGTCAAAACTCCTGTTTTTCGGTTCAAAATCTTCCTGACCCGCTGTCAAAGTCATATGATAGTTATCTTTATTTTCTTCTAATTGCTAATTGTCTGTTCTGTTTAATAGGTATGGTCCCACTCTTCTCTTTTTGCTTTCGGAAAGAACGTCTATTTTGCATTTATATACAGTCTAGGGAAGGGCTGTGGGCTTTCATATAATGGATTATTTTCTTTTACAGTTATCATTTAGGTTACTTTTTGGAGATATATTGGTTATATTGTACTGTATTTGTCATTTTTTATTGCTTATATTGTCAACTAATTTTCAAATGCTTGTATGGTTTTCTCTTTTCCTAACTCCTAATGCTATTATACTGCCTAATTGATCTGGATTTTCACAATTTTCTTCTCTTCAATATTTTCTATCGTGGATCTCCAGACATCTTTTTCTTATTTGGAATCTAATTAGGTTTCTGTTTCTGATAGAATCTTGCAAGCAGATCACTGGTTGATGACGTGCTAAGAAAGGTTAATGGACTAAAACTGATTGCAGATGAACTAGGAGTTCCTTTATCTCAGCTTGCAATTGCTTGGTGTGCTTCAAATCCAAACATTTCATCCGTAATTACTGGAGCCACCAAGGAAAGTCAGGTACACTTTACAGTGTCTTCAATTCAGAACTAGTGTGTATTTAGACAGGAAAAGTTATTCCTTTTTTTGAATTGCTTCATATTTTAAGGGATCATTTTGCTCAATACTTTGAGGAAAGCTAATGTTCTTCGCTTCATTGTTGATCAAAATAAAAGATACAGTGATAAATATATATGAACAAAGAGGTTCAGAATAAAGACTATATCTGGATATGCTGATATAGTGTGAAACATTTTGAGACCTTAGCATAATGACCAAATGTTGGAGTTACCTTGAGAAATGATTTAATTCTGGACTAGCTAAACGATATTCATTAATAAAAGATGACAAATTTGCAGAAGGTTTTCTGTGTCAAGTTGAATTCAAGATAGTGAAGTGTCTAATAAACAGATGAAAAAGTAAAGCAAATATTTCATTAGTTGTGAAATAAGTTGGTTGTGCATGTTAGTTATTAGTGTTTTTTTGGTAAAAATGATCATTGCACTCTGACCTTAGAGTATTAAGGTTAAGGCTGTAATAGATTTTTCAAATTTAGCTACCAATTATTATATAACTTATAACTAGATTAATATGATGTGATCTAATATAAATCTTATGTCAAATCACAGATCTTAGAACTTTGCTACCAAATCAACTGTAGATTTACTCTGATACCCTATCTAATATGAAAGGCCCTTCCTAGGATTTGTATCCCTTACAAGTAACAACAAAAAAAAAGAATGTGATCCAGCTCCAAAATATGTGTAAGCTCAATCTCCAACACTATCTCCTTGCCGATAGTAAATGTAGTCACTCACAATAAAGCCTGGATGCAAAAATCTAATCGTGCGAGTCTATCTAGGTGATGTGGAGGTATCTCTCCTCAAGTTAAACCACATCTCTGTTCATTGGCTTATATATGGTAAATGTCTTGTCATAGTGCCGCACAAAATCTGGCTGATTCACATAAGTTAATCCTAAAATAACCATCATAGCTAGCCTATCCCGTATATGGTCAACTATGTAGTGAAGATATAATGATCTGTAGTTATGTGATAACCTAGTCCATAAGATTGGCAGGATCTAGGCTATATCATAAATTTAGTGACCTTATCATGTTATAGAACGATTGATGTTATCAGAATGGTCTCCTGTGAAGCTCAACTCTATCAAAGTTGTGATTAGATTGAGACTTGTGTAAATCTAACGTTGATTCAAAGCTATTCTTTCGCCATGGTGTAAGTGGAGTGGTTTCAATTTATAGCAAATCATACATAGTCCTAGGTCACTCGTCATTGTACATTCATGTCAGTTTGAAAAAATCATAGCGCCATATCAAACAACTGATAGCAATAAGTCAACAGATTACCTCTGTAAACATTTTATCAGACATTTTGCCACTAACTAAATTTCAAATGGAAAGACTATAGAATTTTAAAATTTCCTCACGCCCATGCATAATTCCACCTAGGTTGAGTCTTCTTGCCTTCTGTGGGATACACTTGGAAACCATCTTCTAATCCTCCTTATGCCCTTGTGTGGTTCCTTACTTGATCTTTCTGTCTCTCAAAATGCCTTGCTCTCGTCCTACATTTCTTGGGACAGCTCTACATTAGGTCATCTTGTTTGGGTCTTCCACCTCCACGCCATAGTTTTTAAAATTGTCTATATCACACTTAGTACATGCTGGATATATATACCAGTTTGGTCTGGTACTGATACATGAATCAAATTGGTAGGGGACTTGTGTGAAAGCACCTGGTATCATCGCCTACCTCCCACTAACTTCTCTTGGATCATAAGCACTGCTTCTTTTGCCCGTTTCATCTTGTCATAATATCTTGAGCTTGCTTGCCATATTGTTTGCAGTCATAGCCTCCACCTCCAAGCTCTTCCTAGCCATTTGCTATTCTTCCTCACTAAACTCACCATTGTGCCGTTAGCAATCCCTTGCTGCACAATCTGCTCCATTTTTGTTTGCTCCTTTACCCATAACAACTGCAACAATTTTGAAGTGAGGCAACCCTTCGCAGAAACCTCCTTCTCAGCTTCATTCTTCTTTTAGCACTCATGGAGGATATTTTCATTATACAAACATACGTTTTAGGTTGTGGGAATGGCCCGACCATAGATTATTCTATTACTTTTATGCAACTATTTATTTTCTCCCCTATTCCCTTCTTACAAACAAATTAACAAAAGATGACGACCACATTTGATGGAGACCCTATAGAGGATGACCATGTTTTCTCATCAATTCCTCTTCAGTGGTGACCTAAATCAACCCACTCGTAGAGTCTTGTGCTCGATTAATATTCACCGTATGCAACTTTCCCACTACAATTATCCGTAATTGCAAGTGAAATTATACTGTTCCATTGTAACCGCTGTTTTTCTTTTACAATATTGAATCAACCTCATGAATATGATGATTACCTCATTCTGAGTCAAATTCTCTTTGGTGGAGAATGATGGAATGAATTAATTGACTAATAATTAGTATATTAGTGGTTTAATAGAATTATTAATAATTGTGGTCTTTATTAACTATTTGATTAAGGGCTGACTTGGTTCTACATTAATCTTTAAAGACTTCAAGTATTGTAATAGGCTATATTTTTGACAGTGTTATTTCTCTTTGGTGTTTAATGATCTCATGTATCCTAATAAGATACCGGTTTAAACCGGAGAGTACTAGTCTATTGTCAGACCAATATGTAGTGGTGGTACTATCATATACTACCAAAAAATATATATACTTAGATAATCATTACCAGTACCGGTTTCATCCTCATCCTTATTACAAATCATAATTCCATTTTTAATTTTTGTTCTTGTAAATTTCATTAAGAGAATAATATTCTTACTAGAATCCATTTTTTATTTCTCATTTTGCAATTTCATAATTTATGGTGTCTTCTCAGATAATTGAAAATTTTAAAGCTCTTGAGATTCTTCCAAAGTTGACACCCGATGTCCTTGAGAAGATAGAGGCAGTGGTCCAAAGCAAACCTAAACGTCCAGAATCATACAGATGATTTCGTTGTCGTTTCAAATTTCCTGGAGAATGATTTATGCATTGAGATACCTGAAGGTGATTGTTTTGTCTTCTCTTCCAAATCTAGGGCGAGTGGTATTTTTTTTCTCAGGGTCTGGAAATGTGGGTTCTTCATTATTCGGTTGTGTATTATCTAGCTAGTGTAGCTGCTATTCTGAAGTCAGTATGTTGAACTTTGAACTCTTGTTCACTTTGTACGATTTTATCGATTGAAATACTTGTTACAAAACCAAGTTTGTAATATTAATTCAGGGGCTTTTGTGTTTAGTGATTATAATGTGGTTTGGTGATACATGGTTGAAAGTTACCTATGAAAAAATCGCTGACCAAATTGTGAATAATTTACTTATATAATTATTATATTATGTATTTTATTGACTATAATGTATTTAAATGCATGTGTCATTTATTCCTCTTAGTATTGGCCACTCATTTGGATGGTCATAATATGGTTTATTTTTATAATTAATAAAAAATTGTGGTGTATATAATGATTAGACGTTCTCTTTTATATATGTACTCCATAAATAAACCCTCATAAGAACGAAGTGTTGGTGTTTCAACCTAAATTGGAGAAAGTGCAATAAAAAGCAAAGATGGACATATTAAATAGTTGAGTATCTAGTTGTGTAACATGCTCATCATATGAATATTAGTACAACATTAAGAAGAGCTTCTTAGGACAATAATATACAAGATGCAAATTATAATATTAGAATAAATAATAGTTCTAAACCATTTATAAAAGCCATGAGTTGTAACGGATCCAATTATGCTACAATGTAACAAAGAAAGAGAGAAATTTTGTAGTATATAAGAACAGTCTGAGATGCAGTAGAGTTTTCTAATACCGTAAAGATGCATTGTATATAATGAGTCTGATTTTGAAAGAAAGAAAGCCAAATTTATAGTCAAAGTCTTTACTAAACGAGAGAATCGATTAGAAAGAGAAATTTTCTTTATATATGATAAAGATTCTCTTCATAGAATGACAACATTTCTTACTTTTTTTTTTCTTTATATGCATTTTGCCCATATATCCCTTTCTCACTAGTTTATTTCAGAATGGAATAATAAAAGGTCTGAATTCGACTCCTAGCCTGCTTTTAGAAAGACGTTAACTTTTTCCTTTCAAATCCGACCAATCCAACGTAGCCTCAGTCAAGCGTGCTAACTTGTATAATGAAGAAATCCATTTCTTTTTTCCTTTCTATCTATTTTATATACGACACAACGTATCTGATTAGTACTATATTTTTCATAAAAAAATAACTAAATCATACAAAGTTACGAAAAGCTTGTATAATATATTACGAAAATAAAAAGAGATGGGAGAAGTCGGATTCCTGGCGTGGGCGCGCGGAGGCCAAGCTCGAAGATCTGGGAGAAAGAGGGAAAAGAAGAAGAGCACGGTGTGCAAGTCCGACAGCTTTTGATGCTCGCATGGAAAAAAGAACGAGGACAGTCATTTCTCGCCTTCCTGCCTCCATCATCCAGCCCTCCTTGTGCGTGTCCTCCACCCACTTTCTTCTTTTTTTTTTACAAGCTGCTGCGATCGCAGACCCTTGTGCAGCCCCGAGGGAGCAGCCCCTGCCACCTGAGACGAAGTGGCGAAAGATTCACTCGATGGATCGGAGAAGACGCCTCAGGTGGGTGGGGTTTAGAAAAGGACCAATTTCGAAGCAGTCAGCCGACCGCACCAGGTTTCCCAGTTCCCACCGACCGAAACCTAAACTTCTTGGGCTCAATCCTCACCAAGCTAATTTTTCCCACCACCCAGTAGTCAAATCAAAGTGAGCAGACCGAGTGGGCCCCGTGCATGGGTGAGTGGCGTTGGGTCTCGTCGTCGTCTACTTGTTTGAACTTTGCTGCAAAAACCCTCTCGCTCTCTCTCTCTCTCTCTCCTCAAAAAACCCCTCTTCTTCTTCGCCTTCTCTTCCCAAGGATGTGCTATTTGCCTCCCAAAATGTCTCCCTTGCTGCCGAAAGTTGCTCCTTTTCCACTGTTTTCTTCTTGCTTCTACCTTGTCTTGGTCTTCGTCTCCCCTTCCTCCTTCTCTGCCTCAGCGCCGACATCAGCCGACGTGCTCCTCTTGCTCGACAAGATAAAGCCGGCACTTCAAGGCTCCGCTGTCAACGCCGAGCTCTCTTCTTGGAATGTCTCGCTCCCTCTATGCCTCTGGCGCGGCCTCCGGTGGTCCGTAGGCGGCGTGGCAGCACCGGTCCGGTGCGATTCCGACTCGGCACTGCGGTCTAACTCCTCCCTCTCCTCCGACCCATCACTCCGCCTCCTATCCATCCGCCTACCAGCCGCTGCCCTTGCCGGATCCCTCCCGGCTGAGCTCGGCCAGCTCTCCTACCTTGAGTCCCTCTACCTCGGCGTCAACTCCCTCACCGGTTCCATCCCGCTCGAGCTCGGGAACGCCCCCGCCCTCGCAGAGCTCGACCTCTCTGGGAACTGGCTCGGCGGTTCCCTCCCGCCATCGATCTGGAACCTCTGCGAGCGTCTTGTTTCCCTTCGCCTCCACGGGAATAAACTCTCCGGCATCATTCCCGACCCGGCCGAACCCAACTCGAACTGCGACAAGCTTAAATTTGTCGATTTAGGCAACAACCGCTTCCAAGGTGCCTTCCCCAAGTTTATCAGCGGGTTCCGTGAGCTGGTGCAGCTCGACCTTAGTAGCAATCGCTTCTCTGGCTCGATCCCCGACTCGCTTGGGGGGCTTGAAAACCTTCAAAGGTTAAATCTTTCCTACAACAACTTCACCGGGCCGTTGCCGGCGTCCTTGGGTGAGTCCAGGTTCACGTCGGAAGCGTTCCGCGGAAACAACCCGGGTCTCTGCGGCCCGCCGCTGGGTAAATGTGGGACGAGCGCCGGCCTGAGCTCCCACGCGATTGCGGGCATCGTGATCGGCCTACTGGCCGGAGCTGTGGTTCTCGCGTCGGTCTCCATCGGCTTGGTGCAGGGGAGGAATTGGCGAAACAGGGCAGGGAAGTCGAATGAGGAAGAGGAAGTGGTGTTCGAGGAGGACGACAAGGCCGGTGGCGGAGACGGGAGGCTGATGGTGTTCCAGGGTGGTGAGCACCTGACACTCGACGACGTGCTTAACGCCACTGGACAGGTGATGGAGAAGACTAGCTACGGCACGGTGTATAAGGCGAAACTCGCCGACGGATGCAACATCACCCTGCGCCTGCTGAGAGAAGGCAGCTGCATGGATCAAGCGGAGTGCTTGCCGGTGATACGGCAGCTAGCGCGGGTTCGACACGAGAACTTGGCGGCGCTGAGGGCGTTCTACCAGGGGAAGCGAGGGGAGAAGCTCCTCGTCTACGATTACCATCCGAATCGAGTGCTCCATGATCTTCTCCATGGTCAGCCCATTTCTTTTGGAGCAAAAAAATTGATCCATCTCATACAAATTACATTTCTCACTACATCGCTTTCCTGTTCGATGTTTGTGCAGACTCTAGAGTTGGGAAGCCTCTCTTGAACTGGCCTCGCCGGCACAAGATCGCCCTCGGCGTGGCGCGGGGGCTCGCTCACCTTCACACCGGGTCGGAGACACCAATAACGCACGGCAATATCCGGTCCAAGAATGTGCTCGTCGACGAATTCTTCGTGCCGAGGCTGGCCGAATTCGGTCTTGACAAGCTGATGGTTGCGGCCGTCGCCGACGAGATGATGTCTGCTGCCAAGTCAGACGGCTACAAGGCACCCGAGCTGCAGAAGATGAACAAGTGCAATCCAAGGACCGACGTCTACGCCTTCGGGATTCTGCTGCTGGAGTTGCTGCTGGGGCGGAAGCCCAGGAAGGGGACAGGGCGGGAGGGCGACGGGGCAGACTTGCCGGCACTAGTGAAGGTGGCGGTGTTGGAGGAGGTGACAATGGAGGTATTCGACGTGGAGTTGTTGAAGGGGATCAGGAGTCCGATGGAGGACGGGTTGGTGCAGGCGCTGAAGCTGGCGATGGGATGCTGCGCCCCTGTGGCATCTGTGCGGCCTGACATGAACGAGGTGGTGAAGCAGCTGGAGGAGAACAGGCCAAGAAACAGGTCGGCTCTCTACACACCCACTGACAGGAGTGAGATTGGGACACCCTTCTGAGTTCTGACGCCATTATTGCCAGGAAGGTCTGCCCTTCTTCTCAATTTATCATTCTCTGTAGAAATCCTTCCAAAGGGAGGAGCTCGGTGCATGATTTGGAATTTGGAGTATAGTTAATTAGACAACACAGAATTTGGTGAACGGTCATATTGATTGACATGTTCAGTTCGACAAGGATTACAATTTGGTGTGGATGGACGAACAGTTTGTTCAATGTTGAAAGCTTTTATCATCCAAATGTTTCATTAAATGGAGATGCGTTTGAATTCTTTGCTTTAGTTGTGACATAAACATAAGGAGAAATTTGATACTGAAAGTCCATAAGGAAAGCCTTTTGCCCAAATGCTAACAGGATGATCAATGTTCAAACCAAAACCCACCCCCTTTTGACTCTGAAAAAACCAATTTCTTCCCTAAATATGATGAATCCATTAAATGCTTGAATTCGTGCCACTCATAGCGACGCCCTAATGAAGAGGACATTTCCTGTTCTAAGAGTAGCCTTGAACATCAACCCGATTATAAGATACTTCTAAAACCTCAAGGCATAAACACCCAGCATGGAAACAGACAAACAGTAGATGATTGATGCTTTGATTATCATTATTAGGAAAGCATGAGAAGAGACCACTTGGGAAGAAGGACTAGAAAGATCCTTATCTAAGGAATAAGACACCTTGGGAATTGAGACTGAGCATGCTGATGCTTTGATTATCATTGCAAAGGTTATAGAATCTACTATATGATAGGCTCTGAGATTTTGTCTTTCAACTAGCTCCTAAATATGCTAGCACTGATTGTTTTCAACGAAGATTGAATCACCTTGATACACTTTGCCATTAGGATTTACTGGTGATGCTGGTTAGCAACCCATATGGAGCAAGTATAATTTTAGTGGTTCATGTGGAGGCTTAGGGATAGGTAAATTGAAGTGGGTGTTAATGTACGACAGTGATTAGTCTGATATCAAAACCTTAGTTATAAATAAAGTAGAGCAATAGAAAGAAACCTAGTGGTTGTTGGGGCATTAAGCAAGCATTTAAACTCATTTCAAAATTGTGGAGGGTTAGAAGTTCAGCAAATTTCAGGAAATAGGCATTTTTGCTACCTCGTTGCAGTTTGGGGTTTGTTCGAACAAAACCTAGGGAGCAAATTTTGTTGTCTCTTCTCTAGTATGATCATGATTATGGTGGCTTTACATGCACCTGGAGCGGAGCTCAGTGATAAGGATGCAAGAATTGATGTTAGGCTTCATGCGTGAGAGAAACAATGGAGGGTACTGAGTAGTAGAAAAGAATTTTGACTTCTTCTAAGATCGATGATCCAATTAAAAGTGGAGTAATGTCTACAAATTCATGTTTCTATTCTCTTTATTTTTTTTTAATATTTCTATTTTAGGCCTCTCAAGAACAAGACCTTAAATATCTTGAATTACTAATAGACCTAAAATACAATTGCACTCAAAATCCTATTTACATGTTAGGCTACTATTGATTATGATATAATCATAGGACTGAGCACTCGTGGATCATATTCTCGTTCTATTTATAATGTGCATTTAGAATATACTAACTTACCTAAATCAATTCATAATAAAGTTTATGGTTCTACTAGATATCCAATTATGGGGGTAATGAAGTTTGTAACTTTTGTTGATGATTATCTAAATTTCTCATAGTTATATCTCAAAAACATACAAAGGAATTGCTTTTAAAATTTAAATGTATAAAATTAAAATTGAAATCACTTTGATTGCAAAAACCTTATATCTCTTGTACGAGTTTATAAAATTCTAAAAGAGAACCAAATTATGTGGCTTGGAGGCATCTCTAAAACATTCTTGCAGGAGCTCTTCTATATAAAGTATAGACATACATCAATCACAAATAGGCAATGCCATCAATGGAAAAGCAATTATCAATATCATATGTGTGTCGTCTGAGATCAAGTTAAATGAAGTGGTTCATTTCATACTTCACTCTGTTCTTTTTAATAGAGTAATAGTCTTTCTTCATCATTCCCTTATTTACTTGGAGGGAAAAGAAGGGAAAGAATAGATTCTAACTTTTTTCCTCGTTTACTAGGACGGACGAAATTATGATGATAGAAAGAAGGAAAAAAAAATAAAGGTATTTTCATTTGATTTTGAATCCACCCAAATCATGCAGATTTCTACAATATGTCATCCTGCTCGTTGTTGTCATCGCCTCTCCTCTCCAAGCTGACTTGCTGCCACTGTTAGTCTCTTCCCTGCTCACCCGCCACCCCTCTAGGTCGTCACCTTGCCCTCTCGTTCACCGCGTTGTTGCTGCTCCACTCGCCTATTGACCTCGCCTCGCCACCGTTTGTTCACCGACCTCGCCACACCAATGCTCGCTCACCACCTCTCTCTCCTCTCCATATTTTGGACTCGAACACATGATTTTTACATGTCCTTCTAATTTGCTTCCCTTTTAGTTTTCCTTCCCCTTTTGTTTTCATCTGGCGTTTGTATAAATGTCAAGCATGAACACTAGTTAAATTTATAAGTTATTGTAATTTTTCTTTTTTTTTGCTAGAGGATTGTTGGTGTGTTGTTATCAGGAAATATAAAAGCACTTTTGCATTTAGTCTCACACAGATGTTTTAGAATGATTGTATGGCCTATGATAGTGTTGCTTTTGTAGGGCATTCAATTATTTTCAATACCAAACCATCACTAATTTAAACTTAATCAACTCATCACTCATGTAAACATAAGTGTGCACCATGTTGAGTCATGTCATATATTGCTAAACAAAGTCAAATATGGTATGAGTATAGGTGCAAGTGCTAGTGTGATTGTGTGTAAACCTTATATTCAAAATATTTTTTTGAATTTCATTCAATTATTTATTTATTTCAATTAAGTTATCTAATGGAAATGTCCCTTTATTTTTATTATTTTATTTTATAAATTAGTTTGACGTAAAAGATTCTTACAAAGTTTTAAAATTTTGTTTTTTTAAATATTTAGTTACACATAATTATTAATTAATATATATTAGTTAATTATATATTTAGATTGACATGAGTGGTGATATTACATGTTAAAGTCCACCGCACACACCTATTTCTTATAATTAAAAGAAACTTAATTTTTATTTTATAATAATTAAGTATATATATATTTAATATATTATATTAATATGTATTAATACGACATTTCCCCTGCTGCGAGAAAGTGGACGATGGTGCTCGCCCGACAAGTCGGAGCAGAGCCCCTTCTTGTCCTCGCCGGCGAGATAAGAAAAAGAGCTTCCACCTGGAATGGAGGTGTTGACAGTCAGTCTTGCTCGAGCCTTTTGTCGCCGAAGCCCAGAGCATGGCGTGGGAGACTCGCAAGTCGTCGCCAGGCAGGAGCCATTGCTGCCAGTCGTCGCAAGACAGGAGTCTGGAATCTGTGCTGAGGCAAAGATGAAGATATGTGCACTGCCGTCTAGTTGGAGAAGTGGCAAAGGGGCTATTCCTCTGTTACGGACGCGTTGGAGGAAAGAGGGCGAGATCAAAATACCAGATTCTCCTCCGCAGGCTGGGCGGGTTCCCTCGTCTTTGAGCTGCCGCCAAACAGAGAGAAGAGAAAGCAGTTGCCTTCATCATGCCGCAGGCTGAATCAGAGCAGAGCCGAGAGGATCAAAAGCCAGTTCCTCGCTGCTATACGAGAAGATTTACTGCCAAGTGAAGATGCTCGATCCTCTCCGTATTCTACCATATTGTCAGGGTATAAAATTTTTATATCACTTGAGCATCATCCAGTATCATTTTGTTTTAAATGATTTATTCATTAGAAAATAAGTTAATGCTATAATATCTAATGGTTATGAACTAATAATAATATTTTTTTTAACGATAAACATTAATAATATAATTTATTAAATTATAATTATCTGTATATTATAATTAAAATATTATATATTCACGATTTAAGAAATAATTATAAGTAATTGTTTATTTTTGAACAAAAAAAAAATTAATATATTCTCTATTAGATGCGATGCATCCATCACAGTTGTTTTAACGCTAGCTTACTTGAGAGTTGACTCTGAGATCTGTCATTCATAGATTCGTTCAAATTCTATTTAATAATTTATTCTAATTCTTAACATTTTAAGTTCCTCATGTCAATTAATTTATTCCCTTGGCAGACTGCCAATCTAGCAAAGTCATAAACAATCCCGCGAGAATATATTGATAAACTAATTATACGATTGCCATTGTACATTTGTATAACAAATTGAGGAAGCTCCGTCTACGCCAGGTGTCATTAACTCATTGGAGCCGACCTACAAAAAAGTGTAACAGTATTATACATCACAAAAGTTAGGTTTACACTGCATCTCCATGTTATGCAACCTTCCTCAGTCGTCTCCTCGCAACTTCCCTATATAATATTATCATCCTTCCTTAGGGCAACCCCTCTCTCTCTCTCTCTCTCTCCCCCTCCCTCCCTCCCTCCCTCCTCCTCCTCCTCCTCCGTCTTCTCCTTCCTTGCGTCGTATGTCTTTCTTCATTTCAGTTGCCAAAGCCGTTCCTTGGTTTCTCCTTTCTGCTGTTCCAAAGCATGCTACACTTCACATCACTAATTAGGTAGAAAATCTTAGATCTGTAGTTCAATATATGTTTTATACCACTCCGGTCATTTATTTCTGTGATACACTCCATGCTCTTCCTCTTCTGCTAAACTTCGGAGTCGCCAGTTCATCAGGCATCTCTGAAAAATATGCAACACTCATCTGTCTCTCTCTCTCTCTCTCTTCAGTTGTGTAATAGAGAGAGATCGTTGAACCTTACTTGTGTTGTGCCTCGGAAGAAAGTAATATGAATCTGATTTGATTGGTCTATGCTCTTCGCCCTTCTCTAAGCTCAGACAGCTAGTACACTCTCCGAGTCAGCAGGGACTCTTGTTCGGGAGGGAACCGGATCTGCCAGTACTAATACTTATATTGAAATCTATACGCCTCAGCTATCTTTTTTCTATGTTTGTGCCATTTCCTAACCTCAGATCAATATCTTGAGATGTGGTGTTCACTTCAACATTTGGTCTAGGTGTCAGCAAATTTCTAGCACGCCAGGCTTAATTTCCCCCGAAGCTAGCTTTAATTTATTGTCAGATGCTGCGCGTGTGTCTGATGATTGTACCAGTCGGTGTTTGCAGATGTGGCATCATCAAGATTCACATGGACATGAGAGTTGTCTTAATTAGTGAGAATCTTGATGATGCTGCATCGGCAAATAGAGCGACTATATTATAGCGTCGCACTAATTTCCTCATTCACAATCGAGGTAAGTTCTCTAATGCACATATACTTCCTTCTTGTCTCTGATGCATCCTTATTTTAGTAGACATGACTGAAGAAAGAATCCTTTTCTTTGTTACTTGTGAAATTTGCAAAGCACAGAACATTTTACAAGTTCAATACGATGTTGATGAGAGGATAGTTTAGCTCTTTAATCTCTCTCGACATGCATTCCTGCATCATTTACTTTCATGAAAAGCTCATGTATTTTAAAAGATTTTTTATTGCCTTTTTGTTCTTTAGATTCCTTCTTTCAGCAACATATATAGGATTACTATTTACATGCAGTAGAGAGAAGGATATTAAGAATTAATACATACATAAACAGATGTGTAGAACATCTATCCATAAGGTACCTGCTTTTAGTACTAGTACTAGTTTTTTATTTCTTACTATTCACAAAATGTGTCCTATATTTCCTTAAAAAACCAAAATAAAATGTTTTTTTTTCATAAGAATACATCAATGATACTGTACCTTGAGCTGATTCAGTGAAAGAAAATTGTATATTTAAAGCGTGCATTGTACCATTAAAAGTATTTTAGTAATAGTAGTATCTCTAAAAATCAATCTGAAGAAAATGAAAGACATACAATAATTATTTCTTAAAATCACAATATTAATACGAAGAGGAAATTTTGTATCTCTAAAACAAACTACATGTAAAACTCCCTAAATATTTGACCTATTTGTTATTTATGGCCTTAAAATATAAGTTTGTCGCTGTGTTTAGAATTGCGTTCATTCTCTTGAATGAATTATCAGGGACTTTTCCTCTTCTCTCTAGTATCAACATCGTTAATGTCTAAGTTTTTATTAACTTCTAGTAATGTTGTTATTCATTTGTTTTTAATCTCCTTAAGTTGTAGAAGAAATAAATGAAACCCAACAAGCCATGGCATTTTGAGCTGAAAAATAATACAAGTTCGTAGCTCGGGAAACTTAAGAAACTACAAGTAATATTGTTTGATATGATTAATTGTTTGGTGTAGTTAACTTAGTTGAAAACTTCTGTGTTCTTCCAATCCATCAAAATGCAAGAAACACTGGAAACAATAAGTTGTGAAAATGATAGTACAGGCTAAATGTTCGCAAGGTGATTCAAGATTCCACTCAACTTTCTTTACATGTCCTCTATTTGGTTAGATACTTTTCCACATATCGTTAGTTAGTGTTTCAGTGGAATGTAGAATAATTTTTTTTACTTAATAACTTTTCTTTGCAATTAATTTCTTTAATTATTACTAATGACACACATGATAATTAAACACCCTATATGAGAGGTCGCAGCCATTTTATTTTTCAGATTTTGTTTTCAATTCAAGTGGCTGTTCTTGTATCCCAAATCAAAGGGCAAAGACAAAACTCTTTCAGTTCTACAGGATTATTTGGCAGTGAACTAAAGTCTGTCCTCTGATTCTTTACAGTGTCTATTGGTGGGTTGTCAGCTGACCTTTTCTTTTGGAATTCTTCAGTGCTCTTCTTTTTTTTTCCCCAGAAAACTGATACACCAAATGCTTTGAAACTTATAAGGGGAAGGTATACCAAGTTGTTGATTAGTTAGATTTAGTAATTTCTTTAAATAGCTGGGCAAAGTCAAAAGAGTAAAATGATTATAGCATTTTGGTTGATCTTCATTTGCTTATGATCTGGGTGAAGGTAGGGCATGTCAGTTGAATATATCGCCTGACTCTCGGACCATCAGACCAAAGTTTTGGTTATGAACTGTTAGACAAATGCAGTAGAGGGTAAGTTAAAGAATTGTCCGCTCATTTAGCAAACTTCTAACAGTTATAGATAACACCTTAATAAAATAAATTGGAAATGTTTTATTATATAATTTAATATTTTTCAAATAACAATTAAAGTTACCTTAATAAAAAAAATTGAGACATCTAAAAATACCCTTATGATAATAGTAATGATATTGCATATTTAGATAATTTATAATTTTCATCCTACCAATACTTTATTGAAATACTTCACACATCTATTAAAATATATTCATATCTCTATCCAATTTATAATTCATCTTATCAAGATTTAATATCAACCCATCTGATCATATAGAAAATACAAATTGTTTTATACGTATATGAGATCCATAATACAATTAGAAAAGTGTCTTCTTAAACAAGTGGAGAGCTTCATGTCTACTCAATCTCGACTCCTGATCAAAACACAGTTACATTCAAAGATAAAAAAAGAAATAGAAAATACAAAATTTACAAGAATAAAAAATATAAAATTTTAATTGCATCTATGTTATGTTATCTATGCTTTCTTTAGTATATATTTTATCAAATAATATGGAAATTAAGCATTAATTCATAACTTTGGTTTGAACAACTCATTTTTAACTAAAAAGTATAAAGTAAATAATTTACGTGTAGTTAATTGAAGTAAAATGTTATATTTCCACAAATAAGTTTGAGAATATCTATTTTAAATTCTTCATAATATATATATATATATAACTGAAGTCTTATATGAAGAATTTAATGAATATACAAAAGAAATAGATAAAATAATTGTAAGCAAATAGACTTAGAAGTTCTTCAAAGAAAAGTCCTCCACTTAGAAACAATCATAAATTCTAAGTACCTTATAAAGTACTCTCGTTTTATATCTCAATTATCGACTAAAAGTATGAGGTTAATTAGTATATTTCGAGCATGTAAACAATTATTAGATACCATTTTATAAAAAGACAATAATTAATCATTGAATTAGGATTATATTCTTGCTTTCATATTATCAGGTGGAGACTGCTAAAGCAAAAGTACTTGTTACTTATGCCACAAAGTGAGCCAATCTCCAAGGACATAGCCTCACAGAAGAATCTCAACTATGCATTCTGACCTTTAATTCTCTCACACATATTCTTTATGTAATTAATACCTATGAGGTATGTAATTCGTTCATCAGTTTACACGACAACCCTCTCCCTCAATTATCACGCACCCAAGGTTCTGAGTGCTCATCTAGTTACCTTTCTCTTAAATTCAGTAGAGTTAAAATGCACTGAAAAACTGGCTATATTGTGAATCATTATTCTTTTAGTGTAGTCTGAATCTATCGACTACTGATGTGACTTTTGTGGTTCTAATGGTCTGCAGCATTTAACAAGCTTGACCAATGAAAGAGACACAGGCGTGAAGGGTAACTGTGAGGGGCTATGCTAAAGCGTCCTTTTAGAGCAGGCACACTGATTTAAAATCTGCACCTCGCTAGGAGAGTTTGCAGGAGCAGCAGCTTGTGTTTTCCTTTTTGTACTACGAATTTAAACTATACCAACTTCTCACATCAATGATCCTTCGATGGTGCAAGTTTTAGGAGTCTTCTCCTTTACTTGTGTTTACAGTTTTAAATGCCGACTGTGAAAAAGATGATGGTTCAGTTGAGAATGATTATAGCTGTGGTTAAATCTCAAAGTAGAGTAATAGAGTACTGGTTAAATTAAATTCATCAAGAAGAAGAAGAAGAAGAATGTCTGTTTGAAACATGTCTTGTTGATTCATACAATTTAATTTCTTCTTTGCTTTTATGAAGATAAGTCTTCTTTTTTTTTATTTAGTATTTTAATACCATGGAATTTAACAACTCGATGCTTTTTTTAGGTGTTTGAGAGAGCCTTCAGTGTTATGTCTTTGATTTTGGAATGGCTTGGTTTTTTTTCATGTTTGGATAATTTGGTGCCCTTGAACTTGAACAACTTGATGGTTATTTATTGTGACTCAAGATTTTATACTAAGAATGTGGTTGAGTGCCTTAAACTCGTTGTTTAATAGTTGTTTCACCTCAAGATTTTATACTAAGAATGTTATCCTTTTTATTGTGACTCAAGCATAGTTAGAAAAACTAGACATTATTTTTAAATTTGTTGCTACTAAGCTGCACATAATTAGCTAAAAGATACTCTTTTTTATTTATTGTAATGCAAGATTCTCATAGAGGATGGCAATTATAATTTGTGAGTCAAAGTTTTGTGTAGAGGATATAGATATAGTTTTTGAATTTGTTATACATAATAATTTAATTTTAAAATATTATTATCAATAATCACGATCTTTATCAAATGAACTAACTAGAAGTCACATTCATTAACCCTTTCGAATTACATTACTTAAAGAAAAACCATTCTCATCATCAAAAGTTCAAAACTAACAAAAAAAAAAAAAGAAAAGGAGCTCAAGTGGTGACGATAGATTGCATGCATGACGCAAGTTTGAATTGCAGCTGCAAGAGGCAGAGTTCATCTTATCCATCTGGCGTCATGATTGGTTCAAATAGTAGGACCAGACGCAACCAAATTGCGTGTAGGGTAGAATTCACGTGGGGAAGTCCTTTTACCCGCGTTGACCATAATTGCTACGGGTCAGGTCAACATTTGGAGATCATGATGCTGACGATAGATGCCTCATCTCATCCATCACGTCCAGACCACCATTGGTTGCCACAGCCGTTACGCCACTGTCAATCTGGAGCCCTCCATTTATGATCATACGGTCCATATCTTCGTATAAGCACGGCAGGCAATTCGATCGCTTCGAGCAGCCGTTTTATCTCTCCTCTGATCCGCCCCCTTCCACAATCTTGACACCGATCGTGTTGGCGCTCCATTGAAACCCTAGATTCTCCCCCCTCTCTTTCTCCCCTCTCTCCTTAGTTGCGGCGATCCGAAACTGACAATGATCTAATGGTTGTCCTAATCCGACAGCTACTCGGATCGAGAAAAAAGTTCCATCTTTGGTTGGAACGGGGTGATGCAGGAGCTGCGGGAGTGGATTGGATGGAACAGCTGTTATAAAGGCTAGAGCTTTCACCTGTCTAGTTTGTTTGAGATTTTTTTTATTGTTGTTTTTCTTTTCTTTGGAGCGAGACGATAACGGTTGCTAAACGCAGAGCTCCATGAAAATGGCGCTAGAAAATCCAATGGGTGGGAACTTTGATGGTGAATTCGAGAGGGATATTGATGCTCTTGTCCGGGAACAGAATCAGAACAGAGGTGCCTTTGATCTGGACTGGAATGAGCTTGACATTCTCCGGAGTGGCAGTGCGCCGCCCACTGTCGAAGGGTCAAGAACAACCTCTGCAAGCTTGTTTGGGCACGGCGACTTCTCTGAGGTCAATTGCCGCCTATCTGGTCAGGATTCTGGCGGGGTTCTGTCCGAGGAGGATTTGAGGTCGCATCCAGCCTATTTATCCTACTATTACTCCAATGAGAATCACAACCCGAGGATGCCTCCGCCAGCGATATCGAAAGAGGACTGGCGGGTTCAACAGAGGTTTCATCCCAGGGGGTCTTCATTTGGAGGGATAGGTGATAGGCGACAGAGGAAGGAATCCGCGGAGAGCGATGGGCAAATCAGTTCCCTTTTCTTTCTCCAATCCGGAAAGGACATGGTGGAGCAGAGTAGAGGTATGCTAGCGCAGAATTGCCAAGAGCAGTCAGAGGAGTGGCTTGAATGTCGCAGTGATGGTCTTATGGGGCTGCATGATGTTGTTGGTCTTGGCATGAGGAGGAAGAGTTTTGCTGATGTGCTTCAGGTATATTTGTTTTTATTAATCTTTTTTTGTGGTAATTTGCAAATTTACACAGGTGCTTTTATTTTTTTTCAGTAGTTGAATCTGCGTGGGAGGCTACTATTTTTACAATAAGCTACATACGCTTGCCAACTTTGTATAATTTGTCCTATACCATTGTAGATTCTCATAAGTTGAACATATTTTTAATTTATGTTAATGAATTACTTCAAAATTAAATGATCAGGATTAGCAAAACTACAATATTGTGAGGAGATAATAGTGATAGCCTTTCATTTTTTTGCCTTTTGAACATGCTTAGATGATTAATAGAACATCAAATTTTATAAAACAACGAATACATGCACTTTTATCCGTTGGATTCTTGTTCAAATCATATTGGATTTGGTTTTTCTTATTGCTGATGGTGTGTAATGAAATTTCCTTGTATTCCTCAAATATCAAAGCTCAAAAAAGTCCTAATCTTGGAGAATTGTGGGGACACATTTTAATCTTATTTTGAGGCATAAAACTGCAGAAGATGTTTGGGAACAAAAGGAGTATGTGTTTTGATGCTATTCAATTTTTTGCTTTCATTTCTCAATTAGTCGCAGAGATGATTTTCAGCATGCTGTTTTTAGTTGCCGGCTCTGATAAAATAAAATTTGGTCCTGATTAATCCTTTTTGTTTACTTTCCAGTTTCTTTAGCTTAATGCAAGGTCCTAGATGATTAGACGTTGGATATGGTGATACAATCATAGTTTTGATCTTGCACGCTTAGAAGTAATATGTTTAACTTATATTCGTTTAGTTATCTATATGTTAAGCATCTAGTTGTGCATGTGCTAAAGAAAACAAATATCTACTTGGACATATTTTGAAACAGAATTCTGCTGATTAGATGTCAGTCAATCACCTATCTTTTTTTCTCGTATGCTGCTGTTTTACTCCTAAGAACACTGATTCCTTTTCAATTGAATGCCTGCTGTACGTTCACTTTCTTGTAACAACATTTTGCTTCTATTCATGCTCGTAAGGCATTCAAAGTTTTTTCTATTATGATTAGATACTTGGCAATTTTTGTTTATCAGGTTTAAAAGGATATCTTTAACTTTTACTTCCTTTATTTTATTGATTATGCATTTAAACGTAAAACTCTATAGCACCTTTAAATGATTCTGTAGTGGATTTGGCATATCAAGAAAGTAAGCATGAATAACTTGAGTAGTAGATTGGCTGTTGTGGATACATGAACTCCTATGTTTTCTTTGGAGTCAAAGACACTATTATCAAATAAAAGCTTTGGAACTAGAAGGACCAAATATGTTATCATGTTCACTTTGGTTTTTTCCCTAATCTTTTAGTGATTCTGTTTTGGATATAAATATGTATCTAATAACTGTCCGTCTCTATCTGAATTCCATCTTCCTGATTAGTTTTTAAAGTTTGAGTTTCCTACTAAATTAAGCATCATCAGTTCCACACAATCTAGTTTCCTAGCAAAGAAGCTTTTGCAAAAGAAGTATGCATATGTTATGCATAAAACATTTTTTTGGTCTCTGGTAAAAATTTAAAATTACATATACTCATTAAAAATTTCTTTAAATAGTTGTTGTGAACTAATAATCTTTGCCAAAAAAAAAATTTTCATGTCTTTCACAAAATATATAACAAAACGTAAACTAATTTCCTAGTCTAGAATTATTAATGAGCAAAAACATATTATGCACATATTATTTCAAAACTTGTGTGTGCATAACTTAGAGAAACATGATGGAATGAATTAGCTAATTAACTTGATGTTGATTGATTGAAGAAGCCAAATTAGATGAAATTAATCTGTATATTCAGACCTCATGTATAGCATGCAGTTGATACTTAATGTGGTAGGTTTTTGTGTACATATGTGGCCAAATGTACTTTAGAAACCTGATTCTTATCTAATACTTAGATTGTTAGAGTGTTAAGTCTACACACTCTATTCCTAGTTGAGCAAAGAAAAACGTCAGTTATGCTTTCTATGTGGGACCACATTTCATATCTTCAAGCAATCTCACAGCCTGTAGAAGTCATCTGCAGACATTTTTAACTTTTTCACTTGTCCTGTTACTCTTGTTATTTTTCTTTATGGGTATCATGGAGGAATTGATCATGCTACTGGATGATGTTCTACTTTTGATAATGTATCTAAAGTATTTCTATCTACAGTTAGTGTAGTAAGTGATTAGTTTTGTGTTCCTTATTCCACAAATGTTTCAGTTAAAAGCATATTTGCTTCTGGCGATTTAGTCTTTCAGATTCTTTGATTTTTATTCATGGCTTCTTATCTATCTTATACTGATGTCAAACATGTTTGCAATTATACGTATGTATTTGTAAGTTTCTGAAACTTATCAAGAGTATAATTAACTTGCAGGAAGAAATTGGTCATCCATCTACTGTCACTGGGCAACTTTCTCGCCCAGTCAGTCATAATGCCTATGGAAATATTGATCCTCTAAGAGCCTCTGGACATATATCTCGCCCAGCTAGTCGTAATGCATATGAAAACCTTGACTCGATAAGGGATTCAGATTTATCAATAATGCAGCTTCAGAATGGCTTAGGTTTAGGTGGAATGCAATCTGGAACAACTTCTTCTGGTCTTACTCATGGCCAAAGCATTGGGTCCTCGATATCTCATTCCTATGCATCTGCACTGGGTTCTATTTCAAGAAGTACAACCCCTGATCCTTCATTAATTCAGAGGTCGTCAAGCCCGTGCCTTCCTCCTGTGGGAGTGAAAATTGGTGACAGCAACAGACCAAAAGGTTTTACTGGTACTGATGACCTGGGAGATATTGCAGCTTCTCTCTCTGACCTGAGCTTGTCTAGTAAGACAGAAAAAGATGGAGAGAACCATGCGACAAGCCTACTGAACGAGGAGTTCTCTAACCAATGTGAATTGCATTATGTTGTCCATGGCGACAAGAGACAATTTCTGCAGCAAAAAATTATTGAAAAGTCTCAGGCAGCACTAAAGAATCTCCCCATTGATAGTGGGTATAGTGATTCCTCTAAGAAAACTGGAAATTTAACAGACATTGACTTAGTTAAATTAACTATGAATGGACCAAAAAACATGACAAAGCAAACATCAAACAGCAATATTTATAAGAATGTTCTACCTGATTTCAGTAGGTCAAACTCAAAAGTTTACAATGGCACCCGTGGTGTGCAAGTGATGTTCAACAATCAGTTCGATAAAGGTAGTCTTTTATTTTCATCTTCGTTTTTTTCTTCTTTATTAGTTTTTTTCATATTTGTTGTTGTATTCTGGCATGTTTATATCGAATGTACCATGTTCATGCATATGCATATGAATACATCATGTGAAGTACTCTATCTGTTTTCTGCATCTAATCATTTACAACAATTGATTGGTGGTGCAGAGGAGCAATATGTGAATTCCACTGGAAACCAAGTTGGCACTGGTTTACATGGTCCATCTATGGGATCCCTTTACACACAATATTTACACGGTGCTTCTGATTCTCTAGTACATGCCACCGGAAGGCTGGATCCTTATCTGGATAGAAGTTACATTGGTGCTTCACAGATGGATTTACCGGAATGTCAAAAAGCATATCTGGAAACATTATTTGCACAACAGAAATTACAATATGACACGCATCTCAAATATGGTGGTTTGAACCATGGCTTTTATGGTAATCATGCTTTTGGTATTGGAATACCATTCCTAGGAAATCCATTATCTAGTAGCAATCATTCTTCTTTGGGTTTTGGGAGCCCTATGAGACAAAATGAACGGTCGTCTCATATCACTTCAACAACAAGAAGTTTTCATGGGGATTCTATAGGACCATGGAGCATGGAAAATGGTGCTACGAGAGAAGGTTTTATGTCATCTTTGTTGGAAGAATTTAAGAACAATAGGACACAATCTTTTGAGCTGTCAGATATTGTAGGTTATGTTGTTGAGTTCAGGTATTCTTGCTGAATCCTGCTCTCCAGAATTTAATTGATAACATAGTAACACTATGTCACCTTTCTTTTTCTAGTGCGGATCAATATGGCAGTCGTTTTATACAACAAAAACTTGAGAGTGCTTCAGTTGGGGAGAAGCGTAAAATTTTTCCAGAGATACTTCCCAGAGCCCATTCTTTAATGAGTGATGTGTTTGGCAACTATGTCATCCAGAAAGTATGCTTTCGGTAACAAATTAACACTTAACTAACGATCCTATAAATTTCCTAATATTTATCGTCTCTGGGGCTGCAGTTCTTCGAGTATGGTACGGAGGATCAAAAAAAGCAACTTGCTAGTCGTCTTAAGGGTCATGTGTTGCCTCTCAGCCTTCAAATGTATGGTTGTAGAGTAATCCAGAAGGTTTGTAGAGAAAATTAATATTATATTTGATTCTGTACCTCGATCTTTTGCAAGAACATACTATTTCTATTTGATATTACTATTCTGCATAGATCTGAAATATTTCATCCTTGATAATGTTTTGTAATTTGTAATTAATATCTGAAATCTGGTGCACTCAGAAAATTTTGAGAGACTTTAACCCTTGACTAGGATGTGTTATTAGATTTGTAGAATATTAACATAGTATGTGGGAATGAATAGGGGTGTTGGGTTTGAATTCCTTTGAGGAACAATGAAGATTCTTGGATTATAGGAATGAAGTGCAAGCTTAATATATCCTACCAAATAAGTATACTATTCATAATATATAAAATTCTTCCTATACTAGGGTAAATTGAGCATAAATACAATAATATTAGAAAACATAATATAAATTGAATTGCACAAAACCTATTGACGAATGCCTACTATTTAGTTTTCACTATGGTCTAAATAGTAAAGGTAAACTAAATACTCATGCTTGAAGGAAGAATGAAGTAAAAGCATAATTGTTGCATATGTAAGAAACAGATTTATTGTGGTATCTAACAACAATGAAGTTGACAATAGCTAGCCCAAGTAGTAAAAAGGCAGACAAAATGGCTTGCAACATAGTGAGTATGATGATGAGGTTAGAAGATGGACCTTTAAAGCTGGCAAAAGGGGCATTAGGATAGTCAAAGTAAGAATTTTAGTAATGATAAAATACTGTTAGTTGGAGGCCACATGAACAACTTGAACGGGGGAGAGGAAAATCTTAGTTTGTCATAATTATTTAAACAACTCAAGAAGCACATTTAGGCTTAGTAGTTTAGAAGTTAGTATGTTGAAGGTAAATGTGTTTGGCCATAGTTGCTTAAATTGGAATGGATTGTCAGTTTGTATACAGTGATACAAAAACCAGTCTGGTACCGACCGGTTTGTACCGGTCCGGTGAGAAGGCGGTCGCGGATCAAGCCTAAACCGACCGTAAGTTAGGGAAAATAATATTTTATTGCGGTACCGGTATGTATCGACCGGTTTTTATGAAAATTGGTCGGTTTATAATATTTGATTAAAAAAATTAATTTTAAAATTTATAAACTCAGTTTGTACCAAGTTGAACCGAGCGGTTTTGATATTTTGATGAAAATCGGTCGGTTTGGCCGGTTTCAAAAAAAATATTTAAAAAATAATTTTTTTTATCACCGACATCACTGTTCCCACGTGTTTGTGAACAGTGATGAACAGAGCTGCACAGTGATGTCGGTGGAATTTTTTATTGGGATATAATATTTTATATTATAGTTTATATTATAATATAAATTTTGGTGTTTGCTGACACCTAAATTATGCCACCGATAGTGGTGGCTTCATTAAAAATTAAATATTAATAATAAGTATAAATTATAATTAATTAATAATTAATTTATTATATTTAATGTGCTAATTAAGGTTTAATGATATAAATTGAAAGAATCAGCCATCGACGTGCTGCCAGTGGCTTGATTTCTTCAATAGTAATTTTTATATTATATTAATTTTTTATATTTTTATATTTTAATTTTTTTTAAAAATAATATTAAAAAATTCTAAAAAAATCTTTTAAATAGGTCTCTTGAAACTCTTTCTTCTCACAACTTTCGAATCTCAATCTTTGAAACTCTTTGAGAGATTTTCTAGCATGAGTCATCTTTTTCTCTTTCCTTCTCATTTTTTCTTCTAATGGCAATAAAGAGAGATACTGACCTTGCGTGGCTCTATGCTCGTAAGATGTCGGATAACCGGCACCATTGGCAGTATATTCATTATCTAAAAGTTTTCAAGGGCGGAGGGGCTACTCGTGTGAAGTATTATCTTGCTTGGGGATTTTCTGATGTTGCAAATTGTACCAAAGTACCTAAGAGATACGCAGAGCTGTCCGGGCGAATTTAGATTCGTTCAAAATAACCAAGCAACGTAGGATAGATGATCGAGCGGAATTCGACCGTCGGGCCACAGAGTCCGCTGGGTATGATCTTTACCAAGGGAGCTATGATGATATCGTTGACGATATTCAGATGGAGGCAACTATGCGTGCGTCCAGGGCACAATTTGCTCACGAAGAAGATGTGTGGTTTGCTTCCATGCGGTTCATAGAGCAACCATTCTACGAGGGTGGATCTGGGAGTGGGAGCGATATGGAAGGAGACCCTCAATTGGGCCGTACCAGTAGCATGCGAGGACGGGCTGAAAGTCATACAGCATCACAATCAGGTAGAAGAGATATCTCTTCTCTTTTTGGCTTTCGCCGGCATACTAGGGTCCCGATTCTGCCCCCATTGATATTGATCCTAGGGTATTTCCCTCCCAAGCAAGTAAGCATATGCATATAGACGACATCTACACTATGTCCAAAAAGGATATCAGCAGAGCCATTGCAAAATGGTTTCACTTCAATAGAATTCCACCACATGCAGCAAGTGACCCATATTATCGCTCAATGGTGGCAAAAATCCAAGATTGTGGGTCAGGAATTCAGCCTCCAAATCTTTACGAGATTGTTGGACGGTATCTTGACGATGAGGTTAAGGAGTGCAAAACTTGGATCAAAGGTATGCAACCTCAATAGGAGACCTTAGGAAGCACATTAATGTGCGACGCTTGGACAGAACCAACAAAGATGACTATTATTAATTTTCTTATTTAATATAATAGAAAAATTATTTTTCATAAGTCTGTGGATGCGTCCTCTGAATTTCAAAATACGGCTTATATTTGTAGCATTATGCGGAGGGTGATAGAAGAAATCGGTCCGCAATATATCGTGCAGCTAATTACTAATAATGACAGTAATTTTAAAAAAGCTGCCCAGATAATCACCCTAGATTTTGTGCATATTATTTGATCACCATGCGCCACACATTGCATTAATTTGATGATGAAGGATATTGGGGAATTAGATAAAGTGAAGAATGCTATAAAGGGTGCCCAGACGGTGAACCAATTTATTTACAACTATCATTGTGTTCATGCACAAATGAAAAATTTTATATGAGAGATACTACGTCCCACGGTAACGAGATTTACAACTCATTTTTTACTTTTGAAATTATTACCGTCTAAAAACTAGGTTTAAAAGCAATGTTCACCTCCCAAGAATGGGGTAGTTTTAATTTTTCATCCTCAAGGGATGGAAAAATAGTTGAGAATGTAGTTCTCAATGGACGTTTCTGGGATAGTGTGGCTGATATTTGCACGGTGGTCAAATCCCTTTACGTGGTCTTACGTAAAGTAGACATGGACAAAAAAGCAATGACGGGCAACTTATATCACATGACTTCGGTCAAAATTTGATTTTTGGAGCATTGACCAGAGGGTTGACGAGAGGTATTTCTAATTTAGGGTTCCGATTCTTTTGGTTTCTCTGAATTAGGGTTAGGGTTTCTTCCGTGAGACTTGTAATTTGGGGATTAAAATTGTTCGGGGAATTAGGGTTTCTTGTTTGGGGAGAAATTTTGTCCGGAAACCCTAGGGGGTTCACGCTCTGGTGTTCCGCCGGACAACCCTAAGGCAATGGATGAGCACCAGTTTAGGGCTGATCCGACCGGGAGGTGACAATTGGTATCAGAGCCCAAAGATTCAGCCATGATGGTGAATCAAGGAGATCGCATAGCACGAATCGAGCAGGTGCTTGGTTTGACAGGGAACAGTAAAGACGCGGTGGTTCCTTAGGTGGAGGATCTCCATCGCACGATAGAGGAACAGAGGTTGTAAATCCTTGCCCTTCAGCAAACTTTGGCTGCAGTAGTTGAGGCACAGCAGAACGTTGAAGGGACGACAGCGCTACAGGAGCAGGTAGCTGCCTTGCAGGGACAAGTAGCAACCTTGACGGCACAAGTAACCAACACCACGGCAACCCAGTAGCAGATATTGGCAGACCTTGCGGTGATGCACATGACATTAACATAAGCACAAGGCGGTGCCCCTACAGCAACCATGGTGGAGTACGGAGCTCCTAGAGGGAAGGTTCGCACCCAAGAACCTGCAATGTTCTAGGCGGCCAGATCAGCCAAAGTGTTGGGTAACTTCTTTTGGGATATAGAACAATACTTTGATGCTAACCATGTTTTAGACCAGGAGAAGGTGAGGGTGTGCACCACATACCTCTCAGATGATGCAAAGCTTTGGTGGAGGACCAAAGTTGATTCAACATCAGAGGCAGCGGGTTGGACATAGGAGGTATTCCGAGAGGAACTGCGCCCCGAAAACTCAGTGGATCAGACACGAAAGGCGGTGGATCAGCTAAAGCACACAGGGACGATCCAGGAGTATGTCAGGGCTTTCTCCGCACTGATGTTGGAGCTACCTGAGATGGCGGAAGGAGACAGGAGGTACTTCTTCCTCCAGAATCTCCAACCATGGGCGGCGGCTGAGGTCCGACGACATACGCCGCAAGACTGGAGGACGGCCGCAGCTATAGCCGAGTCTCTCATGGACCAGAGAACTTCAGGAACGACCTTTCAGAGAGCACCGAGGTCGCCCCCGAAGCGGCCATCTCCACCCAGAGCAAGAGCGCCAGAGAGAGAGGCTCTCTCCCCGGCGGAACAGAGGTCAGCCGACACGGCAGGAGCAGACTCGACCTGCAGAGAGAGGGCATGATCGACCAAGACTGATTGTGTGCTTTTTATGCAAAGGACCACACCGGATACGCGATTGTCCGGACCGACAGCGGGTGAACGCAATTGCAACGATCGTGCATCGGGAACTAGCTGAGAAACCGGCGGTTGACGACGAACCAGTAGAGGCCCGCATAGGAGGTATGCGCATTGCCTCAATGGTCGCTGGCAGAACTTCTCTGACCCCCTCAGATGCAGGGCCGAAAGACACGATCGGCCAGAGCAACATCGAACAGAAGACGAGTTCCGGAGATGCGCAACCTCCGCAGGAGATTCAGTCATGAGCGCAGATAGCATCCTCGACGGAGCGGATCGCAAGGGAGACACTGGCTTCTTCTAGCAAAGATCGCGGAGCAAAGGAAGCGGCGACAACAAGCAAGACCCTTCCCTACAAATCCTATTGGCCTGAGCGCCCATAACGGACATCAAGGACGATGTCCAAATCGGGTGGGGGAGAATTGTTCGGCCCTGAATTCTCCAGTTCGGCCCAGAGAGGGGTGGGCCGAACCCAAGCCAAGCCCACATCGCAACCCAGCTCGAAAGCAGCACAAAGACGGGTCAACAAGAGCTATTGACCAGGAGCGAGCCGCATAGATGAAGGATTTCAACCGCAAGGATCAGACGCGACTGCGTCTTCTTCGCCACGCCGCTCGGATGCAGAGTTGGCGACGCAAGCTTGCCGGAAGAAGCGGGCTCGGGCGAAGAAAGGAAAGCGCAGGGCAGTTTGCAGACGAGGCGGACGCATTAGGGCAGCAGGAGGCGGCGGCTATTTTCCCTATAAAACCGACAGACGAGCAAGGGATCGGGACCTTATCAGCCACAAGCGTGCGAGCTTCTTCTCCATCAGAGGTTCAAGAGAGGAGATTGAGAGAGCTCAGAGAGAGATCCGGCGAGCGGATCTGGTGAGCTGAGGGACCTTTGTAAGCGGCGGTGGGAGAGGGTGAGGTTAGGGGTTTTGTAACTTTTAGAGGTGAATAAAAGTGAAGTTTTCCCCTAATCTTCTGTTCCTTTGGCGAGCTTCCCCTGCTTCCGATCTTTGCCAACGTGATCGGAGAAGACGACCGAGGTGTCGTCCCCGGCGACAACAACTCCCGCGGCTGCCGACGACTCGAAGCTAAGGGGAGGCAGGCAGCCTTCCCCTGCTGACCTCCACCTCCGGCGACGGGCGGCGTTCGAGCGGACGAAGACGACGAACGCAAATCGCGTTCGTTCAAGGGCAACACTGTTTCGATTTTGACCGGAAGAGTGAAAACACAGCGCGAGATCGAAGCGAGGCGGCTGACATCGGGCCCGACGTCAGTAAACCAGAAATTCGGAGCGCTGCGGGGAGATTTTGACTTCAGTCAAATTTTGATTTTTGGAGCATTGACCAGAGGGTTGACGAGAGGTATTTCTAATTTAGGGTTCCAATTCTTTTGGTTTCTCTGAATTAGGGTTAAAGATTCTTCCGTGAGATTTGTAATTTGGGAATTAAAATTGTTCGGGGAATTAGGGTTTCTTGTTTGGGGAGAAATTTTATCCGGAAACCCTAGGGGGTTCACGCTCTGGTGTTCCGCCGGACAACCCTAAGGCAACGGATAAGCACCGGTTTAGGGCTGATCCGATCGGGGCGTGACACTAGGCACTACCTCGGAGTGATTTCCGTTTTTGCACCTCAAGGATAAAGCTAAATGACTAGCATTTAGTCAGACACATTAATAAAGCTCACCGTCGCTTATTGCAACAGATAACAACCAATGGTAAGGTGAATCGGTGAGCAATCAAGAACCAAAAATGGTATTTACATATTATAAGCAGTTTACGACATCAAAGGATTAGCCAAATATCAATAACATTTTTAGAACCTTGAAACATCTTGGAACTAATCCTTCTTGGTTGTACTCAACGAGATAGAATGCTCTTTACTACTCAAATATATCCATCTCATGATGAGTCATGTGCAAATTTGCTGGACCCTCTGTTTTTTTAGTCATTTACATGGCCTGTTGAAGCCTCATGAAACAGTTTGGCTGCTTTTTTTGAATCATAATATTGGCTCAAACCATAATTTTAAATTTTGTTTTGTACTGGTCTATTGTTGGATTAGTATGGATTAGTATATACTAACATAAGTATAGTATGAATATAATGTATGTATACACATGGTATTGGTTGGTACCAACCCTGTATTGTATACAAGTTCAAACTGATATGTACCAGATCAGTTTTTAAAATATTGCCTCAACCCACTCATTACTTGGTTCTCTAGATTTCACAAGTTTTATATCTTTTTCAAGGTAATGATTTAGACTTGCTGTATTTTTGTTTATTTTGTTCAATTGATACAAGCATTGCGCATGGGACTTTCTATTAGACAGTTTGATGTGGTTTTGGGAAGTTTGACTTGTTACTTTTGCAGGCTTTGGAAGTAGTTGATGTTGATCAGCAGACTGAGATGGTATTAGAGCTTGATGGGCACATAATGAAATGTGTGCGTGATCAGAATGGCAACCATGTAATCCAGAAATGTATTGAACGTGTCCCTCAGGGAAAAATACAATTCATTATTGAATCCTTCTACGGGCATGTTGTGGCACTATCCACCCATCCATATGGTTGTCGGGTCATTCAGGTGGCACATCGTTTGTTGTTCGATTAGAACAATTATTGTACTATATTGCCTAGTAAATCTCTCTTAAGTTGTTTGTCGATTCCACCTCTTATATACCTCATCTTAATTACGGCAGAGAGTGTTGGAGCACTGTGATGATCCAAAAACTCAAAGCATTATGATGGATGAGATAATGCGGTCGGTTTGTACGTTGGCACAAGACCAGTACGGGAATTATGTTATTCAGGTTGGCAATCTGATCAGTCATATCTGTTAGCTTACCTTTGTTTTTTTCGTGTTATGGTGATACAGCAGTACAGATTCTCTGTAGCTGTGATGCTAGTAAATTGCATACTTTGCTAAGACTACTTGAATTTAGATTCTTAGCTGATAGCCTGATACTCTTTTTTTTTTTCTGAAAATGTTTACTTTGATATAAACAAATATATATTTAATTCTTTTGACCTTTTTCTTCAACTAGTCCTAGGGCATATCTCAATTATTTTCTTCACGTGCATATTTTTTCAACTACCTTTAGGGCATTAAGATTCCATTAAAATGATAACATAGGCAGAGAGGCATGTTGCTACTTGCTACAATGCCTTTAAAGACGCCCAAATCAGATATTATTGGTTACGACATTAGGTTGCACACAAATCAGCTACATATACCCTAGTGAGGCTGATTTCACAAATTGGTATGTAGCAAACTCAAGTGAGAGTGATCTCACAAATTGAACATTTTAATTTATTGTATCAAGTATCAACTTCCAGTAGCTAGGGTTAAAATCGTAGTTTGTGATATCCTCCGTGCTTTTACTTTCTTTAGAGCTGTTTAAGCTTGATTGCTTAATCATGAAGACTTAAATGTCACATGATACTAAAAGGGTTTACGAAAAGAAAGTTGGGTCAAAATAACATTCTGCGCTCCATTGACAAAACAGGAACGTAACTGCGCGTCTGCGCCTTACAAATAGTGCATGGCTAAGTTTTCTGCTATGTTCAACGGCCTAGTACATATTATCGTCAGTCCTTCAAATGGACTTAATTAACAGAGACATTTCTTTCCTCTTCTTATCTATTAGTTAATGTGCAAGTTGTGAGGAGAAAATCTGTAAAATATTTTAACTGACTGTATCACATAATGATACTTTACACTGCTGACTTATGCCCTAAGGTTGAATGATTTCCAAAAATTGGCTTTGACCAAAGAGGATTTTTTGAAAAAATATTATACCTCATTTGGTGACTGTCCCTGTTGTTGTCTATTGTTTATTATTTTGATTTGCTAGCATTCTGCATTTGCCAGTTTAATGTGATGCAAGTGTTTTTCTCTAAACGGATTTGAGCATGTCTATATTACTAGGCATGACTTATATTTCTGAATACTCAGGAATTGCTGCATCTCTGACATGGTTACCTTAGTACATTTCATGTATACGCTTGTATTTTTTTGTATCAGATGCTGTCTGCTGCCAGTAATGCTCATAGTACCTTTTGTGTTCTGTTATTTCTTTCTTTTTTCAGATATTTAGACAGTCGCATATCTTTATGAACTAAATTAGTTGTCCTCCATGTTCTACTAGCATGTTCTGCAGCGTGGAAAACCTGAAGAGCGGACTGCTATCATTAGCAACCTTGCTGGACAGATAGTAAAAATGAGCCAGCAGAAATATGCTTCAAATGTTATTGAAAAATGCTTGACTTATGGCTCCATGGAGGAACGCCAACTTTTGATTAATGAGATGCTTGGTTCAACAGATGAAAATGAACCTTTACAGGTAGTTTATATGTATTTTACTTTCTATATGGTCTATTTGATTATACTTCACTTCAAATTGGGAACTTGGGCAAATTCGCATGGTTCATTCTTGAATTTAAGAAATGTTAGTTTATTCATTTGGGTTTCCAGTAGACCTCGTTTTTTTCAACAACGCTTCGACTTTTCCTTGCCAGCACTGTAATTTTCTAAATTTCTATGCATTCTTCACTAGTTTTCAAGGCAAACATAGAATGTGTCATGACTGAACATGGATGCATTTGTTTTGGTTCCATACTTCCATCGACTGGCTTCATTTTGTGGTTCAACTACTATATATTATTTCATTCTCAATATGATTTTGAATATTGCAGACGTTTTTGGTGTTTATTAATTGATTTGAAACTTTGATTGATTTTGAAGGCAATGATGAAGGACCAGTTTGCTAATTATGTTGTACAAAAGGTTATCGAGACATCCGATGATCGTAACCGTGAACTGATACTTTCACGCATCAAGGTTCACTTGAATGCCTTGAAGCGGTACACCTATGGAAAACATATAGTTTCACGTGTTGAGAAGCTCGTTGCAGCAGGAGGTAAGAACTTGTACCTAGCTGTCATCTGCAATATGTACTACGAGAGTTTGAACTTAAAAGCCATTTATCTGTCTTGCAGAAAAGCGCATTGGAGTGCCATCAAACTCATCGTGAGCACTGAAGTCCAACTTTTGTTGTATGTACAGATAATGAGGCTAGTGTTACCAACTAGGCTTAATTTTCATCATAAATGGCGAGTTTGAGCTTGAGTTGCCTTTGATGTAAATAAAAGGTAGGCACGCTAAAATATGAGTTTTCCCTGATCTCGTGTATATCTGAACTTGTATTATCCAACCAACGGATATAGTCAAAGCAGTGACATGAAGAACGATGTTTAGATTAGCAAAACGGGAGCAGAGGCAGTGTAAATGTCTGGCCTTTAAATTGTATAGCACTATATAGCTCCTGAAAATTTTACATTGTAATGTTCATTGGAAGAGTTCAGGATACTTGAAAGTTTGTTGTTAAGGTGTCTGCATTCTATCAAAGTTTACTCCTATCTGTCGACAGGCATGCTTTCTACTCATCTTAACATGTTTAGAGAAAACAAAAATTTCTCAGTAACCACTGAGCCCCCAGTTTAAGTGTTCAGCATAGCAAACCATTTCTCATGCCCCTTCTCTAAGCCATTTTATGTGATTCTTTTCCTGCTGGCGATGTTCTCTCATCGCTCAACCTCGCAGCGCACCAAGTCTACTTTATATGCCTGGTAATCTTGTTTTCTCGTTTCACCTCCACCGTTACATACTAAGGAGATTTTAAATTTGAGTCATCGGTTGAGGTTTCATGGCGATTTAGTAATCAAATTATTTGTTACTATGATCTAATTTATTAAAATAATTGATTATTTATTATGTTTTGATCTAATTTATAAAAATATTTAAGTCCAAGATAATAATAGTAAGTTCATTATATTTTATATATAATATATTTTTTTATTACTTTTAATATAAAACTAATCTGGAGTATCAAAGATTGGCTATAGATCAAGTCAAATATTCTTAATTTTTATTCCTTTTAAGTCAATAATATTTTTTGTGTAGATTTTTGTTTGTCAATATTACCATTTTATAATATTTAACTCCATACATTATAAGGTCATACATTCAATGATTGTCATAAAATATATTTAACTATATAAGAATTAAACTTTTAGAGGGTAATGTGATATATAATGATACAGCTAAGGCTAATTTCATTAAAAAATAATAAAAAAAAAATTAGGGTGCCAAATAGTATAAGTATATTTTTATGGCCCAACCTGCAATTTTTCTCCTAATTATGAAAGTGCGTGATAATAAATATGAAAAAAAATTCCTAAAATACGCGACAATTTATAACCGACGTCGTCCGACGGCGACCTCCCGAACTTCAAACGTCCGTAATGCGCCCTCCTGCCTTACATCCTCTCAATTCTTAGCAAATTGGCGCGCTCCCCAATCCTCCGTTCCCGCCTCCCCTCTTTCTACACCACTCCATTCTTTCCCCCTCCTCCGCACCTCATCCACTCCACCGCAACCTCCTAATCGCCGCTCCGATTGCCCAATTCACCCAATACAATCTCCTCAAAATCACCTGCGGCACTTTCTCGCCTCTTAAGATCAGAAATGCCAGCCGAACGGCCCCGCCGCTATCTGTTGATCGCCATCCTCCCGGCGGTCGCTCTCCTCCTCGGCCACCTGCCCCTCGGGCGTTGCCAGGATTATGAGTCTGACGACGGTAGCCAGGGCGCGTCACCGCTGTTCGCAGGCGTCATATACGACCGGCTTATGAACCTCACCGGCATCTTTGCCCCGGAGATCCGCAAGCATTTGGACTTCTGCATCAAGGATGCGTATGTTTGTTGATGCTTCTGGTTACTTCGCTCTTTAGGGTGCAGGGGATTGACTCATGAGATGATGGTGCTTTTTCTAGGGAGGCGGAATGGAATGAGGCCTTTAACTTCTCGTCGGACTTGACCTTTTTGTCAAATTGCGCCAAACAAACTAAAGGCATGAGCTTTTTGGTTTCTTTTACCTCCATATCACACACTGTTGGTTTACCATGCAACACATGTTTGAGAAAAAGAATTCCTGTTTTCTATCACAATAATCCAGCACTTAGTTGTTCTGCATTTGCATAACGTGTACTGTTTAAGCAATAGCATCTCACGCCATTCGTTTTATGTAACCTGGTCCATGATTGCTGGTTTCTGCTACTGATTGCTTTAATTAGATTCTTCAACATGCTAATAGAATATAAGCTGCAATCACATTTCACTTTGCTTTGTGTTGACTAATTAGACTACAAATGATTATCCACAGGTAAAATTCTTACTTTCCTTCATTCACTATGACAGGAGATATTAGTCGACGTTTATGCACGGTTGCAGACATTAAGTTCTACTTCAGCAGCTTCTATGACGACAGTGGAGAACAAAATTATCTTAGACCAAACAAGAACTGCAATTTAACTTCATGGTTACCTGGGTGTGAACCAGGATGGTCTTGTAGTGTTGATGAAAACGACAAAGTTAGCCTTAAGGATTCTAAAGATATTCCTACTAGAAATGTCAACTGCGGCCCTTGCTGTGAGGGATTCTTCTGCCCTCGTGGTATCACTTGCATGATGCGTGAGTATCTTGAGTTTCTTTTTCTATGTAGATATATGTTTTCTTGAAGAACTTTCTGAAGTTTGAGCAGTAATTCCGCTACTACAGATACATACTTTGTAACATGGCTAATAAGTAGTGGCACATGCTTAAGTTACAACGGTATTTAGTGTGTTCTTCTCAATGTTTAAGAAACCAATTCATACCACCCGAACTCATCTAACCTTGTACGAGTATAAAGTAGATACCATATATATTATTATACTAGCTAGTACAATCGATACTCTATTGTTATGGACTGGCACTATGTTGTTACGGACCTATACTGCTGATATGTACCAATTTGATTGTGAACCGATAATGGACAGATATCTTAAGATAGGGTTCTTCTAGTCTTATATTTTCCTCATTGGCAAGGCTCCAACTGTAGGCTTCTCTCGCTCCTTCACACCACCCTTTTTCTGTGACAAAAAAGCATGGGGAATTCATGGCTTTGTAGATAGTACATACTACCCACTAACTCGATCCATTTTTTAAACCTAAATATCTCTCAAGCTGATCCATATGAAATCAAACAAACCGACCTTGTTCCACTAAATTTTTTTTATATAGTTACTATATTGACAGATTTTCACATTACTGTGAAATTTTTTATGCTTACAGCGAAGTCCCTGTATTTGACAATTAGGTCTGCTACACCAATTAAATGCTTGAGAACATTTTCCTGCCATAGTAAAAATAAAATCATAAAACACATATAAATATTACACACATACATATGTTTGCATTGTGTACACATAAATGTGTTTGTATATGTACGTATGTACATAAATATATATTTATGTGCACTTATATGTGTTTGTGCGTGCGAGTATATATATATATATATATATAAATTCATATATACATGTACATGTGTTGAGTACTAATTTTTTTTTTTTAATGATCTGAAGCATGCCCATTAGGTGCATACTGCCCGCTTGCAAAATTGAACGAAACTAGTGGTATCTGTGATCCGTAAGTTGTTAATTGTCTCTAAGATCCATCTGCATTCATAATGATTCATTCTCTTAAGCAAAAGTTTGATATTTATTCAGATACACTTACCAGCTGCCACCCGGACAGCCTAATCATACCTGCGGTAGTGCTGATATGTGGGCAGACGTTTCTTCTAGTGGTGAAATGTTTTGCCCTCCAGGATACTACTGTCCAAGCACTATAGAGAAAATTTCTTGTAGCAGTGGGTATTGTTTCTGATCTTAATCTGTATATTCCACAATGTTCTATTTGTGCTGCTACTAATATCCATATCATTACATTTCCAGACATTATTGCCGGAAGGGGTCTACTTCTCCAACAAGTAATTTGTTTCTTCCAATGTTAATGCATTCCAGTTAAAGAAATAGATTGTTTTCTTGTTTAAGACAGTTCGTTTTTTCTCTTATCTGGTTACATCAGAATATTTGTTCTATGGTTTATTAGGCCAGACCTGAATGCTTTATTTTTCTGATACTGTGCACTTTACTGTATAGTTTATCAGAGAATCTCTATGTTAAACGAGTTCTATGATTTTTACAACATACAAGTCATACCAAGTTTTATCTATTTCAGTAACGAAGGTTTATTCATCTTTCTAGTGAATTATTATTTTAGCTATTTAGTGGAACATAATTAATAATTCATATTATCAATATGGAGATCTTATATAGACCATCACATTGATTTATTGAAAACACAACCTCGTGGGACTAAATGCATTGATCCCAACACTCCCATGGAGATGGATCTCCTATCTTTAATATAAAGGACTCTCTTTATATGTCAATTTCTTTTGCATAAGACAACTTTCCCAGGTGACTCTTGTAGGTATTAAAGAATTTTAACTATTTCCAATAACATTGTTTGAGATTATGCATAAATTGACTTATAACTACAACTATATAAAAAAAAAAACTCTAGCACAGTAAGGTTTCTCACTGAGTCTTTGGTACCGTGTTGGTACTATATTTTCATATTCATCAATGTTGTAAAATGTTGTAAAATTTTTAACTAGTTGGGATAGGGAACTCAGCTAGTTTGCATTCTAATACCCTAGTTTTTCATAGAAGATCAATTCATACTTTTCTTTGAGAGAGAAATATCCAATCAATCTTGTAAGCAAACACCATTCCCAAGAAGTATCATGGTTTTCCAAGATGCTTTAGAATAAAATTTTCTTCCAAGAACAAGATGCTTTATAATAAAATTTTCTTCCAAGAACAATATGCTTTATAATAAAATTTTCTTCCAATTCTTTCTTGGTATAAAGAATACCCTATTAATCTTCTAGTCAAAAGATAACATCAACGTAAACTATAAATATGACAATGCTAGAAGATAGTCTTTTGTATCAAGGTTTAAAATACCAGTTCGTATAGAATGGTGCCGACTAGTTTTAATTACATACATAACTAATATAAACCAAATGTACCATTTAGTAAGGACTAGTTTCTGATATCATATTCTATATAAATATTTAATAGTCTATCTTACAACATTGCATAGTAGTATCTTAAGCCATTTAAGAAAACTTGTCAAACTAAATTTTTGGCTTTTGTTTCAATTCATATATGGCTTTATTTACTTTGCATATTGTTTCTATCTCTTAGCAATGAACCACCCAGATAAATATCCTGAGTGAGATCCTTAATAAATAAGCATTCTTCATGTCCATATGAAACATTTGCTAATATTGATTAATTGTGAGGGATAGTAATATGCAAATCAAGTTCCATCTTGGTGACATTAAAAAAAGGTTAAAATGGTCTATTTGATATGCTTGAGTGAATCTTTTTGTAACAAAATAAGTCTTATATCGTTCTATAATATTATTTAGGTTCTATTTTACAATTAATCTCATTTGTAGGCAATAGCTTTAACATCTTTTAGAAGAGATATGAGTTCCCATGTTCCTTAGTTATAAGAGTCTCTATTTGCACAATCATAACTTTCTTCCATTGATAACTACACATAGCTTCTTATGCACTCTTAGTAATATAAAGAACAGAAATAGATAATGACATGCAATGAATTTTGAGAGATAAATAGTCATATGATAGATAACTAGGGATGATAAGTGGTAGACTATTTACCTTACCAAAGTGCCATGGATAGATCATAGTCATGAACTAATGTTTATTGAAGATCTACATTATAAATCAATGTTGGTGGTGTATGAGATAATTTGTAGCATGGTCATCTACTATATACCTAAAGAATAGGTAATATAGGAAAAAAGAGATGCTTCAAGTTCCGGAAGCTCTTGATTTCTTATAATGAAACACTGGGGTAATAGAAAATATTTTCTAAGAAGTAAAATTAGCTAAAACTATAGTTTTAAATTTCGGTACTATCATACCGATCCATTGGAATCAACATGTACTAACATACGATATTGCTTGGTACTAATCTAAATATTAGAGTTTATATTCTCTAACAACTTTTTTTTCACTATTGAGAACTTATGTACAAGTTATTTATTTTATTTGATTCTAGCTGGCATTGTTGTGACTAAAGATTTATTTTAACTACAGGGTGCTATAAGAAAGGCTCGTGTCCACCAAATTCTTCTAATCAAGACATTACTATATTTGGTGCATTGTTGATGGTGAGCTTTACTTGTTTTGTTTTGCATGATATACATGGGACTGAACTCTTTTACTGATATAATCAACTAAGATTCTCGCTGTATGTGAGAATATAATCTCCATATGAGCCAAGGATTGAAATATTGGTTCAAACCGGCCATTATTTTCGGTTTGTCCAACCTGAGCTTGATCGATACATAGAATAAGTCAGTTCGGGCCAATTATATATATATATATATATATATAACTGATTGTTATCCTAGATACTTGATATCAATATCAACCGCTATTGACTCATACACGGGTTAATCTTATAAACCTCATTTTGAGCATTAGATAAAGACAAATTATTGATAAAATTGATGATGCGCTTTTCGCGAAACCCTAGGAGGAACTTCATAGGCAATATTTTCGTTTTTTCTTGTGAATAAACGAAGAAAATTAACGCAGAGAACATAGAATCCATGTGAACACAAAGAAAAACATCATATAACACGGAAGTAGGAGCCTGTGCACAGTTTGCGCAAATGTAGGAGGCTGCTGTTTGAGGGACCAAACTGCCCCACTAGAGAAGAGGCAGATAAATTCTGAGCGGAGCGCTGAAGATGAGGGGAGAAATCGGCTGCTGCAGAAGACCGCTCCTTGTGAAGAAGAGGCTGAGAGACAACTGGAGCAGAGACTGATGGACTGGCGAGCTGCGAATAGTAGAAGCAATCGGTGCAGATATAGGATAAGTAGCAAACAGCAATCAGGCGCTTTTCGTGAGACGCAGGGCCTGAGGACGAGCGGCGGTGAAGAAGAATAATATGTTCTCACAGATGAGGACTCGCCGTAGAGAAAAACTTGCCGCCTCAAAGGGAACTCGCCGATCACAACCGAGATGGCATCAGGCGCACAGACGAGAACTCCAGTTGTCCCAGAGAGGAGGAAGATGATGATTTACATATTTGAGGTGGCTGCGGTGGTGAAGATGGCTGCGGTGTTGAGAAATGAGGAAGATGGCAACGGTGGTGAAGGTGGAAACAAACGAGCTGTGGCGGAAGAAGGATGGAGCGAGCGAGCGGTAGTGGTGGAGAGAAGGATCGTCGCTCTGATACCAAGTCAGAACGAGTAATCGATCGATTAAGAAGATTAGGTTTTCAGCAATAACAGTAACAACAAAAAACGAGTGATACGGGTACGCCACAAAGTACTAAGCTCCTTTTCAACTGAAAGGTGTAATCGGGTTTCTTCCTATTAAAATAGTACGAGTGAGAGCGAGAGTCAAATATAGTCTTGCAACTTTTGCAAGTTGACATCCGCCTTCTCACTTGTAAAAAAAAAAATTCCAAGTTTAAAATTGAAGATTCTCGATTCTCTATTCTCTATTTTTAGGGCCTGGTTAGTGTTCCATTATTGATTTTGTTGCCATCATTGATTTTGTATATTCTTGTAAAGTAAAACTCGATGTTCATCCTTGTTACATGATGTTGGTATAATACTTTATACAGTTCCAAGTATATTATTCATAATGTCAATATTTTGGCATTGCTTTTGACTCTGTGAAAGGAGCGGAGCAATATAGTCCATCGTATTATTCGGAGAAAAAGAAAAGACCATGACCAACTACAATGTATTGTGAACCAATAGTAATTTAACTTTTCCAAAAAAAAAACAAAACATATTAAAGTGGGTCTCCATTTTATTAGAGATTTTGTGATGATCAAGAAGATATATACTTCTCTCATAGTATCAAATAGTCAACTTGTAACTTCTTCACTAAAGCTCTTAATTCTCCACACATTGAAAATTTTTGTCGTGAGCTGACCATGATCGATTGTTCAACTTGAGAGTGATTGATAGTACTAGAATTGTTTCATTAGCAGTATTTTTGTTTCTCATTGTTTATTTCTTTTTATGCATATATAAGCGCGCTTATATATTTCTACCTATTCAACATATAGAAATTAATCTTTAATTGTCAATATGTTCCTGCAGATTGCATTAAGTCTACTGTTGTTAATTATATACAACTTTTCCGGCCAAATGCTCATCAGTCGCGAGCGGAAACAAGCAAAATCTAGAGAAGCTGCTGCCAGGCATGCTAGGGAAACAGTTCAAGCACGTGAAAGGTGGAAATCTGCAAAAGATGTAGCTAAGAAACATGCAGTTGGGTTACAGTCACAGCTATCTCGAACTTTCTCTCGTAATAAAGCTTCTGGGCAACCAGAACCTCCGAAATCTACGGGCCAAGATGCGCCACAGGTAAAAGAAGAGAGTAACCTTACTAAGATGATGCAATCACTTGAGGACAATCCTGATACTTATGAAGGCTTCAGTATGGAAATAGGAGATAAACACTTGAAGAAGAATGCGCCTAAAGCTAAACAAATGCATACCCGTAGCCAAATCTTTAAGTATGCATATGGTGAGATAGAGAAAGAAAAAGCTTTGGAACAGCAAAACAAAAACTTGACCTTCTCTGGAGTTATTTCCATGGCCACTAACATTGAGGCTAGAACTAGACCTCCAATTGAGGTAGCTTTCAAGGATCTTACCCTCACTCTAAAAGGAAGTAAAAAAAAACTTTTGAGGTCTGTAACAGGAAAAATTATGCCCGGTCGTGTGGCTGCAGTCATGGGCCCATCTGGAGCTGGGAAGACCACATTTCTGAATGCAGTGTCTGGGAAGGCAACTGGATGTTCCATGACGGGTCATGTACTAATAAATGGAAAAGTAGAGCACTTGCGCTCATATAGAAAGATCATTGGTTTTGTACCGCAGGATGATATTGTCCATGGAAATTTAACTGTTGAGGAGAATCTTAGGTTCAGCGCTAGGTGCAGGTACAAGAAATTTGTCTTACTTCTTATTAGCCTACATTAAGTTTCGTGCTCATGAAAAGATTCAGTAATAGTATATAACGTGACATTTTACAATTGATCTTAGGCCTGTCAATTAATGCAAGACATCTAATTGGCCAAACAGGTCCTTATATTGTTAAAATACATATGTTTAACTCTTACAGTCCTTATCTTTTTCTCACAAAATGTGAACATTTTCTTCTACTTTCTGATGATATTAATGTAACAATTTTGCGTTCTGCCACAGACTCTCAGCAGATATATCAAAAGCTGACAAGGTTCTAGTTGTCGAAAGAGTAATTGAATCTTTAGGCCTACAAGCAGTAAGAGACTCACTGGTTGGCACTGTAGAGAAACGTGGCATCTCTGGTGGACAGAGAAAAAGAGTGAACGTTGGTCTGGAGATGGTAATGGAACCCTCTCTTTTGATTCTAGATGAACCAACGTCTGGTTTGGATAGTTCTTCTTCTATGTTGTTGCTCAGAGCTCTTCGCCGAGAGGCTCTTGAAGGGGTAAACATCTGCACGGTTCTTCACCAACCCAGGTTGTTTAGCTTTCTTGATAATTTGATCTTATAACTTTTGGCAGTAAATTAGATACATTTCGATACAAGGAAAACTGTTGCAATAGTTATATAATCATGAAGGATTAAATAATTTTTGGGGTAAACATATTTAGGTTGATGGTTAGCTTTTTTCATGCTACACTGCCATATATGACTAACTCGAATTATGTTGATGTGAATTTTTCTCTCATAATCTGCTAAATATGCATTACCTCCACCTTCTTTAAGCTATAGATGAAAAGGAACCTGACTAGAATACTTCATTGGTTGGAACAGAATATTAAAGGCCTCATTTTATTAAATTTAAATAATCTGAATTAATAGAGAAAATGTCCAACCATATTTTAATGGATTTGTATATGGTCAAACTGTGATGAATCAGGTACTCGAAATCTTTTTTCCTTATTTATTACATATTCCAAATTTTAAAATTCTTAAAATAAAAAAATATTTTGGTTCAGGGTGACCATGCATGTTTTTCAATCTCATACCCGAAAATAAGCCTCGTATATAGTATTGATGTATATATATATATATACACACACTAGTACACAATCAAATTAGTATATACCGCCCATATGAGCAATATAGATTATTTTTAACTAATACACAAACAACTTTTGTTGGAATATCTCATGGTATCATGTTTCGAGTCAATTATTTGCTACCACCTACTTTCCACATTCTTTATTAGCATAAGTGTACAATTGCTTCATTATCAATTAGCAAATTATGAATGCCAATATAATCAGCAAACAACCCATTATTATTTTTTGGAAAGAAAAATCCACTGGCATTAAGTCGAAATATTTGCAATTTAACTTCATTAGTCAGAAGCTACTGCACATGTGCTATTGTCTTACGTGAGCATGAAAATTTTCATTCATTTATTCTGCTTTTCTGCATATTGGTTAATATCAGGTATAAAATATTAAGAGATTATTCTGGATCTGATTTTTTATATGACTAAATCTAGCTATATCGTCAAAAAAATTCTGAAATAACTTCCTTTAAATGCAGCTATACATTATTCAGGATGTTCGATGATTTAATACTTCTAGCAAAAGGAGGTATGATTGTATATCAAGGATCAGTGAAAAAAGTTGAGGAATACTTTTCAGGCCTTGGGATCGATGTGCCTGAGCGTATGAATCCTCCTGATTACTTTATTGATATTTTAGAGGGTATAGTAAAGCCAAGTACAAGTGCAAATGTAACTATTAAAGAGTTACCAATGCGGTGGATGCTGCATAACGGTTATGATGTTCCCCGAGATATGCTGCAAGAAGCCGGTGATGTTGATTCATCAGCAAGGGGAACTGGAGCAAGTACCGGCTCTGGTGATGAGCCGCGTCAATCTATTGCTGGAGAAGCATGGGATAATGTCAAGGATATTTTTGGGCAAAAGCAAGATGAGTACGAGTACCACTTCTCTAAATCCAAAGATTTGTCTAATCGCCGGACTCCTGGAGTACTAAAGCAATATAGGTACTTCTTGGGAAGGTAATTTTTCGTCTTTACTCCAAAGTAGTTTTGGTGTTCACGTTTATCAAAGTCATATTAGCAACTTACTATTTTAAAGTATTACGAGATTTTCCTCAAATTTTGAATAAGTTATTGAACTTTTCCAGTTGATGTTTGTCTCTTCATGTTCAGGGTTGGTAAGCAACGTCTTCGGGAAGCTAGAATACAAGGAGTTGATTTTCTTATTTTATGTCTTGCTGGCGTGTGCTTGGGAACGCTTGCTAAAATGAGTGATGAATCATTTGGTACACTGGGTTACACTTACACCATTATTGCTGTTTGTAAGTTGGAGGAATCTTACAATTTTTTTCCATATCTTACATCTATGCTACTAGTTACTAGAACTCATATTTTCTATCATTTTAATATTATCAATAATGAATATTCACAGCATAATGTGCTGCAAAAGAACTAAAACCATTCTGCTACAATAATCATTCTGATAGTGCCACTACCATGAATCATCATCATTTTCATATTTTCTCTATTGCTTGACTAATTGCTTGTGTTTGATATGCATTTTACTTGGTCAACGTTAACCATGTCCAAAATCTCCAACTGCTCGTTCTGGCAGAATACCAAGCAGTAACACCTGATCATGCAGATTCCATAAGTGATCTATGTGTTCAATATATCAATTATCAGCCAATTCTAATAATAATTTAAGTTGTACATACATAGATACATATATAGTCTTTTCCATAAGTGCAATCACGACCTAGATTATCATAAATTCATAATGGTTATTAAAGGACCCATGTGCACTATAAATACAAATTTTCTCTAGGAATATGAGAATCAAATGGGAACAATAATGATAGGACAAAAGTAAAAAATAATAATAAACTGATACTAAGTTTTGAATTTATCAATCAAACGATACCTAGATCATGACTGATTTGATGCAAAATGAAACAACTGTTAAGAGTAAAATTACATTTCCTTACTTCAAATATGGTTTTTAATCTTGATCCATACTGAGTAGTACATGCCAATTTGAGCTAACATGGACCTTCTACATTGTTACACATAATACACTAGGTACTATGTAATGGTATGCCTAATGTGTCCGTGTCAAAGTTTTTATGCTTCTCAGTTGCTTATTGATTTGATATGAGATTAGTTATTGGTTGATCAGAGATTATCTCTGAATAAAAATTACAACATTTTATCACAATAGAGTACTGCCCTCAAGGTGTTTGAATGATGTCTCATCCTTGAAAACAAATATTACAGACTTATAGCTACGCCGCACATGATGGTAATTGTTCAGCATTTTCTAGGCATATTGTCATGTGGAAATTGGGATCAACATATGGAGATATAGAATGATAATGAGAGCATAGTTGTTAAGATTTCGTTCTGATTCACCTACGGTCCAGATAGAGGGATGCACAAATAGAGGGAAGGAGGGATGCAGGATTGGTTTCTAATGGGAATGGGTAGAATCGCTAGTCCGGTCATTGGATTGATGGGATTGACCGATTCAATCCATCCCAGCAGAAATAATTTAACAGGTAAAAGCCCATTTGAAAACTCAAACTCTGGTATGAAAACCCAAAACCGGACAAAAATCAAGCAAAAATCTTGAATTGCTCAGCAACCTTTCTGTTCAGCGTCTTTGTGACCTCGGCAACTTTGACAATCCTCTTCACTAACTCCTGCAGCTCCTCTTCGGCATCATCTCCAATAGTATCAAGCCAACGACAATCCTCTTCCGCACAGCAAACCTTGGGCGTTTGTGAATTTAAATTAACATTTTTACGTTTTCATTCTATGAAAATTCTTCAACTTCATGTCATGCACTATGCAGGTGACGCTGTGGAGGCATGCACCATGCTAGTGTGCATTGTGTACTTGTGTGTGACGAAGTGTTACACACTTAATATTTAACAATGTTAAATCCTTAATATTCTATAACAAGGTTTAAAATTTTGATTAAAATTTTTGGTTTGTAACAGTCTCAAATGAGTCCAGTTTTATATGTCGGTATATTCAGTTTCACCCTAGAACAATGTCGATTTCACTGCATCATATTGATCCAAGATGAGACTGATACTGAACAGATGAGACTGATACTGGTTCAAGTGATTTTTCAGACCTTGTTATATAATGTTGTACATGTGTATATTATATAGTATATAGTGTGTATAAAAGTTGGAATTTACAACATATATTATTTAGTTTTGTTATAATATTCATATTACTCTTTAATATGTTATATAGTAATATTCATATTACTATATATATATATATATATATATATATATATATATATATATATATATATATATATATATATATAGATAGATAGATAGATAGATAGATAGATAGATATAGTCTTTTAAAGGATTTTATGATCAAAAGACTTGACAACCTGTCTGGGGTGTGGGCATATGTCCTCCATCCATGCTCAAGTCAATAGCCACTCAAATAGATCATTTAGAGAGTAATTTAGTGGGTTTAGGGTTGTGTAGATTTCATTGTGTCTCTCCACAAGAGTTTTTAGCTGTTGCAGAGCCATCTAGGCAGTTACTTGCTCGGGGCATCATGATTTATGTGGATGGGGATTGTGTTCTTCATAGGAAGTTTTGCTTCTCACGTGGGAATGTTTTGGCTTCAGCCTTCATGGCCGCTGCATTAGACAAGGTTGTGGTAGATGTGTTTGCCTATTTAATCAAAGCTGTGGTAAGCCTTAATGATTAACGTTATGAGGCTAGAATGTGAGGTCACCTGATGTTTCCTAAGTGTTGTATCTCTTGATTGTTCTAGCCCCAAGCCTCTCCCGTGTGCTCTAGTTCTAATCACTTACCAGAGTGCAGAGACTCTCAGCACTTCTTGAGTGCTTGGGTTTTTAATGCTTCCTAAGTGCCTAGTCCTCCGGCACCTCCCAAGTGTTTGAGCCCCTTAGTCTGATTGTTTTTGGATTTGAATGCGTTGCATTTTTTCCCAATGGGCTAAAACTCATGTAGAGGCCAACTTAAAGTGAATATGTAGTGATCCCTTTGCCTGATATTATAGTGATATTGCCATACAGGAGTCTTCCATGTTTGCATCTTTCATATCTTACGGACAGTAAAGATAGATGGTGCTCCAGTTTTTTCCCAATGGGCTAAAACTCATGTAGAGGCCAACTTAAAGTGAATATGTAGTGATCCCTTTGCCTGATATTATAGTGATATTGCCATACAGGAGTCTTCCATGTTTGCATCTTTCATATCTTACGGACAGTAAAGATAGATGGTGCTCCAGTTACATTCTTGCAAATGAATTCCCGGACCTATACTCAACCTACTGCCACCTAAATGTCACCTTGATGGACTCTCCTACCTATGACCAACCCTAGCTATTTGTGGTTCATCACCGTGAGATCGCCTATCATTGTGAAGCGTATATCATTCTTGCATAGCCTAATTTCTGTCCATATGCAAACTGTCATGGAATCAAATGGACCTATTTGGAATTTGGCATCAAATCTAGATTTCATGGTTACTACTTACTACTTGTTACATGATTTTCTCCTTCGTACTCAAGATTTTCTTCACAAATTTGAGTTGTCAACTCGAATGCACACCCCATCTGCGGCATTCCTCACACACTAAAATTGCCAACTCAAATACACACCCCATATACAATAATGTGACTGAAACGACCTCCCACTTGCCTTTTTTATGCAACTTTGTGCAAGGTTGACCTTACCAACTTTGAGGCCCTTCACTAACGTTGGAATCTCTTGAAGAAATTATCATCGTCTGATAAATGGAATTCATTCTTTACATGGTTGGGCATGTATGTCATCGTCTGGTCCTTGGATGGTACTGGTGTTTCTAGAATGAGCAAAACAACCCTACATCAGGGGGAAAAAGTGATCAGCATCAAATCCACCTTCATCATCAACAACAGTTTCTTATCTGCTTCTTTTTATCTTATCCCGCTCCCCTTACCACATCTGTGTATTTTTATTCTCTTGCCCTGATCGGCATATAAACTTTGTTTATACGCTCTTTTTTTATATCAATAAAAATGGCTGACATTTGGGCCTCACTTTCAATAATAAAATAGTGCACATTTTTTGGTCTTCTCAATTCTGTTTATACTTGTGCTTTAATATCAAGCATTTTAAAACAAATTGGAAATACATTAATCTCATAAAATGCCATATTTCCTCGTGACAAAGTCAAAGAATAGATTATGGTTTAGCTTTTTATGTTGTATGTTTCTTGTTGGTTCTGATTGATATCGGACATATGGATAAAAATTGTTAATATTGTTCTAATGAGTATTTTAAAATTGCAGCTCTTTTGTGCCAGATTGGAGCACTAAGATCATTTTCACTTGAAAAGTTGCAATATTGGAGAGAGAGAGCATCTGGGATGAGTTCACTGGCTTATTTTCTGGCAAGAGATACAATTGATCATTTCAATACAATAATTAAGCCAATAGTTTATCTTTCTATGTTCTATTTCTTCAACAATCCCAGGTCATCGATTTTAGACAACTATGTAATTTTGGTCTCACTTGTTTATTGTGTAACTGGAGTAGGATATGCTTTTGCAATCTTCTTCCAGCCAGGTTCTGCTCAGTTGGTATGCCCCATTTGAAAATTTGTCAGCGTTTATATCATAAATAACTGACTTGCCACTCTTGCTCTAGCTAATTTTCCTAATATTTTGTCTAAATGGAATGTTATTCCATTATGCAGTGGTCTGCGCTACTACCTGTTATTTTAACACTCGTAGCAACTCAGCAAAAAACTTCACAGTTCATTTCAAACTTGTGCTACACAAAGTGGGCCCTGGAAGCATGTTTAATTGCAAATGCTGAAAGGTATGATAGACAATCCTTTACTTACCACTTCACTGACAAGGTTATAAACATTATGAATTCTTCCAAGTAACTCGATATATTTGCCTTTGGCTCTATATCGTGTATTTCGCCATACATGCACACAACTATAAACACTAACAGTTGCAAACAGGGCATATAAAATAAGATTTTAAATGCATACTGTAGGAGAAATTGGGGAAGGTTTAAGTAATAATAATAATATTTCTTAGAGTTTAGTTGTTCCTTAAGACACATGGGATTAAATTATATTTAGTGATTCAGCTAGAGAAGGTGGCACTTGCTTTATCAGATTAGTCCGTAGATTTGTATATAATATCAAGTGATTCAAGATTATGTACTGCTCTAAATATCATACTATACCAGTTATGTAACAGATCATACCTCTTTTTATGACCATTTGTTGGGCATTTGTAGTTTGAAAGAGGTGGTTAAGTTGGTTTAATTTGGTCTGAGTACTAACGAACAAACGGTATCAGCTTTTGTTCATGATAATTTGGACTAAAATACTGTTCATAGTTTCGGAATTTCTTTGGAAATTAAGCAAAAAGAAAAGTTGTCAAGATATGATCATGTGTGTGCAACAATTTTCTTCAGATGTGCATCAGCAATTAGTGCAAATGGGCACATCCAGCACTTGAAGCGTGTTTGTTGTAGTGATGGTATTTGTATGCCCGGATACCACTATTCTCCCATTAACATGATTGCATTTTCCTGCAGAGTGGTAATGGATAGTTGCATATAAATACTTTGTATTTTCAGTAACAAATTTGTACTGGAATAATTATCTCATCACTTGTTGAGTTGTGAAAGATGAATCGCAACCCTGAAGATATATAATAATACGAGCTTAGCTTTCTTTGCAGGTATTCTGGAGTATGGCTGATAACACGCTGTGACTCACTTAGACAAAATGATTACAGGATTAGTGACTGGAATTTGTGTCTACTTATTCTCGTTCTCAATGGAATAGTTTTCCGCTGCATTGCCTTCTTTTGCATGGTGACTTTCCAAAACAACTGAGGCGTATTATGTTCATTGTTATTTCCAATATTTTGTCACGTCAACGTGCTCCTTCCAATTGGGAGCGTAAAGATGAACAGCAGTATCTCAATCAGAATGTATTTTACAACCTCGACAAGAAAATTTTGGTCAGTTGATGCACCTAGGATTTCTCAAGCATATCCTCATCACTAAACCCGAGCGGTGCTGAATTTCTATTTTATTGTTGTTCTAGGGTGTTAATGCAAAGATACTTTAGACTATCTCTTGTACAGTTGGAATATTGTATATATTCAAAGAAGTTCCATTTACTGAATTCTAACTGATTCAGTTTGAGTTTGCAACGTGCATGTTTAATTGTTAGAATGGACGGCTGGGAATCTTCCTATCAAAATTTAACGCAAGAAGTTTTCTCTGCTTATGTTTCTTCTGAATTGGAGGATTCGTGTCAGGTAGAATCCAACTTAGCGGCATTGCTGGAATTTGTTCTAGCGCGGCTTATCAACAGGCAAATTTGGCACTTTTGTAATGCAGAATTTGACTGCTGTAATGCAGAATCTTTGTAATCAGTACGACTGCATGTGACAAATGTGAAACCTTAGAAAAGTTCCTAGTTGCCCGGCCAATCAAATTGAATGCCAGGGAACTGGATGCTTCAGTTTCACTAATTTGGTTCGACTCCACGATGGAAATGTTTAGTCCAATTATGTGAACTTGAACGTTTGACATATTGAATTGATCAGCTAGTTATTTATATTATTTATATTGAAAATGTAATTTCTAAAATGTAATCTATTAGTTGAATCACCCGGTGACTAATTATCGATGGCCCGTTGAGTTCGTAAAATGTAATCAATTGCTAATTGATCAATAACCTCTCAAGTTTCTAAAAGAAAAAGTTGACATTGACAAACTCTAGTGAACCTATGAGAATGAAATTGAAACAATCAAGAACGAGCCCAAAATAATAGAAGATACGGCCACTACCATGCTTCACACATAGGCACTTGTTGGTAGCTACTTCTCACTTGTGTCAATGTTAGTTAGAGAAGAGCATCATGCCAATGCCAATAGCTTCATGTGCATTCAACATAGCACATTCAATCAACAAAATCCATGCCTTGAATATAAAATTTACACAAACATCATGAAAAGGTCAAAGAGCTCATATGGCATACCCAAGTGCCAAAATCAACCAAATTAATGGAGCTCTGAATGTAAAATTTATGTTCCTAGAAAGCTTGCAAAGGAATTACTAGACCAAACCAAGAGCTACTTAAATGATTGTAAAAGTTAGAAATGCCTTAAAAATTAAAATTCAGTGGATGTTGATGAGAAAAAAAAACCTTCTTTGTGATTTTGTGAACATGTTATATATGCAATATATAAATATGATTTCACTATATTGCAAATGATATATGGCATGAATTTCACTAGTGTTCGTTTCCTTGAAAGGAAAATTAGAAGGAAAGGAAAGAAAAATAAATTTTTCGTTATTTCCTTGGGCTGAAGAAAAAATTTGAGTGGAAAAGTGGATAGAAAATTTTGTAACTTTTCCTCCAAAACTTTTCTGCCCAAATCAGACAGAAAAATTAGAGAAAACACAATGCCACTTCGCCTAACCTTCAAAATTAATTTTTCTTCTTCTTTTTCTTCCTTCCAAAGAAACAGGATATGAATTTTTTTTTTTTCTCTAGAATTTTCTTTTTTTGCAATTTTTCATTCCTTATAATTTTTTTTCCTCCAAGGAAACAGAGGTTAGGTCTATATGGAGCACACACATGTAACTGTAGATTAAAAGACTTGATAATTATTGGCCAACAATGGTGCATGGAAAACAAAGTTTAGAAGGTCTCGCTTTCGCAAGTACATATCAATTTCATACACAAGATTCAACCCTTTTCTCCATCAACTTTAAGGCTGTATATTTATTGGAGGGGAAGAAAAATAGGGGGGAAAAAAATAGAAGGAATAAAAATAAGGGAGAAGAAATAAGTCACGTGATAATCACGTGGAGCAAAACTTGCTTTGGAGGAATCGGGAGGTGGCAGCGATGGGGTGGCGATGCGGCGGTGACGTCGAAGCTGCAGGTGGGGGCAGGGAAGTTGCAGGGGCAGCCAGCGGTAGTGGAGCAGGGGCGGCCGGTGGTAGCAGAGCAAGGGACGAGTGGTGGCGAGAGGCGAAGCTGTGAGAGGCAAGCGAGGTCGCAAGAGGCGAGGATGCGAGAGGCTAGGCGAGGTGGTGAGCAACGAGCGGCGAGATTGCTAGATGCGAGAGGCGGAGAGAGGCAAGGATGCGAGAGGTGAAGATGAGGTCGTGGGGTGGGCTCGCATTGCTGCGATAACAGCGGGGCGATCTCGTGGCCGGGTAGCGGCGAAGGGAGGGGAGGAGGCGGGGACGATGGGTAGGGAGGGGAGGAGGAGGCGGGGACATGGGGAAGGGGAGGAAGGGGGGAGGATGCGAGCTCGTGGTAGGGGAGGGAAGGGAGGTGGAGATGGGGATGAGGAGGCGGGGAGGAGGATGTCAGTCGCTTGGAGGGGAGGGAGGTGGGGAGGAGGAGGAGGGGTCGTCGGGAAGGGGAGGGAGGGGGAGGATGCGAGCTTGCAGTAGGGGAGGCAGAGACGGGGATGTTGGGAATGGGAGGGTGGCGGAGAGGAGGCGACGGAGATGTCGGGAAGAGACGTGTGAGACAGACTTGGCAAGCACTAACGAAGCAGCACACGAGAGATTTTTATTTTCTCTCCGATTTGAAAAAAACAAAAAAGAGAGAAAATTTCTTCCTTTTTCTTTTCCTCTCAATCATTTCTTCCATTTCTCTCCTTATTTCTCCCCAATAAAATAGACCCTCACTTGATCCTACTTTATTAGATGGGCATAGATTAATTGAAGTGGCAGTTAGTTCTCTATGGGTTCTAAACTTGATTAAAGAAGATCATACACTAATGGGTAAGTTATTGTGTTATGCTATTGTTGTATTATACTATCCAATCGGGGGAGTTAAATGAAAGGAGAGCTCATGCATGGGAATTGATGGGAAAGACGACTAGGGATGACAATTGCACCTCAATGTACTCAAGTACCTAATCTGAATTGACCCAATCTATTTATGATGGGTTTAATACCCGATTAGTTAAATGGGATGTATTCAAATTTGATAGGTTGAATTTTAATTAAGTTTGAGCACCAATACCCTATTTATACATAAATAAATAAAATTATATTTTTATTACTAAAAACAAACAATAAGATATTATTATATAAATATATTTATTATTATAATTTGTACATTCTTAAATAAAAAATAAAAAATTATGATTTAATATAATAGCTCCAGGACTTTGTAACAAATCATATGTGCAAATGTATTCTAAAACAACTTAAGCTTGGTAAGGGCTTTTCTAAAAGCAACTTAATTATATAAAACTGTAATATATTTTTTTTATCACAAGGCGTTTTAAAGTACCACACTAATATAGAAAATAATTTATCATTCACTATTGAGATATTCTTAATAGTGAAAAGTTGTTTTTAAAATTCCTTATCAATGCTAAAAATATAGCATATTAGTTGAAAACATCTACAGTGTTGAGTTTCCTTACAAAGTACTATTATGAGTCTTCTAAAGAAACATTAAACAAGCTAAAAACAAATACTAGAGTCATCTGAATTATAAAGCATTTTTTTGGAAAAAAAAAAGCTAAGTGTCAGTAAGATGTTTTTTTTTGAAAAAAGTTTTTTTTTTTCAAAACTTGTAAATTGTTCAAAAATACCTTACAATGCTAAAACATCTTACATTATAAGAGCTTTTAGCATTAGTCAGATGTTTTCAACATTGGTAAATTGTTTACAAAATATGTTGCTGATGTTAAAAGTAGCTTACACAAACTACTTATAGTGCAACAAAAATGCTTTGCAGTGTTGAAAATACTTTATACATCAACAACACAATGTATTTAAACTTGTGGTAAGCTATTCCAGAAACACCATGTTAATTGTCAAAACAACTTACAATATTTTGGAAAGGAGTTTTTACCCATGGTAATACATTTTTAGCATACATGTAAGTTGTTTCAATATTGAAAATACCTTAAGATACTAAAAAAATTCTTACACGTTAAGATTACTAAATTGAAGAGTTGATGAATGGGTGTGGCTCCTAGGCTTGCCATTTAAAAATATATATAGTAAATTCATTTACTTATATAAATATGTTATTATTGATTAAAGAAATTAAATGTATAGTTATAATAGCATTAATTGGGATGTCTATTGATACTATTGCATAACCTAACAATTCCATTTATAAAAATGATATTATCATCTTTTATAAAGACACATGAACTATATGTACATTAGCACCAACTAGACCATGGATTTTATATGACAGCATGGGGCCATATTAACATCTTCTTTTATACTAGCACTATCTACACTTAAATTCATTGGGTATGTCAATACTCCTTGAGCACTAGTACTAATACCTACTACTACTACACCACTCCTCAACTATACCTATTCCAAATGCCCCCTTACTATTAATATTATATTAATTGTAACTAATCTACTTGGAGTGTAAACTCATAAAAAGAGTGAAGATTTCCCTTGGTGATAATCAATGAGGTAGAATAAGAGGCCATTTTATTCACTATATAATATAGTAATTATGCCACAGAAATAAATCGGTGTATGGAAATAGAAGTTGACAATCCTAACCAAGATGTGTGAATAATAACTAAACCAAATTCAGCAATAGATGTTCTGATCCAACATAAGTCAAAAGAACCCTACCGTAGAACTTTGTTCTGACTGTATGGTTCAGAGGTTGCACATAGCCATTAACTATCTTATATATATATATCATTTGCAACGTCCCAAAATAGTAATATATTTCAAATTAAAGAGCATCAAAGTTATTAAATAATTAATTAATTAGCTCCTCATCATCCTCTGAGCCATGGCTTGGAGCTCACCAAAATCATGCTGAGGTGCTGCTCTCTTCTTGAACAACTCTTGGGTGGATGCTAATTCCTCCCTATAACAACCCATCTGCTGAAAAAGCAATCCTCCTCCATTCTGACAATACTCCACTCGGTCAGCCGATGATCTCTTCGGATTGCACATCTGCTGCATGTCTAAATTATATGATTGAAGAAGAGCTGAGCTGCCTTGAGTTTGATCCTGATCCAGAACCAATGACAGTGCCGCCTGGTAGGCCAGTTGAGCCTTCACTTGCATCAGCTGTGCTTGCAAAATCGCCACCTATATATACAGTCCACATATATCCGTGTTTTCGTCAGTAACCTAATTATGCAAGTCAACTTAGTCGTCAGCATGCACATGAACGTATCTGATCCTCTTCCAGAATCAATTTAAGAAAGAGAGGGAGAGAGAGAGAGAGTTTTCCTTACAAAGTTTGGTTTTTTTTTTTTTTCCTAACATACAAAAGATTCAGAGCTATATGAACTAATTAGGGTTTTGCTTACAAAGTTAAATGATCTTTAGCATAGTCTATGTCAAAGAAGATTAAAAGACGAAAGAGTTCAAATACATAAAGCAGAAGCATAAAAAAGATCAAGCTTTGTTTAGTTTGGATCACAGTAATTGTCCAAATAGGATCGGTATTCACCTGTTTCTGGAGGGCAAAAATATGGCCAACGCAGCCGTAGACAGGATCCTTGAGCCTGGCTTGCGCCTCGTAGGCGACGGTGACGACGGCCTCGCAGCGGTCGTGCGTCGGCAGCTGCGAGAGGAGCTTGGAGACATTGCTGGCGCCAAACACCTTGTGGATCGCGGCAAACTGCGCCGGCGACTCGTCGGAGCTGAAGTAGGGGGCGAAGATGCAGTCGGGCGTGCACTTCCTGCGCAGGAACTTGCAAGCGCCGCAGGGGGAACCGAGTCCCGTGGCCATGGCGAGGTAAACCCTAAACGCAATTAAGTTGAGAAACGAAGGGACGGATAACTATAAGGAGTTGGGAGGGAGGCGGACAAGGCGGGTAGGGATGTAGTGTTTTGGGGGAGCAGCGGTATTGATGTCGAATTAAAGATTGGGTGTCAATTGGCAACTTTTTCAACGGGTGTGGATTAGTTTATAGGCGCGGGTGTTGTTTGGGGTGTATAAACTATGAATTTCGCGCCGAACACCGCACTTGGAGGAGACTCTCGAGTGCGTGGGTCGATGTTGCTTAGCTTTCTTTCCGGCGGGGACGTCGACTCACCTGCTTCGCCCACTTGTTTGCGACCTACTTGCCAAATCCTGCTTTGTTTATGCATCGATCATATCTCTCTCCTTTTTTTCAATAAAATACTCGTAAAATGAACAAAGAAAGAAAGATGGAGCACAAGGTCAAAGGGTCAACCCTTACGTGAAACATGAGCTGCGTTCCACAGGCCGAGCTTGGAAGATGATGGATCATCATGAATTTTGCAGTCCTGGTCAGAGGCTCAAATCTATCGTACTAGCTCCCTATCTATCTGACACAATTTTTGACAATTAGTTACTTCGTCACAAAAGTATAATAAATCAATTAAAAATCAAGCTAAAATAATTTTATAACATAATTAAAATAATAAATATGAAAATTATTGATTTTAATATACTTATAATATAAGTTTAATTTGATGCCGATTTTTATCGCTGATGTACGTGAATATAGTATATACTTAAGAAAGATGCCGATTTTAATATACTTAAAAAAAAATTCTACGTGAATATAGTATATATATAATAATAATAATATAAAAATAATTAAATTCAAAAGAAGAAAATTTTATTGAATCATTTTTTATGAATTATAAATAAATAAATTTTTATTTATTCGTAGTTCTTTTATAAAAATACGGTTCATAAAAAAATTAAATGCAGAATTTATAAATACATATCTTTTAAAAATAATATATATATATATATATAATTAGTTGGAAACTAACTAATAAAGTTTGAATTTTATAACTGAAAATATGTCAACGCTGTCAAGTTACATCTACAGATTTGACTTATAAAAAATCAAACTCAAGAAACTGAGTTCTTAAAAGGCCAATGTATGAAGAAGTCGAGAACCTTACATTACTCAAGTCTTGGAGCGGAAAATTATATATCTTTCTCGCTCCGTAGTGCACTCACTTTCTCGCTCTGAAAATTTTTCCTCGTGGAGTTTGCAATCATTGATTGCACAAATAGATACCGAAAGGAGTAAAGGATATTTTCAGTGCAGAAGCACTTCGTAGAGATTAGAGTCTATTTGGTCCACTGTTATTAAGCTTTATAATTATGCTAAATTATATTGTATTATATTGCGCTGTAAAATTTATAAAATATTTTGTTAATAACTTTAACTATTGTCAAATTTAAAATAATAAATAAATATATTATTTTAAATAATAACATATTTTATTTGATTATTTTTTAGTGTTAAAATTTTAAATTATTTAAAATAATAATATCTAAAATTTTAAATAAAATTATATAAATTATTTTTTTAAGAAACAGAAGAGTATAAAATTGTAGTTTTCTCAACTTCTATTTTTTTTACTTTCTCCTTATACTTTTTATTACCAAATAGTTTTCTAATTATTTTTTATTTAAAAGTTATTTAAAATTAGCTTTGAAGCGGGGCCAAACTGGCCCTGTAAGCCTCATGTATTTTAGTTGTCAGGAACTCTTTCATGAGCGAAAAAAAATATAGCATTCCTGACAACTTCAAAGATGACTCAATCAACAATGAAATGGAGTCTTTATAAGAACTAAATAAGTGTGGTGTGGTCGTTAAATACTATCAAGAGACTGAGTAAGTGAGCCAAAGTCAAAAAGGCAAATATCCACAATTTTTTCATGAGTTGATGTAGCCTGATATCAAGCTCAAGAGACAAATGACGAAGGTGTTAGGCTCAAGAGAAAGCTACAACTTCATCTCAAGCATCCAAATTAAACCTTAAGATGGAGAAGAGCTTGAGTCAAGCAAATGTTGTGAACTTTGAGATGAATCATGAAGTTACCAAAGATGTCTTGATAAAGGTGGATTAAGGGAGTGGATTAAATAAGGTGATTGTGAAGACTAATTCCTAATCTTTTAATGAGGGACCTATTCAATTAGTAGGGAAAGGCAAAATATTTCTCAATCCTAATATTGGACCACTATTAGATTGCCTTTAAGAGTCAAAAGATAAATGAGATAGGGTAAAGGTAGCTAACTTCTGAGAAGGAGATGACAATAGTAGTACATTGCTATGGACATAGTGGCACTATCTATCAGGGACCAAATTTATTTTTAGGATGGATAACTTTGCTCCAGGCTACTTCAAGATTGAAAAAAAAAAAAATTATTGCTAAACCAAATCGGCCGAACTTCGTAGCAAAGTTTAACATGTATGAGAGTATTGGCTAGGAAAGACTAATATCATCACGGATGCCATAAGTTAAAAGATGGAGCTAGAAAGTCGTCAAACAGCTTAAGGCAAGATTAGCTATGCCTAGTCAAATTTTCAATAGAAAATTAGAGCTGAACTACTTAAACATCTTTAAAAATTGGCCCCAAAGAAGCCAATACAATCAAGTGTATATATTTCAAGGGGATAATCTAATGGAAACTCTTGTGAAAAATACCATAATATGCCCTATTATAGGTTTGTCAACAAAGCATATGCAAGAGATTAATCCTTATGGAGAGGGCTTTCTTGAACGTATATAGAGAATGATGTGAATACTATGAATCTTTTACTCATTGTGTTATGTGTAGGCCTATCTCATTGGCTAAAAATATGAAGTTGAGAGAAACTATTTTGACTTTAGGAATCTTTTACTCATCCTAGAGTGAACATGGGACAATATCTCATTGGATGTTATTATAATACTGGAGGAAAAATGTTAAGAGACCTTAGGGTGTTTAATATAATTCATATAATTAGTGTTGTATAATTCTATTATCGTAATAGCTACAAGCACTGGGCTTGTTTGGCAAGACAACATAGTCTTAACCCATGATAAGATTCATAAAGGTGCACAATGTATGATGAGTCAAATGTGTAAAATAAATCCATTCAACCCTTACAAAGGGCCCGTTTGGGAACACCAGATTATGGTTGGAGCTGGTGCGGCCAGCTGTTTTTGGTCAATCCTAGTGTTTGGGAATGCAGCTTCTCAGTCTCAACCTGAGAAGCTGCACCTGAGAAGCTGCACTGTTCCCAGCCAGCCGAAAAAATAAGCTTCTCTAGCTTCTAGTCTCCTCCCGATCACGCGTCTCCCTTCATACCCGCTCGCCTCCTTCCTTCCTTGAAGCCGGCCGCCTCTTTCTTTCTTCGCTTCAAGATTCGGCGTCTTCTCCGCGTCGTCTGCGCGTGGAGCTCGGTTTCTCCCTTCGCACGCTCGCCTCCTTCCTTCCTCGCTTCAAGCTTCAGCATCTTCTTTGCGTCGTCGCGCGTGGAGCTCGGCTCGAAGCTTCGGCGGCGCCTCCCTTCCCAGCCCGAGTCGCCTCCCTCCTTCCTCGAAGTCGGCCGCCTCTCTTTGCCAGCCCTAGCGCCGCCCGCTCGCCTCCTTCCTTCCTTGAAGTCGGCCGCCTCCCTTCGCCCGCTTGCCTCCCTCCTTCCTCGAAGTTGGCCGCCTCCCTTCTCCAGCCCTAGCGCCGCCCGCTCGCCTCCCTTCGCCAGCCCTAGCGCTCGCCTCCCTTCGCCCGCTCGCCTCCCTTCGCCAGCCCTAGCGCCTCCCTCCTTCCTCGAAGTTGGTCGCTTCCCTTCCCAACCCGGCGGTGCTTGGACGAAGCAGCTCGAGCAGAGGACCTTGGCACTTGGAGTAATCGAACTTCGTCCTCGCTTGGACAAAGCTTCGGCGGCAATGGATTAAACGCAAGATTAGGGAGGACAAAGTAGGTTTAAAGACTAAACAAGGATTTTGACCGGTCAAAATTAATGTTGATATATTTTGACCAGCTACAAGCTGATTTATCGAAACACTAGGAAACTTATTTAACCAGCTCTAGTCAGACCAGCTATGGTCTAACCAGCTCCAGCTGAATCAAACTGGCCCAAAGTATTTAATTCATACAAGGTATTTTTGTATATTTAAATATTACCAAAGGGGTAATAGTATGCCTATATTAAACGTTAGGACCATCTTAAGTCTAAAACAAAAAGCTTAATACTATCCTCCCTTAGCTCATTTGCCTACCTCTTATTATTCTACTTTCTCGAATATAGTAAATATCACTTGTTCACCCAATCTAATTATGATGATGTTCAACAGGCATCACATTGTTACACATTCTATTTGCAGCTTTTTGTATGTAATCAAATCTCTCTATTCATTTCATAGGTTGAGTAGATATACAACACAAAATTCCCTGCGAAAAAAATTAGATCCTCGACAACGGACGAACACTGGACAATAAACACAACCCCAGCATACTATAGAGTGTGCAAGAGCAGCCGTGGGATTCTTATCCACAGTGGACAATACTTCGAGGGCAAGCCACCCTCCTGGCGGTTTCAGATAAAATTCCTCAACAGGGTCCTCGGACTATGTACACGAGGAATATACCTCACTGGTTCTTACACGTTGCACCAGAAGCTTTTTTCTTGGAAATTCAATGGTCAGGACAACGCGTTCATCACTCAGGACGTTACAAACTTACAATTATTAAAAGCAGCATAAATAACTAATTAGGTAGTTTTAATTACTTAAAAAATACAGGTATAAATATATTGAGCCACGGCTCCTCAGGTTGCGATGTCTCATTTACATTCGTAATATGGCAAGTCCTATCAACTCAAGCACTCGCGTTATCAGCTCTCAACGGGATAACCACTATCTGCCCTCTTCTACGCAAAACCTGTTAATAAAACTATCGTACAGGTTGGGGAGTATTGAACAATTAGTATCCGCCACCTTCTGTTTTGAGCTTCATAACCATCCATCATTGTGTAGCAACAATATGTCACTGCAAAGATTTTTAAACAAATTAGTCCGGAAATTTTAAGAATTAGGAGGCTAAGACAAACATCATCTGCATTACTTCACTTTTACTCTTTCGATATAAAGAAAAAAAAATCTGAAAGTTCCGAAAATCTTGGCTGTAACGTTTGCACTCATGTTGATTGACACATTGGGTTATTTAAACTATTATAAGAGATATTTAATCTCATGTTCCTCAGTAAGTGCAGGTTGAATCATTCTTTTAATATGTATACTATTTCCATTAATAATATTATTGATATTTGAATATTATACAGACATTAATTACATTTATTTATTAGGCCAAATTTAGGATGTGGAGCATGGCAAAGAAAGCTAGTCCAATCAAATCTTATAGAGTATGGGGATTGTATATATTTTAAGAACCCAAACCGAACATAGCAGTCAACTTTTGGGGATAGGGGCACCTATCGTCGCAAGAACCTGCCCATGTAGGCATACCCAGTGTTCAACTGTATTGGCCATCAATTATCTTGGATCATCTTGTTTAGTTCAGTATCATATCCTCTTCTTCCATCCATATGGAAGACATTGTAATATAAAGTATGTTACCCAAGGAACAATTAAAAATAGCTGCCTAAGAAAGCATGAGTGCTTCCCTTGAAAGTAAAGGGGATCTTACTATTATTTGTACGTGCAAATAACATGTCCACGTCAAGGAATGAAAGTAGATTACTTACAACGAGATTATCGGGAAGACCTCGTGCAAAAATTTGCTTTAGCCTCTTCCTAATTCATCCATAACTTCAGTACCCTATCTTTGCCACCAGATGCAACCTTTTCACCATCTGGACTCCAGTCTACTGAGAAAACCTGGGGAACGAACAGACAAGCTTCAGTGGTTTAATAATGCAGCTTGACATTTGTAAACCCATTATGACTCTTAGAAAAAAAACAGTACCTCATCTGCATGTCCTGGAAGGTCTTGTTTCAATTTATGAGTCCGAATATCCCAAACCTAATTCTCAAACCACCAATGTAATTAATACGAAGATAAGAAATTTGAAACATGGAAAACTCTATAAGAATTTCAATCAAATAACTCTGCATGATGGCTAAAGAAATTCATAAGGTAAGAAACTACTAAAATATTGAAAACATTTACATAACAATGGCCAATTTCAATAAACATCAAGATTACAAGAAAATACCAAAACAAAAATGGTCTGTTTTAAAACACCAAATGCGTTCACTTAGGTTCTTATAATTGATATTCTGAAAAGTGAAAAATGAAATGTTACCTTCAGTGTTGAATCCTTGCTTCCACTTAATAGAAGCCTGCTGTCAGATGACCAGCTATTGCAAAATAATTATTGTTAGCAACTGATTCTGCAATCTATAAGATGGAAAGAAAATTTGTAAGAAAAACATGCTAAACCTGATTTGGTACACTGGACCAACATGCCCACGGAACGAAGCAACAAATTTCCCAGTAATGCCATTCCATAACTTGACAGATTTATCAAAGGAGGCGCTAGCCAACCATTGTCCATCCGGAGAAAAGTACACATGGTTTACAAGCTGCATCAAAGATGTGTGTTAGTAGAACTTCCCATGTGCACATCTGACTAAGACAATAAGATGTCTTAGTTGCACGAGCAATTAAAGGCCACTTGAACAGCTTGGAAATATTTAAAATTACAGATCAGTATATAAAATAATGTGAAGCATTTACATAAACAGGAAGGAAACACATGTGCATTAATTGCTTAAAACATTAGAATTGGTATTCGTATTAGAAATTTTGACATAATTTGTATTGATGAAGAAATCATTCTGAATTTCACCTGTTGATGACCAGTTAGCCGAGCTTTTGGGTGCTTACTCAATGCAGGTTCCCAGAGAAACATCGTGAAATCATCGGAACCTGAAACCAACCTCTCAGGAGCAGTACCTTTCATTTTGTTGTATCTTGCAAGAGCTGCCTAAGATGACAAAGAAGATGAACTAATCAGATGCGAGTAAAAATTATACTAACCAAGTAAAATGTTAAACGCTGTCCGTTTTTACAGGCTAAACGTCATTCTTCTTTTTAAGGTAGGTGATGTAAACATTGCGACAAGTTGAAACATCAAGGTATAAGTCCTAAACTCATGCAGTAACCAAAATGTTATTTCCGTCCCGTTTAATTTTATACCAATTTATCAGATCAATTCAGTTGATGAAGACAGAGATCGAATCTATTATATAAAATAACGGTAGGAAGCTTCAGTTGATGAAGACAGAGATCAAATCTATTATATAAAAAACGGTAGGTAGGTAGAAAGCATCCTTGTTATTCTTTTGTAGAAAACATGAGGCTTGGAAACATTTAAAGGTACGGGGGAGAGTAGTGTTAACCAAAAGCCAAAAAAATACCCACCTGTAGTCGAAGGTGCAGAAATCATCATCTGCCGTGACTGAATGCACCAAGAATAGGATTTGAGGTTTTAGTTACTTGCGATCTGTGATTATCTCAAATCTAGTTTAACTTTCTAAAGTCGTTCTGCCATTTGTCTTTGATTATAGCGAAAGGAATATCTGAAACCTTTGGTACCCTATTGATGGATTGACCTCAAGAAAATCAGAATGACTAATGCTCTGAAGATTAATATAAAAAACTAAGACTCAAAATAAACCAAAAGGTCAAATTTTTTTAACCAAACCAGGTTTGAAGTTTGAACTGTTCGACATTGTTCAAAACAAAACACAAATCAGACTTTCACAATTCAAAGATCATTGTTTCAATATGTTTCATGAAGGAAATTCACTTCTTCCCTCAAGGATTCTATTATTTAAAATAAACCAGCATGAACTGTGTACAGTTCTAAAGCAAAGACCAATCAGATTCACTTAATCTAAAACCCATTCTTTCCAAATGCTTCATCCAAGCAATTCGATTCCAATTCCATCAAAAGGAATTCTAGCATTCTTTGGCTTGCTTACAAGCTCTAGATGAGCAAGATCACCTCCATTCTAGTACGCAAAAAGGAACACCATTATAGATATTTGGTATTTCCTGTCTCCAAATATGTTTTCTATACTACCTGTCTAGTGTCTACCGCTTATTGAGAATGTATTTCCTCAGTACTTTGTTAATCTGAAAAAACAAATTCATCTTGTACCTGGGTTTACCTGAACTAACTCAATCAGCACTTCGAAGTAATGTTATATTTTGAAATGCTTCATCTTTGTCATTCCTAAGTAGGCTATTAATAGACCAAAATAACTTATTTCTCATTTCCTTCAGGTGATAGGACAGCAGGAGTTTCACAAAGTCTCTTAGCAATTGTCATAAATAAGGGGGACTCTAGAGCTTTTAAAGGTGGATTAGTTGGAAAAGACTTGCCTCGCTAGATACATTTGGAACGTCTTTGAGTGAAGTAGATCTCCACAATGTACTAAGAGGTGACTCTATTTTGACTCTCATTGGCCCCGTTTGGAGGCAGCTTTTTAGCTGCGTTTGCGTTTGCGGGCAGCCATTTTTGAGAAGCTAGCACGGGCAGCCATTTTTGAGAAGCTAGCACGTTTGGAGCGCGGTTTCTCAGTTCCCAAGTGAGAAGCTAGCGTGTTTGATGGAAAGCCGCCTAAGGGGAGCTTTCCCGAAATGAGAAGCGGCTTCTCCTGCACAGTAACCTCTGCGCCGCTTCGCCCGCTCTCCCTCCCGCGAGTGGATTTTCGCCGCTTCGTTTGCCCGATCACGCTTCCGCCCATCGTCGCCGCCTCCCGCCCTACGTTCACCCGATCACGCTCCCTGCCCGTCGCCGCCTCCTCTCCCGCAGCAGTTTCCTCTCCCGACACTGCCTCCTTCCGTTGCCGACACCTCCTTCCGTCGCTACCTCCTTCCGTTGCCGACTCCTCTCTCGTCGCCGTATGTGGTTGTTGCTCCCTCTGGCCGTCGCCGACTCCTCTCCCGTCGCTATCTGTGGCTGTTGCTCCCTCTGGCCGTCGTCGCCTCCTTCCGTTGCCGACTCTCTCGCCGTCGCCGCCTGTGGCTGTTGCTCCCTCTGGCCGTCGCCGAGCCATCGACAAGCTGCCGAACACGACAAATCCCAAATCCCATCCTTCGCGTGGGGACGACGGGCGGGATTTGGGACTCTTTTTTATTTTATTTTTTTAATTTTTTTTACCAAGTATAGGTATAAAGTGAAAATAATAAAAAAAATTAAAGTTAAGATTAGAGATATTAATAAATACAAAATTTTAAAATTAAAATAATAAAAAATATAAAAACAAGAGAATAATTTTTTCTATATAATTAATAATTTTTTCTTGTCATATATTATGGTTGGATATTATTTTATATAATAGTCTAAAAATTATTTATTATTGTGTAAAGTAATTTTAAATTTTAAGAATTAAAATAAAAAAATTTCTTAATAGAACTGAACAGCACAGCACAACAATTCACAGTTGCTTGTCAGGCCAGCTAAAATCTCAAACAGCCTCAGCTTTTCAGACTAGCTCTACTCAGACCAGCTCTACTTAGACCGGCCAAAAGCCAAAAGCTCCAGCCGCCCCAAACTTGGCCATTGTCCCGTGCTATCTCCTAGTGTTATCTAAGTATATTGATGGTCAACCACCCCGTGGAGCATTCAAGTATGCACAACATTAAAGATGGGACTTAGACTAGCATACGGCTAAATCCTTTGACATCCTAAAGGACTCTAATATCAGTTAGCGAGAACATTTCATTTGAAGACTTTTTAGGAAGTAACAAACTTAATTAAAAATGAACAATAGGTTATCTCATGCTCGAAACCTCTCCCTCGACTCAATATATCAATCTATCTAGAATATTAATATTCATGTGGAAATAGAGAAAGATAAGATAAGGTAGTTGAATGAAACAAAAGGGGAATTGTTGAGGCTACTAAACTAAGAAGGAATGTGGTGAACAAAGCACACATAGTAAAGCATAAGGGGTGCGGACCATAATTTTCTTTCATTAGTTATCAACTTTGTTTAGGTAGACTTTCTACATTAGACATACTGTACAAATGAATGAGAGATCTATAACAGTATACTTTGTAGGAAGGATAACAAAAGAAATTTGTTCTTAGTATGCAATTTTTCAGCTAAGGCCTGGACCTCTTTTTTATCCCACTCCACTTGAGTTATCCTGGAGAAGGATAGTCAGCAATAACTACACGTACCATACTAGTGCTGATAGGAGATGTTCTTATCATCATGCAAAGAAATTACTATTGAATACAACTTTATACCTTTTATGGGGAAAAAGTTGCAAGCGAGATTGCAATAAAGGAACTCTGACAAAAGCTCTAGTATGTGATCTTGAGATATTAAATGGGTGAAGACACAACGAACAAAGAATTTTCTATGGAGGATACAAGATCGAGAGATTTCTTCAAGGGTTGGAGTGAGGTGGTAGAACTTTGTTGTAACTCAAATGACTTGTGTTCATCATACAAATCTTTATAAAGAATAAAAACTCATGGAGCTAGATAATGTAATAGGACTAAGTACATATTCTCAATTCTTTATATATTCAGAATTTGCTCTTTTGCAAACAAAGAAGTTATGAAAATCTTCTCTTTCAGAATTAGCAAGTTATTTTGCTGCAAGTTGGACGCAGAGAACATTGTTCTAGTTTAGATTCGCAACAAGTTTTAGTCAGAAGAGCTCAACTCTTCAAAAAATTGCAAAAAGAAACATACAAAAGTGCAATATCTTTTCTATTGTATGCAGAACATAAGATTATGACCAGATTCAGATGGTGTGGTATTTTTCCTCTATTTTACAGTCTTTACAGGTGAAACAGATTTCTTGCTCTAAAATTCTCAAATAGTAAGCCTACACAACAGCGTTCATCTACTCCAAGCAATATGACACGTTTTTTGCACAAAATTACAAATAGTTTTTGAAGGAGATAAACATCTAACTACAGACGTATGTAAAAGGAAAATGAATAACAAGAAACCCATGTCTAGAGAAGTGCAGTACCTCTTTCATTTCTGATGGTGATGAGTATGTTTTACTGGTGTGATCAAATGCTCCAGTGCGCAGAACATATTCAGTGCTTAGAGCAAGAGAATTAACCCAATGTCCATGTCCCTGAAATCCAGTGCACAACAAGACGTAACTAAAAATTACTAATTTGCAGAAATCTTAAAGGTTTATCAATACTCGTTTTTCTTCTCTAAAATATACATGTTGTAGCAAATAAGTCAGTGCCTTTTATCTATGTGATATCTTTACAGAAGTCGTAATTGTTTTTTGGTCCTTCTCTTAGTATACCATGTTGGAACTTGGAACATCACAAACTCTGAAATATTAAGTTTAATCACGTTTTGACAACATGTAAGCCAATACCCGTCTAGTACTAGCTTATATTTATATATGTATGTCCGAATACATATATACATATACATACATACATATATATATATATATATATATATATATATATATATATATATATACACACTATTTATCCAGGTAAACTCTCAAAGGTTTAACAATGTTAGTTTTTCTTCCTAAAATATGCATGTTGTAGCATAATTGTCAATGCCTTTAGCTATGATGCAATATCTTTATAAAAGACATTGTATATATATTGATCAGCTAGCAGCTAAGTCTGTGTATCAGTACAAGACCGAGTTGTAAGCTTGGTGTTAGACCATGTATGCAAATAGGGTATTTCAAGTTTCATAAAAGAACTTTCATAGAGAAGTCGTTAAATTTTAGAGAAAATGAGCAAATAGCAGCTTATTTAGTGTATCAACTAAATAACAAATAGGAAGATTATATGATTATACCTTCAACTCACGAATCAATTTCCCCTGGGAAGTTTCCCATACTTTAATTGTGCAATCCTGAGAGCTGCATATAAGAGTTGCATTATTATGCACTGTATAATGTAATAAAAGAAATCACAGAGGTGCTGATTCTGATATTTGGACATTGATAGTACAATTTAGTAGGTTTGAGCATGGAATTAAATCTCAGTCAGGACCACTACCACCCAGTACATATCGGTCCGAAGGCACCTTGCTGTTTCGGTGGTATGCCTGGTATGCATTAGACCGAGATTTAATACCTTAGAAACATGACAAGCATAATTTTTCTTGCCAAATTTAACTTATTTGCCTAGGGTTACCTTAATGGAGCAGTTGAAATCAATAGCTTTAGGAGCAAAATTAAGATTCATATACTACTGGTCATGATATCTCTTATTTAAAGGCTTGATTACATCAATAATGAAAATACATACTATACTAGCAACAATTATGATGGCAGATAAGAGGAACTAATCATGGTATATAATAATCCATAATTGAGAGAACTTGACGAGTTGTAGTTGATAGTTATAACTTAAATAAATATCTACTACTGCGCTCGAGCGAAATTGCCATTGAACTAGGAGAGATGTTAGCACGTATCTTGCATACCAAACATTTCAGAACATCTTACCTTCTGCTATGCAGCATTTGTTATGTGAATACAACAGAACTACGTAGAATTGGACAATGCACTAGTATATGGAGTAAACATAAGAGTAATAAATCCAAACGTTTGAAAGAAAAACTCAAGGCATTGTGATTAATTTGCAGGACCTAGTATAGTACGGAAGAATGTATAGCATGACAATGCAATACTATATATATATATATAAGAAAACTATTAATTGTTATAAGTAATTTGCAGCAAGTAGAGGAAAGTTTATACACAACCATATAATCAAAATAAAAGTTCACAGAAAAAGAAATCAACTAACACGAACTTAGGCAAAGATACAACCCCCTTCAAAGAACTACAGATATAATAATAGGTATTTGCAGAGACAGATACAAAGATTTCATACGAAGTATTAGTCAAACAAGAAAACAAATAAGGTACTATAGTGCAAAAATGCATACCCTGTATAAATCATCCCATCACCACCCCACTTCACACAGGTAACTGCCAGAGTGTGGCCAGAAAGACAAATCACACACTTTCTCAAAGAAATATCCCAAATACGTGCATCTCCATCCTTACTGGAACTAACAAAACGGCGACAAGGAGCTTGCAAGTGCACAGGCTCCCATGAAATTCCAGTAATCCATTTCTTGTGGCCCTGCCATTTCATGAAGAAACCAAATAATTTGCATTCCAAGTCGCAAAATGGTATCAAATGCAAATATAAACCTAACTGAGCAAAATACGATGTTTCAATGGCAATTACAAGTAGAAATTGCTCAGTTGGGATCAATTGAGATAAACATCATAAATCATTCGTAGACATAAAATTGTTGATGGTGTAAGTTCAAGAACTAAAAATACAGAAAGGATGAATTTGTGAGATAGCAGCTGATCATAAGTATGACGAGAGATGAAAACATAGAGGAAGTATTAAGTCAAGGATGACCAAGATCAACTAGGGCAATCAGCCCAAAGTCCGTGTTTGAATTAATTAAGCATTCATGATTGAGGAATTAAATAATCAGCGGCAATGCTACTCACCTTGAGATAGTTAAAATGACAAAGGACGAACCCTTCTCTATAAGATAATGCCAATTATTTTGCGATAAATAAAATGACAAAGGGAATGAAATTAAATTATTAATAATAACGTGAAAAGATCAATTACAGGTATCAGTAGCACTAGACATTAGACGTTGTATTAACTGGCATGACTCTTCACATCTCTAAGAATACAAAAAAATAAAAATAAACTAGAGAAGCCAAACAATAACAAATTACCACAAGATTCAAAATGATACAGGCCACTACCATTTATTCCAATGAGTTGTAGCATAATCTATATAAGGCATAAACAAAATTAATTTTGTAGACTCACAAGAAGTGGACCACCAGATTGCTTCCCAGTTTGCGGATTCCATGTCAAAAGTTCACCAGCCTTGCTGCCGCTCACCAGATGTTGCCCATCAGGAGACCATGCAATACAAAGAACCCAATTTTTATGACCTAAACAATATAAACAGCATTAGAATAACAATTTTCATAATATTTTTATTTTATACAATTACAAAGATACCAAAATCCAAATAAGAACTGGAGAACGCTTTACTTCATTCTCTGTGCAGCTAATACAGATTCTAGCACTAGAAAAGAGAAGGTCTAGCAAATTAGACAGCCTAGAATACTCCAAAGGCTTCTACCCATTTTTTCCTCTTCCACATATTGGGTACCTTTCTAAAAGCATAACGTGAAATATAACAGGCGACACTGTTTTAATTTCTATTCGTACCAAGGTCTTCCTTTTTCAAACTGAATAGGATAAGCACTAAGCAGAAAAATCAATGGCTAAACAAAGTTTTAAATCTTGGAAGTCTGTGATCTGTACGCTTCAGGTAATATGGTGCATTGCAAGCCGTCTTGGTCAATTCCAAAACCAAACCCAACCCATTGTCAATTTTTTATTTGCAAATCTATACATAAGGCCCAAATCTATACATAAGTCAATTATACAATCATATTGAGATAAGCCCCATTTGAACAAAAACAATAAGCTTAAGTTTGACTTATGATATCTTCCTGTCAGAGTTTCTCTAGGGATACTAATATCAATCATTAGCAGAATCCTTACTAACTTTGAGCCCCAAGATAGTAGTGAATCAAGTAGGTATCATAATTCTGTGGCACCAAGGAAACAGTTCTAGAGCAGGTAAATTTGCTGTGTAGCAAGCAATTTAAGTACATTATGACTTGAAATAAATACTAGAATTAGCACAAACACTGACACTGCCTATGCACAGGCATAAAATGAGCCATTTGTCGTGCCATAAGCAATCCTCATAAGGTGCCTCAAATCTATCATTCAGTATGCTGATTAGGACAAAGAGGAGCTATTGTTGAACTCAGCACATGCTAATCTTGACCACTTCAAAGATTGCCCATGATTGGTGCCTTCCTCATCAAAATCTCCTTTTGTAGTATTTAAGATAGGCAAGTTTGTTTTGCTTGCATTGTGGTTTGATTCTTGGATTATGTGGGTATTAAGCCTTGCAAGCTCATGGTCCGAGATCCTAGGTCTCAAAAACATGTCTTTCCACCGCCTCATTCTCTCACTCCATCATTGCAATATGATTCATATTTTGTGTTAATGCTATTATAAACATCACTAAAAACCTAATTAACATAATGACAAACAATTGCATCATAAAGTGAAGCAATCCCCTCTTTATCCTTGGCTTCCTCTTGAGTAACATCTAAAAAGTTTTTTTATGAATTCTTCTCTTTCTCGTGTTCATGAAGAGACTGATTTGCTATTTGCAGCAATATTGACTAAAATTTCATTTGCTAGGTCACTGGGCCAAATCGTAGCATCATTTGAGATTAAGAGCATGAGTGGGCAATGCAAGTTAATATTTCCTCCACTATGTGTATCTTCATGGTCCTTCTCATTCCAATATCTCATGCAATTGTATTTACTTTAGTTGAGAAAAAAATTTTGTGGGGCATAATGATCTCCTAACTTGTCCATTAAGTGAATCATCTTTTTGATTGTGGGATAATATTGCATCACCAAATCTTCCATATTAAAGATGAATCAAATAGATCAACAAATAGACATGGATTAAAGTGAAACTAAACCATTTTTGTCTATAACCATGCATATACCATCTTAAGCTATAGGAAGGAGTTAGTTGTGAACTTTGATATAGATTAATGTGATATTCGTAGTTGATCATTATGACCTAAATTGTAATCTTTCTTAGGTGTGGAGCATCTCCAAAGTCTAACTACAACGTCACTGCATAATCTATGGAAATAAATTCTAAAAAATTTGGAACTCACCCTCAAGGTAAATCTAATTTAAAATATATAATATTTACGCAAATTGATAAAGAAAATTTATAATTTGGCTTCATACAAACTATTTTCTGAGGCACCACCGTTAGGTATTTTGTGAAGTACGTTACCTATGTTAATATGTCAATTTTAACCAATATGCTACATGTAAAAAAACATAAAATTATTTTACTAAAATTAATTAAATTAAACACTAAATATAATAAAAGATAATTAATAGCTTAGTATCAATTATCCCTCATATTGATGATGTTAGTGTTATCTTGTACTTGGTGGGGTTTGGCAAGGTACTCCAAAACTGCTAGTAAGCATCATGTATTAGATGTTAGACTTCTCCCATAATTGTTTTCCATCATTAATCACCTTTTACAAAACATAGAGAGCCTCGATGATAATAATCTCAAATATAACAACTTCAAATTGCCTATTGAGAACAATCTTCTTTGATTTGCAGAGGCACATTTAGGACCACTCTACTCAGACTTCTTGCAACCCCTTTAAACATAAAATCACAACATGTGAAAAGTTACACACAAGTTGGCGTAGTTACAATTGTGGAAGAAGCAAGAGATGGTTTCTGACACCTTTATTATCTGTTTCACCAATTGGAGGTTTTCAATGTCCTTCACCATCAAGTCAATGCAATATATCATTGGTGGGATATTGGTATGATGTGGCAATTTATCTTAGAGCAATTGAATGTCTCTTGTGAAGTTAGTATTGTTTATGCCGCAACTTATTCAATGTGATGTGGATCATTCTCCTACAACTTATACAATTGGCATTGTAAAGTCCCTCATATAAACAGAGGCATTTATTGACTTGCATAAAAATGAATTTGTGGTTGTAGTAAACAAGAAAGTAGATGTTCATCCACATTGAACGAATCCATGCATCACATATTGTAGTAACACCGAATCTTCTGATTATGATTTCAAACCTTGAATCTACCTACGATATTCCTCCACCTCAAGTGGGAGCTGATGATCTTAAAAGGAATCAGGCTCTATCTAGAGTTCATTCTCCTAGATAACGGGTACCATATATGGTAGTAACTGCTATTGGCCGCATATGAAGGAATCCAATGGAAAAGAAACAATTTGGAGTATACCCAGTTCATCCATCTCTCTTTGTTTCTTATTGCTGGAATGTCAAACTGTATTTTCTTGAGGAAAATACTCTCAGGTCAAGATTCAAAACATTTAACGCTAACCTCTAAGTCCAAAAAAGAAGCTAAAAATACGACCTTGCGATTAAAAAGATTATTTCACTTACCCACAACAAGCACTTCTACTCCTCAAGAAGTGCGTGAAAATGGGTCCAACTGCATTTCCACTACCATCACCACAACCACGTTGAAGTTGGGTTGTTTAGCCAAATGTTGTAACCTGATATTGCAAGTTTGCTAGCAACTAAATGCAATTTGCAATTTGAGGTCCTCACAAACCACATCATTGTTTAGTGAACATAGAAGAGATGCTAGGATGCTCTTTAACTGGGCTCACCCCGTTCCTAGACTTGTCATGACTTGTTCATGTTTTAGGTATCATGTTATTCTTTCAAAGCTTGACATTTTAGCATTTTGTAACATTATAACCACTAGGAAATATTACTCCAGATCATATGAGACAAGTTTTAAAGAATACATTGTCATCGATGGCAGTTATCCAATCAGAAAACAGTCATGAACAATCCACATTATGTGAAGTTGTGAATCACTGAGTGTTATTTTAAAGAGAGAACAAGGGATAATTTAAGAGAGCTTGATAGCCTAGAGAGAGGTTTAGAGGAGTTGGAAATAAATGAGTGAAGAAGGGGGAGTGGGAAGGGCTTCAGATAGGTGGCAACAATATATGTAAAATGGTGAGCAGCTAATTTGACCCAAAAAAATTCCAAATGGCTAGAAAATAAACCATTAGAACTGAAAAGGATGACCTGTATCAATCCACAATATTAGACATATCCGTCAGTGTACGTGAACTGCATGCCGTTATCATGTTGGACTAGGGCAAACTAATTATATAACCTTGCATGGACCAAGTCTTCAAAGATTGGTTGCTAACTTTTCATATTTACTTGAGGTTGACAAGAAATAAATTAACTAGGTTTTAAATGGACTGCTCATTATTAAGTCATGGGGCAGAAAAACCTCAGAAGGAACTGATAGGGGCATATGTGAAAAAGATCTTACAAAATCAAAATGATGCATCATATATTCACCTGAGCAAGTGAACAAAGGGGTCTGAGTATTAAGGTCCCACAATCGCACAGATGTATCACCTGAACCACTTGCCAAGCTTCGTCCATCAGGACTAAAGGAAACAGAAAGTACAGCTTCAGTATGACCTGAGCAAAACAAAATAAAAAAATTACAAAAGGAAAAGGTTTTTAATAATTTAGTGTAACAAAACATTATAAAAAACAAATTCAGGTAATGATGTCCACTTCCATAGACCTTATTTAATGAACGTACATTAACCCAATCATGATGATGTTAAAAGTATCAAATGAAGTTGCAAATCATAACATTATTCACACATCCAATAGACTAGTCAAAATATCTCTGACGTTAATATGGGAGTATTTACTGGAAATCCCAAACTTAAATGTAAATGGAAACTAATGCAATTCCCTGCGTCTCAAAAATGTCAATGATTAAATTCAAATATAAGAATTTTCTGGCAACAATAATCTCTTTGTACTTTTGGAGCCAATCAAACTCTAATTAATGATCTTTCACAAATTCAAAGCAAGGGCCTTTCTCACTTTCCTCTATTTGCTAGATTGATGATAGACAGACAAATTCATGAGCACTCAGTTACTCTCAAGGATATTTCCTACCAAGTTCGTAAGAAAGGCCAGTGAATATATGGAGGTGAGATCATTGTTTATCGTGATCTTGTTAACTGAAAATCAAAACAAAGAAGAAAGTATCACAGCACTTAGAACGCAGGTTCACATCTCAAACATGATTCGATCCCAATATTATTCTCCCAAAAACATTTAAAAATTATTCCCTGATGTATACACTCTTCAGGGTTGATCAAAGTGTGTCACGAACCAGCAATAGTTGCAGAGCACCGATTAACTGGACGGATTCTGAATAAAGCTTGAGGTTGGTAGACTATTCGTAGAACCGTCTCCACCGAAACTGCACAGTGTCCATATTAATTCAGGAAAGTGTAGTTTGAAGTTTGAACATAAGTGAATATTTTTAATTCATAGCAAGAAGAATAATTTTTTGTTCCATTGTCACCGACAAATTGTTCATACATCATACTACCTTTGTTCTTCAGCAAAAAAGAACCAAGCTGAACAACAAGCTCCTGATCTGATATATAAAATGAATAAGGCAACTTCTCCTCCTAATAAACAGATAACAGACAATGAGTTCAAATCAGCAGATACATCAGTAACCACTAAACTAAGTTCCAATATAAAAATGTATAAGAAAGAAAGAGTGGTAAAGCAAATATAATCATAAAGACAAGAAACAAAAAGAAAAATCTGGCGTAAAAGAGATAGGAGTAGTAAATATTACATTATTTAGAAGCTTGTTGACTATTTCCTGCAGCTGCGTTGGACCAGCACTCTGTGGGAGAAAAAGTGGAGCACCAAGAGGCTTTTCTTCAGGGTCCGTTAGGAGGCACATAACACTGTTATGACTACTTATATCTTTGTCTTCATCCATCGGCACCATCTCTGTCTAGCAAAATCAATATTTGGGTGTAACCAGAGAGAAGAAAAGCAACATATCCTATATTGCAATTAGGATGAAGTCTAACAAGATTCCCTTTTTTTGAGATAGATGAGTAATACTTTCTTCTGAAAGCCTGATAACTTTTAAGATACAATTGTGTTATCCAATTCTAGAGAAACAAAGTGTAGATATATCAGGCAGATCTAAACAATCCAAATGAATTGAAAATAGGCCTAAGGAGCCAAAAAGAAGAGAGAAATTGTTTCACACCTCAATCGGGTGCTAACCCAACCAAATTTTAAATGCTAGTTTATGATGTACCAGTCTATCGTTTGACCGGTATGTATCAGTTGATATTGGTATGTGCCAACATATGATAATGTAGTATCAATTGGTTTTATTAAATTTATATATTATATAAAACATATATATATCCATGTTTTAGAAACCAATCCAGACTAGCCCACCCAATACAGGTAATGCGTATCAATCCAAGTTCAGCCTGATACGGTGAGTATGAGACAAAACTAGTACATTGATATCAACATGAGATGTTAAACATTGTTGGTTTTCTAAACCTTGAACCCAACCCCAGAAGCTAGTAGGGTACCCAACAAATTTGTTATACACATACCTAAGCCTAATTATCTATTATGGTATCCTGAACCCAATTATAAATATTTTTTAGCATTCATATTGAACCCAACCCTATTAAAATTTTACTATTGGTTAACCACTTGAACCTTATAAACACCATGACTACATGAATAATTTATCCTTTGAGTCACTATATGAAGAATCTAATACCTGCCCCAAACCAACCCAAAATCACAACTCGATGGCTTGATGCTGAACAACCAAGTCCAAACAGATTAGGTCTTAGATGTAGTAGCACACACCAACAAAAGGAATCAAAGTTGATTATGTCACGTATTCACAAACCTGAGACGAATAGTCGATATCACCTCCACATTTCCACTCTCATAATCACCCCTAGCCAGTCACCAGAGGCCAAGAGCTAGTTACAATAGCATGCACCAAAGAGGCAAAGGATCAAAGACAAAAATTAAGCTTTCGAAATTTGATCACGAAGCAAGTGATTGTGTGATTGTGTTGATGTCAAAAAGCTAGATCCAAATGCATAATGGGTTATTAACTAGGTTAACAGGTAAACAAGAAATGTCTATACCTTTTGCATTTTTTATTTAAAATTTAAATATATATAATCGGATTCGAGTATAGAGTATCATAAAGACTCTTGAACTTGACTTAGGTAGTATATACAATAGTACACTAATCCACCATTCCACCGAGACCAATCCCACTTAAACTGAGTCAACTATTAACTCGAGTAACCTATTTGTTAATTGGGTCAAAACAAGTCGGGTTAACCAAGTCTAGGGATAGCATTAGGTCAGGTAGCCAGACTTTTTGCTCTACTCGTATAACATCCTCGGTGACAATGAGATGTCATCCCCAAATTAAATGGCTTACAATATGTGGAAAATCAAAAAAGGAATACGATAATAACATTTGAATGTTGAACTTTTTTTACATCTACAATTTATTCTTCTATCCAAATCAAAATAATGAAAACCACAAAAGATTGGGTGTGGTTACCACAAATCTTAAATGGCGCCTCGAGTTTGAGGTTGGGTTGCCGGAAAAGGATATCCTTCGAGAGGAGGCACAGTTGTTGAATCTCTATCTCTACTCTCTAGGAGTTGCACCTGTTCCCGGCCGAGCATCCTTCACTTCCAACAACCTGCCGAACAGACGAGGTTGCAAGGAGCAAAGGCCGGCAACTTGCAAGAGAGGCAGCCAGTGGGTTAGAGAGGAGGTAAGGCAACCGGCGACTAGTGTTGGAGTCTTGGAGAGAAGGTTGAAGCGGCCGGCGAGGTGGCTACTAGGGTTGGAGACGAGGGAGAGGAGGATCTATTCGTGGGACTCGGACAATTTGATGAAGGGTTGCAAGTTACCCGGGTTTAGGGCTACTGGGACCTAGGTAAAGGAATAAAGGATTAGGAATTTTAGGGTTTGGATACTTAATTTAATTAACTTAATTAGTTATAACTTATATGAGTAATGACTAATGAGTTAGAGTTTTATTAATTATTTTAAATTAAATTAATATATAATCGGATTCGGTTTCGGTTTCGGGTCTCGAAAGTGTAAACCCCAACCCGACATGGGTTATATGCACTAAACTCAAACCCGTCTCGTTTAGATAAACAGGTACTACCTGAACCTGACTTAAACTGGTCGAGTCGACAAGTAAAATTGCTTGCCCTGAGTGGGTAGGAGTTTAGGGTTGTATGTATTAGGTATTAGGTAGCAAGTATTAAATATAAAATACTATTAAATTTATTTATTTATTATTATTACTATTATTATTATGTATATATATTATTATTATCAAAATGAGTTCTTTTTATCTCCTAAAATTTGGGCATTAATCATCTTTATGTGACAAAATAAAACCAAATTAAAGTTATAGGATAGAAAAATGTGATAATCTTATCATTTACAAAATCTCTCTATCCCTTAAGCTGTGTTCACTAGAAATGATGAAAAAGTGAAGAGGAAAGAAAATTAGAAGATTTTCCTTTCCAGAGGAAAAGAAAACCCAGGAAATTTTACTTTCTTCTGTTTAGAAAGAAAATAGAGTGGATTGATATATAAACTCCATATCTATATTCTTCTACTCTTATTATTAAAATATAATTAAATACTATACTTTATTACAATCATTATTAAATTAAAAATATTATAAAATATAAAAAATATAAATATACTAAAACATTTAATATTTAATAGCTGAAAAAATCAATATAAAAAAAAATCCAATGAAAATCACATCTTGCATTTGTAATGCAATTCCATAGAGATCCAGTGATTGACATTTTATAGTCTGAATAGTCTATTACAATTCAGATTTTAACATCCTGGAAAATCTGGCTTTAACATCCAAAACCAATGAAAACCACAACCTTATCACAAGGATAATTAGCATCCAAACCAAAGACCAACTGATCTCCATTTAATTACACAAGCTTAATAGAAGATTGGGGAATGCTATTTGTTGAGAGGCATAACATAGTATTTCTACAGGTGGATAAGCTCCCAGCTTAATCAGATGAAACACATTAAATCAAGGCCCCTTCTTCAAGGCTTACCAGTCCATGGCAATTAATCATAACAAAAACAAACAACAATATCAGCATACTAAATCACTGCATCAAAAAGTGTCAGAGTGAAGCTTGTCTAGTTAATTAAAAAAGAGTGAAAATCTTCATCTTTTCCAATACCATGGCAACTTTTGCCGATCAAATGCACCAATACTGAAAGCACTTGCGAGGGTACATTACAAGTCAGACACCGTTTTCTACATTATTAACCTCAACATAGTTTACATTGAGGCATAAATTGGATCTCAAACAGAACCAAAATCAATATAGAAGTCAAAACATAAGACCAAGGAACTACAAAGAAAAATAAAATAATGTATGACAAATTTAGCACAAGCATACTACAAATTCTTAGGACTGCTTTGATTACACCAACGCATGAGGTTCAAAAACAATAGCATGAGCATAGAATCATTCATTTTTCAGAAAAAAAAAACTGCAAGTTATTAGAATATAAACCAATTAAGTGAATGGAATTTGATTCAAATTTACATAAACATTCACATGCACAAATAGAAATGAATAGATCAATATGAGAACTCCACTGTGCATCTAAGTATGCAACTACTTCAACAAGTAATTCCAACTTAGCGTAACACAATCAAGTCAAACGAACTAGAAAAGTTCATAGAGACACTTGATAATTCTAAAAGCTTCTCTACCCAAAAAGATTAGATCCCTTAGCAAGCATGCCGGAAAAATATCCGACTTTCATAGAAGTCTTTCCATTGTTTCAACTTTTATTTTATTTTGGTTTTGCAGACAGAAACCCGTAACCTGCAATGTCAATACACATCCGACTTTGCCAGCAGCCTAACATTCTCAAATTCACCGATGGAGTCTCCTAGGCTGAGTCTGTCAGCAAACTAAAACTGAGCCAGATTCAATATACAACACCAACAGTTCAGAATATGACTATGACTTCTGATCTTCCTAAAACTCAATCTACTCCTCTGCCTTGCGCGCCAACTAAAGCTCAATTACGTGCAATTGAGCAGGACTTTGTACTCCAAGGTGTTTGAAAAAGCTGAAAACAATAATTCGGAAAGTCGGAAGAGGCAGGCTAGGGTTTCGGCCCAACCAGCAGCAAGGCAGAAGGGAAGGTGAAGACGGCAGAAGAGGAGGTGACGGCGAGGCAGAAGAGGGCGGAGGCTGGAGAATGACGAAGGAGGGCGGCAGAAGGGGAGGCGGAAGATGCGGAGGGCGGCAGGAGGTGTGGCGGAAGAGGCGGAGGGAGCCAGAAAATACCTTGCGGAGGCGCAGAGGAGTCGACCGGCGTTCGAATGGCGGCGGCGATCGAATGGCAGTGGCGAAAGAATGGCGGCAGCGAAGCAATGCGTGAGTAGAGAGAAATAGGGTAAGCGTAACAGAGATTGTGTATTGCTTCTTTTCCGCCGTTTTTCCGCCCGGAACGAGGGAAAATAATTACGTTTTCCTTCGTGTTTTTCTTCCCAACTTTTCTCTCTTCTAGTATACCAGAGATTTTCAAGTTTTTTTATTCAGTCTAATCTCTTTTCTCTCCTAGTAAATATGGTGTTAAGCTTTATCATCAAGATCAAAACCGGTAAACCATTTTAATATATACAAATATATTTAACACAAGAAAGAGTATTAAACAGTGCATAAGTTTTAATAAATAGTACTATTAAAAATATGATAACCGTGAGCGTGATGTATTTTGTTGATCACAACAAAGAGCCGAGAGCTAAAGTAACAAGCCAACAAGTGGAGAAAATATCCAAGCACCAGATCTTTTAGCACATCCATTGCTCAACACAGTACGTATCCGAGTACGTATCCCAAAGTTGCTTATAGTGTTTGTGTTGTTGTTTTGTCCTATATCGTTAAACTTATAATTTTTATTATCAAATTTTATCGTATATCATTGAAATTTAATTCAAACTTATATGGAATCAATGGAAATAGTGTATAATACTTTGGTATGAATTCTAGTGAATTTATCAAAAAAAAATTTTATTATTTTTATTAATTTTTATATTTATATATATTATGGAACTTTATCGTATCATACATCATTGAACTTATCTGAAACTTAACCTAAACTTATATAGAATCAATAAAAATAATGTATGATAGCATTTGTGTGAATTTTAGTAAATTTTTTTATTTTTTTTATTTTTATATTTATACTTATTATCAAACTTGGTTACATATCATCGAATTTATTTAAAACTTAACAAAAATTTGTATGGAATAAACCATGAGCAGCTTTATGATGTGCACTTATTCAACAATGGATTAACCATGGTGTCGAAGAATTCTAGTTATGGACCATGCCATGAACATTTTCTTCGAGTGGGTCGTGGTGAATGTAATTTTTCTTGATCGGGTAGATAAAGAAGGCAGAAGAGAGAGGTAAGAGAGGAAATAAAAATATATTAGGGTTCAGGTGTGAGTGACTAAGTGAGAGTCACAACTCTCACAGTTGCACTCACTTGCTCCTTCGAGTCAACGCTTACTAGATAGCTGCACGCTAGATATGAGCTGCATAGCCCAACCATCAGGCAGATGGGTTGCGGCCTACGAGCTTAGAGTATAGATTTAATTATATTTATTATTTTTATATAATACTTTTGATAGTCGATTACTTATTGAACCGAAAACTCTTTTGTTATTATCATTATTGAATATCAAATACGATAAAAAAAATTTATTGTTATAAAATTTACTGAACGGAATCGGTTTCACACACCTTTTTTAGTGAAATATATGAAAATCGTAATTACTCATTGATGTTGGCCCCTAAAGCGATTAGAAGTAAAATGTTCACATGGATTCTAAGAACTCTATCTCTCATCAAAATACTATTAATAAAGATAATTTTGTGTTACATTAGCTATGATTTAATCAATGCATATTAATTTTTACTAATTTAAAACCTAACCATATTTCTTGTTAATGATTTTAGCAATGTCACATTAGTTTTCAATCATTTTAGCCACTTTTAAATGAAATAATTTAAGAGCAAAGATAAATAGTGTATTATAATAGGATACGGTATATTCCCTTTTTTTTTTTCCTTTCATTTGTTATTTTTTTAAAAAAATTATCTTTTATGTATTTAAATCATAACATTAATTAGTTTAATTTAGTATATTTTGATTAATCTTAATTCGGAAAAATTATCTTAACTATATGGCTAATATTTTAATTGGCCCAATTTGAATGAGTCAAATTGGATTAGACTGAACAACTCCCAACTTTACTTATTCCTATAAAGACATTTTATCACCCAACAAATTTGATGCTTAAATTTAACTCGAAGGTTGAGGATCATACTTTCACGAGGATCCTGAGTGCTCTATTCCTCCCTAGAATCTTGTTAAGATTATACCAATTGATATAACACGACTATTCCTATTTACTTTCATGAGTTTGATTGAAATATGTTGAGATTTATAACTACATAGCAATATTGATTGAAGATGGTGATAAAAAAATTATTATTTTTAAAATTTGCCAATCGATGTAAACCTGCATCTATATATTTTTTTTATATGAAACAGTAAATATAATTGTTTTTAGAACATAAAATAATATGTACCTAAATAGATTTTTTAAAGATATTTACTAATAATGTATTATATAATTCCTAGCAAATAAATTATGATTTTAAGGTTTTTTAAAAAGAAAAAATAGAAGAATAATTGGAGATGCGAGGGATCGAACCCCGTGCCTCTCGCATGCAAAGCGAGCGCTTTACCATTTGAGCTACATCCCCTCTTTTTTATTATTTTATTAGACATTTTATTTAGGCAAGTTGCTGTAGCACAGTATGAAAGATAAGCAAATAGGAGAAAACTAATGCCTAAAACCTAAATTCAATTCAAAATTACCCTAAAAGTTTATGGCTATCATTTTTGAATTTTCAATTTCATTAAATTTAAAATTGAAATGGGTTATATATTGAAAATTCAAACTTGTCTTGTCTTTAAAACTAATAAATTCTTAAATTTTTAAATAAAATATCTAAAAATGTAATCTTCCTAAAACTAAATAATAAATAATATATTTACTTATTATTTTAATTATTAATATAAATGAATAAGTTCACACTTATCCAGACTTTATTTTTGGAGTCTAACAATTCCGATTTTAACTAAACCCAATTAATTAATTAAGTGTATATATATTATACAATGTAGGGCCAATTGTATACTAAATTTATGTGGTTTAACTTTGGGATCCAATACGAATGGCTCACGGTTATTTGAGCTAAATTCTAATTAAATGATTGAAATATTCAATGGAGAGTTGATTTGATGGAGAAATATATAAAATATGGGATCATTATCCATACTTATCCATTCTCATTATATTTTGTCTTATCCTACATTGACTAGTGTCACGCCCAGAATTAAGATAATAAAAATTTTTAATAAATTACACGCAAGTCAACGCTTGACTCGCACCGAAGCACGCCCAAGCAAGGGCTAAGCGGTCGAACCAATGACCCGGGCGCAACCGGCAGACGTGACCACTCACATCTCATCCTAACCCAACAAACAACCAACACCGTGCGCGAACAGCGAACACCACGCAGGGTGTCAAGGAGGGGCTAGTCGCACGCAAGCGACGGAATACAAAGTCAACACAGCAAACACAAACAAGCGACAGGGGCGCAACGTCAAAAAGAGGGGAGAAGCCGCCTCACTCCGACGAGTAGGGTAGAACGACGGAGAAGCGAGGGACCGCACGTGCCTAAACGCGGAACGCGCATAAACCACAACAACAACAGAACAAGGCGTCGCCGAAAAGCATGGCGACGCCGGAAAACTAAATAAATAGAAGAAAGGTAAATGACTGAAAATAAGGAGTCGGGAGAAAAAGAATACCTCTCGGCAAGACTTGAACCCACTGGCTTCACCACTGCACAAAGGACCATCTGGTAAACTGATTTGAACTCCTCGACGCCGAACTGCCCACCGCACACCACTGGTCGTCGCACAAAGTTCGCCAGGAATCGCCACCAATCACCAGAGTCCGTCCGAGCAGTCGATATGGCTACGCCGAGCCGTAGAGGGAAACATAGTTGACTCATAGACGCCAAACCGCCCACACCACACCACCGGTCGTCAGAATTCGTTGATGATCACTGCTGATCGCCGGAGCGGAGGGGGTAGACCTCACGACGCTCTGACCCATTAGAGCTTGCCGGATTTCGCCGCCGAATTCGGCCGGAGGTCACCGGAATCGAATGGAGAGGGTGGTTGCCGGACGATCTCCATTGATTGCCGGAACTAAGAGGATATGGAGGTCCAGCCTCGCCAGACCACCGGCCCTTGCTGAAAACCACCGGACGTCGCCGGACACCCTCGGACAATGCCGGAAACGAGGGGAAAAGGGAAACTCATGCGGGGAAGCGGGCGCCGCGTACGCGTCGGGCATGAAAAAGGACGCTGTGTGCCCGTCCTGTTCGCCTAGGAGCCCCGTTGCCGGCATCCCACGCTAGGAGCCCGCTGGTCCGCTCCTTGTCGTTGTCGCCGACGACTTCCCCGCTGATCAGGCACCAGGCGAATCAAATCGCGTCCCCTCGAAGTCGCGCCGTCCCGACGTCGCCTCTCTATGCGACTGGCGCCGAGCTCGCATCGCCCACTGGAGCTGGGTGCTGTCTCCTTTCAGCTGTCGTCGACGCCTCGGAGCCGCCATCCCCTTCCTCCAACCTGAGTCGCCTCTCGCTCCAATCCCTTTCTCCATTCCGCCCCCTCTGCACACCCGCGCGTGTTCACGGAAGACGAACGCGCACCGCCCGTCACCACTAGCCACGCGTCGATGCCTCTCCAGCCGACATTGCCGCCGATTGCTGCCCGCCACGCGGCAATGTCTGCAACACCGACATCATCCAGCATCGACACGACGATCGCGTCGAATGTTGAATGGCATCCGTCATTCCCATCTCCAACGCCAGCCCTAGATTGGATTTGGGTCGATTTTGACCCGATCAACGCCCCATTGACTAGTCAAAATCGAGCCCCAAATCTTGGGCCTAACAACCAGCTAGTCATATTTAATATTTTTTTAAAACTTGAATATCATTATACCTTTTAAACATAAGAACAATCGTTTTAAGAAAAAAAAAACCATAATAAGAGAATTTTGAAAGTCGGACTTTGTGGACTTAAAATGTTATAGGTCTTACGTCCTTTTTATTGAACCAACACCTGATTAGTTGTGCGTCATGTATTCTTAGTATCATCATATTATTTCAATTAGTGATTATATTTAATAACTTTATTTTGGATAAAGGTAAACATATGAATATGTCAACCCTAATATTTACATCATTATATACCGAGTAGAAAATATTTAATCATCTTGTATTTGGTATCATATGACACATTAAACTTTTAAATCTAATATTTTTTTTAAAAAAATCTCTCACCCTCGCAGTGCCAATTAATGCATGCTTTACTATGTCGTAACTAAAGCACATTCATGAATTTGCATTCATATTAATTATTTAACAATTTTACATATAAATTAGTTTTATTAATTTAAATTATGTAACTTAAATATGCGATAGTAAACTTGTATATTTCATAAAATCTCTTATTTATGCATGCTAGTATGCTACCCGTCACTATCAAAAAATCTTGAGTAAGATAATGTATAATATTTTATTATAAATAATAAACTAATCGATGTCAAAATATAATTTAGATAAAAATTAGTCCACGTGATGTCCACTTGCCTAAAATAATTGTGTTTACTGTGTATCCGCTATTTCCAAATACCCACATGTTCCGAGCTTTGACAACCCGCGCAGTCGGCAGTTTATCCCGATTAGGGTCTTCGGTGCCTCAGCTCGCCGGTGGTGGGCCACATGCCAGCAACACAAGACACCCGTCGCCATGTGGCCAGGAAGCATTTGAGTCGCGTTCCATTGATTGATTGATTAAAAACTGACCGTTTTATGGACTCAGCATGATCATTACCCTCTCTTTCTTCCCCCAAACTCATCCCTATCTCATACTGAATCCTGTGCTTCTAATCCCCTGCTCTTCTGGTTTCTCAATCAGTGAATCAGCCAACAATCTTGGTTCTTATGGCGATGATGAGGTTATGAAGAAATAGATCATTTGTAGATCGTACCTGTTCTGTTTGCAAAATTTTCTTGCAGATAGCGTGTTTGATTTGTGTTGTCTGAGGAGTGAGGATCTTCTGTTTTCTGGGTACGTCTACTTTGGTTTGTGCCCCTAAGATCTTGGATACGTAGATTTGCCGGATATCCAAGAGCTCAGGTAATGGCGTTGGCCCCCACCGCAAAGGTGGTTGTGGGCTCTATAGCTTTTGGGATCTTCTGGACCTTGGCCGTCTTCCCCGCGGTCCCATTCCTGCCAGTTGGGAGGACCGCCGGTTCTCTCCTCGGCGCCATGCTCATGGTCATGTTCCGAGTCATATCCCCCGACGAAGCCTACGCCGCGATCGACCTCCCGATCCTCGGCCTCCTCTTCGGCACCATGGTGGTGAGTGTGTTTCTTGAAAGAGCCAACATGTTTAAGCACTTGGGCACGCTGCTCTCATGGAAGAGCAGAGGTGGCAAGGACTTGCTGTTCCGAGTCTGCATCATTTCTGCCATTTCAAGTGCTCTGTTCACTAACGACACTTCCTGCGTGGTTCTCACTGAGTTCGTCCTTAAAATAGCCCGGCAGAACAACTTGCCGGCACAGCCGTTCCTCTTAGCGCTCGCTTCGAGTGCTAACATCGGCTCTTCGGCCACTCCCATCGGGAACCCCCAAAACTTAGTTATAGCCGTACAAAGTGGGATTCCTTTTGGGAAGTTTGTGTTGGGTATTATCCCCGCGATGCTTGTTGGGGTGCTTGTGAATGCCGGCATTCTGTTGACGTACTACTGGAAGTTGTTGTCCAATGAAAAGGATGTGGAAGTGGCGGATGTAGCTGCGGCTGATGGGATCAGAGAACAGTATGTCACCGCTCATCGCTTCTCGCCCGCAACGATGTCGCATATCAGCTTGCCTGGTATTCAAGATTCCAATGTAGTTGATTCTATTGTACTATGCTCATCAACTAATGTCGATGCCGGGCAGGTCGAGACTTTGAGAAATAGGATAACTTCAAGTGAAATTGGCATAAATGAGCCGAAATTGGCATCGAATGGAGCTCTTCCGAAAAAAGAGGAGGATTTATTGTCTAGTACATATGAGAGAAGTGGCAGCTTAATGAAAGGGATGAGGGATGGGTCTTTCTTCTTGTCTGAGGAAAAGGACGTTCCGATGGAGAGGTGGAAGGTCCTTCTTTGGAACGGATGTGTCTATTTTGTGACTCTTGCGATGCTCATTGCCCTTCTGATGGGTGTAAACATGTCGTGGTCTGCAATTACCGCAGCTCTTGCTCTCATTGTACTTGATTTCAAGGATGCCCGTCCTTGTCTAGAGAAGGTAATTTTCCTTTGCTAATAGTGGCATCAACATGAAAATTAAAAATATTAATACCAGCTTTATTCAAAATGCAACTTGTTAGAGGCAAGATTGTCTGCTCAAACGAGCTTATTTCCAAATAATAAGAAGTTTATTTTTATACTATTGTTTTCTTTCGATTTAACTTCTTTTTATGAGATCAACTTGATTAAGATTGTAGATAAAGTTGTCAATATACTCCAGGTTTCCTATTCGCTATTAATATTCTTCTGTGGAATGTTCATCACTGTTGATGGCTTTAACAAAACTGGCATACCAAGCGCTTTGTGGGATTTCATGGAACCATATGCACGGATAGATACTGCTGGCGGGACTGCTGTGCTTGCTGCCGTTATTCTTTTTCTCTCCAATGTTGCCTCCAATGTACCAACTGGTATGTTAGTTTTCACCTATAAATTTTTAAAGTCGGTTCTCATAGATAATGCAATATTGAGTACTACTGCTTCTTTTGTCTTTCTTTTTTTTAATAAACTTTTTTTTCTTGCAAATGCTATTATTAAAGTGAAAGTTATATGTCATGTTCATTTTTCTAGTATTCCTGAAATTGACAATAGCCAGTTAAGTGATGGATCTAACATTTCTTTTCTATTTAGGTTTCATGAATGGGTCAACATAGTATCTAATTCTTAGAGGAAAGAAGCCTCTGTTTTCTAGCATTCCTAAAAAAGGACAATTGAATGAAAAATCAGAGTTATTGTAGAAAAATAATGAAGGTCTTACCTGAGACAATTAAAAGTGGTGGAAGAGCTATCAAAAATAATTGTTAAAAGAGGAAGAAGATGCTAAGAGGTTGGAAAGTACTTTATTATGTCTGTCGAGGAATAAAACCAATCTTACGAGCCCTTCCATACATAACTAGGGTTAATTGGACATATTTCTCCCAATGCGAATACAAATTGTTGAAAGTTGAAACATAATAAATTTAGTAGTGATGATGTACTTGGTGGTTCTTCCACACTCAAGATTTTGATTTGGTACTATTTTGAGGAATATTTTGAATAATGGATGACAAAGTGCATGTTTCTTTCCCTGAAGGATTTTTTTTTCTTGTTTGTTTGCTCTTGATGTTACAATATCAAAGAGAGGTGTATAACGATTTAAATTGAAAACTATTTAGGCATTTTTTAAGAGAGGACTAGAAGCTACCAAAATAAATTTAAATTCAGAGTTTAAGATAGTTAGTATGGTTGCCACACTACCGTCAAGCATGGTTTTAAAAACTAGTCAGGCAGCTCGGTCTAGTTTAGGGATGGCAACTGGGTAACTATTTAGCCAGTACCCAAACCCGTTTAAAGGTAATCGGGTACATGTTATTCGGCTTCGGGTAGGGTAGGGGTAGTTCATATGCTACCCGAGTCAGGTTCGGGTAGTATAGGGCGGATACCCATTACCCAAATCCAATTATATTTATTTATTTATCTACTAAAAATTATAATCTTTTTAATATATTAGTCAGGTTTATGGGTATTTGTTTTACCCTACCCGAAATTTAACCATTCTTAAGGTTTTGATAGGGTCGGGTACTCGAATTTTAATTGGATAACCATATATATAAATTGAAATTTTATATGCTAGATATTTAAGTCAGGTATTTATAGGGTTCGGGTATTAAACAAGTAGTTAAATTTTTAATATGGTAGGGTACGGGTAGGGGATTTAAAAAATAAATGGCTAGTTATTCGAGTATGGGTAGTAGAAGAGTTATTCAGGTTAGGGTACACATAGTATGAAAAATACGGGTACCATATCTGCTGGCATCCCTAGTCCGGTTAGCTACCAGACTAGTATGAACTGTATATACCGACACCGTGCTACAGTGATTTTGTGCATACCAACCTATGCTATAGTGAAATTAGTCTCGTCTCGGACTAGCATAACTGGACCGAAATTTCAAACACTGATGTCAAGTTTTGGGCCCATGTAGTTGCTGTTACACAACAATTGCATGACACCGGTAGTGTCAAATCTCATATGCGCTAATTTAGCATGGAGTCTTAGGTCTCTAGTCAATGTTTTATGGTTCATAGACCGTATTAAGAAGGTCAAGTCATAGAGAAGAATAATTATTTTCTTATCAAAAATATTAGAATTTAAACTTATAGTTCATGTTTATACTAAAAAATATCTTATTCATGTAGTAGACAAATAGGGTCTTCAGTTGGAATATTTAAATAGGAGAAATATCCTGTGCTGGATAAATGTTAAAATTAATGAACTCAGCTTTTTGCCTATTTCCCATGAATGGTTGCCTTTACTCCTGAACTCTAGGGCATCAATTACTTAAGGATAAGTGAATTTGAGGAAGCATTCAAATTTCCTTTGCAATTCTTAAGCTGCAAAACTTGTCTCCAGCTATACTGATCATACGAAACCAGTTCATTCACTATTTTTCACTGTTTTGATCTTTTAAAGTTTATTATATTAGCTCATATTTCTAACACCAGCATTTCTTGTCGTTTAGTTGCTTTTCCAAAATGAACATTTTTTGGCAAGCTGATATTGCACTTGATTTTTTGTTGGTTAACGGTTCCAACCATGCCCGAGAGCTTATAGTGTGAACCAAAAAGATGCAAGAGTTAGATGAGAAAAGCTTAGGATCTTTTACATAATACTGGATTAAAACCACTTGCATAAGCTTTATAACATATGAGTTATGGTCTACAAATAGATGTAATATTAGATAAGCATTTCCCAGAAATGCAAAAGCTATAAGCCTACGACTAATACCTCGTGTCATGTTAGTCGGTCCTTTGGTTTTAGGCATTTTTTGACCTGCCAAACAACATACAATCAAAATTTATTTAGCAAAAAACTTTTCCATATATCATTATCTTCAAATTATGTTTGAAGTATAACATGCCTGTACTCTGAAGTGTTTTTCTATGCCAAAATTACATTATGTTTATCTCAATTTTTTTATTTGGCAGTCTACAGTAACCATCAAGATTATATAATATGTATGGCTCTGAAGACCTGTCTTCTTTTATCTATTTATTCTCCTTCTCAAATCTTGATTAGGGATGTATCATACATATTGAATTTGTTTAATGGAATTTGTCATAATGCACCTTGCTACGACAAAAGCAGTTCATTTTGTATTGGGATTTACATGATATATACCATGATAATTTCTTATTGTTGGGAAGTCATACATTTGTTAGTGATCATAATGTGGGGATTGGAAACTATTCAAATTACTTTGACTTTAAAATAGTTTATATGAAATATGAAAAGAAAACTCTATTAATATTTATGGCCCAGTGAACTTACTAGCTTTTGCATAAACATTTTATAGTGAGCCACCACTCGATGTCAATCCTATTTAAGTTGTGAGTTGGTTTCTCACTAGTAGTTTTTAACACATGAACTTGATAATTACAAGAATGAGTAATCTACTTTCATCATTAGCAATGCCAAACATGCAGCCCACGAGTTGGCCCTCGAACTTAAAAAGACTGCATATTTTAATATTCTAACTGAGATGACACTCCTTCAATTTATAATCAGCCAGTATAAAGAAAATTATATAGTGTACTAAGTGAAACAAAATAGATGGGAGTATATGAGTGTATACGCATACTAGAAATGTGTTTTTGCAATGCGAGCTAGAAACTATGGAGTGGAAAGTAAGTTATTAATGAATAGGTGTATTAGTGGTATAAGTCATGATTTATTTGGTGTTTAACAAATCATATTACTGGGTACTAGGTAGTTATCATATCATGTTTCTGGGTAGTAAGTGTCTAAAATTTACATATATAGTTTAGTTTTTCCTAATATTCTTATCTTTGTTTAGCACAAATTTTATTTCTTGCTGAAATCTCTTTTCTCCCTCTCTTTTTATTCATATCAGGTGCCAATTTGATATTATAGTTAACCTAACCCCTTTCTTCTTTCTTTCATTTCTCCCCTGTCTCTCAACTCATTGTAGCCAACCAATCCTCTCACATGAATTCACCATTCTTGTCATCCACAAGCATCCTCATCTACTATTTAGGTTCCTTGTCACGCTGATACGGGAAGGAAATCCAGAAATCTATTAAGAAGCGTAACAAGAACTACAATATCCTCAACCAGTAGCTCCGGCGAGATCAGATTTGTCAAAACATTATAATAAGATAGCCTGCCCTAACAAAGACCCTCATCCCCTCTTAAGTACCTCCCCTGGGTCGACTATGCTTGACCCGGATATTACGGAACTGGTCCAGCCCTGGTTCGACGAGTATAGACCCTCCAAACCGGAGGCCTATCCGGTTTAGTAACAATACCGTCCCCTGGAGAGTAGCCTTGTCCCCAAGGCTGTCAAGAAACTCTGGAAACTGCTCCTTTAGGACCTCCACATCCTCCCAAGTCGTGTCCTCGTCTGGCTTGGCTGACCAGCGAACCAACCACTACTCTGTAGCTGTATTGCCATATACAATGCTTCGTGATGCTAGCACCTTCTCAGGGACACAGGGTAACGGCAGTCCCTCCTCGAAGTCCGCTGGAAAAGTGGCTTCTGCTTCTCCGTACCCCACTGCTCGTTTCAATTGAAGATACATGAAACACCGGATGAACCCGGGATCCAATAGGTAGTAACAGACGATATGCAACCTGGTCTACTTTCTTATCAATGCGAAAAGGACCAAAATAGTGGGCTGCCAATTTCTGATTTATCCGCCTAGCCACGGAATGCTGACGATGGGGTCGTAACTGGACATATACCAAGTCACCGATAGCAAATGAAATGTCCCTCCGATGATCATTTGCTGATTTTGTCATTCTCTGTTGAGCTCGCCTTAAATTGTGCTGAAGTTGTTTCAGGATTTCATCCCTGTCCAGTTCTTTTTCCACGGTATCAACCGCCGACTCTCCTAAGACATAGCGCTGCAGTGCCGGGGGAGGTCGCCCATAGACCACATGAAAAGGAGTCGTGCCCGCGGCGGACTGGTAGCTGGTATTGTACCAATATTCAGCCCAGTGTATCCAGTTAGCCCATTCCCGCGGCTGTTCTGATGCGAAACAACGCAAATACGTCTCAAGGCACCTATTCAACACTTTCGATTGCCCATCTATTTCTGGGTGATAAGAGGAACTCATTCTCAGCACGGTCCCCTGTAATTTAAAAATTTCTGATCAGAAATAGCTAATGAAAATTGGATCCCTATCACTGACGATCGATCTGGGTACCCCATGTAACCGAACTATCTCTTTCACAAATAGAGCAGCCACCGATCTAGCCGAGAAGGGATGTTTGAGTGTTAAGAAATGTCTATATTTGGAGAGACGATCAACTACTACTAAAATAGTGTCCACCTCTTTTGATTTCGGCAACCCTGTGATGAAATCCATCGCAACGTCCTCCCATAGTAGGTCTGGTATTGGTAGGGGTTGCAGCAATCCCGCTGGCATCGTGGCTTAATATTTTTGCCGCTGACATATCTGACATTCCACCACCTAACGATAGATGTCATTCTTCATACCCACCCAGTATACATTGTCGGCCAATCGCCGGTATGTGCGATACACTCCTGAGTACCCCCTTGTAGCCGTCTGATGACTCTCTTGAAGAAGCAACTTCACCCAATGTGACTTAGCTGGTATCACTACTCAACCCTTGTTGAAAAGCCGCCCTTGGACTAATTCATATGCAGTGGGTAAAGATGGTTGACGTTCCAATTTCTCCTTAATGGCTACCAACACTTGATCTTGCTGGATTTCACGGTGAATCTCCTCCATGTCCATCCAAATTGGCTTCGAGATGGCTTTCAATGTGGCCGGCTCTGGTATCCTAGACAAGGCATATGCGGTGCCATTTAACACCCCCGATTTATAGGTTACTTCCAGGTCGTATCCGAGTAACTTTGCTAACTAGTTCTGTTGATCCGGTGTAGTGATGCGTTGCTCCAAGAGATGTCTAAGGGCCTTTTGATCAGTCAACACTTGGAATTTTCGTCCTAGTAGATAGGGCCGCCAATGCTGTATCGCCAAGACCAGAGCCATAAGCTCCTTCTCGTACGTGGACTTGGCTAAGTTTGCCTCTGATAGACCTTTGCTAAAGTAAGCCAAAGGTCTTCCCTTCTGCATGAGAACTGCTCCAATGCCTCTCCCCAACGCATCACACTCAACAGTGAACTTCTCATCGAAATCTGGCAACCCAAGGATGGGGGCCGTAGTCATCACAGTCTTTAACTTTTCAAAAGCTGTCTGTGCTTCTGCCCCCAGCTGAATCCTCCTTCTTGAGTAAGTCAGTGAGTGGTCGAGCAATCTTTCCATAGTCCTTGACAAACCTCCGGTAGTATCCAGTCAAACCCAAAAATCCCCGTACCTCCTTAACCATCATCGGTGCAGGCCACTGGCGTACGCTAGACACCTTCCTGGGGTCCATGGCTACCCCCCAGGACAGATCACATGACCCAGATATTCGACTTGGTGTTGCCCAAAACTGCATTTTTATTTGTTGGCTATAAACTTGCCCACTTGTAATACTTCCAAGGTGATCCTCAAGTGTTCTAGGTGTTGTTCTCACGTGGAGCTATACACCAAAATATCATAAAAAAATACTAAGAAAAACTTTCGTAAGTATGGGCGAAAAGTGTCATTCATCACCGCTTGGAAGGTGGCAGGAGCATTCTTTAGGCCAAAAGGCATTACCCGGAATTCATAGTGACCAGAATGGGTTCTGAAAGCCGTCTTGTGCACATCTTCTACTCTCACCTTGATTTGATGGTAGCCTGCTCGCAGATCGATCTTAGAAAAGTATTTTGCACCCTGTAACTCGTCAATTAATTCTTCAATAACTGGAATAGGGTACTTATCGGGGACAGTGATGGAGTTAAGAGCTCGATAGTCCACGCAAAACCTCCAACTACCATCTTTTTTCTGGACGAGAATGACCGGTCTAGAAAAAGGGCTTGAGCTCGGTTGGATGATGCCGGCCACTAACATTTCTTGAACTAAACGCTCCATTTCATTCTTCTGGTGGTGCGCATACCGGTAGGGTTTTACCCTCACCGGTCCTTCTCCTGGTTGAGTCACAATAGCATGATCCAGGTCCCTTGGTGGGGGAAATAAGCTTTGTTCGGCAAAAACCCTTGAGTACCTCTGTAGTAGCTCCTGCAATTCCTGATCCTGTTGGGTGGTTAATTCATGAGGGGGAACCCTTGTGTCGGAGATGAGTTCAACCGCCCATATGATACCTCTAAACTCCGTGTTCTCCTTGGAGTCCCTTTTCAAGCTCTTAACTGTTGTCAGTGTTCGCATGAGGGATTGGTCTCCCTTGATGGTGAACTCCTAGCCGTCGCCTTTCACCTTCATATATTTAAGGCCCCAGTCCACTCGTATCTCCCCCAAGGTTTCAAGCCATGCCATGCCAAGGACCAGATCAACACTGCCCAAACAGAAAAGGTATCCCTCAAGCGTGGTGGTATATCTGCCCAAGGACACTTGTAGTTCACGACATTTCCCTTGGGTCTGAATTTTCGCCCCGTCCCCTAAACTCACCCCATATGACGGGGTGGGGGTAATGGGCCACCCCTGAGCCCTGACAAGGCTTGTAGATATGAAATTATGGCTGGCCCCACTGTCAATAAGAATGGTTGTAGAGGTGCCATTGATCGTTCCTTTTAGCATCATGGTGCGCGGGCCGGTAATACCTCCCACTGAATAAAAAGAGAGCTCTATCCGCTTGCAAGTGGGTTCCCACGGTTCAAGGTCTCCTTCAGTGGCCTCACCGCTGTCCGTCTGCAGTTGCACCCCACTATCACTAGTTCCATCTTCGTCACTGATGAGCAACAGGCGAAAACTCTTAGTTCCACATTGGTGGCCCAGGTGGTACGGTTGATCGCACCGAAAACAAAGTCCCTTCTCTCGCTTGTTGACGTAATCTTGATAGGACATCATCCTACCCTTGTGACGCACGCCACTCGAATTAGTGTTGCCCGTGTGGGATCTTTAATGACCCCCATCTTTCGTACCCATGCGATCAGGGTGGCTCACTAGGCCCATCTTAGAACGGCTTACACATGCCCTCCTATTGCTACTTTTCATCTGAAGGAGGTTGACAGCCCTGCTAACTCGTACTCGTCTTTGAATGCCTAAATAGCCCCCTTCCGGTTTAGCTCCTTTTCTCTGACACTCCTAGCCCCTCCTTCTCCCCCTGCTGGCCGATTAACACTCGCACTCGACATTGCTCCAGCGTACGACGGGGCGGTAGCTGGCTGGGTAGTCCCCAGCTTGTTGATGGCGTACGGGCCGAGCCCACTAATACTCTTACCAGTCGTCCCCCAAGAAGTAGGTTGCCCTTTGGATTCACCTCCCCCACAAACTTCGCGTTCAATGATCCGAGCAAGCGTCATAGCTCTCATGATGTTGGTGGGAAAAAATGCACTCACCTTTTCTCTAATTTCGACCCTCAATCCTTTTAGAAAGAACCCCACATACTGCTGCTCCGGTAAATCAGAAATCTAGGATACTATCTCTTCATATGCTGAAATATATTGTGTAACAGTCCTAGTTCCTTGTTCAAGCGCTGCTAAGCGTTCATAAGCTATTGTTGCCGGAAAATTGCTGTACCGTTGTAATAGTTCTTCCTTCTAGATATCCCATGACATATTCGGTACCCTCCTTTTTAGCTATCTAAACCAGTGACCCGTTTGGCCTTCCATACTGATGAATGTCATGGGAACTTTATACTCCGCTGTAGTGCCCTAGATTTCGAAATACTGCTCAGCTCGAGCTATCCACCCTGCGGAGTTTGTGCCATCGAAACTAGGTAACTCAACACGTCGGTGGATCTACCTCCGTTCATCCCCCCCCCCATCACATCCCTCTCTGGTTCTCTTTGGCGATTCATCCCTCTACGACGGTCGTCAAGGGGAGGTCCTTGTGCATGATGCCCTAGCCCCGATTCTTGGGGGGACCAACGTTCTTCACGGGCTTGTGGAGGTCGGTAGGGTTCAGCCCGTGGGTATGGAATGCCCACGCCCTCCTCAGCTCTTCCTCCCCCACACTGAGAGCTGCTCCCCATCACGCGCGCCGCCGGTGCATCACTCCTTTTCTCCCTTGCAATCTCCGTGAGTAGGGATCTCATCTCGTCCGGGGACTCAATCTCCATTTGGCGTCGGTTTATCTCAGCGAGTTCCTCGCGCTGTAGCCGCCGCTCCTCAGCAGTCGCTAGCGACTCCAGGCGCCGGTCTTCCTCTATCGCTTGCAGATCTGCCTGCACCGCGGTGATGTAGGTATGCAGCTCCTCCATCGTTGTTTCCAGCGCCTCAAGACGAGATTCACTTCGTGTTGTCGTCATTAGCTAACCTTGTGGTTCGATTCTTGATGCCGATCGAATCTCGCGTTGCTGTTGCAGGAGTTTCGCCGTTGCTGCTGTACGCCAAACAACTGTTCGAGAAGGATTTCGCCACCGACGAAGCTCGCCCACCTTCTCTCCGCAACTGCGTTGTCGTCTACCTCCTTTGTTCTCCACCTCGCGTCGCCACCACCCCGTGAGCTGTTGATACGGGAAGGAAATCCAGAAATCTATTAAGAAGCGTAACAAGAACTACAATATCCTCAACCGGTAGCTCCGGCGAGATCAGATTTCTCAAAACATTACAACAAGATAGCCCGCCCTAATAAAGACCCTCATCCCCTCCTAAGTACCTCCCCCTGGGTGGGTCGGCTATGCTTGACCCGGATACTATGGAACCAGTCCAGCCCTAGTTCGACAAGTATAGACCCTCCAAACCGGAGGCCTATCCGGTTTAGTAACACACGCACGTACAATCCCTTGGCGGGACAATATGTTTGAGCAACCAACCACCATCATGGACATTCACCATTTGCTTTGTTACATATATCATAAAATACATGCATATATTAAGTCATTAAATAAAAAAGTTAACCATTGAAAGTCATTGTAACATGCAATCACATTATCTCCCATAGTTTTCAAAAAGCAACACTACTACCTTATATCACTATTGCTGGATCTAATGATTCACTTTGCCTATCATCATTGACATCCAAACCTTCAACCAAAGCATGCAACCAATTATATATACATTTGCACACTTTTCTACCACTTTGTGGCCTATAGGACCCACATATCATTGAAATTATTGAAATTATGAAATTATCTCATAAAGCAATACTATTACCTTATATCACTATTGCTATGTCCAATGATACCCTCACTGTCATTGTTGTCATTGCATCCCCATCATCAGTCAAAGTATGTGATTGCTATGCATACATTTGAACATTTTCCACCACTTAGTAGTCTTAAAGTACCACATGTTATTGATATTGTTGTGCCCCATCACTTATCATTTTGTCTCTTGTAGTTAGATGTCAGTGTAAGTTACTTACTTTCATCGTTCACTGACTTAGTTAGGTGGCTTTATCAACATTTAAAAAGCCAGAACTAAGCAGTATGGCCGGTTTGTATTGGTCCAGGTAAGGACTGGTACATGGACCAATGCATATTAAAGTGGAGTGGTAGACTGGACACATCACAGGAGCAGAGTTGTAGAACCGAACGAGTTGTGGGAGCGGAGCATCGCAGGAGCAGAGGAGACGAATGAGTGGTGAGTGCAAGCAGTACTAGTCCAAGGTTGGACCTGAACATTGGTATGGATGAGTGCGAATTCGTTTGGGCTTGGGCTGGACTGGACCAGTATTTGAAATCTTGGTCTTAATTATAGTGGGATGATAAAATCATAGACCAATGACCCACCTCTTGCTTCTAGTGGGCAAGTATAGGAAGTAAGAGGTAGGTTATTGGTTGTGATTGGCCACAGGTTGAGGGTAAAACCACAAAAAGAAGATAGAGTCATGAGCATGTGACCATGTAAGAAGAAAATATAGGAAATAAAAGATAAAAATAGAAAAAAAAAATCTATCTCTTTTCTACATCAGCATAATATCATGGCTACAAGTGTAAGGATAAAGCTGATGTAACTTTCAATTGCAAGAATCAATCACATTAATTGTAACTTATATGTTCTTAAAAAAATCCAATATATCCTACAAGAAAATGATGTTACCACTACGATGATGATACTGGCTATAGTAGTGCCTCATCTTGAGATTTTTACAAGTATTAAAAATGACAAAGGTACATATTGAGTTTAGAGGAGAATTCAACATCTTGCCTTATATTTGTGAGAATAAGATCAATCATTATTAGATTTGTTACCTTAGCTTTTTTTTTTTTTTTTTTTTTTTGTGTGTAAGAAAGCAAGTTGTAATTAGTGGTAGAGGCAAGATTTGAACCTAGGACCTTGTTATCAACAATTAAAGTCTTTACTAGTTGAGCTAAACATTTGTTGAAATAAATCTTCTTTGTACAATAAAAAAGTATATGTTATAAGCTTTAAGCTAATTTACTTTAATATTAGTCACTTACTACATATTGAAATTAAATAAGCTTTTTATTTAGAGAAAAAAAATGTGTTTCTACATATTTTAAGAATTATTTTTATACTAAGTTGATAAATATAAAACAAATGTAGTATGCCAAAATACTTGATTTGATTTTAGGAATTAAATGTTTGTTGTGAAGTTCATGAAAAACTTAGGTTATCACTTAATAGGTTCATTAATGGTTTTGAATAGTAATTATAAATGAGCTCATATTACAATTACATAATTATATAGAAAAGCTTCATTAATCACATTACTTGTAAGTTTACCAAATGGTGCACCAGAAAGCTAGGTACTATTTGACCTGAACTAGTGTAAATTAGAAATACCAGTCCGTTCATTCCTTGCATCAAACTGGTGAAATGATGCAATGTCAGCATCACTTTGAATATATGGAGTCAAAAAGCCCTAAACCTTTGAAGTTCATGAAAACTTGGGTTATGACTAATGGAAGCATGAGGTGTCATGTCACCATAACTTTGAATATAGGGAGTCAAAAAGCTCTAAACCTTTGAAGTTCATAAAAAACTTAGGTTATGACTAATGGAAGCATGGGGTGCTTTTACTATCACATTTAGGGCCACATCACATTTACTCTAGTCCAACTTGACAAAAATTCTCAATCCCGAATATTTATTCTTAGCTAAGTGACTAACCATATGAGATAGATGAAGTTGAGTGTTTGGATAGTGCATACTGCATAGGATACCATGCATTATGTCTTATATATTACACATTTCACATGAAAACAAATCAAAATTTTTTGTTAGTTTTATAACGTGTGAAGAAGAAGTGTCGCAACCCGCTTATTAAGCAAACTAACTTCTTAGTTTGAAGTTTGAACAATGTGACCCAAATTTAAGAGCTTGAGTCTAAGTTAATAGTAATAAGCTCAACATTATATATCATATCTTCTTTCCTCCCACTCCTCAGGACTAAATCGGGTTATCACAATCTTCCCCATTTATGACTTGACATTCTCGTCAAACTCAAAGCTTAACACATGTCTAAAGAGCATTCCTTAGTCGGAAATATGTGAAATCAGCCTCATGATGGCTCCACCATCCTTGACAACCCTTTTCTATTGGCTTCTCACCATTCGTAGGGCTATCCTTTGATACTATTTGTTACTAACTGACTTAATGAGCAAATTTACCTATTTGCTTAGCGAGCCCAAAGTAATATGACCCAATTTAAAATACCTAAGCTCACCGAGTCTTATATACCATATCTTTTTCTCTTACTCTTTATATAGGACTAAATTGGGATATCACATGGAGCTAGGAGGATAGTTAATGATTGATGAGTTACATGGTCAAGCTTAATATGTAAACCACATTCTCATCCATATAAAATGGCATGAGCACATATAACCTCATTATTTATGAAAGAATGATAATTTGTATGGATTCAAATAGTGGATTGTAATGATAAGAAATAATGTAACATTTCACCCATAAAAGGGTATATTTATCTTCATGGGTCAGCCTTGGTTACATAACTTATTTATGATCAATCTTGACAAAGAAAAACACTAAACACAAAGGTAAAACCATTCTAGTTAACTCTACTAAATCTAGTAAGCTAGAAAGTAAGCTTGACCTATAGATATTATTATTTCAACTATCTAAGTAATCCCTTCAACTTATTACACAGAGGAGAAACCTCTAAAATCATGTAGACCTTAGTATTATATAAGTGTTGGTTGGTGAGTTGATACCTATCTATTCTACTTCTAAAAGTAAAAAAGCTTTTGTATGATTTTCAAAAGACAGATTATGATAAGTTGTCTAATTATTTGTTATCATTAACAAATATTTAACATGCTTGTGATCTTGTTCGAAGTTCAGAATTAACCAATCAACCATTCTATATATACACTGATGGTTATGTCATTAACAAAACTACAATCAAGTGTAAGTTTTCAAACCTTTACAAAGTGGGAATCACTAGTTATGATTAGATTTAGGGATCAGTGAAAAGGATGCCTTTACAGTATCTAGCTTATATGAATATTTTAATCATGCTTTTTAGTAAGAGGATGATGAACCAAGTCATGTAGTTCAGTTCATCATTAATAAATTCTTAATGATGATGATAACAATAAATTCTTAATGATGATGATAACAAGGTCTTGGGATTGATCCCGCCTTCATCTATTACTTGCCCACGTCAAGAAAAAGGAAAATCTTAGTGATGTATTTTCATAATATCTTATACATCCAAACAAATGATGACCACACAAATCATTTGCAGCTAGACTTTTCTAAAGTTATGTAAAAAAAGTGACCCTTCATTGTGGACTAAATGATCATCTAGACTTTTCTAGGTATAAGAAAATGGTGACTAAGGCTTGTATCCTTAGGTACCAAATTTTGCTAAGACTTCAATGGTTTCATATGATCTCTCGATGACTAGAATAGAAGATACTTAAGTCAAGAAGGTCACAATTGATTTCTTTAATAAAAAAAATTCAATGAGATCAAACAATATTGTTCCATTTATAATAGTGGTCTACACTATTATATAAGCACTAGAGATATTACTTAACGTATAATAAGTTTGGTTTGCTTTTTACACTTAAAGCACATGTCATTATGTTTTCTTTAGTTTCCAAAGAAATTGAGTGGCAAGCATAATTGATATCTAGAGGTTATTCAAGTATACACTTTTCTAGTAGCATCATTCTTGCATTGAAACTAAAAAAATGATGATTGAGAAAAAATATTCTCACATTAATCTCAGACTTTGCACTTCTTAAACTTCAGTTAAAGAATTCTTATTTTAAAAATTACATGTTGAGGCCTTGATAGTCATTTTTTATGGAGATAAGACCATTGTCTTAGTTGTCTAAGTTTTTTTTTAGCCATTTATGAAGTGAAATATTGTCAAATTTGACTTTCAATATTGACTTGTTAATTAGAGAAAGTACAAAATAGAATATTCATGTATTCTTATTGCTTATTGCACATGAACTAGTGTCATGCCCTTGTTTACGGTAATATTTTTTTATGATTTTTACTTGTGAGTCAACGGTTGACTCGAGTCCAAATACGTCAACGCAGGTATCACAACGGTCGAAACCGTCGGATTGGGCGCGACTGGCGGAGTCGGTTCCAGCCCGACTATGGACTCTACGGAAGATCGCTGTCGTTCCAACACGATTGATCAACGCTCGCGATTTACCGAGAACCGGTATCGCTGAGTCGAACCGGGTTCACTCGAACCCAAATGGAACACACCCGTAACCAACACCGTCGTATGGGGTCCACTATAGCAAACAACTGTTTCCGCTTACCTGGAGGAAGCGGAGGGGAGTAATCGGATGTCCCGCGTGTGGGAGTCGGACTCACCCAGTGTCCGCGGATCAAGCTGGCACCCGGCGATCACGGACAGTCATCTACACGGCGTCGCACGCCGGTGACAGAAAGGACTCAGTCGGCTCCTCACTCGCACGCCGGCGAAGAGGCCGGACGACGCTCCGCAGGCGAAGTCCCACGTAGGGGACGAAGTAGTCCACGGCCTCGTCCTCCTCGCACGTAGGCGAGAACGACCGGAAGAATGTCCCGCGGGACTGTATGTACGTACGCGTCTCCGGCGGACAACCACGTGAAGCCGGCGGATGGGCGAGCCGTCCTCGTTCACGCCCGCGGAGCACGGTTTGCATGCGTTTGCTGGCAAGCGAAGGGCTGATCGCCCTCTCCTCGGCGCTGTAACCTTGATGAGGAAAGGAGGAGTCGCCTCCGGCGGCTGGCGGCGCCGGGAGGATGGTCTGGCAGTTGAGGAAGGGGAATAGGCGGCCGAAGGCTGAAGGTCTGCTTGGACGGCACCTGGTTCCAGCGGCAACGCCGAGCTCGCATGCAGGTGGGGAGACAAGTGGGAAGAGGAGGCCGCACGTAGGCGGCAGAGAGGACACAGGGGAGCTCCGCACGCAGGCGGAGGGAGCTCGTCTGGCGAGCAAAAGACGGCTGCACGCAGGCAGGTCCGGGCCGGTAGTTCACGCATGCAAGCGGCCGGCGTCGAACAGGGAGAAGACGGAGAGGCGGCGAGAGGGTTCGGACACTACAGGCAGGACGCGAGAGGGTTTGCCTGAAACCGGGAGCTCGGCCGGGAACAAGGATTAGAGAAGGGAATACCTCGGCGATCACTCAGGCCGCCGGCTCCGTCGAGTCGGTGAAGCTGATGCGTCGCGGCCTTCCAAGGCGTTCTGAAGTTCCGTCGGCGCCGGAGACGACGAAGGGTGCGAGGAAGAAACGGAGGAGGTCGGGGAGCTCCACGCTAACCATTCCACCCACCCGCACCATCGGTAGCGTTTGGGGAGCTCGGCGAGAGGACGTCCGACGACGCTGGAAGATTCATTGTGGGAAAAGTCGCCGGAGAGGTTTGGAGCGCGAGGGGTTCGTCAGAAAAAATGGAAGCAGAGACGTCGACGTCCGCCGCTCTCCCCATTTTCTTCCCGTTCGTGCCTCGTCCACGTCGGCACATGGCTCGAGACCCTCGACCCGTCACGTCAGCGCATGCGCGCCGCGTCCACGCCCACGCCGCCTCATTGACGAACGCATTCATTCGTTCGAACTGGACTTGGGCCCGCCCGAATTTTCACCCGCCGCCCGATTTGGGGAAGCTAGGCTGAGGCGCTCCTATGGGTTGAAATTGGGCCGCGCCCAATCTTCGGCCCGTAGGCCTAACATTCTTTCCCTCCGGAGCTGTCGGCGACTCAAAGTAACGTCGGATCTCTTCCTCGAGCTGCCACAGTTCGGACGCCTTATACCACGTAGCTTCTTCCATTGGAGAACCTTCCCACCGAATAAGAAACTCTGTTCGTCGGTTCATCCTGCTATGTCCCAAAACTCGGTGATCTAAAATCTTTCCAATCCGTTGGTCGAACTCCGTTCGAACCGTAGGAGGCGCGCGAAGCGACTATGACCGAGTTGGATCCCTCGGATCCTTATGGAACCTCTTTAGGAAGCTCACATGGAATGTCGGATGCAGTTTCATCCTGTTGGGGAGCTTCAGACGATACGCAACTGAGCCAACCCGACTAAACACCTCGAAAGGTCTATCGTATCTCTGTATAAGTCCCCGATGTGCTGCCTTCGTAGATATCTTCCTCCATATATGCGGACTAAGTCGGAGAAGCACTAAGTCACCCACAGCGAATTCTTCATCCCGACGTCGACGATTTGCATATTGTTGCATTCGTCGAGCTGCTAGCTCGAGGCTGTCCCTAGCCTCCTGGAGCGACTCCATTCGCTCGCGAGCTGCCCATTGAGCCGCATGACAGCTCCCCTCGGAGGTCCTCATCGCGTAGGAGTTAGGGGTTGTCTCCCTAACACAAGCTCAAAGGGGTTATGCCCCGTAGACGATGATCTGTGGAGATTGTAGGCAAACTATGCCGAATCAATCCACTTCACCCAGTCCTTCTGACTCGCAGTCACTTTTGTGACGGAGGTAGTCCTTCACGAGGGTATTCACCCGCTCCGTCTGTCCATCCGTCTGGGGATGATTTGCTGTGGAGAAGTTTAACTTCGTTCCCAACTTGTCGAACAGAGTCGACCAAAATCGTCCGGTGAACCGGGCATCCCTATCGCTCACGATATCAGTTGGGATCCCAAAATGTTTCACTACGTTTTGAAAGAACATATCTGTAGCTACCATAGTTGAGAATGGTTCAGGTGCTGGAAGAAAAACTTCATACTTGGAGAATTTATCTACAACCACGAATATTGATGTTTTCCCTTCGACCTTGGGAAACCCACCAATAAAATCCATGGACACATTTGTCCAAGGGGTCTCGGGTATAGGTAAGGGTTGCAACAACCCGGCCGGTAACCTCCGATCGACCTTGTCTTATTGACAAACATGACATGTCGGACATACATCTTAATGTCGGTACGCATATCTGGCCAATAACATGGCCTGGACAACAAGGGGAGCATGCGCCTTTGTCCTGGATGACCGGACCACAGGGTATCATGGAGTTCCCTAAGTAGCTCACGTCGCAATCCACCGGATGCGGGAACTAGTGGCCTCTCGCCACGGGCCATGACAACGTCATCGTCCCCCAAATAATATCGTCGGGTCGTACCTGACTTGATCTGCTCAACAATCTTTTGATATGTCTCATCAAAAGTGGTTGTTGCTTTTATCCTCGTAAGGAGATCTCCTTCCACTCTAGATATTGCAAAGCAAACTAAGCCATTTAGCCTACTCAGTGCATCAGACACTACATTAGCCTTTCCAGGCTTGTGTTCCCACTGGAACTGGAATTCTGCTAGGAATTCCTGCCATCTGGCCTGCTTTGCCAACAATTTCTTCTGTGTGGTAAAATATGTATTCGCCACATTGTCAGTCTTCACCACGAAGGCGTTACCTAGGAGATATACTCTCCATGTTCGGAGGCAGTGCACCACTGCTACCATTTCCTTTTCATGCGCAGAGTACCTATGCTCTGTCTCATTCAGCTTTCGACTCTCGAAAGCTACAGGATGCCCATCCTATATCAACACACCACCGATTGCCTGATCCGATGCATCAGTGTGAACCACGAAAGGTTTTCCAAAATCTGATAATTTCAGGATCGGTTCAGAAGCTATACGCTCTTTCAAGTCTTGAAAGGTCAACTGACACCAATCGTCCCAACCTCAGTTGGTATTCTTTTTCAGCAAATTGCTGAGGGGTGCAGTCACTCTCGAGAAACCCCGAATGAACTTTCGATAAAAGTTCACAACACTAAAGAAACTCCTCAACTCGGTCTAATTCGAGGGGACTTGCCATTCCACAATGGCTCGGACCTTGCCCTTGTCCATCTGCACCTGGCCGTGGCCTACCACATGTCCAAGGAAAAATATCTCTTCTGACATGAAAGTGCATTTCTCTAGCTTTAAATAAAGTTGATTTTCCCTCAAAACTTGAAGAATCCTATTCAAATGTATCAAATGTTTCTTAACGCTTGAGGAATACACCACTATATCATCCAGATATACTACGACGAAGTCATCTAGAAAAGGTGCTAATACCTAGTTCATCAGATGACAGAACGTCACTGGAGCATTGGTTAGCCCAAAGGGCATGAACCAAAAACTCAAATGCTCCATAATGGGTCACGCAGGCTGTCTTCCGTTCATCTCCCTCGGCGATACGAACTTGCCAGTAGCCCGATCTCAAGTCAAGCTTGGAGAATATCTTAGCTTTTTCCGGTCTATCCAGCAGATCTGGGATTAGTGGAATAGGATAGTAGTCCCGGACTGTTATTTTATTCAGTTCTCTGTAATCCACACAGAACCTCAAGGACCCGTCTTTCTTCTTTTGGAATAGGACCGGGGCTCCATACGGTGACACGATTGGCCGCACAAACCCTGCTTCCAACAACTGGTCTAGTTGTTTGTGGAGCTCGGCCAACTCCACCGGCGGCATCCTATAAGGAGCCTTGGATGGGGGAGTAGATCCTGCCATAAGCTCTATCTTGTGGTCGATCCCTCTCCTAAGTGGGAGGTGCTTCGGTAATTCCGAAGGCATCACGTCAGCAAACTCCTCCAACACTTTTTTGACCGCCAAGGGAGTCTCATTCCTTGTGGGGTGGGGGTCCTCCACCCAAACGGCCATAAGCGTCGGATCCCCTTGGCGCAACCCTGCAGCCAAGGCGTTCGCCGACAAGGGCACTCCCCAGGAGTCCCTCTTCTTTCCCTTCCTCGGCACCGTGCTCCCAATGCACGGCACGAGGCAAGGGGAATCCTCATTGTATATCTGTATCCCATACAGATAATACATCATAGCTATTTTTGCCTTAACCAAAAGTTCGAGGCCAAAGATAGCTTTATAGTCTGACAGTTTCAGAATCTTCGCATGACAGTGGTCCTGCCAACTGCCGATTACGATATCTACATCGTACGATACCCTTACGACCTCAGGGTCTACTGCACCAACCGACCTCACTCGGTCCTGTGCTGGGGACATCTTAAGTCCCACTCTCTTAGCCGTGGCTTCGCTTATGAAAAGGTGCGACACACCTGTATCAATCATAGCGTTCACCGACTGAGAGTTTATAAGGGACACAATATATAGTAACATTGGCCTCTCTCTACTAGTAGAGGCAGTGCCCAATACCAGGGGATTCAGGAGCGCCTCCTGATCCCGTACGTCATTCTCACCTTCTGCTAATGCAGTGGGAGGGCGGTCCCCGACCGCCTTCATCGGCACTAGAGTCGCCAGCCGACTCTTCTGCGTGAATGACTCTTTGCCCTTCACGGTGAACAAACTCTTCGTTCGAGAGGTAGAAGCCATACCACTCGCAGTGGCCGAGGCTAAGAAGGGGACATGTTCCCCGGACCCTATGTGGTCCATCATAGCTTCCGCAACTCGATACAACTGCTGCGCATAGTCCTGGATGTTCGCAACATGCCGGACTCTCTCGAGGGTGCCCCTCGTAGAACACATCAAGTTCCTTGGAAGGAACTGAGACACGATCTCCGTTTTAAGCCTCTCCCAAGAGGGCTTACAGGCTAGATCGATCCCGAATAAGTTGGAAGCGGTCTGAATCCGCCCCAACACTTTTGCATCTCCGAAGAGATGCGGGATGCAAGCTTGGGCTTGCTCCCCCTCGGGGATCTGAATAGTTTTTGAATATGTTTCCATCTCCCAATGGAAGTTCGCAACTTCCTTGGAGCAACGCACCCCTCCGAAAGGGTAGGCTCCAAGACGCGTTCCATCGCGTCTTCGTGCCCACTCCCACGACGCACGTGAACCCCATTGGCTAACGGGTTCGGATCCGAATTCAGGTGGCGCCCGATCCCTTTCCCCGGCCTGAACAACAGGAGTGCTCAAGTAGGTCGTGGGCCGAAATGTGGGTCGTCGCACGACGGTCCCCTGGCCGTGATCGGCCGTGGTCGGTGCTATCGAAGCCGCCGTAGCACGCTCTGCCTGGGATGCCTCTAGCTCCTCGGTGGGCCGCGCCACCTGAGCTATGAGGCGCTCGTTGGAGACGAGCAGTGTGGAGATGATCTTCACTGAGATGTGGGGGTCCAAAATCCCATCTCCGACTATATCCTGGAGGGACGATAATCTGATGTTCATCAAGGATCCCATCTGCTCGCAGCAGTTGGGTCAAACAAGAATCACAAGTACGACACTCGTACTGGTTGGAACACGCAGACCTGGCCTCTAATACCAAGCTGTCACGCCTTTGTTTATGGTAATATTTTTTTTATAATTTTTTACTTGTGAGTCAACACTTGACTCAAGTCCAAATACGTCAACGCAGATATCACAACGGTCGAAACTGCCGGATTGGGTGCGACTGGCGGAGTCAATTCCTCGAATCGACTCCCAGCCCGACTATGGTCTCTGCGGACGTTCGCTGCCATTCCAACACGACTGGATTAACGTTCGCGATTTACCGAGAACCGGTATTGCTGAGTCGAACCGGGTTCACCCGAACCCAAATGGAACACACCCGTAACCGACCGCATTGGATGGGGTCCACTACAGCAAACAACCGTATCCGCTTACCCGGAGGAAGCGGAGGGGAGTAACCGGACGACCCGCGTGTGGGAGTCGGACTCACCCAGGGTCCGCGGATCAAGCCGGCGCCTAGCAATCGCAGACGGTCGTCTACACGGCGTCGCACGCTGGTGACAGAAAGGACTCAGTCGGCTCCTCACTCGCACGCCGGCGAAGAGGCCGGACGACGCTCCGCAGGCGACGTCCCACGTAGGGGATGAAGTAGCCCACGGCCTCATCCTCCTCGCACATAGGCGAGAACGACCGGAAGGATGTCCTGTGGGATTGTATGTACGTATGCGTCTCCGGCGGACAACTACGTGAAGCCGGCGGACGGGCGAGCCGTCCTCGTTCACGCCCGCGGAGCACGGCTTGCATGCGTTTGCTGGCAAGCGAAGGGCTGATCGCCCTCTCCTCGGTGCTGTAACCTCGATGAGGAAAGGAGGAGTCGCCTCCGGCGGCTGGCGACGCTGGGAGGATGGCCTAGCGGCTGAGGAAGGGGAACAGGTGGCCAAAGGCCAAAGGTCTGCTCGGGCGGCACCTGGTTCAAGCGGCACCTGGTTCGGGCGGCAATGCTGAGCTCGCATGCAGGTGGGGAGACAAGTGGGAAGAGGAGGCCGCACACATGTGGCAGAGAGGAGACAAGGAAGCTCCGCACGCAGGCGGAGAGAGCTCATCTGGCGAGCAGAAGACAGCTGCACGCAGGCAGGTCCGGGTCAGTAGTTCACGCACGCAGGCGGCCGATGTCGGACAGGGAGAAGACGGAGAGGCGGCGAGAGGGTTCGGCTACTACAGGTAGGACGCGAGAGTGTTCGCCAGAAACCGGGAGCTCGGCTGGGAACAAGGATCAGAGAAGTAAGGGAATACCTCGGCGATCACTCAGGCCGCCGGCTCTGTCGAGTCGGTGAAGCTAATGCGTCGCCGCCTTCCGAGGCGTTCTGAAGTTCCATCGGCGCCGGAGACGACGAAGGGCGCGAGGAAGAAACGGAGGAGGTCGGGGAGCTCCACGCTAACCGTTCCACCCACCCGCACCATCGGTAGCGTTTGGGGAGCTCGGCGAGAGGACGGTCGACGACGCCGGAAGATTCACGGAGGGAAAAGTCGCTGGAGAGGTTTGGAGCGCGAGGGGTTCGTCAGAAAAAATGGAAGCGGAGACGCCAACGTCCGCTGCTCTCCCCATTTTCTTCCCGTTCGTGCCTCGTCCATGTCGGCACGTGGCTCGAGACCCTCGACCAGTCACGTCAGCTCACGCGCGCCGCGTCCGCGCCCACGCCGCCTCATTGACGAACGCATTCGTTCGTTCGAACTGGATTCGGTCCCGCCCGAATTTTCACCGGCCGCCCGAATTGGGGAAGCTAGGCTGAGGCGCTCCTATGGGCTGAAATTGGGCTGCGCCCAATCTTCGGCCTGCAGGCCTAACAACTAGTATGGATGTTCTTAAGTGCATTTCATCCATCTTAGTAATTGCCATGATACGTCTCATTTAGCCAAATTGTTTTCTATGATTGCACGTGTTAACAGCTATTGCTGTGTCAAAGTAAATCATGATTTTGTAAACTAATTTAATAAGGTTCTTTGAAATGCTTTGGCACACACCTTAAGACGATGTTTATTTGGAAGTGTTCAGGTGGAGAGAAAGGGTGCAAAAAGAAAGGGTTAAATTTCTATTATGGTTGTTTATTTAGAGATGGTTGTGCGTGAGAAAGACTCATTACTGCTATAAGCCTATTAGAATAGAACACACCTTAGCATTGTTTCTAACATTAACTCTCACAGGTCTAAACAACCTACATTCCAGTAGATTTGCGCTACCAAGATCCTTGTAAAGGATTTTTCAACTTAGAAATCGACTTTAGTAGCATTTTTTAGAAGATGGCTTTAATTTACAAAGTTTCCTCCTACTAGAATGTCCTTGGAATTCCTAAAGATCCAATCAATATATTTTTCAAGTTAAATAAAATGCACATATATATAGCAGCTGCTTGCTAGGAAATGGCTCGTTCAAATTCATTAGATATTGGTTGCTAATGAACTTGTAGCCTGTATCTTATACGCCACCTTGTTTGTTCCAGTTTTGTTGCTCGGAGCTCGGGTGGCAGCTTCTGCTGCAGAGATTTCTTCCGATATGGAGCCCAAGGCATGGCTCATATTGGCATGGGTGAGTACAGTTGCTGGAAACCTGTCACTTCTCGGCTCAGCTGCAAATCTCATCGTATGCGAACAGGCTCGCCGATCTCAGACTTTTGGTTACAATCTCTCCTTTCTGACCCACTTGCGATTCGGGTTCCCGTCGACGATTATTGTCACATCTATTGGTTTGCTTCTCACGCATTACTGTTGAAAAAGGTCCAATTTAGAGACATGTAGAATATTGGATATACGTATGGGATATGTGGCATTGTTTTCTGTATGTGTATCATGAATTTATTCATTTTGATTGTATTACAGGAGCAATAATGGAGAAATGTAATCGCTGGCTGTAATATAAGGTGCCTTCGTAAGTCTTGTCATTATAAAATGTTTTATTTATTTAAACCATACTTTTCATCAACAAGGGCATGAAAGCCAAATTGTAATTACCAAATATAATATGTCATAACTCTACGAGGCATTGCAAAGGCTAAGTGCAGAAGACAGTTCCAAAACCTTCAATTTCCTGAGGTTCCCCAACTATGAATGCCTCATTACTGGAAGCTCTTTCACACAACGGTCACTGAAAGTCTTCACTGGCCCTACATCAACTGCAGCTACAGTTAACTAGGACCAACGGTAATGGTAAAGGTCATCAGGATTGCCATTGTAATCGGCTTTGACTTCTTCATCAAAATAATTTTATTGTTGCCCGCACCTACAATTAGCAATTTTATTGAATTTTGAGATGCGGCAATTTTTTTTTAACCCAAATGGGTGTGATGATGGGTTCATTTGGTCCATAAAATGCTAACCCCTTCTACTTTGTTGATTGCTTTTAAACTATTATGAAAAAAATATTTCTCTTCTCTCTATCTTTTGCTTTTTGTTTCATCACTCAGAAATTGAAAGGAATTTGATTAGCTGATTGTCTTGGAAGAAAGAAAGACTAGTTTTTTTTTAAAGTGTTAAACTTAAGATAAATTGCATAAATGACTATTCGATTTTGGAATTTTTTTTTAACTTGTATCTATTTTTAAAATATTTTATTTTTTGTTTAAATATAGACTGAATTATCTTTTTGCAGAATTCTCAATATAGTTGAAGTGTGTTTGAAGATTAGTGCTATTTCACTTGCAATTGAATGAATTAGTGAATGACTCTCCTTCTACCTCCTCTTACGTGAATTAACGAATTAGTGTAAGGACAACTTCCAAAATGCACATTCTTATAATATGCCAAATAGTTAATCTAGAAAAACCACATGAACCGGTTCAAATAGGGTTCCAACCGATAATATTAATAATGTTCACAACTTAGATCTTAGAGAAAAAAAGAATCACACATTTATTTATGTATTCATTTATTTGAATAATGATTTAAAAAATATTTCTTTCTAAAAAAATTTCAAATTTTAATAACGATCTCATATAATTATTAGATATGTGATTAATAACATGACAATTTTATAAAAATACCATCGATTGATATATAAATTGACTTAAAGAATATGGTAGTTAATAGAGGTTTTCATGTACTGAGTTTGGTTATTTAAAGTGTTATCTAATTCCATAAAGTTTTTTTTATCTCATTTTTGTAGAAGTAATTTTTTAGGTATGGTGTAGTAGTTTACCAAAATATAAAATTAATAGTATCGTGGCAAAATTAGTTTTTTTTTTTTAAATCTCATTTCTCATTAATTTAGATTTTACTTTTTTTTAAAAGAATAATCATATTTAACATGATTACATCAATAATGTAAATATGATAGGATTGAAAGTATTGGTCAAAAAATATAAAATCTTAAAATAGTATGATGTACCGAAATTTAATATTATTTTTTAATTATTAAAAACTATTTATATATCCCACATAAATATTATAGACCTTAAAGGAGTTAAAATAATACTATAAACGATAATAGATCATATACTTAATTTTTTTACTTTAAATTAGAATATGAACCCGTATTGGATACTCACTAAATACTCAATGTAGATACTTATTTTATAATCTAGATTTGACCACACTTAACTGAATTTTAAAGCCAAACTATTATATATAAAGTATACAATTTAAAATTTAAAAATATATAATTTTATATAATAGTCTTTGGGTATGTTTGATCTATTGTTAATTGCTTCATAATAGTATTAAAATGTGCTATTAAAATTTGTATATATATATTATTTTATAATTGTACCATTAAAATTTGTAAGATATTTAATAAATAATTTTTTAACTGATATTAAAATTTAAAATTATATATATATATATATATATATATATATATATTATTTTAAAAATTTTAAAATAATAATAAAATTTATTTTTTATTATTAAAAATTTAAATTATTTAAAATTTTAATTTAAATTATATACATTATTTTTTTTAAAAAAATAAAAAATATCAAATTATAGTTTTCTTAATATTTATTTTTTTACTATTTTTTTCTTGCCGTGCCAAACATTTAGTTGATTAAAAATTTTGAATAGAATATAATTTTAGTTTTTAATTAAATATATCCTTACTCTGAAATTTATCCAGAAACCAAATTGGCAAATTCAACGCAAACACAAATCGGATCCTCTCCACAAGTAATGCAGCATTGCAGCTTGCAGTAACCATATATAGCAATAAATTTACCATAAGATGCCGACTGAACTCACAAACGAACGGTCAGGATGGGAAATCAGGTTGTCGATGTACAGCATTCCCCATACCCGAGCCTCGGCACTCGCTTTGCTTCGTCCGCACGATTCCTCCCCTGCAGGCATTTACTCCCTTCGTCTCGGTCGCCAACTCTCCGCGCCTTTCCTTCTCTGACCTTCTCGCTCTCCACACCCTCCAATTCCGCCGACAATCAACGACGATGCACGCCGTGGCTGCCGCCTTATCCGATCCTCTGCCGCCGCCCGGTGCTGCCCTCCTTGCGCCGGGATTCCGTTTCCACCCAACCGATGAGGAGCTCGTCAGCTACTACCTCACGCGGAGAGTCCGCGGCAGGGCCGTCCGTGTTGACGCCATTGCCGAGGTAGATATTTATAAGTGCGAGCCGTGGGAGCTCCCCGGCCTCTCCCGCCTCCGTAGCCGCGACCTCGAGTGGTACTTCTTCAGCCCCTTGGACCGCAAGTACGCGAGCCGGTCCCGTACCAACCGCTCTACTGCGCAGGGATACTGGAAGACCACCGGAAAGGACCGCCCTGTCCGCCGGGCCGGCCGCACAGTCGGCATGAAGAAGACCCTCGTGTACCACTCTGGCCGCGCCCCACACGGTGCTAGGACCAACTGGGTTATGCACGAGTACCGCCTCGAGGAAGACGAGGCCGCGCAATCTAGACTTCCGCAGGTAGATATCTGCCCGTTGTGATTCTTATTTTATTATTGTATTTTGTGAAATTGGTTGAAGTGAATTTTTTTTTTCGGATTGGGGATCGGAAGGATGGCTACGTTGTGTGCAGGATCTTCCAGAAGACCGGTTCTGGTCCTCAGAATGGGGCTCAATATGGTGCGCCGTTTATTGAGGAGGAATGGGAGGAAGATGAGACGATCAATGAAGCGTTGGTACTCATGCCTGATTCCGGGGATGATGAGATCAACAATCATGCGCATGATAAGGACTTCTTGGAAGTCAATGATTTTCTTCAGGTAACAGCGTATTTCGCCTTTCTTTGAAGCATGCCAGATAAGTTATCTTCTCAAAATTTGTTTGATTAATCACTTTGTTTGTTGTATTGTGATGATTCAGTGCTTTTATATTAAAGCCCTTATTTATTGTTTATTTTTTTGGGCAAAAAAATTGCTAGGTGCACGCTATCATGCAAATAGAACTAAAAAAAGTATAAACTTCCAATAGTGGTCATTGCTTAGAAGTTGCTATAAGGAAGATGCTTTCAGATTCATATCCGAGGTTGTTAATATCAAGTTCTTATGTTGGAACTATGGAGGTCCTATAGAATCAAGTTGTAGGATTGATGCATAAGATTGAAAGATCCAATCAAAAAGTTAAAAATATATTTTGATAATTTACATTCAAATAGTAAGAGCGAATTGACCAAAAGCATATTAATATAATAATTTGGTACTAAGTTATCTTGAAGCTAATGTTGTGTGTATGCCTATTAATTAACATTTACTATTTTATAAATACTAAAATGAGTTAAATACCTAATCACAAGAATAATCAATTAGAAGCACAATAATTATAACATAAAAGGTTATTATGAGCTTTAGTTTCCAATAATAACAAAATTGAAAACATCCTAAGTGACAGAGACAACATAGAGTGTTGATATTGTGCTTACAATTGGGTGAATTTGGTGATGAGTTAAGGAGATTAGCCTTCCATGTTGGTGGGAGCAAAGATAAAGTAACTATAATTGTTGAAGTATTGTTGCTCAAAGAGGTTGCAAGAATAAGAAGAGCAAATAAAAGAAATGTTCTTATATTTACTTATTATTTAAACAATTTTGGTGCTTGGGCTAGCCATTTGCAAGTTAACAGTTTGAAGGTAAGGGAGTTCGACATTTATTCACTTGTTTTGTTAGATTGGAAGAGATTGTAGATTCTATAAATCCTACATATAGCCAACATTGTTCATCAGATTGGGATTCTAGCTTCTATGAGACAAATTAGGTGCCAAGGGAATCACAATCACAACATTAACTGGATACTGTAATTATGATTCCAGGGCAGGTAAAGTGATCATCCTAGTGGCTGCATTGACAATTCTGGGGATGATATGCTATCATATTGTGGCCACTACGTTTGACGGCTTAACACTGTTGCACTCTGTAATTTTTTTGAATCTCACTGTTATCAACATAGATGACTTTCTTTTTGTCTGCTTGCGTTGTACTCTCTTTCCAATGGCTTTTAGGGTTGATAGTATTTATGAAACTGCCAATGTTGAACTTGCCTACAATCATCAGTAATTCAGTATCTGTTTTTCATTTGTTTACAATATTAACTTTCAAAGATTATCTAATCTGATGTCAATTATTTTTGTGAATCTGTCATTTTTGTGTTGTCAGAAATTTTGATCATATTATTTTCTACATGTGGAAAATTTAGACCGAAGGTATTGGAGGTCAAAAAGAGGGCATTGCTGCCACTTTTCTGGTCGGTACCAATGAGAAAAGTAGTGGTAACTATGCTGAAGACCCTGTCGTTTTTCTTGATGAGATGCTTAAAGACCCAAGTTTCATTGATGACATGGTTGATTATAATAGCCAAGCTCAAATAAATAGTAGACCGACCTGCCCTGATGATTTCGGAGAGCAAGTTCTCTTGAAAGATTCAATTCGTGATTCTCCCAACAAAAATGATGGATACTTGGAGTTTAGTGGCACAGAGGATGCTATAAATACGGATCATTCTAATGTAGGATATCTAAGTTACCCATTGAGGACATCCCATGCTCTAAATTTTGGTGATGGAGAAGGTGAGAGTAGAAATTTACAAAAAGACCTGGACGCTGAGTTCCTTGACAATGCTGACTCAAGCTGTGACCCAGACGAAATGGTTCGGATGACATTAGTGGATGATTGCCTCGATCAGCGAACCACTGTTCCTCTCGATTTTAGCAGTCGTTCCTTTTGTCAATCAGTTCAAGATTTGGTCTTCTGTGATGTATGTGGTGATGATGTAGCACCAGAACCAAGCAGTTTGAATGATCAAAATAGAGTTCTATCCCCACCCATTTCAGATTTGCCTGCTTTTGATTTTGATGACGAATTAATGGCATACTTCGATGCTATGGATGATAATCTGCAGTTTGATATTAGTGGTTTCTCGGAAAGTTTTGAGCAAAGGAATTCCCCTATTTTAGACCAGTCTAATTCCAAGGTATATACTGTTCTCTGCAAAGTCAATTTTTTGTAAAGTCTAATGTGAAAGTAGAGACTAATTTGTTCAATTTGAAAATAGGCATATATTGCAAAAGGCTTCGACAATGCCGCAATTCCGCAGCTGTCAAATGCAGATCTTGTTGCTGGTGCATCATCAATCTTACCTCTATCAGATAATCAGTTAGAGGATAAGCATGAAGAGATTCTTGTTGGGCCAGGTATGGTATTTTACCTCCTGTGAAGACAATGACGTGATCAACTAAACTAGAACAATTTACATACGTTGGTATTGTATTAATAGTTCGACGGTTTTTTTGTCCTCTTAACTATTGTTGTTCGATCTGAAGAGATTCTTGTAATCTCCCTGTATTCTATAAGTGAATGGCTGACTACAAGGGTACTAGAGACTATCAATTGCATATCCTACTCGTACATAATTGAAATAAATTGCTCTGCTGCTAGTTTTAGTAGCACTAGTTTGAATTTGAACTTCTTTTACATTTTTGTGGTGCAGGCGCCACGGTGAATATAGAAGACAAGGAAGCAATAACAAATCGTCTGGTGAACGTTCTGGGTTCAATATCTGCACCCCCAGCATTTGCATCGGAATTTCCTGCTGGTCAAGAGAAGTATTTTGGACAACTTGCTGGAACTTACGAAGGGAGCTTGTTGAATGTATCACCATCCCTGGTCCCACTACATGATTTTACAGCGACAAGCGGTACAGAAGACTGGTTGTTGCGTAAGCATGGCAACACAGGTTTGCTGCTTTCTTATAGCATCGCAGATAATGTTAGTGGGAAGACTTCATGTTTCGGGCCCTTAAGAAAACTTCAGGAATGGACAACGTCCCTGATGCTTCGATGCGGCTTCTATCCTTTCTTCCTTTCAGGCCTGGTTCTTACTGTAAGCTACAAAGTGGGAATGTGTCTTTATGGAAAGAACAGTTAGTTTGTATATTGTAAGCAAGTTTTGACTGACACTTCTCTTGGTTGTGCCAGGCAACGTGGAGAAACCTCATATTTTTGGATAATGTATGTACTTGACCTGATTAGTATCAAGGATTTCTATAGCCTTCCGTTTGCGGTCAACGCTGATAATGAACTGGGATCTTATGTTTCGTTTGTAACCCGTATGGATATCTGATTTAGGAGGAGCCAAACATCTCTGACGTGAAAACAAATAAGGTATGATAATGTGAAAAAGAAGAAGCGCAGGAAAAATGAAGTTAGCTTGAACATAACATTTAAGATGTGAAATGATAATATTTTATTAACGCATAAAAAATGAAATCTAGGTAAGGAATGAGTTTTTCTTCGAGTTGCTTCAATCTGTAAGTGATTGATTTATGATAATGTATCATCTTGGTGTGTTGGGAGCAACGGCTGGCTCGGTAGGTTAGGAGCATCTCTCGAACTAATTAATGGTTTGTAATTTTGCCAATGCATAAGAGCTAATTTGCATATATTTTTTTAATAAATTTCATATGACAAAATTATTAATTATGCCCACAAAACAACAGAGAGAGAGGGACACGATGTACAATTAATATAGATCGCCTAACATACAATAACAATACAAGGTGGATTAATTACATCAATTACGCTGCCAATGACCTCGTCTTAAGCATTTATTAAAGATTTAACAAACGTGCACGGCTGCGTCTCAACTTCATCCACAGTCAACATGTCCGCCGGGAACGGGCATTGTGCGAGGCTCGCACCCGCATCCGCGAGCGGCGCACAGGCGGCCGGCGTCACCCCGCTTGACACCCCCTGCACGTCCGCGCAGTACCACGGCGCCTTGCTGGCCTTCGCCAGCTCCACCGTCACGTTGGAGATGCAAATGCCGGTGAAGGGCGCGTCCGGGATACCCTCCAGCCTCGCCGCCATGGTCGCGTTGTAAGCGACGACCTCGCTGTAGCTGATCCCTTCCACGACAGGGACGGCGCGGGGATCGTATTTGTTGTCGGGATGGGACTTGTAGTTGCCGGTCATCCAGAAGACCCACTTCATGGTGTGCAGGTTCATCCGCCGCACGTAGATATCCTTCACGTAGGCGCCTCGGCCCACGGCGGTCTTGATGCGGACGCCGGACTCGGAGTTGATGGCGGTGATGTCTTCTGCGCGTACGTCCTGGATGCCGCCGGACATCTCGCTGCCGAGGGCGATGACGGCGCTGGTGGGGGAGATGCAGGTGAGACGGCGGATGACGATGTGCTGGCTGGGCATGGAGTAGGAGATGCCGTACTCGTCCCAGCCGCTCTTTATTGCCACGCAGTCGTCGCCGGACACGATGTAGCAGTCTTCGATGCGAACATTCGAGCACGAGTCTGCACAACAAACAACACCGATCAAGAAAACAACGATTAAATGTTTATATTTTTTGTTTTCATTATCCTAATTTGATACCCGTTGGCAATACTTATACCACCGATTTTGGTTTACAATCATGAACTATGTATGATTGTGATGCAATTGTAAAATAGACAATTGTGATGATATTAAAAATTTTCTTACACTAAAAAAATTGAAGGAAAAAAATCCTTTTTCTTTATTTCCTTAGAGGAGGATCAGATAACTAAAAAGAAAAAAAAATGGTAAAAAAAAAAGATAAAAGGAAAAAAAAATCCAAAATGTAAGATCAAACTGAAGATAAAATTTTCAGGAACAGTGTAAGTACCTGGATTGATTCCGTCAGTGTTTGGAGAATGAACTGGTGCAAGGATTGTGATCCAAGAAACAACAATATTACTGGATGGAATCAACCACACATTTCAGTATAGCTTGATCAAGAAAAATGACAAATGCAGAATGAGATGATGATGAGATAAACAGACCTGCTGTAAACTGGGTGGATGTTCCAAGCAGGAGAATCGATCAATGTAAGGTTGGATATAAAGATCTGGTTGGAATGCATTATTTCAATTAGGTAGCCTCGAGTGTACTTGAGCTTGTTGCTATGAAACTTTGACCACCAAAACTCCCCTTGCCCATCGATCGTTCCATTGTTCCCTGACATTATAGTCAATGTTCAGTTACTAATTTTCAAGCTGCCACTACTGATTAGAAAGCTCTGTCAGACAAGATTGTAACAGAGGAAATGACTCATTGATTGGAGTTTCTATTTTTTTTGTAGAAGACAATGCATGCAAATAATATGAGTAACACAATTTTTGATAATTAATTTCAGTCATCTTTCTTCTTTCCTGGTCTGAGCTAGTGTTCTTCCTTCTCTGCAAGTAAACTTAGTGCCCATCACCTTCAGACGAGCAATTGTGCTTTAAATTTAATCAACACCAGCAGACAAGCAATAGAAATGTATAATACTGATCATTTTATTATTTGATGGAAGAATTAAACTGTTTAATACATAAACATACGTACCTGTGATAATTACATCTGTGAGATTAGATCCTCCAATGAGGCTGCTGTATCTTCCACCAGGACCATCCCTTCCTCTCCCATAAGAGGGCAACGGATCAATGATTGGCCATTCATTGATGTCCTACTCAAGTGAAGTAAACTGCATATCTTATGTGGATGTTCAAAGAGTTGACTGCATAAGTAGTCTACAGTAATCTTGAGATGTTTGACCGTACCAAGATCAAAGAATCTTGTTCATATTTAGTCAAGGCAAGAGTACGACCACAAAGATTCAAGTGTTTTTCCAAGTTCCATGGAAGAGCAATGCAATTTGGTAGCAGTCATGGGAAAATGTAGTGAGAAGAGGACAGACTAGCAGAATGTCTTAATCCAAAAAAATGCAGATTTAAATCCTAAAAATGCAGAATGTATTTATCATAATTGCAGAAAGTCAACTTTTTCTATTGTTGTAAAATTTAAAATTTGTCTTGAAGACATTGTTGGAAATCTGAGAATTAATGGTTCAAAGAATTGCTTCATTAATCACAACATGCCAACAACTCATGAGCCAAATGAAAAAAATAAGGAACTACAAGACTGCAAACTGAAAGTAATTTGAAAAGGATCAAATGAAAATGGAAAGGAGAACGTTTAATCAAGTTTTTATTATGATAATATATACCTGGGAGGCCAGGATGACCGCGTCACGGTCAAGGAAGAGGGTGAAGGAGCTGGTGAGGTTGAAGGGCCCGGTGAGCCACCGCCCGGCGGGGACAAAAAGCATCCCGCCGCCGTCAGAGGCGAACTGACTCAGGTGCGCAACCGCCGAGCGGAAAGCCGCCGTGTTGGAGGTGGCGCCGTCGCCCACCGCACCGAAGTCCGTCAAGGAGGCCGTGTGGGCCCGGCAGACGGCGGCGGAGTACTCGAACGTCTGTACACCCTCGTCGCCGTGCTCGTCCGCCCAGGAAATGTGGCGTTTTCTTCTGACGCATTCTGCGGGTCCGATGAATGCTGTCACTAGAAGCAACCACACCGCCGCAATATAGTAACAATTAAGAAGCAACCGATTGCATGTTTTAGTGTGAGGAATCGGGACTAGCTTTGCCTAAAAAAAGAAAACAAACAGCATTGCATAATATCTTCAAGAACTAGCTAGTAAAATAACAAGAACAGAGATGAGGCAACAACCGAAGAGAAGGGAATTCATGCTCAATCTTCTGCTTTAGTTGTGTGGTTGTTCAAAGAAAAAGACAAGCATTACCAAAAAAAACAAAATAGTGATGATTATACCTGTGGAACTGAAAAGCTTGTGCGCCTCTGCAACTCCATTTGCGATTGCAGGGGGAGGAAAGGCGAGGGAGAGGCTTAACCGGGTCTGAGGAGAAGACCACTCCATTTATACAGGTTTCCAGTTGCCTCCTATTTGATGAGCTAGGTATTCCCCGTTAACTGCTGTGAACGTGATCAATCAAAAATTTCCAAACAATGTCGCTCGCTTTGATTTGTTCTCGAGGAGAAGACGAATTAGTCAGTTAGTGTTCACCGCACGAATCTGTACTCTCTCTCTCTCCCGTGGACGAAAGTAATTAATCAAGCGATGGAGTAGGGCAGGTTTTGTGCGTGGCTTCATGCATGCGTTGTTGTCTGCATTGGGCGAGGAAGGTAGCAGGCAACAGAATAAATTAAAGCTATTTCTTCATCCCGTGACGAGTTGAGCGTCCGCATGTACGCCCGTGCCGCGTAGCGTTTCACGGGCGGAGGACAAACTAACCCTCACGTGAAAGTGGTGGAAGAAGCGAGGAGAAGGTAATCCTGTCGCTACTTCCGGACTTCACTCTTCAGCTGCAGCAGCCACGATCGGAGCTGTAGCTTTCTTCTTCGGACTGTAAAAACTTGCACGACTCTAAATACGGGAGTTCTGAGTGTTCCGGTTCAATTTGTACCATGCTGCGTGGCACACTGGCACGCCCTGAACGAATTAGCCTAAAATCAGCGCTTAACCGGTGTCTCGAAACTATCCGGCGAAACACCAAAACGTAACTATCTAGAGTTTTCGACCCAAAATTAGAAACCCTAACTCCCCGAATAATTTTTAATTCCCAAATTACAATTTGCACGGAGAAAATCCTAACCAAAATTAGAAATTCGAACCCTAAATCAAAATCCCAAATTTAATTTTTACCTCAAATCAAATTTTGACCAGAGTCAAAATTCTCGTCGCCGAATTAATCCCTTGCTGACGTCACGCCTGACGTCAGTAACTTAATCCGCCGCGCGCCGCTGAATTCTCCTGTGCCAACGTCAGCCACGAAATCGAAATCGAAATCATGAATTCGATTTCCGCCGCGGCCTCAAGTCAAAATTGGAAGCGGTAATCTCTGTTCGTCTTCGTCTCCGTCTTCTTCTCCGTTGGAACGAATGTGCTCAACGCCGCCTGCGTCTCGCGTTGCTGGAGAAAGGGCGCGCCACCGGCGTTTCGCTTTCAGCCTTCGTCGACGACCTTGCCGCCGCCTGTTGCTGAACTCGTCGTCGCCGGACGTGAGGAGAAGCACGCCGCCAAATCCCAGAAACAGAGGAACGAAGGGGAGGAGGTAAAACTCGTTTATTCACTTTGAAAGGAGCTACACAACCCTCTCAACTCGTCGCCGACCCCTGTCGAACGACGCCTCCGTCCCTCCCTTGCCGCCGACCCACCGGTCGCGGTTACAATCCCTCACACTCAATCACACCCCTTGAAGCCGCTCAAAGCTCGCCGTAGACGCTCGCAGGGTGTTGGTGGTGTTCGCTCGATGATCCGAGGAAGATGACGAAGCTCCCTGCGTTCTTCCCCTTCCCCGATGCCGCTCCCTGGAGCTCCCTTTTAATGAGACGAAGCTGCCGCAAAACTCCTGCCAAACCGCGTCTTCCGCTCGCCATTCGGACGCGCTTCTCCGTCCGTTTCTCTCGCGTCGAACTCGCTCCCGATTTCCTCGCCTGATGCGACGCCGTTCGCGCTCCAACCTAGGGACGATCTCGCGTCAGCTTCGCTCGGCGACGACGCCGTCTTCGCCACGCCCGCGCTTCGCGAGGGAGACGAGCTCTCGCGTCTCTCGCGTGATACGGGGTCAACGCCCCTATTTTGACCGTGTGTTCCCTTCTTTGGGCTTCGATTTGAGCCTGTGTTTGGGCCTAGGCCGAACCGGTTGAATCGGGGCCTAACAATTCTCCCCCGCCCAACTTGGACATTGTCCTCGATGTCTGTCATGGGCGGATCTTGGGCAACTATTGCTCCGATCATCAAAGCCCCAATCCGACACTGTTGCGCTCCCGTGGCAGTGTGTGGAACTACCTGCAGTGATCCAATCCGTGGTTGCTCGGTCTCCTCGGTTGGATCCTCTATCGCCGTTGCCATGAGCTTCTGCCTGGATGGACAGTCCTTCACCCAGTGAGGACCGCCGCACATGAAGCAACCATGTGGCTTTTGCTCTCGTCATCCCGGTGAACCCCTGTTCTGCCGGTGAAAGGGTCTACCCCTCTCTGGAACCCTAGCTCCCGGCGGTGTGCTTGGGGGGCCGCGCTTTGGTGGTGTCCTGGTCTTCCTTGGTGGTGCTAGTCTGGATCTTTGATTATCCACCAAGGATTCGGCTACCGCCGCTGCCGCCCTCCAATCGATCGGAGCGCGCCGTCGAATCTCCGTCTCTGCCCATGGCTGAAGGTTCCGGAGGAAGAGATACCTCCTGTCATCCTCCTCCATGCGTGGAAACTCCAACATCAGTGTTGAGAATGCCCTGACGTACTCCTGGATTGAGCCAGTATGCCTCAGCTGATCCCGTTTGCCACACGCCTGATCCATCGAGTTCCCGGGAAGAAACTGCCGCCGCAGTTCATCACGAAAAATCTCCCAAGAACAGCTAGTAGCCCCAGTGTAGAGCTAACTTTGGTTCGCAACCAAAGCTTTGCGTCGCCGGTGAGGTATGCGATGCACACCCGCACTCGATCTCCTTCTGGAACATAGTTAGCAAAAAACAGTTGTTCCATATCCCAAATAAAATTTTCTACCTCTCTGGATGATCGAGCCCCCTCGAACATCGCTAGCTCAGGTACTCGTACCTTCGACTTAGGAGCCTCTTGCTCCACTGTTGATCGCGATGCTTGCGCTAGGGCCAAGCGTAGCACCTTAATCTCCACTTGCGTGTCCTCATTCATGCGAGCCATCTCCCTCGGTAGATGGTTCAAACTGTTGATAGTCTGCTGCATGCGTGCCATCCCTGCCTATTGCTCCTCGCGCATCCTGGCCATCCGCTCTGGCAGGTCGAGTAGACTCTCCAGGGCCTGTTGCAAGTTTTCAATTTGCAACCTCTGGTGCTCCACTGTCCTCTGAAGCTTTTCCATCTGAGGAAGCACCGCTGTGTCCCTATCACCCGTCATACCGAGCGTTTTGCTCGATCTATGCTATGCGTTCACCTTGGTTCACCATCTTTTCAGGTTTAGCCGTCTCCTTGGCTTTACCTTTGGGCCATGCGTCTTCTGATGCTCCTCTGGTGGTGTGGGTGATCTTCTGGAACTTTAAGCTCTTTTTCACCTTCGAGGGTGAAGCAGCCGTGTTTGCTGTAACACGTTAACCGAGCTCTGATACCTGTTGTCACGCCCCGGTCGGATCAGCCTAAAATCAGTGCTTAACCGCTGTCTCAGGACTATCCGGCGGAACACCGGAACACAACTATCTAGGGTTTTCGACCCAAAATTAGAAACCCTAACTCCCCGAATAATTTTTTATCCCCAAATTACAATTCGCACGGAGAAAACCCTAACCCTAATTAGAAATTCGAACCCTAAATCAAAATCCCAAATTTAATTTTTACCTCAAACCGAATTTTGACCGGAGTCAAAATTCCCGTCGCCAAATTAATCCCTTGCTGACGTCACGCCTGACGTCAGTAACTTAATCCGCCGTGCACCGCTGAATTCTCCTGTGCTGACGTCGCGCCGACGTCAGCCACGAGATCAAAATCGAAATCGAAGTCGTGAATTCGATTTCCGCCGCGGCCTCCGATTTTGACCAAGTCAAAATCGGAAGTGGTAATCGCTGTTCGTCTTCGTCACCGTCTTCTTCTCCGTTGGAACGAATGTGCTCAACGCCGCCTATGTCTCACGTTGCCGGAGAAAGGGCGCGCTGCCGGCGTTTCGCTTTCAGCCTTCGTCGACGACCTTGCCGCTACCTGTTGCTGAACTTGTCGCCGCCGGACGTGAGGAGAAGCACGCTGCCAAATCCCAAAAATAGAGGAACGAAGGGGAGGAGGTAAAACTCGTTTTATTCACTTTGAAAGGAGCTACACGACCCTCTCAACTCGTCGCTGACCCCTGTCGAACGACGCCCCTGTCCCTCCCTCGCCGCCGACCCACCGGTCGCGGTTACAATCTCTCACACTCAATCACACCCCTTGAAGCCGCTCAAAGCTCGCCGTAGACGCTCGCAGGGTATTGGTGGTGTTCACTCGATGATCCGAGGAAGATGACGAAGCTCCATGCGTTCTTCCCCTTCCCCGATGCCGCTCCCTGGAGCTCCCTTTTAATGAGACGAAGCTGCCGCAAAGCTCCTGCCAGACCGCGTCTTCCGCTCGCCATTTGGATGCGCTTCTCCGTCCTTTTCTCTCGCGTCGACCTTGCTCCTGATTTCCTCGCCTGATGCGACGCCGTCCGCGCTCCAACCCAAGGACGATCTCGCGTCCGCTTCGCTCGGCGACGACGCCGTCTTCGCCGCGCCAGAGCTTCAAGAGGGAGACGAGCTCTTGCGTCTCTCGCGTGATACGGGGTCAACGCCCCTGTTTTGACCGTGTGTTCCCTTTTTTGGGCTTCGATTTGAGCTTGTGTTTGGGCCTGAGCCGAATCAGTTGAACCGGGGCCTGACATTGTGAATATACCAATTCATTCGTATGGAGATTGGAGGGGAATAGAACAATGGTTGGATTTGATCTTTTATAAAATGTTCTATTCATCTACACCTCCATTTGGAATTTGGAATTTTGGATGTATATGGGGTTGTTAACTTGAGTTCAATTCGAATGGAAAACTAAACTAAAAATTGTGGTTCTTTGGTTCAATTCAGATTAAATTAAATCTAATTTTATATTTATATTATTATTTTAGTTAAATAATATTATATAATAAATATTTATATAAAATTTTAAAAAATAATTAGTAAAAATTTCAGTTTATTTGGTTCAATTTGATATTTTAGTATTGAACCAAAAAGTATTTCGTTTGTTTAAACATATAAACCAAATTACACCGATCCGGTTTAGACAGAATGGATCAGGTATGGTTTTTTTTTTCTTGTGTTGACTGCTTGACAGCTTGACCGAAAAAGAAACAGATATACAATATGGGAGTGTCGATATTTAAGTCGTGAGTTAAATCGCGGTTCGAAATAATTTTGATCGGGAGTCTGCGCTATTTGCTCTCCCATCTCGGCCTCATCACAGCCTCTCCCTTGTTCCTCTCCTCGCCTACCTCTTGGTGCGCTTGGGAAATCATACATCTGTTACTGCTGACGGATCTCGAATCCCAAAGCCTTTCCCTTGCCTCAGTCATGGAGTTCCGCCGTGTTGTGCACCTGAGTCTCTTGATCGTCTCGTTCTTCCTATTCCTCCAAGCTAGGGTACGATCCACCACCCCTTCTCTCTTTTTTCACGAACATCTGCAGGATTTCTGTTATATCTCATGTACTAATAATATTGATCGCTTCTCGAATTCTTCTGCGTGTTTGACCTATTCAGGGAGAGAACAACGGATTGGCCGTCTTCCTGGATGGGTCTTCGCACAGATATTTCAGGAAGAATGCGCAGGATGCCGCAGGGAAGGTAATGTTAACTTTCTCCTGCTTTTTTCTTCTGAGTATCGATCTAAACTTGAGAACTTCTAACTTGTGTCTTGGGTTTGATCTTACTATTAATCAGCATCCTGATCTATTTCGTAGATCTTAGTTAATCACACTATTTATTCTTTTTCTAGGAAACCGAGTTTGTGCACCTCAATTGTTCATTTGGTCAACTTTTTTCTATCCAGTGAGCAATTCTCTTTCATATCAATGTATCTTTATATTGGTTGCTCGTGGCTGTGATGATCTAACGTGCAACGATGACTGTTCCCCAATTTTTCTTCCTATTACCTAGCGATACCTAACCTGATTCCAAATCTAACTATTGAAGGAACAACAATAATGCTTGTCATAAGCTTTTACGGGCCTCCCCAATCCATCGGATGGATTAGTGATCCTTCTTCTGCTGCATGCTGATGATCATCAGTTTTCAAAGCCTACTGTTACACTTCTCTACCCTTTTTCTGAACCCATACTGTTTCTTTCATTCCACATATGTAAGGATTTATTCACGCAGCATTTAAAGTAAGCATCTTTTAAAACTGGGATTTTACTGGACAACTCGTAGCTTTCTGTGTTCAGAACCTGATATTAAATGATGGTGCTAACAATTATAGCTGCAAATTGATTGTGTTTGGTAATCCAATTTATGCAATATGTTTTAGGCAATGCCAGAAGCTGAGTTTCTAAATAAACTAAGGAAAGCAATTATGGTGAAGAGATGTAACGGAGTTTCATAGCTATAATGGGTCGATCATCATGTTTGATTGATGGGCTTATGCCTTCCTCTTGAATGATTGGGTTTCCTGAATCACAATTCTTATATAGTGTGTTATGAACACCTCATGCAAATTAAACTAAAACTGTTTAATTTGCATTGTGCACTTTATTCATTACATGTTCTTGTAGCTTCCTTTGCATGACCTTAGAGCATAATGTATTTCAGGTGAATTCAATTTCTTCGACAGAGATTGCTGCAACTATATCTGTTTTACTTGGCTTTGCACCGCCTTCCTCACTTGCTACTGATTCTTCATATAAGGTACTTCTGAAATCTGGAGTAAACATTAATCCTGTAGCCTTTTACAGTATCTAGTGATTTCTTTTGGATATGTATTATTCTATTTGATCTAAATCTGTGGATTAACTAATATGTCCTTTATCTCAAAAGCTATGATGGAAGGAAACTTATGCTTTACCCTTTTGCTGATAGTTAAATGAGGTTCTACTTCCGGATCCCTTTGACAAACCGCATGCTATTCTCATGCTAGAAATTAGTGGAATTGAGGGTTAGTATATTTGTCTTTGTAGATCTTTGAATAATAATTTTCTTGAGAGGCTTATACTATTGGCATTCTTGCAGAACCATTGCTCTATTCTGAGTACTTAAATACCCAAACTGGTAATGTTTTCAGAAGTAAGATTTCAGGTTCAAGCAACACCAAAATTGAACTTCCAGGTGCTTAAATTTTCTAAGATATATTTTTATTGGTTGGCCTTCAAAGATATGCATATCTTTAGACTTCAGTTCCTGTTTCTATTTGTGTTTTTGATGTGCACATGAAACCTTATAAGTCCTTTTCCAGGAGAAGATGAAGTTTCTGTTGTTCATTTAGATGGTACTTTGGATCTCGAATGTGGTGGTACTTGTCTTGATAAGGAACTCAATGATATCGTAAGTTTTTGTCAGACTAGTTAATTAACTTTTGGATGTCACTAGCTCTTATGGATATCTTGTTTCCCTAAACAAGTGTAATTCTAAAAAATTTCACTCTTGATCAAGGCAAAATGGATAGGGGGATCATATGTTGGAAGCGTGGAGTCATTAGATGGGAAGCTTTCTGTTCCTTTACCAAGTGGTAGCACTTTTAACCTGCATCTTACAAAGGTTCAATGGACTCCAATACCTTTTCTGTATTGTACTGTTTCCTGCTGCATGCTACAATTGTTATCAAGAATTATAAAATAATGTTAATTCTTCTGGTTATACAAATAATTTCTATTTTATAAAATTTAAGCCATTTGCCCTCCTAGTTGCATAATGTATTTATTTTTGAATTTCTTATGGAGGGCATAGACCAGTCTGATCTACAGATTTTTTTTTATATGTCGGTTGTTCTTACTTGCGAAGGCCATTGGTTTTTGGCCAGATCACGTATTCTAAAACTACTTTATGCTCACAAAATCAAGCTATCAGTGTTTCTTAATTATGCAACATTTAAGTGGATTTGTAATTGAATACAGATTACTCCCATCGTTGTTTAATAGGTGAACAAAAGCATTTTGATTGGACAAGGAAAAAAATTGGGAAAATTATGCAAATTCATAGCGAATTTTTCATCAAATGTCAACTCTTTTCCTTCTTGTTGATCAGGCCTCCCCATAGGCGAAAGTCTCTTTCTGAAGATGACATGCCTTTCATGAATCGATTTCTTACTTGACCAATGTGTAACAACTTTCACTAGTAAATCTATTTTTTGTGTTAAAAGCAGAAAAATATATCCTCCTATATTCTTAAATCACAAATTCAAAATAAGCATGACCTTAATTTTTTAATACTCATTTTCCTTGAATATCCCTTGTCAGTTTGTATGACTTTGTAATTCTATTGTATTTTATATTGTGTAAAGTGATTCAAATATGAAAAAGCAATCACCTTCCTTAAATCTGCCGCCTTCTTTATTTTTTAATGACATTTCGCTCACATAAGAATTTTTCACATGAATATTGTTTATTCAAAAAAGTGACTATTTATATACCCATGCTTTGCAGAAAGTGGATCTGCAGTTTGCATCTAGCCTTATTTGCTTGATTAGAAGTGTTAAGAAGGCACTGATGGTTCATCAAGATTTATCAGAAAGCAGTATCATAACTTCTGAAATTATGGTTGGCCACTTCACAGGCATTGAGGTCTCTCCATATTTACTGAAAATTTTGATCATTTATCTTGATTGTCATCATACAATAGCCCTTTCTTTACTGTTTTTTCCTACTATTATAGTATTTTGCATATTCACAATGAAACTTGTAACTTGGTGACATGTTCTAATAGTTCCTCGTTGTTCAACTATTTCTTTGGTTGATTGGATTCCTCAATTTATATATGATTTGCTTATCTCTCATGCTTGGGTACTTGTATAAACGTCCTTTTACTGTATGTCATCCTCAAACAGCCCAATGTAAAAATTGAGGCAAATCATATAGTTATCTACATTGACCTGCCTGGATGCAGAACTTGGTAGGCAAATATACAGTTGTACCCTTTTATATTATGTGATACACAATGGCTATTTTACTAAAGCAATATTCTTCTACGAACTTACTTCTGTTGGAACATTGTTTACATTTCTGATCACTTATTGCAATTCCCCTTTTTTTTTCATCGTTGATATATTTTTATTATATAGAATATCATTTGAAGTAATTCTCATTCAACTAGAGTCGTTGGTTTATCACAATTTTTTTAGTTTATTTGCTGTGAATTTTGAAGACGGTTTCTGCATGATTTGAATGCAACCAATTAAATCTGACTATTGCCAGGATATCTAATCTTGCCTGATCTTTAACCCATAGCAATCTTAATTTTGTCATTTATTCATATACTACTGCGCAAAAGCATTTCACACGCTGTAAAAACTTTTGCTGGCTGCTTTGGTTTGGTGACAGCTGATCGCTATAGACATTATGAAATGTAGGTATTTTCTTTATGTTTCAATAGGGTTGGTAAAGTCATTGCTTAGTAAGTACCAGATCCAACACCAGCATGGAAGAGGGGTGGTACTGGTCCGGTATGTAAGTAAAATATAAACATATATATAATATATACACATCAATTGGACTGGTTTTTAAAATCTGGAGCTTAAACAAGGTATATTTTCCCAACCATCCTGTTGTTATTAAGTGTAGGCCACAAATCCCTGATTTCATTGAGATAGATGGATGGAAAGAAGATATTTTTCAACATGATATGTGGTAATAACACAACATATAGAACTCTAACTCATGAACTCAAGGTAGCTAAGTTGTTGCAACCTTGATTTTAACACTTCCCTATAAGTTGTATCGACTGCACAAAAAAAATCTTGTTTGTCTTTGTATGTGAAAAGATAGTTTGTGAATAATTAAGTGCCACATGTCTATGTGTGTAGATTGCTTCAGTCTTCATGCGGCAGCAAGAGTGTGATCCTTACTCGTGAAAGAGACTATCTAATAACTAAGTGCCACGTGATCATGCATATGTTGTCTGCATGCAGTAATAGAATTGCTACTTGTTCATGAGGCATAAAGGGTGCTAGGTGTTGTCCATGTACACACATTAAAGGTAGTTTGTGCTTGTTTGCATGTGGTGGTAAAACCGCTACATGTTCATGTGAGAGGCACACTTGTAGAAGTGTCATCCAGCCAGTATGCACAAACCGCAGCAATCTGCATGCTAGTAGTAAGATCAATACTTATTCATGAGCGAGATAAGCATGGAAGTGTTGCATGTCCATCCATATGAGAGATAATATATATCATTTATGCATGTGATATACTTGTTCTACTTGGGGAGGGTAGATCTCGTAGTCTTTTGAATCGACTTTCCATGACATGAGCTCCACGGAGGTTGTCATCCCTACAGAGACGGGTGATGTAAGTGTTCGGCTTTGGTTGTCTACAAGTTGCAACACTAGGAATCATCAAAAATATAATTGCAAACTCCAATTATCATTGATACTGACACCATCGTGGACATTGTCAATTCATCTCTCATTTCTATGAAGCTAGAGAATGAGGGGCTAAGCAAACCTTTGTTCAACATGATCGGGAACCAATTTAGGGAGGCCAGTTGTAGGGATATTTGTTTTAGTAATTTCTACTGCAGGCTGACTGGTTTTTGCTTGCTAGGTTAGGGCTGCAATTTGGCTAGGGTAGGGAAGCTGATTGTAGAGTAACTTATGCAAGATGGAAAATTGCTAGATATCAAGTGGGCTAAAGCCTGCAGGGTGGTGGCACTACGGGATTCTATAATGGTCGACTAGAAAGAGTCTAGCATAGGGACAATAGTAGTAGGACTGACAACAGGTATAGTGGTTGTAAGCACTACAGGTAACTTGCTTTAGTGTGTACGTGTAGGGTTCAAGAATGGTGCCAACAATGAGGATAACAGTTTTGTCCAAATTTTTTTCATTTTTGGATGGAGAAAAATATATGGAGATATAGAAGGTGGTAGTTAGCTTGCTGCTTGTGGTAAGGTTGTCAACAACAGCAGCTATGATCAGGCCTGGCAAAAAATTATACGACCCGCCAACACGACACGACACGACATGAGTTTTCGCGGGTTTGGGTTTACCATAATCGTGTTTCGTGTCATTATCGTGTCGACCCGTTTATGACACGCTAAAATTCGTGTCGTGTCGTGTCGTGTCGCGGGTTGACCCGTCTAACCCATATATAATATATATTATATAAAATTAATAATTTATAGATAATTTTAATATAGTGAGTTAAACAGGTTATTCATGTCGTGTCGTGTCAATCGTGTCGTGTTGTGTTATCTAATAACTTTATATTATAAATCGTGTCAATTGTGTCGTGTCGTGTCGTGTTATATGACACGACCTATTTATTAAACGTGTTAATCGTGTCGTGTCGTGTCACCTGTGAAATAAGCGGGTCGTGTCTGTGTTTCGTATATTGACACGTATACATAAACGGGTCGTGTTCGTGTCAAGCACAATCGTGTCACGTGTCAAGTATGACACGACACGTTATGACACGCGAAACACGAATTGCCACCCCTAGCTATGATGCCATTTAAGGAGTGCTACAAAGAAAATAATTGTAGCTAGGTTTTTCTACAGAGGAGGGTATAAGAGAGGAGATGGCTAGGGTTGGCACTTGGACTGATCCTAAATTGGTTGGAGTGTGATTCACTTTAGGTAGAGTACAAATATGTAAAGGCATGGAGAAAACAGCCGTGTGGAACTAAACATGTAGTATTGACATATAATACTTTTTAACTGAATAATTGTTAACCAACACTATGAGTCATCTTTTAAGTATAATACTTTTTACAAGTTCTCTTAGTTGTTGTGTTGGTAAGAACCTGTCAGTCTGTTCAAGTTAGTAGCTTTTTTCTTATGTATGAACATAATGCAGGCACTTAGAGAAGCATACGGTTGGGGCGACATTGCTTATCAGGGTATGGAGCTGCTTCAAATAATTCTTTTGAAGTTATCTGATATGGTGCAAGAGGCTTATGAAGGTTGGTATTGATTTTATTTTCTTTATCTAATCTTTTTGGGGTTTATTATTGTCTCTTTTTCGGATGCTTTTGTCAACTTAGAAATAAGCAACTAATTAAGGTCTGTTTGCCTGGGAGGTAGCAATTGAGCAGAAGATGTATTGTGAACCTGGTTTTTTCTGTGAGGTATTGAGATATATGTTTATGTCACCCATCTGTAGAAGCAGTTCTCCAAAATGTGGATTCTGTAACTTGGTTACCAATAGGACAGAAGAAAAGCAAACGGCTTCCAACTCTTCTTTAAAACCTGAATATTCTACTAGGCATGATTTGCTTCCTCATTTGGAAATTATTGCGAGAAATCTCTTATGGTTGTGAGTTGTGACATTGCTTATTTGGAAATTATTCATTTTGATGACCAGTGAGAATATTGTCAAACTCCAAGTATTAAGCGGAAATTGTATGTATGGTTACTGAATTATCACTAATTTTACAAATAAGTTACTATCTATTTTTTTATTACCATTAGAACATAAAATAATTAAACTTTTTACAACTACTCACTGATGGTAAATTTTACCATCATAGTTTTATATCATGATAATTATCTAATATACTAGCATAGGCGAGAAATTTAGTGGTTTAATGGACCTAAATGTAACAAATGCCAAGTTAATTCATCAAATCTGATTACTTTAACTCGGCAGATAATTTGATTAAAGAATATAATAGTTTAATGATTTAACTGCAACAAAAGATAATGTAGTGATGATCTATACTCAATCTAGATGAAAGTATTTTAAATATTAATTATTTAGAACTTGTTTCGTTTTTTGGTCCTTGGCTAATGTGTTTTAGACCTGGATTAGTTAAGCCTACAGTTCAGAGTTTAGGTTCAAGTTCCGTACTAGGTCGGCTAGCTGCTTTTTAATAACATTGTTGGTTTACATGTGTTGTACTTCCTAAGTTTAACAAACGTCTAGGTAATTTCCATTGGAAATCATATTTTTTTTGCTTAATATTTCAGGGAAGACTGTTGGAGTCATCATATTGAACAATGAGCTTTCTTCAGAATCTGGAAAATTGCTAGATGTGAAATCTACACCACGAATTATACGATTTTTAGAAGAATCAAGCTCAACAAATACAACTGATTCCGAAGTGCTGCTTGTTCGGAGGACTTTGGCTTGGATAACGGGGATTATCCTTCTGGTATCTACGTTAATTGGGGTAAGCGTTATAGTTTAATCCTTTTCATTATATTGAAGAATGAACTGCTGATATCACTGCACTTCGTTCCTGCCTCCTATTCTGGACAAGAAAAAAAAAACTATTTGCTCTGAGAAGAGCTGTATGGGCTAAGAACTGAGTTGCTGTTGTTACATCTATTTTCTTCTGACCACATTTTTTAAGCACAACCTTATTACTTTCTTTCGGGTTCTCTATTTCTACCTAAGTTTTTATGATATATAAGCTCTTAAAATTGTAATTATGTCTCACCATCTCGACATCCAGTGATGATAGTTTCTAACCATTGCACGAAGATTCTCTTAAAAATATGATGCATCCTAATGCTGTGGCTTTGCCGTTTCAGATCTACTTGTTGCTGAATATGCCACTTACAAGGGACACCCTTCTTTACTCCAATGTCAAGCTAGATTGAGGTCAAAAGTGGTGGATAAATATCCTTTGTTGTAGCCAACAGAGGCTTTTTGGATCCTGATTATCAAACATCTTTCCTCGTCGTGCTCTTTAGCAAACAGCAGAACGAATAATTGTTTCACTGTTGTATAAGGTACTCCTATGTGAGATTAATTACTCACTTATTCATGGTTTTTGTGCAGAGCGATTGCTGCAGGAGAAATACATGTAATCGTAATGGTAACATTGCATTTGGTTCTTGTTTTTCATCTGATCCCAGCGGCAACAGCCAGATATGTATGGCTGTTTCTGGTTGTAAATGCTACTATTATGGGCCGTATTTTGCACTGGATACACCATAAGTCTTATGTGAAAGATGTGGCCATGTTTCAATAATTACAATATATTATGTATATTTCATTTGGTAGCATATCATTAATCTGTTTGGCTGACGTCATATTGGAGTTTTCAGTTTAATTATGTACATTTCTTAATGAAGTTTCATCTATAAGCCAACTCATTGAGGGCGAGAATTTAAATATTCGTGGGCAAGATATCCGCCTGGAATCTTTTTTATTAATTATCCATCACTGCGTTGCTCTGGTACGTGAGAATTGAGATGCCATTTTCTTAATCGGGGATTGAGTTGCTTAATCTTATTGATGCTTGTACGCGCTGGGCACTATGGCTAGACGAAGGAATCGTCTTTTAATCTGGAATTAGTATAAGATTAATTCCCCTGCCAACTTATGGGTATTTTTTATTAGCCCTATTTTATTGGACGAAATTTACCGAGAATAAAAAAATATTTATTGAATCTAGACTCCAAAAATTATTAGATTTAATATGTTTTTTTTCTATAGTTTTTATAAAAAAAACAGGATTATTGGTCGAAAAAATGATTTGCATACCAAAGATAATTCAAAACAACGAGCCTTCGGACAATTGATTATGTTGCGCTTAGCTCTGGTGAGTTGAGTTGAAGTTGGGGACGGCAAAAAAAAATCGTCTAACCTAAAAGAGTATGTTGCAAAATATCTATTCTTCACAAGCAAACAACTGAAAATTGCTTACTTTAAAATTTCAGAAGATGATGACTGGTAATTAGTTCGCCAAAAACTAGTCTGAGATCATCGAAGCATGCAATTAACCAAAGAGGTCAAAATGCAAGATCAGACCATGCGTCAAAGTGGCTTTGTCGCGGTCGATAACAGTCACTTCATCATCTGATCAAGTAATAATGAGAAATTGGAGATGTTGAAAAATATAATGGAACTCAAAGTCAACGAGAATGTATAAAATGAAGAATTAATGAATTATGATGCAAGTTGGAGAGTAAAGGCTTTTACCTTTCTCCCCCTTGGCAAGTAGGAGAGTCTTTCAAGACGCAGGATCTTACGAACAAGTTAGGATTGAATAATGATGCAATTCTCATTCCATCCACTCCCTGATATCATTGAGCCATATGTAGATTGCTTCATTGGCTGCCGGCTGATACGTTTTCTCGTAACGTGGCTTTGATGCGGTTCTAGAGATGACAATGGGGTGGGTAGAGACGGGTTTTGCCATCTCGACTCGATTCAGAATTTTCAAAACCCATCCCCGAGATTATTATTTTACTTTTCACGTGAATTTAATTAATTTTTTTTATTATTTATAAATTAATTATAATATTTTTTAAATGAGAATTGATCCTACAACGATTCTTACTATTTGAACTAAAAACTCCATTTAATTAATTACTTAATTAATTGTAAGTTATTAATATTCCCTTTGATTATAAAATATGGTTTTCAAATAATTGCACAGATGTAAATAAATATGATGCAACATATTTAAGGTAGTATGTTTTATTTATGTAATTATTACGGCTAATAAATTAACATTTCACCATTTTTTTCCTTTTATCATAATCGTAAATTGTGTCGCTACCAATAATGTGAGACTTTTAAGTATTATTAAATGTTTTTGTTCTTGTGATTTAAGATCAAATATCTATGATAAATTGCTTTACTAATGGATCACACGACGATTATGATACTAATAAAAGTTTCTTACTAAAAGTGCGAGATTAATGTCCTATTTAACTAAAAAAAAATAAAGATTTTGTTAAAAGATTTTAATATAAATACATTATGGGTAGAAATAGCGATTTAAGTCAGCAGATCATAAATACATAGTTTGACTTTGACCTATTCAAACATTGGCTCATCTAAATACAAGTCAACTTGACTTTGACTCAAACAACTCATTTATTATATAAATAGATAAATAAATAATAAATATAATATATATTAAAATATTATATTTACTATATATTATAAGTATATAATATAATATTTATACATGTAAAAATACAATATGTGTATAATAGTTATAATATAAATAAGTTATGTAGGTCAAACCGTTTATGTTTCAACCCGATCTAATTAATTTTAAGTTATAAATGGTTTAACTCAATTACGACCTAAACACAATTAAGCCTAACCCAAATACGGCTAACTTCATGTTAACATTCAAGATAGGTTAGTGGATCAAGTGAATTGTTATTAACTCTAATAATAGAAAATGGGATAGTTCATAATGTGCCTTTTATGTGATGGCAAATTAACCTTAAAGATGTATATTCTAGAACATATAAATGATTTTAATTTCTTAGATATCCAATTCCCTCATTCCTTTAGATATTATTGGACTTTTATATAAAGCATAGATGAGTTTTGAATGCTTTGAAGATGATTTTTCATGTAGTCTTATGGAAAAGGACACTCTTACATGAGTATTTATATTTGGTCATAAATTTAGAATGAGACTTATATTATATCGTATGAAAAATTAAGATACTCATCACACCTCTATATAATGATATATCTACAAATAAATTTAATATATCTATAGAAGAAAAAAAAATTGTTATATGTACCTAAGATCAACCATATTACAAGAACCTATTCAACATGATTAACTCAATTAATTATACTATCACCACCTATAGGAGGCAACAAAATTCATATATCAATTTCAATTTTTATCCAAACAATAAAATTCATTTCACAGTATAAAACTCATATATCATACCTAAACCAACAATATCTCTTGTATCATTACAAGCAAAATTACTATCCCATTCAACTATAACAAGCGACGCCTTTATACAACAATTACTATATCATTCAGGCATTTTCCTACAAAATTACCTACACATACCGAACTCTACTTTAACCATGATCAAAATACAAACTTGAAGACATTGATTTTCCTTTTTAGCACCCAAAAGACATGTAGCCAAAAGAAAACCTGCAAAAGTTTAGAACAAAAAGAAAATGCAATATCATAATGCTTTAAAGATGGAGTATTAGATCTATAAAGGAAAGTCAACCAATTTAAACATATATCACTTAAAAGTATTAAATTTCATAAATGGATCCATAAAAAAGATTAAGCAATATCATAATGCTTTAAAGATGGAATATTAGAACTATAAAGGAAAGTCAACCAATTTAAACATAACATTCAATTTGTATAGTGAAAAATAATACATAGAATGATTGTGTGGAAGCACAATCCACTCTCTTAAGGGTGAGATCAAACATATATGAGCCGGAGCTTATCATGAGCTCTCAAACATATGAGATAGTGAGATTTTAGAGGTGTCTCTCATGAATTCAAGAGATGGCCCTACATCTTAGGTGTGATACTTTACTTTACGTAGCATTTAATTCCATACATACCCTTGATAGTGATATTATAGAGGTGCCGCCTATCAATTTAAGGGGTGGCCTCTATATTCTAGTGGTAGCACTTTGTTCCATGCATTACTTCATCCTCCATCTTTAGATAATGTAACTCTAGAGGTGATTTCTATGAATTCAAAATGTGGCTTCTACTTTTTAAGTGTCATTTGTTTTTGTTCCATACAATACAATTCGTTGTCCATCAATGTACCCTCTTTTGGGATTACAAAGTTATGTCCACTAGTACTAATTACATTTACAAAAGCAAATAACATGACATTCATTCATGATAAAACCAAATCCATGGAGACATGTATCTAAACAAGGTGAACAATGAAGGTTTAAATAACAAGTTGACGTGTCTATTTCCAATTGCAAGGGATGTAGGTAGGAGAGTATCCAAAAAAAGTATATATACGTATGATCATTGAACTTAGAATTCAGGAATTTAGAGTTTAATTGACATAAATTTCAATTGCATAATATAATATCATTTTGCAAGATATTTGTGTCAAAATAAAGCATTATGAATCAACTTATAGAGAAATAAGTTTTACATGGAATTATTGTGTAAGTAATACTAGCATGTCAGTATCATATAATTGAGATTTTTAGATTTACAATCATAATTAGGCTTATAAACTCATTATTAATCCAAATAACAGCTCTAACTTCAAGTAATTAAGTCTATCATGGGAAAATAATCAATTAGCATATTGATATATAGATTATAATGATATGAATTATTCACTATATAGAGGTGAAGCCTTAATGCAATGAAAGCATATACTTAGGGTCAACTTGAAGTAATACAATTTATGAGATATATGTATACAATGATTACACAATGCTGGACTAAAAGGAAAGATATTCTAAGTGTCCTTTATAATGAATCAGATTTCACATGAATTGATGCATACATTAAAGTTAATGATAACATTTGAATGTCATATGATTGTAAAAAGATTAGATTTACAACATTTGAATTTTCATGATATAACTACTGAGAATAAAATAATCTTTCTTGGTTCCATTCAATCAAAATCGAGACATTTTGAAACAAATTGATAAGACAATAATATAAATAGAATTTTGCATCAATTTAAATCAATAAGGATAAGATCGCATGTAAAAGAATGATTACTTACCTAGGGAGCCAAAATCCACTATCTATTTTGTGTTTTATTTTTTTCTTCCTCTCTTCACTCTTCTTTGAAATTTTTCTCAAGATAATGTATGAGCAAAAAGGTGAATTTCCTATTCTTATTTATTTTATACTCAAGATTAAGATGTGTATATTTACTAAGATACCATTAAATTCAAAACCTATTTGCGTCATGCACATATTATTGCCAAACTCATCCAACAACATTATCATGCAACTTCAATTGAGAATAATAGAAATAAAAATCACTGATGCAATGCGTAGGAGATCTATGGAACCTGAGAAGCTCCTCTGCTCAGCTCATGTCGCCATCAAATAATGTTGGTTAGGAAAGTAGAGGAGTGTTTGATGTAGGTGATGTAATTGCCTTTCTGATCACTGATTTCAACAAAAGGAATGTGTCTGATTTTGGGCCAATATGTGCCATCTTGCAAGCACTTATAGAGTAGCTGTTTATTTTTGCATATTAGATCTAGTCTCTGAAGTGATGTGAAGTCTGGTAGACCTTCCACCAACCAGTCTGGTAAAGAGAGGCTTTGCTCTTCTTCGAGGGACACCTCTAACACCTCTAGTGCAGGGAGACGAGAGACAATCTTAAGACCTGTTCCATTATTTATCGACAAATTTTTGATGGAAGGGAATCCGCTGATGGAATTGAGATTAGTTGTACCAATGGACAATTTGGTCAGGTGGATGGCTTGACGACTCAACTCCTCCGGCAGAGACAACAACTTGGGGCAAGAATAAACTCTTAGTTCATTCAGCTGTGGCATGGCTACTGTTTCTCCATCCTCTGGCATCCAGTGCCATTCCTCAAGGTTAGACAAGGATGACAAATAAAGGTGCTTCAGACGAGGGAACAGTGGCAGAGAAGATGATGCACTTTTTGATCCTCCACTCTCATTTCCAACTTGAGTTGAAGCTTCCTCGTACCCAAAAAATTCAGCACCAATTCTCGTTATTGCATCTAAGCCGCTTATATCCAGAAATTCCAAATTCCTGAGCTTCCCCAAGGGCGGAAGTAGCGAGCAACTGTGACAGTCTCGAATGATTAAATTTGTTAACAAAGGAAGGTATGAACTGAACTTATTACTGGACATTAACCACTTTGGAAATTGACGGCCAAAAAAATTATGAATTTGAATTTGACGCACAGACCATGGTGGACACAGTGCCACATCAAATATCTTCTCAATTCTAATAGTCTCCTCGTCTGTGTAACTGGCCACGTCTTGCTTGGAGTGTCCAAGTGAACCACAAAATAAATCAAGAGCCACAAGTTTCTCTAAGGCCGTCAATTCGTTTAAAGCATTGATATTCTGTTCGGATTCATCACTAACCATTCTTAACTTGTGGATGGAGAGCTCCTTAAGCTTCTGAAGCTTGCTTATTTCTTCCAAGGAGCACAAACTGCTGCTGCTATTGTCAGAAATTGAGCTAACCACAGCTCCTTTGAGTACATTTAGATGCTGCAAATTTGCCATTCCTGATGGTAGACCTTCCAGTGGCACATCTAAAAGATTCAGTGTCCTTAGTTTGCATAGTTTTACCAACCCCTTAGGGAGGGTTACTAACTTAGTGCATCCTTGAAGGATCAAAAACTGCAAATATATTAAGCCCCCTATGCTTTCTGGAAGTGTCTTCATTTGAGAACATCCGGAGAGATTCAAGTACCTCAAGTGTAACAGATTTTTGACAGATTCTGGTAAAGACTGGATCATTGTGCTACCAAGATGAACAACTCTAAGAAGATGAAGGTTTTTAAAATAATTGTCTACGTCCTCGTCATCCAAATATGTTAATTTCTCAAGTAACAATGTTCTCACTGACGTGTAGCTTTGGGTCGAACGCAGGAAAGATCTGATATTCTTAGAATCGGGGGCGGCTACAACAGATAATCGACGCAGCTTTATGGAGTCATTATCTGCATTCAGTTGATCAATATTCTCGATGACAGAGCTGTCGCCCCTTGTCAAGAGTTGACAAAATGACCGCAACAATTTGTGCATCTTGCATCTGGTATGCCCCTGGATTCCTTCTCTGCAACCCTCTAGAAGGCTTCTTTGTATTAACTCGTCATAGTACTGTTCAGCAATTTTCTCCTCTTCTCCTTCTACTTTGACTACGAAACCCTCGGCTACCCACAACTGTACGAGAGTTTCCCTGTCAATTAGAGAATCTTTGCGAAATAAAGAACAATGAAGAAAACATTGCTTGAGGTGCGACGGCAAATCTTCATAGCTTAAGTATAAAGCTTGATGGACTCCTTCTGGAAGCCCTGTCCATGACCATATAGAACTGCGCTCGACTTTCTTCCATTTCCATCTTCTGAATTCTCCACACAGGACACCTCCAATAACAGTGATGGCTAAGGGAAGCCCTTGGCATTTCTCCACAATCCTTATCCCAAGGTCCTTGAGGATTTCGACGTCTCTTTCCTCCTCTGCGTTCTTGGTGACTTTTTTGCGCAGGAGTAACCAAGAATCGTCTGAAGACAATGCATTCATATGGTGAATATGATTCGCCTTCATTCGATCTGCAACCCCTTTGTTGCGCGTGGTGACGAGGACCCTGCTCCCAACTGTGCCAACTTGCAAAGGCTTGCGCAACCCATCCTCCCAGATTTGTGCATCCAAAACATCATCAAGCAGCAACAAGAACTTCTTGTCTTTCAAGAGATGCACCAACACGTCCTGAAGGTCCGCTATTGTCCTAGCTTCACCGGGACGTCCCCCCACAATTGTAATCATCCCCCACAGAAGATCCGTCTCTGCGAACTCTTGGGACACGCACACCCACATGGTCTTTTGGAAGACGGCTTTGATTTTGTCATCGTTGAAGATCTTCTAAGCCAGGGTGGTCTTTCCAATTCCGTCAATTCCCACAATAGCAAGAACTAGAGTATTGGCGTTTGCGTACTCATCCTCTCTTATCAACAAATCAACCAGATCTCTCGTGTTCTTTTCAATTGCTTCCCCAACAATATCGTGTTCCACTTCCACTTCCGAGGTCTCGCGACTTGCTCGAATAACCACTCTTCGCCCGTCAGACAGCTTGAGATCGAATTTGGAGATGTACGCCCAGGTCTTTCCCAGCCTCTTATTGAGATTCCTGATTTTGTAGCCGATGGGATCAATGGACTTGACATGGCGAAAGCGAGAGAAACAATGCAGCGTCCGGCGGCGTAAGGACTGCTTCTCCTTAGAAACCCCCTCCTTGGCCGCGATCCGGTACTCGTCAAGGATGTCGTCTGCATCGTACATGACGTCCCTGAGGTCTCTCAGCCAAAGTTTTACACTCTGCTCAGTAATCTGCCGCTGTTCAGCATCGTTGAGGACATCTTGGATCAAGAAGAGCGTTTCACGGAGCTTCTGGATCTCTTTGGTGACGCCCGGGATCGAGTCTTCCAAGCCGATCAACGTATCGGAAAGCCCGGAGACGATGGGCTTCAGCACGATGTACATCTTGGTATTTGGGTTAGAAAAGAAACGGATGCAGATTTAGCCGAAAATTCCTAGAGAGCAGAAGATATGGACGTCGAACCAGCCGGAAAGAGGGCAACGTCGAAGGAGGGAGCAGACGTCGAGGGATGGGTGCTGCAGAAGGTGGGTTAGGGGGCGGGGCGCTTAGAAATAGAAAGAAAGGGAGTATTCCATAAAAGCACACGGGGATACCTATTATGCCGTTATGCATGAATCCTCACAAAACTTGACGGCGGATGTAAAATTTTTTTTTTTCAGAACCGTACCCTCCTGTGATGTACCGTGGTCACAGGAGGGTTTTTTTATCTTTCAAATACGAATCTTAAAATATACATGTTAGTTTTTGAGATTTATATAATATAATGTTATACAATAATACATATATGTTATACGATAAAAGTGTTATACGATAATATATATATGTTATATGATATTTTAATTGTATATATTATACCATAATATAAATATATTATATAATATTTATCGTATAACACTTATATATTATCGTATAATATTAATACATTATCGTATAATATCGTATTGTATAAATCTTAAAATATTGTATAACATGCACGCTTTAGATACGTGCGTGAAAGATGCGGGAACCCTCCTGCGATCACAGCAGGAGGGTACCGTTCTACAAAAATTTTTTTGGCGAATACAGGGTGCTTGCTCAGCAGAGGGGGGCGCTTAGAAAATTTGTTCTGGTTAGGAAAATGAGTATGGTATTTGTTGTATTAGGGTTTTTATTGGGTTTATTGGGTACTAAAGAATTTAGTAGTGTTAGGTTCAGATAAAAGTTTTAAAAAATTTATAGGTAGTTAATCAGTACAGATAGTAAAAAAATTAATTGGGTTTAGATATAAATTGAGTAAAAATGATGGATACTTTACCTGCTGTGATCCCCAGCAACCACTATAACTAGGGCCGACAAACTATGACACGACCCGATACAAGATTTCATGGGTTTGGGCTAGACTAAACGTGTTTCGTGTTGTAAATGTGTCGACCCATTTATGACCCGCCAAAATTTCGTATCATATCGTATCGTGTTGGCGGATCAACTTGTATAATATATATATATATATAATCCGTTTATGACCCACTAAATTTCGTATGAGGTTATTTAATATAATTTGTATTGTAGCATGTTGTATCGTGTTGTGTTGTGTCCTGTCACCTGTGAAATAAGTGAGACGTGTTTATGTTTTATATATTGATCCATATACATAAACGAGTCAGGTTAATGTCAAGCATAATGATGTTGCTTATTAAGTATGGTATGACCTATTATGACAAATGAAATACGAATTACCAACCCTAACTATAATCGGATTGGACGTCCATATCTTGCTCTATATATAAGCATTATTAAGAATTGCCTTACTTTGTTTTTATAGGCAAAAGTTTCAAGTTGGACGTCTTGCCAATACGTCACCGCAACTACTACTCTCTGGGATCATCACCAATATCCCATGTAGTGAGCGAAAGTTTACTATGCTGAAGATTCAGTTACTGAAATAAAACTCTGTGTTATACAATTTTAAATTTAATTGAACTAAGTTACTGAAATAAATAAAGAACGCAACAGGTATTGTAATCAAGTTATGAAGATTCAGGACTTTATGGTTCGCCACTCTGTGTTATACAATTTCACTAACAAAATGCATCTTAAAAAGAGTTTTACTATGCTGAAGATGTGCCGAAAGAATTATGGCTGTGATTAAAATTACGGGTAAGTCGTATTTTCTTCGATGAGATCTTTCAAAGATTACAATCGTGATTATTTTCATAGGTGGGTCATAATTTTGCTATAAAACTCTGATTTGCATGAAATTTGATGTGTGAATTCGTCTCGATATCTATAATCCATCTGTGTGCTTGGATCGTTCAAAATCCATCAAAATTTAGTCATTTTTTTCTAAAATATGATAAAAACGAATAGAGGTGAAGATTCTGAATAATAATAAGAATTTAAGTCAAAATGAGTAATAATATGATAGAAAAGGGTGATATTTTACAATAAAAATATAGTAAAAATACTATATAAATGCAAGACATCAATGAACGAATGAGAGAAGAGGCAAGAAAGGACGAACAGGTGGAGAGTCTAGGATTGTAGGGTTAAAGTCAAGTCGACTAGTCAAAATCCCACACCCGACTCCTAACATATTTTATAGAAGTAAGATTTTACCAAGACCCAACTTGACACCAATCAACTCAGGTTTTTCTAGTCAACTTGGGGTGGGTCGGGTCAGGTCAAGATGGGGATGAGTTTTTTTATCCTCCCTAATTATAAGCAAGTGATATAGGCCTTGTTTGACCTAGCTTCTGGGCCTCCTTATGGCTTTGCGGCCAGCAGAAATCAAGAAGCTCAGGTGTTTGGCCCTTCAGCTTCTATGTTCCAACCCACAAATTAGCTGCTTCTCTGAGAGGGTAAAGTTGCTTCTCTGTCCCCCACCTACTTATTCTCAATAATCCTTATATGTAATAATAATTTTTTAATAATATAACTCATAATATTTTTAATAAATATTTTAATTATAATTAACTATAAATTTAATTATATAATTTTTATCTTAATAATTTTTTAATAAAAATTATTTATTATAAATAGAATAACATAACCATAAGCTGTGCATCCAAACACCCTTAAACTTTTTCAGCCAGTATATTTTCAACCAGCACTTCTTCAACTAGCAAAAACTAAAAATAGAAGCTGGACTAAACGGGCTATGATCCTTCAGCACTAATCAGCTACAACTTTGTTGTTTATTTAATTTAGCTAAGGGCAATTTATTTTTAATTAAATGGGAGATAGAATTAATTCGATGACCAAATATTGTTTCAATTCTTTTACACAAATTTAATAATTGTAGTGTCCAATTCATTATATACATAAATGTAAGTTAATATACGTTGTTACTATTCATCAATTCATATATTTCTTATTTTTTAACTTGCATCCATGTATTGTTAATAATTCTACTTCTCGATTGTTTTGTTTGGTATCTTTTCCACTCTTTTACATGAACTACTCAATGCAATCATTTAGAAAAGTGAAACGACTCAATTTTCATTACTTGATTTTATTTCACCATACATTTACTGTTTGTTTCTTATTGCTGCATTACTTTAATCAACAACCTCATAAATGCATATGAAAGTTATGCTTAAAACTTGGGCCGTAATTATTTTATTAAAAAAATATTTAAATTTCTGAAATATATTCATGCGATCATAAAATTTTGAGTTGAATAAACAACTCTTGCGTTGTTTCAACTCTAAAATAATGGATATAACATGCAAATGCTCTACGTTGTGAACACTCGTCAGCTGACCCCAATTTTGTCATCTCGACCTGACTCCGCATTTTTAAAAGCCATCCCCGCGGGAAAACTTTTGACTTGACCTTCCTAAACAACAAGTGTATGTTATAATTTTAAAAAAATATATATTTAAAATAAATTTTCATCACATATTTATAAAAATATTTCATACCAATCTTATACAAATTACTTATATATTTTTAGTTTATAAAGATAAATATATAATTTTAATAATTAGAGTGAGTTCGAGATTAGATTCGAGGCAGGTACTTGAACTTGACTTGAGACCTAGTTAAATTAGATTTTTTTATTTACTTTCGATTGAACCGGGTCAGATCAAGTTAGGGATGAGCTTTATTGCCCTCCGTAATTTTTACCTTTCTCCCCCTTGGCAAGTAGTAGAGTCTTTCAAGGCGCAGGATCTTACGAACAAGTTAGGATTGAATAATGATACATTCTCATGCCATCCACTCCCTGATATCGTTGAGCCCTATGTAGATTGCTTCATTGGCTGCCGGCTGGCGAGTGTTCTTGTTGTGTGGCTTTGATGGGGTTCGAATGGTCACCTAAAGCTTTGAGTTGCTGAAATCTATTCCTCAGAGCTAGTGGATGCTTGAGATTTATATAATTTCTTCTTTTAATACCATGCGGCTGGTCTGCTTGGCTGCTGGTTAAAGGCCAGTTTGGGGTGGCTGGAACTTCTAGCTGGTGGCTGGTCTGAGTAGAGCTGGTCTAAGTAGAGCTGATTTGAAAAGCTAAGGCTGTTTTGGTGTATTAGCTAGTCTAATAAGCAACTGTGAGCTGCTGTGCTGTGCTGGGGGGTTCTACTAAGAAAATATTTTTTAATTTATAATAAAAAATTAATTTTTTTTATTATAAAAGCATATATAAAATATAAAATTACCTTACACAATAATAAATATTTTGTAGACTATTACATACATAAATTTAAGCTTAAAATAGATAATTTTTTTTAAGAATTCCCTAATTTTTATTTTTTAAAATTTAAAAAAATTAATCATACAAATATAAATTTTTAAATTTAAAATTTTTTCAAAGTGCATAACCCTAATTTTTAAATTTTAAGAATTCCCTAATTTTTAAGAATTCCCCAGGTGCATAACCCTATATACATAATATATAAAATTTTTAAAAATAATCATAATACATTATAAATATAAATTTTACCTAATAATCTCTATAATTTAATTTTTTAGGGTTTTTTTTATTATTTTAATTTTAAAAATTCGTATTTATTAATACCTTAAAAAAATAAAAAAACCTAAAATCCCAATCCCTTCGCGTGGAGGGATTGGGATTTGGGCATCTCGTTGCCATGCCAAAGGACGGCGGCCGTAAGGAGCACCAGGTCGTCGTCGGCGTCGGACGGTGCTCCAGGTCGCAGACAAGGGCAATGGGCGGCGTCGAATGGAGCTCCAGATTGGAGAGGGGTGAGGGACGGTGCAGCGACAGGCGAAGGAGACGGGCTGTGCGGCGACGAGTGAAGGAGGGGCGATTCGGAGACGGCGGCCATAAGGAGCTCCAGGTCGTCGTCGGCGTCGGACGGTGCTCTAGGTCGCAGACGGGGGCTATGGGCGGCGTCGAATGGAGCTCCAGACCGAAGACGGGGTGAGGGACGATGCAGTGACAGGCGAAGGAGACGGGCTGTGCGGTGACGAGTGAAGGAGGGGCGATTCGGAGACGGAGACGGGCGCTGCGCCGACAAGCGAAGGAGGGGCGGTGTGCCGACGAGCAAAGGAGGGGTGGTCCGGTGACGGGCGAAGGAGACGTAGCTGGTCGATGGGCGAAGGAGACGCAGAGAGTTGATCGCGTGCGGGAATGGCTGGCAGCGGCTTCTAAGTCCGCAAAAGCTAGGGGAGAGCTGCTGCCTGTAAACAGTGCCTGGGCTTTTCATTTTCTGCTGCCCACAAACGCAAACGCGGACTGAAAGCATCCCCCAAACGGGGCCTAAGTATTTTATCATCCGCCCATGGAGGACATCATGACAAGATGCCTATGCACAGCTCCGAAAAAATTAAGAGGAAGCTGCCTTTTAACCATAAAATTTTTTTGCATCTCTTCTATGCACCTATTGTTATGCCTGGCCCATTTTTATGGCCCAACCCAATTAAGGCGTTGATCGGATCAAAATTGGCTCAATCCCCAAACATGGAAATGAAATCAAAAATCTGATTTCGGAAAAGGCCAGCACTCGATCAACGCCTCATGCACAGGCGACGTCGGCCTCGATTCCGGAGAACGAAGGTTTGGCGCTGATGACACGAAAATTCATAGTATATTTTGTGTCATTTTATAGGTCTTTTGTGTCATATTCATGCTCTTTTGCTTATTTATATGTCTTATTTATCAAATATTGCGGAATCTACACCTTTTGTGTTTTTGATCAATTCAGGTAAAAGGGCATTATTTTAAAGTGTTTTCAAGCAATTCAGATGCATAGATGAATTTCCATTATCAAGAGAAGATTACATATCAAATTTCACGAAGATCGAAGCTTCAGACCAAAATTATGGTAGGGCCGTAATCAATATTACGGTACCGTAGTTTTACTGAGCTTACAGAATAAACCATGACACTGCTGTAATTTCTGAGCACTGCCATAATTTAGGTTGATTTCTGCACAGAAAGTTTTGCAGATTTTACGGCCCTACCGTAAACCATATTACGGGCCGTAATTTGGGTTGATTTCCGACCGGAGAGTTTTGCAATTTTTACGGCACTACCGTAATGTATATTACGGGCTGTAATTTTAGGAGATTTTCTTATAGAATGTTTTGCGCGATCACGGCACTACCGTGGTTGTTTTCACGGCACGTGTTTCTTTCCAGATTCTTCACAGAATAAAATATGACACTGCCGTAATGAAAATCACGGCCGTAATTACAACCCAGGTGGCCGATTTTCCCGGTCAAATTGAAGCTCAATTTTTGCGTGGATGATTGCAGACGATTTAGACCACCAATTTGAGATCCGTAAAAAGAGGAATACTCTAGAGAACAAGGCGAACATCATCACACCGAAAGCCCCAATTTTGATCTATCACTGAGAGAGAAATCGGGATCTTCACCGCCGCCCTAGGTTTCACCGTCGCGAAGTCTACAGAGCATCTCCGACCGTGAAAATTGAAGGGAAGCTACGTCTGGAAGAGGAGAGCATACTCCAGAAGTTTCAGAGCGAAAGGAGATCGATTGGAGGAGAAATCATCAAAAGAAGCGTTGCCACTACTGTTCATCGCGAGTTCTGGAGCAAAATTACGGTTGTAATGAAAATTACAGCCGTGTTGTTAGTAGAACTTCCTCTTTCTCTTCGATTTCCGATCCTTCGATATTATGACTTATTGTAATTCTTCAACTATGCTAGCTTAAATACTTTTTGGGACATGGGGGGTATTATCCCCTTAATTTCATAATGATTAGATAAACCTTATTTCGTCAGGGAACTCTTGTTATGATAATTCTGCTTAAGTGATGATTGCCTTTAATTCTTTCTAGTTTCATATTATCAGCATGTATTGGAGTTTTTGCGATATGGACTGAAAAGTGACTTGCGAGAACTTGGAACCGTAAAATTGAGATTTAGGAACTCATCATAAGAAATTAGGTTTGTTCTTATTTTTAGATTTTAGAAGTTGATTGTTTTGTGGATAATCTGATCTAGGAAGAATTATTGAATTAAACATGAAGATATCGTAAGAAATTAAGTATCAGATCGTTGGAAAACCTTAAGTAGAACCTGTGAAACTAAAGTATGAAAGTATTTAGTTTTCACTTGAGATGATTGACTTAGAGATTGAATGCATGAAAGTGATCTTAGATTTCTTTGTCAATGATTTACTTATCTTTAGCATTGAATTAATCTTGTGTGAAAGTGAGGATTGATTCTTTGTAAATTATCTGCGCGAAAGCGAGATGATTTCTTTATGAAGTAAATTACATCTTTATCATAATAAAAGTGGACTGATGATGTGCTTATTTTCTTCTAGTCATAGAAATTAAGGTGGATGAACCCCTAGTCCCAATTTCTCTCTCTGATTTCGTGTTCTTTCCGAATTTTACTTACATCACATTTGATTGCCTAGCTAATAAGAAATCAATTCTTTGATGCTTAGCAAACGAGGTCTCTGTGGTTCGATATCTTAATTATTACTTCAGAGTATCCGTGCACTTGCAAACACAACAAGTTTTTGGAGCTGTTGCCGGAGACCTTGGTTTTTGTTAATATTGAAGATATTGAGAGTATTACTAGACTAAGCTTTAATTTATTTTCTATTTCCATTTTTTTAGGAGTCTTTAGAAGCTGAGATTAATTCTATTTTTTTATTCTTTTCTGCTTATTTTGAGTTTATTTGATCTGTCTACTAATGCATGCGCAGGAATCTTAGTTCAGGACCTCTAGTTCCCCTAGACCCTGAGATTAACAAAACTCTTAGACTGCGTAGGAAACTCAGATTTGAAGAAAGGCAGGAAGAAAAAGTAGTCATGGCAGACAGAAGATCACTTAGGGACTACGTAGCCCCTAACCCACAGGAGATACACTCTAGTATTGCTAGACCAGTTATAGAGGCCAATAACTTTGAAATCATGTCTGCTTTCCTATCTATGATCCAACAAAATCAGTTTGAAGGAACTCCAATTGAAGATCCTAATCAACATCTTACATTATTTCTTGAGTTATGTGATACTATTAAAATTAATGGTATTTCCAGTGATGCATTAAAACTTAGACTGTTTCCTTTTTCTCTCAGAGACCGTGCACGCTCTTGGCTTCAATCTTAACCTACCGGTACCTTTACCACATGGGATCAACTGTCTAATGCTTTCTTGATGAAGTACTTTCCACCCAGCAAGACGATCCAGTTAAGGAACCAGATTACAAGCTTTGTACAGCGGGATGGCGAGTCTTTGAGCGAGGCATGAGAGCGTTTCAATGAGTTACAATGGAAGTGTCCTCACCATAGCCTTGAAAAATGGGTTTTAATACGTACTTTTTATAATGGTTTGCTTTATAATACCCGTCTGACTATTGATGCTGCTGCAGGAAGAGTCCTCATGAGCAAGACTATTGAAGATGCTTTCACTCTGCTTGAAGAGATGGCTCCGAACCATAATCAGTGGACTACAGAGAGAGGAGTGATATATCGGTCTCCTCATGGTAAGAATGAAAGTGATAACTAGCGCACTTTAGTTGAAAAAGTAGATTCTTTGTGCAACAGATTTGATTCTTTTCAAATGCAAACTGCTGTAGTTTCATCTTCTGTTACGTGTGATATTTGTGGTAATAATGAACATTATTCTGAGGAGTGTAAAGTTATTACTGATCAGGGTATTGAACAAGTTAATGCGCTGGTGGGTTACAATCAAAATATAAATAATGACCCCTATTCTAATACTTATAACCCTGGATGGAAAAATCACCCAAACCTGTCTTAGAAAAGTAATCAGGGAGCACAATTAGATTCTAAACCTCAGTATCAATCTAGGAATTCCAATCCTAATCCTCCTAAGTCTAGTTTAGAAGTGATGTTTGAGAAATTTATGAGTTCTCAGTCAAAAGAAAATGAAGATGTGAATGAAACTCTCAAACAAATCAAATCTAGGATGGATAGTATGGAATCTAGGATGGATAGCATGGACTATAGGTTGGATAACATGAGTGCCCACACCAAAATGATAGAGAATCAAATAGCACAATAAACTAGCACTTCTTATAGATCCCCAGGGAGATTACCTGCTAAACCTGAATTAAACCCTAGGGAACAATGTAATGCTATAATTACTAGGAGTGGGAGGCAATTAGGTGAACCTAGAAGGAGAATTGAAAATAATGAAGAAAAGCCTGAGATTGAATATAACAATGAACCAGTCTTGGAAAAATCTCCTGTGCATGAGCAGTCTCATACTAGTTTGTCACCTCACCAGGGTGATGAACCTAAAGATGATGAGACATGTTAGTCACATATTCCTAGGCCTAGTTTACCTGCACCATATAGGCCACCTATACCTTTCCTCCAAAGATAGGTCCAAGCTAAATTAGATAAGCAATTTGGGAAATTTCTTGATGTCTTGAAAAAGCTTTATATTAACATTCCATTTACTAAAGCTTTATTTGAAATGCCCACATATGTCAAGTTTTTAAAAGAAATATTGTCAAATAAAAGAAAGATAGAGGACTATGATACTATAGCTTTAACTGAGGAGTGTAGTGCTATCATTCAAAATAAGTTGCCCCCAAAATTAAAAGATTTAGGTAGTTTCTCTATACCTTGTTCAATTGGGAGTATGAATTTTGACCGAGCCTTATGTGATCTTGGTGCTAGTATAAGCCTAATGCCTTTATTTATTTGTAGGAAATTGTACATGGGAGAGCTTAAACCAACTTCAATATCTTTGCAGCTCGCTGACTCATCGGTAAAGTATCTAGTTGGTATTTTAGAAAATATTCCAGTTCAAATAGGTAAGTATTTCATACCAGCAGATTTTGTAGTGTTAGAAATGGAGGAAAATTCTAAAAATCTAATTATCCTTGGTAGACCGTTTTTGGCCACAGCAAGTGCAGTCATTGATGTTAAGAAAGGAAAACTCACGTTTGATATTTGTGAAAATATAATTGAGTTTGATTTAACAGATTGCGCCCAAAAAACCCTACTCACTAAACTCAGTGGGGACCCTACATACACAAAGCTCCGGAAAACCAAAAATACCACGCAATTGTGAGAGAGTGAGGGTATGTTCGATGTTACCCAACCGAAATGTCAAACATCCTGGATCGCCCTCGAGAATAGGATTGGCCTTCACTTCCAAAGAACTCAGAAATTCCAAAGTCACGCCAACATAGGTGGGAGAAAATAGTCGCTGGAACTGCTCCAAACCCACTGCAGAATACATCATGTCAACATCGTCCAACATCCCCAGCATCTGCAATGTCCCCCTATCAAGGTACCTCGTGTTGAGGACCCAGCGCTAGCGCAATATCTGATAACGTTATTCTTGGTTAGCGTCGCGAAAGATAATCCTGAACTCGTTCGGGGGAGAGGCATATGGCTGTGATCGGCTGGAAGGAGTGCGCCCATGGCGAGAGGAAGAAGAGCCTGGAGTCGCCGTCGAAGATGGTCGGTGAGATGGAGGTGTAGGTGTCGGCTCGTACTCCTCATCGTCGATACCGGACGAATCGGACAACGCCTGTTGAGGGCGTGAGGTCCGCTTGGCAGCCATTACTTTTGTTCGTGGAGGCATGGTGCTGAAATAGATCAAGATCAGCAGGGAAGCTTTGAGGAAGAAGATCTGGCCGGTGACATGATGGAAAACGTAGGCGGACGGCGGATCAGCGGAATCTCAAGAAACCGTGGAGAAACGGAAATCCAGAATCGATCGAAGAAGAAATCGAACTGGGTGAAGGGAAAAACTTGATCAAACCTCTGGAGATCTTCCTCAAGTGCTAAGAGGGAGAGGAGGTGGTGCGATCTGGTCGGCTTCGTCGAAATCGGGAGGCAGCGGCGAAAAAGCTCGCAAAGTCCGGTGATGCGAAAAATCAGGGGCGATAATGAGATGAGGCCTATCTCGCTTGTAAGGAAGTTTGGATCTGACCTGGAGAGATCTTCTTTGTGTTTGGAAAGAAGGAATAGCTGCGGGATTGAAGGAATCTCGGTGAGATTTGTGGGCGGCGGCGGAAACTCGTGCGCGTGCCCTAGCTTGGCTGAACACCAGTTGAATATCCAGTGAACCTGCCCGGGTTCACTAGCCCGTGATGTTCTCTGTGGTCGGGCTGCGGTAACAGAAGCACGGGCAAACCCGCTGGGGTCCCTGCGTGTCCGGAAAGATGGTGAACCCCGTGGGGTTCACCTGTGGGGTTCACCTGCCTGTGAAGCTCACTGGTGGGTCCCTACGTGTGTAGAAATTATGGTGAACCCCGTGGGGTTCACCAAGCCATGAAACTCACTGGTCACAATGTCTGGGCGCCTATGTACAGTGCACCACCAGACCGTGATTTGCACTGTTCAGTCAGAAAAATCCTAGAAAAATCTGGAAAAATTCTCATGCACTACATCTTCATTCTACATCATAAAGAGACATCAAATTAGTAGCAATTCCCTCTAGAAAACCTAAAATAAAATGAAAAGCAAAGCAACAATCTAAAACATTAACTATTTTCAATGAGAAACTATGCATAAAGAACAAAAAATAAAGCAAAAACTTGGGTTGCCTTCCAAGAGCGCTAGTTTAGGGTCGATAGCTCGACCATAAGAGTTTTCAAAGTTTCAAATCCGGGGGTCTGAGAGAGCCAAAACTTCCTCTCTCTCAACCCGCTCATCTTCAAAGTAATGCTTGAGGTAGTGCCCGTTTACTGTGAAACTCCCAGTTCGTTCTGTCCAAATTGTGATAGCACCATAAGGTTGAACTTTCTGAACTGTGAAAGGACCGGACCACCTCGTTCGAAGCTTTCCTGGAAACAATCGAAGTCTTGAATTAAACAGAAGTACTTTGTCTCCCTCACGAAATTCTTTCTATGTTATGCGCTTGTCGTGCCAAAATTTTGTGCGTGCTTTATAGCTCTTGGCATTCGTGGTAGGGTTTGTTGGTGCAAGTTTCAACGGTTCTACTTTCGTCCCGGGCGGCTCATCATTCTGTATAACTTCCTCCACAACGTCAATACTGTTGCATGTACCTACAAGAGAAGGTTTTTTCAAGGTATCAGTTAAATCAAATTGAATAACGTTGCCACAGATGTTCAAGGACAGTTTCCCATTCTTGACATCCATGACAGCGCCTGCAGTAGCAAGAAAAGGTCTCCCAAGAATGATAGGGAGCCTGTCATCCTCATCAATTTCCAAGACAATAAAATTAGCAGGAATAAAGTAATCTCCTACTTTAATAGGTACATCATCTAAAATACCAACGGGGTGGCGTACAGATCTGTCTGCAAGCTGTATGGAAATATTAGTTGGTTGCAAATCCCCTAATTCTAGCCTTTTACATAGTGATAGTGGCATGAGGCTAACGCTGGCTCCTAGATCGCACAAAGCTCTCTGAAAAGACATCTCCCCAATCTGGCATGGTATGGAAAAACTGCCTGGGTCTTTAAGCTTCTGAGGGAGGTTGTTCTGGATGATGGCGCTGCACTCCTCAGTAAGTGCAACGGTCCCTTGATCTTCTAGCTTCCTCTTGTTTGATAAGATATCTTTCAGAAATTTTGCATAAGTCGGCATCTGCGAAAGAGCATCAACGAAAGGGATGTTAATATAAAGTTTTTTTAAAACCTCTAAAAACTTACCAAACTGCTTGTCCAATTTAGCCTTGACAAGCCTCTATGGAAAGGGAATCGGTGACTTATATGCTGGCGGTCCCACATAGGGCCTCTCCACCTCAACTGGCTCAGGTGCCACCGATGTCACATCAGTATGCGGTTCCACAGGTTCTGGTATTGTCTCTTCTATCCTGTCATCTGTCGGCATCTTTGGATCTTCCAATTGCTTGCCACTTCGAGTGGAGATTGCATTGCACTACTCCCTCGGGTTTACTTCTGGCTGGGATGGTAGCTTCCCTGGTACTCTCGATGATGAGCTAGCTTGCTGGGCTAGCTGACTTTCTAGCATTTTATTGTGTGTTTCCAGGGAGTCCATCCGTGTCATCATCATCTTCATCATGTCTGTAAGTCCTTCAAGTTGCTTGCTCAGATTTGAATCATTGTTGGGCCTTGGCTGTTGCTGCGGTGGCGGCGGCGGTGTATTGTAGTTTCTGGCTTGGAATCCTGGTGGTCTGAAATTGTTCTGTTGGGGTTGCCTGAAGTTTCCTTGTGGGGGCTGGGTCTGTTGTGGTGGAACTTGTCTAGGCTGAATTGGCTGAGTTGTTCGGTAAGAAAAATTTGGATGGTTGCGCCATCCTGGATTGTAGTAGTTGGAATAAGGGTTATTGTTCTGGTTGAAGTTTCCAACTGTATTCAACTGCTCAGGATGAGCCGCAACCATTTGTCCATCTCCCGCCTGACAATCTGCCCCTGCATGACCTACAACTCTACAGACCTCACAAGAAATAGCGTTAACGTCCATAGAATTAACAGACCAAGAGTCAAGCTTCCTAGTCAAATTATCAACCTTAGCTGTGAGTGCAGTAAGAGAGTCTAGGTCATACTTACCTGACTTCTTGGTAGAAGTACCTCTCTCAGATGTCCATTGGTGATGGTTAATCGCCATATCCTCGAGATGGTTCATTGCATCTTCCACTCTCCTATTCATCAAAGCACCTCCTGCTGCAGCGTCCACTGTAAGCCTCGTGTTGTAATCCAAACCGCTGTAGAACGTTTGGATCAAAACCCAAGTCTCAACACCGTGATGTGGACACATCCTTTGGAGCTCCTTAAACCTCTCTCAAGCTTCATATAGAGACTCTTCATCCTTTTATATGAAGCTCGTTATCTGATTTTGCAATTGGATTGTCTTTGATGGAGGGAAGTACTCGGAGAGAAAGGCTTGAGAAAGCTCTGCCCATGTTCTTATCGAAGCAGCAGGTAGTATGTGCAGCCAAGCTCTCGCTCTATCCCTCAGAGAGAAGGGAAATAGTCTCAACATGATAGCATCAGCAGACACTCCATTAATTTTCAACATATCGCAATATTCCAAAAAAAATAGAAAGGTGCATGTTGGGGTCCTCAAGAGGAGAACCACCAAATTGGTTTTGTTGCACCATAGAAAGAAGAGTAGGTTTTATTTCGAAGTTATTGGCCTCAACAACGGGCCTAGCAATTCCTGATTGAAAACCGTAAGTGTAAGGTGTCGAGTAATCTTTCAATGTCCTATTGTTATAGTTGTTGCCCATTGGTTGTTGTACTCGGTCATTGTTCACTTCAAGTTGAATGTGTTCCATCTGATTTTCTCCTCCTGGATGTTTCATGATTTCTTTCTTCAGAATTTGATTTCTCTTCCTTCTTGTCCGGAAGGTGCGCTCGATCTCTGGATCAATGTCAAAGAATGTACCTGCCCTAGAACTTCTTCGCATAAAACGGTCAGTCAAAATTATAAAGTTCTAAGACAACAAGTAAATAAAAAGAAAAAGAAAATAGCAGTGCAGTAAGAAAAATCTAACCTAAGGCCTAGTCTACCAATTCTCGGAAGTATACTAATATCAACCGTTGTTCCCCGGCAACGGCGCCAAAAACTTGACACGCTCCGCAAGTGCACGAATATGTCGAAGTAATATAAAAGATGTCGAATCCCACAGGGAATAAGGTTGAGTACTAGAAAGTCCGAGTCCTAATAGCTAGGCGAATCGAAACGTGGGTTTTTGAAGACGGAAACCGAAAACAAACGAGTGCAACTACTTTGGTAGAGGAAGGATATAAGAGAGAATTCAGGGCTACGGCTTCCACTACGATGATAATCTTAATCGCACAAGAAAGATATTAGTTATTTGGTTTATTGGTTTTGTACAAGGAGTCTAACCCTAGGGTATAAGGTGCCCTCTCTCGAGTGATACAACCCGGTGTTCATTTTAGACCGACCTTCTACTCTCGCGGTGGATCGTTCTAAGACGAACCCAATAGGTTCTATGACAGACTATGAAATCCTCGAGTAAAGACCAAGCACTCTCGTGTTGAGGTCTCGCAAGTTTTACTCAGAGGTTCGACCCTTACGATCCTTCTCTCGATATGAATCGTAACGGCTAACATGCGATACTACTCGGCCAAGGTAAAACCACGAAATAAATACGTCAAACTAAAATATGCTCACAATTCATACCAAATAGCATAAATAGATACAAAGTTTGCAATTAAAATCATCAAAGGGTTTCCACCAAGCCCCGAAATAGGGTTTACGCTATAATCGTCATTGAAACGCTCAAAATCTCTCTTTTAATGAAATGAAAAGTATAAAAAAATGAAGCTAAGGGGAAGGAGACGATGAACCGAAGGAATCCTGAATAAATCGTGATGATCATGTGTCTCAATCTATGAAAATCTCCAAAAGTCGCCTCTATCGCCGTGTTCTTCCGCCCGCGCCGCTTCTTCGCATGAATGCTCAATAGTTAGGGCATGAAAAATTGGGGCTATTATATTCCATCTGTTCGCCTCTGAAAGAGCTTTCCGTAGACACCTCACTTGCTAAATTTGGACTCCAAACGAGTGAGAAATCATGGAAAAACCGAGTGGAACTCGGTCTCGTTCGCGACTGGGTTGGAATCACGGGTGAACCCCGCCGGGTTCACCTACCCATGATTCCCTTTGTGAGTTCGGACGAATAGAAGCGCGGTGAACCCGGTGGGGTTCACCCGCCCGTGCTTCTCTCTGGACAGATCTCGGCCAAAGTGAAAACCGGTGAACCCGGTGGGGTTCACCTGGCCGTGATGCTTTCTGGACCTCTGCTGGCTGACGACCAGGATAGTGAACCCGGTGGGGTTCACCCGGCTGTGATTCTTACTGTGAAGTCCCTGCAGCCTGACAAAGAATCTAGTGAACCCCATGGGGTTCACCTAGCCGTATTTTTCAGGCTGACTCCGTTTAAGCTCAAATTTGATGTGTGACCTCGTCTTCATACAAGAAATCATCCCATGGCCTTAGAATCTTCAAAATATGTCAAAAAAAGGGCGTTTTTACCTGAAATTCCATAAAAGTGCCAAAAAGTGAAGATTCCAAAGATATCAAGTAATTTAGCCTAAAAAGTGCATGAAAGTATTAAAATAAGCCTAGAATTAGCATGAAATGTCCATGAAAATTACTACTAAAATGCAACGCATCAGCACATTACGGTACGGCCATAAGAAATATTACGGTCGTAATTCTATTTGGCCCACGCGATTTTTGTGTCATTTTTAGGGTTTTTCAGGCCGTGTTTTAGGTTTTTCCTCTCGATTTCGCTTGCTCTCATGCCGACCTTCAGTTCCCGACTTCCCCTTGCCTTCAGAGCTCACCGGCGACCCTTCCCATCCAACTCTGGCCGTCGATTGGGTACTCTCTACACTGATTTGCTTGATTTAGCGAGTTTTTGCATGATTTCCGCCCCTTTCTTGTTTTCTCCCATTTCTCAGTCGATTTTCTGAAATTTCTGCTTGCATTTGCTTTTTAGATGGCCAACGACTTTTCCTAGTTCGTTTCTAAAGATTTTTGACTGATATTAGGATGATTTTGTGCCTTGAATGAGCTCAATCGGCTATTTTTCCACCTGCTTTTCTGCCAGCACTATTTCTAACAAAATTTATTGGGTTTTAGCTTCGATTTAGTTGATGCTTATTTCTAGAATGAGTGCTAAGTAGAGATTTTCATTCTAAGGAAGGATTGAAGGAGTTATTTCATCTAGAACTGCAATTTGTTATATTGTATGTAAATTTCAACTTGCAGCCCTGTTTCAACACAAGTGTCAAGTTTTATCACCTAAAATGGCACCAAGAACCAAATCAATGGTTTCAAGGAAGAAAGAAAAGGCACCAGCTGAATCCTCAACACCTCCAAATCCCTATGGTATCATTTTTAGGGATGAAATCCAAGAGGCTAGATACAACCAATTAGTAGCCAGGAGAGTTGTGAACACTAATTATGCAGATCGACGTACATTGGAGGCACTAGGGCTATATGAAGATGTGTTCTGGATGTTCGATCAGATAAGGGCCAAGAAATTCTTCCAGATGACACCTCAGACTTATCTGCCCTTGGTACTAGAGTTTCTAAGTAGCATGGATATGGACCTACACGAGTTCACTGATAGACATCCTGAAGGTGAGATCACCTTCCGCATGGCCAATAGAGAGAAGAGTCTCACTTTGAGAGACATCAAGACCATCTTCCATCTAGCATCTGGAGGGCATACTTGTGTATCACTTGGTTTCATTGAGAGCGTGTTTTGGAACCAAATCTCTTCAGAGACCCATTTTTCAGCAGTACAGCCAGAGCCTCCAAGATCACCAACCCTTGTATCAAGTATGCACATAGAGTTCTAGCACACACAGTGTTTGAGCATGGTGACTGTGATGGCATGGCACGACAAACTGAGTTTTTCTTTTTATGGAGTATGTTGCATGGATATGTAGTGGATGTTGCCTTTTTCTTAGTCAAACACATGGACAAGGTGGCACGGGCAAAGAAAGGAACTATTGTGATAGGACGTTTCATTACTCCTATAGCTCTATTTCTTAATGTTGAGCCTTATGGAGTTCAGGTGGCCAGAGGAAATGCAAGATTAGACCTTGAGTCATGCATGGCCATGAAAATGATTGTTAGAGAAGGTGACACCTTTTGTTTAGTTCTTGGACCAGGAGCTCAAACATTGCCCGTGCCCAACACTAAGAAAACCACTATGAAGAATCAAGCAAATTGGAAGCTGACTCCTAGTGATGCTGATTATGCTATGCCACCACCTTTGGACACCGTACCACCACCACCCACCTGGGGTGGTAGAGATGACCCATTCGGTATGGGTATGGATCCACCATCTCATGGAGCTGCAGAGTCACCTTCACACCGAGCTTCAGGCTCCTCACGCCGTGCTACCGAGAGAGGATGGGCTAGTGCATTCAACCCCGGTTTTCAGTCTCTTTCTGCTGACGTGTACCGTCAGGGTTGCCTCATGGAAAGAATGCTGGATTCCATGGGAAGAATGTCTTCCTCCATGGAGCATATTCACCATGATGTGGAGGAACTTGGAAACTATATGGAGGAGATGGGGAATTTCCTCTATGATCGGTACAGATTCGAGGATAGCAGGAGAGGTGGAGTTTATGGTGGTGACCATGGGGGACAGCACGACGATCCTATGGATGTAGCCCCCGAGGACACGGAGGATATTGGATCTGACGCGGACGAGTAGAGCTCTGTGAGTATCTTTTTCCTACTTATTTGCATTTCATCTTTTATATTTTACTGATGATTCATTTGTTTATAGGGAAGGATAACTCCTTCAAACTTCTTGTGTCCGCCGATGCTATCTTACCTTGCTTTTGTTTAACTCTCTCATGATTCGATTGAGTTGTATTATTATAATTCTGAATTTGTTCTGATATTGATTCGATTGGGTTGTATTACTATAATTCTGAATTTGTTTTTATATTGATTCGATTGGGTTGTATTGATATATTCTGAGTTTGAATTTCTGATATTAATTCGATTTGGTTGTATATAATTGATATTATGTTGATATTGAGCACCTTGTTTAGGTGCATACTGATGCATGATGGATTGTATGAATTTATTTCTAAATTGATATATGCAAAAGTTTCCCTTGTTATGGTTTTATGTTGTAATGTTATAGTGTGATCTATTTCTGAAAATTCTGTTGACAGTATGATTTTCTTGATGAAAAATTTATCAAATGCCTGTGATTAGGGATAGACCTATTGTGATGAATTTATTTCTTTAATATATATCTACCTATTGGAATTTTTCATTGATTAATGCATGAGATTTTGGGTAGATATGTTATTTGATGAATTTAATCTAAAGATGAAGCTACTTCTTTAAATAAAATAAGCATATGAGTGTAATTTTTGAATTGATATCGATTGATTAACTTAGTTGATGTTTAGTCTATTTTGTTATTTGTTGGGAAGAAAGATTCCATGATCCAATTTTAAGAGAGGTGACTCCCTTACTTGGCATTGTGCAAAATTGGCAGTGGTACCTAAGACATAGGTTGAAGTCAAAATAAAAAAAAATGATGAAAGAAAAGAAAAGATCAAGAGAATGACTCTTTGTCTTGGCACCGTGTTGATTTGCGGTGGTACCAAAGTTAAAAGTTGAAGCCCAAACAAAAAAGAAGTATGTATCTATGAGAGTACATACCATGGAGAGAAATCGTTTCACATTAACTCCACTATCTCATGGAAGATTCTTCCTACCTTTGAGATATGAGTTCTATTATATTGGTTATGTGATCAGTGTACTCTAAATTCGTCACCAGAAAAAAGATGGTAATCGAATTAGAGAATGTGAACGATACAAAAGAAAAGGGAGGAACTTAAAAATTTTATGTGGAAAAAGATCTTGGAATCCTATTCCTGTAAACAAAAGTATAGTAGATTTGAACTAAAACTAGGTGAAATCTTGAGATTGAGATTCTACTTAATATACAAGTTGCGAAATTTTATTCGATTAAGTTGTGGATCTTGAAGATTGAATTCAGAAGATGATATGCTTATTTGAAATTTTATAAAGCAATTGGTGAATTCTTTTGTTGGCGATTATATTTTAGAAATTTATTCCTCATAGGAAAGTTTATTCCTTTGATCAATTTTTGATTTTGCTTGAGGACAAGCAAAGTTTGAGCCTTATGTATTTGATGACATGAAAATTCATAGTATATTTTGTGTCATTTTATAGGTCTTTTTGTGTCATATTCATGCTCTTTTGCTTATTTTTGTGCCTTATTTATCAAATATTGCGGAATCTACACCTTTTTGTATTTTTGATCAATTTCAGGTAAAAAGGGCATTATTTTAAGGTGTTTTCAAGCAATTCAGATGCATTGATGAATTCTCATCATCAAGAGAAGATTACATGTCAAATTTCACGAAGATCGAAGCTTCAGACCAAAATTATGGTAGGGCCGTAATCAATATTACGGTACCGTGGTTTTACTGAACCTACAGAATAAACCATGGCACTGCCGTAATTTGGGTCGATTTCTGTACAGAAAGTTTTGCAGATTTTATAGCCCTACCATAAACCATATTACGGGCCGTAATTTGGGTTGATTTCCGACCAGAGAGTTTTGCAATTTTTACGGCACTACCGTAATGTATATTACGGGCTGTAATTTCAGGAGATTTTCTTACATAATATTTTGCGCGATCACGACACTGCGATCACGACACTGCCTTGGTTGTTTTCATGGCACGTGTTTCTTTCCAAATTCTTCACAGAATAAAATACGACACTGCCGTAATGAAAATCACGGCCGTAATTACAACCCAAGCAGCAGATTTTCCTGGTCAAATTGAAGCCCGATTTTTGCGCAGATGATTACGGACAATTTAGACTACCAATTTGAGATCCGTAAAAAGGGGAATACTCTAGAGAATAAGGCGAACATCATCACACCGAAAGCCCCAATTTTGATCCATCACTGAGAGAGAAAATCGGGATCTTCACCGCCGCCCTAGGTTTCTCCACTACGAAGTGTACAGAGCATCTCCGGCCGTGAAAATTGAAGGGAAGCTACGTCTGGAAGAGGAGATAGCATACTCCAGAAGTTTCAGAGTGAAAGGAGATTGATTGGAGGAGAAATCATCGAAAGAAGCGTCGCCGCTACCGTTCATCGCGAGTTCTGGAGCAAAATTACGGCTGTAATTTTCATTACAACCGTGTTGTTAGTAGAACTTTCTCTTTCTCTTCGATTTTTGATCCTTCAAAATTATGGCTTATTGTAATTCTTCAACCATGCTAGCTTAAACACTTTTTGGGACATAGGGGGTGTAATCCCCTTAATTTCATAATGACTAGATAAACCTTATTTAGTCAGGGAACTCTTGTTATGATAATTCTGCTTAAGTAATGATTGCCTTTAATTCTTTCTAGTTTCATATTATCAGCATGTATTGGAGTTTTTGCGATATGGACTGAAAAGTGACTTGCGAGAACTTGGAACCCTAAAATTGAGATTTAGGAACTCATGATAAGAAATTAGATTTGTTCTTATTTTTAGATTTTAGAAGTTTATTGTCTTGTTGATAATCTGATCTAGGAAGAATTATTGAATTAAACATGAAGATATCGTAAGAAATTAAGTATCAGATCGTTGGAAAACCTTAAGTAGAACCTGTTAAACGAAAGTATGAAAGTATTTAGTTTTCACTTGAGATGATTAACTTAGAGATTGAATGCATGAAAGTGATCTTAGATTTCTTTGTCAATGATTTACTTATCTTTAGCATTGAATTAATCTTGTGTGAAAGTGATGATTGATTCTTTGTAAATTATCTGCGCGAAAGCGAGATGATTTCTTTATGAAGTAAATTATATCTTTATCATAATAAAAGTGGACTGATGATGTGCTTATTTCCTTCTAGTCATAGAAATTAAGGTGGATGAACCCCTAGTCCCAGTTTTTCTCTCTGATTTCGTGTTCTTTCCGAATTTTACTTACATCACATTCGATTGCCTAGCTAATAAGAAATCAATTCTTTAGTACTTAGCAAACGAGGTCTTTGTGGTTCGATATCTTAATTATTACTTCGAGTATCCGTGCACTTGTGAACACAACAGGCGCGGCCTGATCGGAGGCAACCCGGCCAGTGAAGCGTCGCCCGACGTCGATCCATGGTGGAAGAGGCGACGGCGGGGGCATAATCGGTTGCTATAGCGAGCGCGATTGGACAACGCGAGGTTTGTCCTCTCGTCAGGTTTCAGACTTTAAATCAACTGACCAAAAGGGGGCGGCGATGCTCGGACCGGCTGGCCGACGAGGGAAGCAGTGCGGCGACTGCGTGCGGCATGGGACAGCATGGGCATCGCCCGCCGTCCGGTCGCTGTTGTATAGGCACAGCAGCCGCGTGCGAGTAGCGGGAATCCGAGGTTTAGCTTCTATAAAAGAAGGGTCGGCAAGCTCGAGGAAAAGGGAGGGACCCCGACGACAGAGGAGCATCAGCTGAGAAAGCAGGGTGGCTGAGGGAACGAACCGCTGAGGAAGAGGTAAATGGCAGCGTTCTGTGAGGGGAGAGGTTGGTCTGTGAGGCGAGCAGCCTGAAAACCAGGGTGACGGGCAGGACCTACCAGCCAACAAGGTTGAGAACAAACCTTGTTGGCCTCCCCCCCCCCCCCCCCCCCCCCCTTTACTCCTCCTTTCGACGACAACTCGGCGACTCCGGAGAAGGCCAGCGGCGGCTTCGGCTGGATGGTGGCCTCGGCTGAACGACAAGCTCGGGCGAATTGCCGAGCATTCGCAGGCAGGGGACGATGAGACCTCCTCGCCTTGGACAAACCCCAAACGCGGTGCCAGAGCACCCGTCGGAAGGACGAGGCGCCTTCCGTTCTCCGATGCGAACTCGACGTACGCAAGGCAGCGGCCTCAACGAAACGGGCAGCTCGGGTGGGACGTCGAACGTTCGTGGGAAGCGGGCGGCGAAAACTTCCTCCTTCCCGTCTCTGTGTACACGACGTGCGACCACCCGGCAAGAACTCGCAACGTCCTCTCGCTGGAGCTCCGGTGGTGTGGGTGGGTGGTTCGGAGCAACTGCGTCACCGTCTGAACTCTCGCCTCCTTCCTGCTTAACTCAGACGAACTCGAGGTGGCTGCTTCGGTAGCTCTGCTACCACGGGGGGACGACGGAGATGACGGGGACTCCTCGTCTTGGACGAACGCCGGAAGTGGTGAAAGGGGTGCTCGACGGGAGAACGAGACGATTCCCCTCGTTTCGACGTAGAGTCGACGACGGACGCGAACACGACGACTTGTGCAGACGTCGATCTCGAACGTGCCACCTGGTTTTCGGATGAAAACGGGGCAGTGTGACTCCGTCGACCATGGGCCGACGACCTTAGGTGGATTACGTGGTCAGGCGTGGATCAGTGTCGGCTTGAACGTCGGCGACAGCTTCGCTCGCCGGAGGATATGAGCGGTCCGTCGCGAGCACGGACGCTGGCAGCAAGCAATTCCGGAAGCCAATGCAGGCGGTTGCGCGTCTCGATCTCAGACGAAGTGTTGACTGGATTTCGGTCGAGGACGCACGAATTGGATTTTCGGACGCGGGTGGATTTTGGATTCATGTTTGAATCCAGGTGGACGATTTGACCATAGGTATAATTCTCCCCATATTTAATTAATCTTTAATGCTTACATGGATTTCTATCTCTCTCTTTCTTGGGCTGACGAAGGTCAGAACCCTTTGTGAAGGCTGAAGGGTGCGTGTGGATGCACCCCTACCGGTCACGCTGAACCTAAATGGATCATCTAGACCCATCCCCTGCGTGGGACTTTGAGCAATTTGAGCCTTGTGTAGCCTTTAAGATACTTGTAATGATTAAAAAAATTGATCCGTGTATTAGCATAGAACAGAGCGTGACACCTATATTGATAACAACTTTTAATAAATTTTTTTAATTATTATTTTAATTAAAAATTATTAAATTTAAATTTATTTATTATTATTATTTTAAAATTTTATTTTATATAAAAATTATCAAAAAATAATATTATATTAATAAAATTATTATTATTAAATTTAAAACTATTTATTATTATTATTAAATTTTTTATTTTAAAAATATTATTTATTTTTTTTAAAAAATTGATGAGCATAATAATTTATCAAAATATATTTTAATATTTTTAACTAATATTTTTTTAATAAATAAATACTAAAATTTTCAACTATGTAAAATAAAGTCATAGTTATTTGAAATCATTGGGAATAGACCTGGCAAAAACTGACTCGACCCGCCGAACCGACCCGACTCGACATGAAGTTAGGCGGGTTCGGGTTGGGTCTAATCGTGTTCGGGTCATAAACGGGTCAACCTGTTTATGACCCGAAATTAAACGGGTCGTGTCGGGTTATAATCGGGTTGACCCGCTTAACCCGAATATATTATATAATTATATATTATATATATAATTTATATATAAATATATACATTTACATATATTTATATATCATTTCGGGTCGAGTCATGTTGTGTCGAGTTAATCGGGTTAATATTTTTATTTTTATATAATTATATATATATTTTTATAAATATTTATTTGAATTATTTTATATTAAACGGATTAATCGGGTCGTGTCGGGTTGACCCGAATATATATGGGTCGTATTTGGGTTAGATCATCTGACCCAATTAATGCAGCTCAGATGGTTAAGGGGTCATGACTCGTGAGGGTCATGGACAGGGGTCGAATCCCGCTGCAGACGTGAATTGTTTGGGGTAACGGGGATCCAAACCGGGATTCGTGAGGTCGGAAGGACCTAGCCCGCTGGGCCTGGACCTGTTACGGGTGGGGTGACCCTAACAAAAAAAGGCGCCTTTTTTGTTAGGGCCACCCCACCCGTAACAGGTCCAGGCCCAGCAGGCTAGGTCCCTCCGACCTCACGAATCCTGGTTTGGATCCCCGTTACCCCCAAACAATTCACGTCTGCAGCAGGATTCGACCCCTGTCCATGACCCTTTAACCATCACGAGTCATGACCCGCCGACCTATTTTGCTAAGTCTAATTGGGAAGGATTTTTATTTATTTTCTTCTTTTTATTCACCCAAAACTAAGATGGCAATTTTGACTCAATTAATGTCTTCCCACCTCGTGTGACCTCCTAACTTATATAATATATATATATATATAATAATAATAATAATAATTAGTTTTTAAGTTGTAGTTGAACCAATGACCTCCTAACTTATTAAATAGCCTTTAACCATTGCACTAGATAAATAATCTTATTATAAGTTTTTGAGATATATATATATATATATATATATATATATATATATATATATATATACCGGTAAAATTTTTTCCCTGAACCATAACTGAATCGAACCATATAATTATATCTTAAAAACCGACCGTGAACCAAATTGATCCATTTTTCAGTTTTTTTTTGCACAGTCCTACTTCACAATGATGCGGTGAAAGTGATATGACAACACAACATAATTAAGCCACATTAGAATCAAATAGCGATAATCATTTTAAATCATGATAATAATTGAATTCTGGACCTGATCAAATTAAAGCCTAATCTGTGCCTATCCTAAACAATAAATATCAAGGGTCACTCTATTTTCCAGATTGTTCGGCACAGACAATGGTTGCGCACCGAATCTACGGTCGAGATTGGTCCGAGCCTTCATGAGCCAAAGCCAATCCAAAAGGCTGCATTTTGCAGTCTATATGGGATGGTAACAGAAGAGGATTCAACATTAATGGTAATTTCGTGCCCTTCTCAGTAAAGGATGTATCAATCATCCTTGGTCTCCTACGGGTAGGGGAGCTAGTTAGATGGGACACTGACCGACCATCTACTAAATATTACAAGGAAGAATTTGATGGGAAGTTACCAAACACCAAAGCCATTGAAGGAAAATTGAAAGTTATCTGCTCACAAGGCCTGGCGGGAAATGAGGAGAGGCTCACAAGATTGGCCATTTTGTATCTCTTTTGTTATTTTTTATTCAGCCGACTGACATACAACCTGGATGCAGGACTTGTATTTTTTGTAGAAGATCTCTCAACATTGGCTCATTACAATTGGGCAGAGGCTGTACATAATTTTCTTTACGTCGAATTAACCTCCAGCTCAAAGAAGAAGGGACGTGGATTTGCTGGTTGTGCCATAGTCCTTGGTGTAAGTATTCTCAATATCTGAACCTGTATTTCAAACATAGTTAATTTTATGATAAGTTATTGATTTATTTCTTATTTTTTGTAGATTTGGTTTTATGAGCATACCAACTTGTATATAGATCGTAAGGTGGAGGGAGTACACCCTCAGTTGTTCTGTTGACCCAATGTGAAATTACCTCGACGGACAACATATTTCAAAAATTGTGCCAAATTAAATGAAGATGCAGTAAGATATTTATGTGTAAGTGTACTAAGTCAGTTGAAGTAGTTAGAATTTCTAATAATGATTACAATTGCAGATTATTTTTGAACTTGAGGAAGGAGGTAAAGTGGAGCCTATTGAAGTTGTACATAGTCTCCTTGCATTAGATGCAGCCCCTAAGGAAGCTGGTGCTGCGGGCCCATCCCATAGTCAAACAAACATCCCCTTTATTCTTGGCCCTGTAAGTATGTAATATGATAACATGTCTTATCCTTGGTGGAACTTAGCATAACAGCCTTCTGAACTTGGTGTAATATGGCTCAAACTTAGTATAACAGCCTTCTAAACTTGGTATAACATGACTGAAACTTAGTATAACAGCCTATTGAACTTGGTATAACATGGCCGAAACATAGTATACCATGGCTCAAACTTAGTATACCAGCTTTCTGAACATGGTATAATATGGCTCAAACTTAGTATAACAGCCTTCTGAATTTAGTATAACATGGCCGAAACTTGGTATAAAATGTATCAATTGCCGGTATAACAGTATCCCATTATATTCATGTGTTGTACGATACTGACGGTTTTGTGTTGTACGATAGTGATGGTTTTGTGTTAATTTTGTGCGTAGAGCCATGAAGAAGTTTTGAACTTGAATTCGGAATTGTGTATAGTTATAGAGGAAAATAATTGTTAAGTCATTTTTATATAGAGATTTATATGCTATTTTCCTCGTTATATCTTTACTTTTCTAGCATTTACACCTTATTTGCATTGAATTGTTTTATCTTCGAAATCTACACTCTTTGGTGTTTTTGCTTCATTTCAGGGAAAAAGCGAGGGAATGCCACCATTTTCAGCGAAATCTGTGTTCTCGGCGAAACCACAGTCTACCGAGCGACCATAACCACACCTCGTGGCTTTGGTGTCGCCTTATGCCGATTTTCCAGATCTTCACCCCTCAACTTATCCACGTCAGACAGAGGGCTCCAGGAGGGCAGAAGTGGAATTCGACAAAGAAAATAGAGGAAGAGGACAAAAACCCTATTCACGTACGGAATAGGGGGGTTCGAGCAGACATTGAGAACGCACGTACGCAGGCGACGACTGAGCGAAGAGCTGAGGCTTGGAGATCAATCGAACCGGAGAGGAGAGCCTAGGCAGCGGGAGCCCTAGGAGCTTCGAGCGGATCCTTCCTCCTTGAGGGAGTCTTATCCTCCTCTTCCCATTTACCCTTGCTCTATTCGCTTATCCATGAATGTAATGTTGGGATTGTCTTACGCTTTGCTTTTAACTATGAACATTGTAGCGTAAATCTTGTTTCAGGGCTAGGAAAGCCCCTTGAATGCTTTATGTATGGATTATGATTCTCTATTGCAAACCCTAAGTTGTTCTACTTTACCTAGTTGCACTTGTTGAATGAAGCTTGCTCCTTTGTTATCTTCATACGTGAGATGTTTGGTATTGCCGGGAGGCACGTCCAAATATTGGAAAGCCTAGGTAGAGGTATGTCAATCATCACACGGGAGTGGGTGATTGCATACGGGTAGTGTTCATTATCTTGTGCTCTAAGGTGTTTACTCGGGTAAGCGTACTACGGAGGTAGGCGTTTAGCCGTGGAAATACCTAGTTGCATTCTTGGGAGAGGACAACTGTAATGATGAGATAGTGTACACAGTCCGGCGCTCATTGGGTTCACTTGGGTAGATGTACTACGGAGGTAGGCATCTAGCCTAGTAAACACCTCATTGCATCCTCGGGAGGGGACAACGTGCACTTTTAGGATTGCTCTAGAACTTAGGAGAGGGAGGTTGATTATAGTTATTCTTTCGTGCATAAAGCATCAAAGTGGTGGACCTTAGCCCTGATCCTTTTCATCCTTATATCTTTCGTCGTGCAATTACTCTGTATCTATCCTTAGCTACTTTGATTTCCTGTTTAGTTTAATCATAGATCTTAGCAACCATTTCGCAACCACCAAAGAATTCTCTAGCTTGTGATAATTTAATCAGTTGGTACTTGGTATTTGATCCCTGTGGGATCGATACATATTTATTACTTCGATAGTCCGTATACTTGCGGAAAGCCTATCTAGTTTTGCGGCTATCAAGTTTTTGGCGCCGTTGCCGGGGACCAAATTTATCAATATCGACACCGTTAAGTTATTGCTAGACTAGGCATTTTTCTTTCTTTTAGTATACTTGTTTTTTGTTATTTAGTTATAAGTTTATTTTCTTACTTTTGATAATTACTGCATATTTTTCTGTTGTTTGGAAAAGTTGCTTTTGAACTCACATGGTTTATGCGTAGGACTCTACGGTCAGGAGGATTGCTACCTGCTGATCCTGAAATTGAACAGACCTTCCGGCGCCGTAGAAAAGCTAAGTTCAATGCAGCTATTTCTGAAGGATCTCTTGAACAGCTCAAGATGGATAACTGCCGTACTCTTAGAGATTTTGCTTCACCAAATGCACAAGGGCTACATACCAGTATCACTCGGCCTCCGATCGAGGCAAACAACTTTGAAATCAAGCCAGCACTTGTGAATATGGTGACGCAGCACCAATTCGGAGGTTCACCACTTGAGGACCCGAACCTACACCTGTCAATCTTCTTGGAAGTATGTGACACACTAAAGATGAGTGGAGTATCGGATGATGCTATACAGTTGAGGTTGTTCCCATTCTCACTACGGGACCGTGCTCGTGCATGGTTGCACTCTCTGTCTTTGGGATCTATCTCTACATGGAGTCAGCTCTCCACGGCATTCTTGTCTAAGTATTTTCCGCCAAGTAAGACAGCCCAGCTAAGAGCTCAGATAATCAATTTTGCTCAATGAGACAATGAATCGCTATGCGAAGCTTGGGATCGCTTCAAAGAGTACCAAATGATGTGCCCTCATCATGGTATGGAGAAGTGGTTTCTCATCCATACCTTCTACAATGGTCTCAACTACAATACCAGGCTCATTATTGACGTGGCAGCTGGTGGTGCATTGATGAGCAAGGAGATTGATGAAGCATTCAATTTAATAGAAAATATGGCAATGAACCACCACCAGTGGTCGACCGAAAGGGCAGGGCCATATAGAACAAGTGGAAAGTTTGAATTAGATATTTTGACTTCCATAGCGGCAAAGGTTGATTCCCTATCCCACAAGTTTGATACATGGGGATTGAATTCTGCTACTGCATCAGTTAATAGCATCTCTTGGGAGAATGGTGGTATACAAAGCCAACCTCAAACCGAATACCAAATGAGACCTCCTTCTTTTGGGGACTCTACACCGGATCAAGTGAACGCTCTCAATAGCTTCCAACCAAGACAGCAGCATGATCCTTACTCCAACACGTATAACCCTGGATGGAAGAGTCACCCAAATTTTTCATACCGTAACAACAATGCCGCACAACAACCAAATTATGGGCAACCAGGAGGATTCCAACACCAAAGACAACAACCGCCATCTCAACCACCAAAATCAAATTTGGAGTCTTTGCTTGAGAATTTCATGGCTAGCCAATCTAAACAGAGTGAACAAGTGAATGAAACCATTCGGCAGCTAGCTTCCCAGGTTGAAGCATTGACCACACATGAGAAGATGCTCAAAACCCAGATTGCGTAACAAGCCTCATTATCCCCGAGACCTCCTAGTAGACTTCCAGGACAACCGGAGGCTAACCCAAAAGAAGAGTGCAATGGTATCACTACCCGAAGTGGGAAGCAACTTGACAAGCCTAGGGCAAATTCTGATGTGGGAAAAGATAGTGAACCAGAAAACTTGAGGACAGAAGGGACCGGTACGAATGAATCCAATGCCGAACGAGAGAAGAACCAAGAACCAGCATACATACCACCACCTCCTTATGTGCCAATTATCCCTTTCCCGCAAAGATTGGCAAAGGCGAAACTCGATCGCCAATTTGGTAAATTCTTAGAGGTTCTCAAGAAATTGTATATTAATATCCCCTTCACAGATGCTCTTGCACATATGCCATCTTATGCAAAGTTCCTCAAAGAAATATTGTCAAATAAGAGGAAATTGGAGGTACAAGGAACGGTGGCTTTGACGGAGGAATGTAGCGCGATAATTCAAAACAAACTACCTCCTAAATTGAAAGACCCTGGTAGTTTCTCAATCCCATGTCAGATTGGGGACATGAGCTTTGATAGGGCTTTATGTGACCTTGGCACTAGCGTAAGTCTTATGCCGCTCTCAATCTATAAGAAGTTGGATATGGGGGAACTAAAGAAGACAAGCATCTCGTTGTAACTTGCCGACCGCTCAGTTCGACATCCGGTGGGCATGATAGAGGATGTACCGATCAGAGTCGGTAAATTCTTCATTCCGGCTGACTTTGTTGTATTGGACACGCAAGAGGACATTCGGCTTCCCATAATTCTAGGTCGACCTTTTCTGGCTACTGCTGGTGCAGTAATTGACGTTAGGAATGGGAAGCTCAAATTGAACATCGGTGAGGATGTTATTGATTTTGACATTTCTGAATGCCTAAAGCGCCCTTCTTTTGCAGGAGCCTGCTATAGTGTAGATCTTGTGGAGGATGAACCATGCAACTCGGGCACTATTATCGTTTATCCCGACCCGTTGGAGGAGAGCCTCTCCGTGAATGACAAAGAGGAGGAAGCCGATTCTGAAGCATCATGTACCACGGTAAAAGATGTTAAAGAGATTGAACTTAAACCATTACCGGATAATTTGAGGTATGAATTCTTGGGCTCCGATTCCACCTTACCGGTGATAGTCAATGCAACTCTCGGTAAGGCACAAACTCAATCGCTTTTAGATACACTCCGGAAATATAAGAATGTTATTGGATATACATTGGAAGACATCAAAGGTATTAACCCCTCCATTTGCATGCATAGGATATTTCTCGAGGAAGGATGTAAACCCACCATCGAAGGACAAAGACGACTTAACCCGAACTTAAAGGAAGTAGTAAAAAAGGAGATTTTAAAACTCCTTGATGCGGGGGTAATTTACCCCATCTCCGATAGTGAATGGGTGAGTCCGGTATATGTCATGCCGAAGAAAGGAGGAACAACGGTGGTTAAGAATGACAAAGATGAACTAATACCGACACAGACGGTAACGGGTTGGCGAATGTGCATCGACTTCCGTAAATTAAATAAAGCTACCCGCAAAGATCACTACCCATTACCTTTTATCGATCAAATGTTGGAACGTCTTGCTAACAACTCTCATTTTTGTTTTCTAGATGGATATTCCGGGTTCCTACAAATCCCTATCCACCCGAAGGATCAAGAAAAAATGACGTTTACTTGCCCCTATGGCACATTTGCATATCGACGGATGCCATTCGGCCTATGTAACGCTCCGGCCACGTTTCAACGTTGTATGACTGCGATATTCTCAGATCTTGTGGAGGATGTGATGGACATATTCATGGACGACTTCTCCATGTACGGTAGCTCTTTCGATGTTTGCCTTATTAACTTATCTCGTGTGTTGCAGCGGTGCCAAGAAGCTGACCTCGTACTCAACTGGGAAAAGTGCCACTTTATGGTACAAGAGGGCATCGTGTTGGGACACTTGATATCGACGAGGGGGATAGAAGTGGATAAGGCAAAAGTAGATGCTATTGAGCAGCTACCACCTCCAACTTCGGTGAAAGAAATCCGAAGCTTTTTTTCAAAAGTAGCTAGACCCTTGGCATGTCTCCTTGCTAAAGATGTGCCTTTCACTTTTGACAGGAATTGCTTGCAAGCTTTTACCATGTTGAAGGAAGCTCTGACTTCGGCACCGATCATGCAACCGCCCGATTGGTCTCTCCCATTCGAGATTATGTGTGATGCGAGTGATTATGCCGTGGGTGCAGTATTGGGGCAACGAAAAGAGAATAGGGTGCATGCGATTTACTACGCAAGCCGCACGCTTTATGATGCACAAATCAATTATGCGACGATAGAGAAAGAACTTTTGGCTGTGGTTTTGCATTTGAAAATTTTCGTTCGTACATTGTTGATTCTAAAGTCGTTATTTTTACTGACCATGCAGCCATTAGGTACTTGATGACGAAAAAGGATGCCAAACCGCGGCTGATAAGGTGGATTCTACTGCTCCAGGAATTTGACATAGAAATTAGAGACAAGAAAGGGACAGAAAACTCAGTGTCAGACCATCTCTCTCGTCTTACCCATGACCAGAAAAAGGAGCCGGAACACAAACCAAGCATAAATGATTTCTTCCCCGATGAGGGACTTATGGCTATCTCCACCCTGGAGGCACCTTGGTATGCGGATTTCGTGAATTTCTTAGCCGCTAAGGTTGTGCCTCCTGAGCTTACATACCAGCAGAAGAAGAAGTTTCTTTCTGATGTCCGACACTACTATTGGGATGAACCTTTTCTTTTCAAGAGATGTGCTGATGGGGTATATCGGCGGTGCTTACCCGAAGAGGAATACCGAGATGTCCTATTTCATTGCCATGGATCTGCATATGGGGGGCATTGCAGCATGTCCAAGACCACTTTCAAGATTCTCCAAAGTGGGTTCTATTGGCCGACACTATTTCGGGATGCTAGAAGCTTTGTGCTCTCTTGTGACCAGTGCCAACGTACCGGCAACATATCAAGAAGAGACGAAATGCCCCTAAACAACATTCTGGAGGTTGAGATTTTTGACGTTTGGGGAGTTGACTTTATGGGGCCGTTCCCCTCCTCATTTGGGCATAAATATATCTTAGTATCCGTGGACTATGTATCAAAGTGGGTGGAGGCGATACCGTCCCCTACTAATGACTCTCAAGTTGTCATACGGTTATTCAAAAAGATAACATTCCCACGGTTCAGAGTCCTGCGGGTGGTCATTAGTGACGGTGGCTCCCACTTCATCGAGCAGCAGTTTACAACGCTCCTCAGGAAATACGGAGTCACCCACAAGATTGCAACTCCATACCATCCGCAAACTAGTGGGCAAGTCGAAATTTCAAATCGGGAGCTAAAGAAAATTTTGGAGAAGACAGTGTCGAGAGCACGAACTGATTGGTCGATGAAATTGGAAGACGCCCTTTGGGCGTACCGTACAGCATTCAAGACGCCTATTGGAATGTCGCCCTACCAGCTGGTGTATGGCAAGTCTTGCCACTTACTAGTTGAATTGGAACATAAGACGTTTTGGACCATTCAGGCATTAAACTTTGACCTAAAATCTACTAGTGAAAAGCGGATATTACAACTTGACGAGCTTGATGAAATAAGATTGAGTGCCTATGAGAACGCACACATTTATAAGGAGCGCACAAAGAAATGGCATGATCAGAAAATATTAAGGAAAGAGTTCAAGGAAGGGGACCGAGTACTCTTGTTCAATTCTAAGCTAAAACTGTTCCCAGGGAAGCTGAAGACACAATGGTCGGGGCCTTTTACCATTAAGAAGGTCTACCCTTTCGGAGCAATCGAGATCAATAATAGGGAATCTGGGACTTTCATGGTTAATGGACAGCGTCTGAAACATTACTTCACTCATGAGCCGCTTGAAGAGCCGAGCACTGTCCGTCTCTCCAATCCCCCTGATCCACCTTGTGTTGGCATCATGGTCAAGCCAAATACCTTAAAAAGGCGCTTCTTGGGAGGCAACCCAAGCTCTCTTTTCCCTTTCTTACTAATTCTTTAAGTTATTTGGTTAATGGTATTTTCACTTTTAGTAGTTAGCTTAATGGTAATTTAGTTTGCTTTGCTGATGTGTGTGTGTTAATCTTCCGACCAATTGCTTGCACGGTAATTTACCTAACTGAGTGCTTAACTTGATAATCACTTTGGCAGATTACTTCATGGTATCTTCACTAGCTGCTCTCAATTGTTGTGTTGAGTTGGTATTGAGATGGTATTTTGATATTGTTGATCATTTGCTCAATTTCCAATTTCTGCTTGTGAGTCTACCGACTGTGTTCACATCTGTGGTGCTTGGGAGGTGTAGAATGGCATCTTGATGATATTTGTCACTTACCAGTTTTTAGTTCTTTCCTTGTGGCGTAGTGAGTTGTGCTTTTACTTTTCCAATGCTTGTGGTAGCTTGCACCTAGTAGTGTAGCTCAACGGTATCGGGATGATATTGTGTTGCTCTTTTGGTTGTTTATTGGACACTGGCCCGGTTCCACCCTCTCTATGTTGTTATTTGAGTATACACTTATCTTGCTGTTTACCATGGTATTCTGTATGCTGATTTTATTTACTGTATTGAAATGGTGTTGAGCTACTATTTAGAGCTATTGACCCTTTGCTCTCCCACTCTAGCCTATCCCTGTAACACATACCATGGTATTGCCACATGCTGTTTAAATTGGTGCTGAACCGATATGATGCTGACACCGTGGAGATTTCTTGACATTACCATGGCATTTTCACTTGCTGCATTGAGATGTTCTTGAGCTGTTATTTGGACTCATAATTTCTTGCTTGGTCATTGATGTGTATTGGTATTTCGATGTGGTTGTCAATTGCCTACTTCTACTCTTCTCATGTGGTTAGTTGAGCTATCTATTCACTGTGCTAAAGTTTTGAGTGATGTGTTCTATGAATTTTGTACTAAGAATTGCCTAATAATTGTATTGAGGTGGCTTTGTGTTGGTATTAGGTTTTACTCCATCTTGACAGCTTTATGGAACCTAATTAGGCATTTATCATTGTTCAGGAATGATCTGGGTACGATTTGAGGCCATTCGCTTTGTTTCCAGAATTCCACGGGTGATCCGGGGACAACAGTCATGCCCATGGTTCCAGTCGCTGTATTCATCTTAAGAGTTCTGTTCTCCACAGAAAGTTCCTCAGGGCACTAGGTGACCAAGACCTCGCCCGAGGATTCCGGGGGCAGTTCCTGCAGCGCAGAGCGTATAAGCCCCAGTTTGGCACAGAATGTTCCTCGGGGCACCCGGTGAACACAACCTCGCCCCGAGACTTTCGGTGGGGCCTCTCACTTAACTTCAAATGCCCTGGCTTCTTAAACTCTTCGACCTGCCCGCGCCCTTCACCTCACCACCTCGCCCCATTTCCTCACCCCGAGAAAACCCTAGTTTCTCTTTCGCTCCTTCGCATCTTTCGCCGACCCCTTAGTTCCGCCACCTCTCTTTCCTTCACGACCTCGCCCGAGCTCAATGGGACCTCGCAAAGTCTGCGTGCGCCCCTCCTACCAACCTAAGCGTCCGCGCCGAGTGCCACCTTCATCCCCTAACCCAGTTCCCTCTGATCCACCGCGAGTCCCTTCCGTTGCGCCTGTGGCCTCCACCACAGATTCTCGACAGGGCAGAGTGGGGAAGGCGCCGGCATCATCCCCGACATCGCCACCTCCTGCTCCTACACCAATCCCTACTACCAAACCACCACTTCCTCCCGCCCCTGAACCTGCCACCACTTATCGCAGGCGTCGAAAGGGCAAAGCACCCGCCCGTTCCCCATCGCCACCTCCACCATGCGAACCCAATTTTCACCCCTCCACCGAAGGGCATGTCCTTCGTTTCCATGATGCCACCCACGAAGCCAGGTACTTTTTCCTTTCTCAGCGGCGCATTATCAACACGCGCTATATGGACGCGCCCACTCTGCATCATCTAGGCTTGCTCGATGACATCCTTTGGCTCTTCCGGAACCTCGGGTGGGAGAAATTTCTAAATCAAGCCTCGCCCACGCATCTCGGCCTAACCTTGGAAGTACTCAGCTCTTTCTTGACTTGCCGCTCCGGCCGCGACAACGAAGTCTTCCTGGTTTGCTTCCGGCTGAACAATACTGAATACCGGCTCCCCCTCGACGAATTCAATTCCGTATATGGCTTCCCCACCGACATTGATCTTCACAAACTGACGGGCCACTGGGAAGATGCTTTCTGGCAATCTATCTCTAATGAAGCTCAGTACTCCTCCAAGAATACACGCGCCAGAGCCTTATCCAATCCCTGCCTGCGGTACACGCATCGTCTGCTTGCCCATACCCTTTTTGCGCGCGCCGATAGTGATTGTATGCTGCGCCATGTGGAGCTGGTTTTCTTGTGGAGCATGCTCCACCAAGTTCCTCTCAATTCCGGTTATTACCTGGCTAAGCACTTGGAGCACATCGGGCGGGTCACCAAAGGTACTGTTGCAGTCGATGGTTTGGTAACTCCGCTGGTGCTGCATTTAGGGCACAATCCCTACGGGACCCCTGAAGCCAGCGGGAGCCGACGGTTGGACATGGAGGCCTGTCTTGCAATGAAATTGATCTCCCGGCGTGGGGATGTATACCACATACTCCTTCGGGACAGCTTGCACACGATCCCTCTCCCCAACACTGTGAGAACCACCATCAGGAACCGCGAAAACTGGAACATCCTGCCTAATGCCGCAGATGCTCCCAGCACTTCATCAGCACTGCCTACTCCCTTTACCGCTGGCCCAGCACCCAGGGCCCCTACTCAGCCATCCACACATGAAATGCTCAATTCGATCCTTGGCCAACTCCAGACACAGGGGACTCAACTTGACTCACTGACGGCGAACGTGAAGGGCATATCTGCCTTTCTTCACTCCCGTTTCCCTGGGTTCAGGAGTAATGCCCCTTACTAGCGCCATCATGACACTTCTTCCTCTCCTTCGGATGATTCCTCTGATGCTGATCTTAGCGACGCCGGGGATGATCCTCGCGACTAGTTTGTAAGTACCTACACCCACCCACTTTTGTATGCTTCACTGCCTTCTACTTTGGCATCAGAGACGATGCCTCTTTTACCATGCTGGTGGGGGGTTTGGTAGTCTGGTTGTTTAGTTTAGTCTACATTCACTTTGTTGCTTCTTGTTTGGTATCGAAAACTCTTGACTTTGGTTTGGCCTGTTTTGCATAGAGTTTTTATTAAGTTTTAACTTATGGTATGCCTGAGTGTTGCCTTGTCATTTAGTATTGTTTAATAGTTAGATGACTGCTCTCCCTTAGTTCTAGAACTTTAAAATATGTTCTTGCTTGCCTTCAAGCATGTTTTTATATGTCCTTTGCTGTTTGGTATGATCCACTTGCATGATTTTGCCCCTTCTAGAATTTTGCTTGCATAAATCTAGCTCATGCGATTAATCCCCTCTTGGTAGCTAACTAGAAGATTGATTCTTGGTAAGTTGAGTTCCTATTATAATTGTGGGATGCCACTAGTTGGCTATACCCAATTTGATATTGAATGGTTCCTTCCCCCCTCACTTGCAACATCCTCCATTTCGCCACCCAATTTGCGTATGAATGGGAAAAGCAAAAGAAAATTCTCTAGCAAAGTCTAGGGTACCAAAAAAAAAAAAAACAAAAACAAAAGAGAACAAAGATCCTCTCAAAAACAAAAGAGGACAAAGATCCTCTCAAAAAAAAAAGAGGACAAAGATCCTCCCAAAATTCTCCAAATATATACTTATCTTCGCATCACTTATAAAAGTCGTATGATGTCCTCCTTTCCCACCTTCATCTCAAACCGCTTGGAGGCTTCGAAACATTGTATGGGGAGGAACTAGGATATTCATTATGGGGGGGGGGGGGGGTGACAACTATGTGGGGAACACATTTATCTTGGGTTGCAAGGCTTACCACTTTGATATTTGATAGGCATTTACCACTTGTGGGATGTTTGACCATAGCATGGTTCAATGTTAGCATTTTCTTAAAGGGGTTTGTATTTAAGTCTTGTGGATCACCTTTACAGCTTAGTACCATTCTTTCTTTGCTTGGGGACAAGCAAGAGTTTAAGTCCGGAGAGATTTGTTAAGTCATTTTTATATAGAGATTTATATGCTATTTTCCTCGTTATATCTTTACTTTTCTAGCATTTACACCTTATTTGCATGGAATTATTGTTTTATCTTTGGAATCTACACTCTTTGGTGTTTTTGCTTCATTTCAGGGAAAAAGCGAGGGAATGCCACCATTTTCAGCAAAATCTGTGTTCTCGGCAAAAACCACGGTCTACCCAGCGACCATAACCACACCCCGTGGCTTTGGTGTCGCCTTATGCCGATTTTCCAGATCTTCACCCCTCAACTTATCCACGTCAGACAGAGGGCTCCAGGAGGGCAGAAGTGGAATTCGACAAAGAAAATAGAGGAAGAGGACAAAAACCCTATTCACGTAAGGAATAGGGGGGGTTCGAGCGGACATTGAGAACGCACGTACGCAGGCGACAGCTTAGCGACGAGCTGAGGCTTGGAGATCAATCGAACCGGAGAGGAGAGCCTAGGCAGTGGGAGCCCTAGGAGCTTCGAGCGGATCCTTCCTCCTTGAGGGAGTCTTATCCTCCTCTTCCCATTTACCCTTGCTCTATTTGCTTATCCATGAATGTAATGTTGGGATTGTCTTACTCTTTGCTTTTAACTATGAACATTGTAGCGTAAATCTTGTTTCAGGGCTAGGGAAAGCCCCTTGAATGCTTTATGTATGGATTATGATTCTCTATTGCAAACCCTAAGTTGTTCTACTTTACCTAGTTGCACTTGTTGAATGAAGCTTGCTCCTTTGTTATCTTCATATGTGAGATGTTTGGTATTGCCGGGAGGCACGTCCAAATATTGGAAAGCCTAGGTAGAGGTATGTCAATCATCACACGGGAGTGGGTGATTGCATACGGGTAGTGTTCATTATCTTGTGCTCTAAGGGGTTTACTCGGATAAGCGTACTACGGAGGTAGGCGTTTAGCCGTGGAAATACCTAGTTGCATCCTTGGGAGAGGACAACTGTAATGATGAGATAGTGTACGCAGTCCGGCGCTCATTGGGTTCACTTGGGTAGATGTACTACGGAGGTAGGCATCTAGCCTAGTAAACACCTCGTTGCATCCTCGGGAGGGGACAACGTGCACTTTTAGGATTGCTCTAGAACTTAGGAGAGGGAGGTTGATTATAGTTATTCTTCCGTGCATAAAGCATCAAAGTGGTGGACCTTAGTCCTGATCCTTTTCATCCCTATATCTTTTGTCGTGCAATTACCCTGTATCTATCCTTAGCTACTTTGATTTCCTGTTTAGTTTAATCATAGATCTTAGCAACCATTTCGCAATCACCAAAGAATTCTCTAGCTTGTGATAATTTAATCAGTCGGTACTTGGTATTTGGTCCCTGTGGGATCGATACATATTTATTACTTCGATAGTCCGTATACTTGCGGAAAGCCTATCTAGTTTTGCGGCTATCAATAATAAATTGAAGAATGAAATCATTCAATTGGAGCTAGTGGAGGAAAATAAAAAACTGAGAGCAGACATTGAGATGCTACAAAATAAGAATGGGGCAAAGTTGAGCTGGAGTGAGGAAGATGACAAGTCGGCCTCGGGGGGTGAGGAAGCTGAGACGTCTGCCCCAATGAGTGAGGTACTCAAAAAGAAAAGAGTAAAAAAGGCTTCATATTTTCTTCTCACCCCTTACACACAACAAAAGAAGAAGAAGACTATGGAATCAGAGGTAAGACCATTAACACAAAAGTATCATACATCATTGTAAACATAGGCTTAAGCCTTAATTTTAACATGTCTGTGTTTCTAATTTTCTTTCAGCCAGTGGAGGTAGATGAAAATGCGGAATTTGCACCCCAGGTTGATATGGTATGGTGGCATAAATAGTATTTACCACAATTGTATATATCTTGTAGCATTGACATATGTGAGTATTCTGATAGATTTTTCTTGCATCTTTAGTATCTAAATAGACAGGACTATTGTGGTCGGGATGTACTACCGGACAATATTAAATCGCAACTGGAATTTTATATCTCCTTGCAAGATCATTCCATTATTCAGAACATTGCGAAAGCCAATGTCTGTAGCATTCTCTTCGGAGGCTTAGTTGTTGATGAGGTAAGCATGTATGGAATACACTATCTATGTATATTTGGTTCCTTTTTGCTAATGGACTTGATATACCATTGTAGGATATAGATTTGTATGCATCACTCCTCATCCGTAGAGTAATGGCTAATAGGAAAAAGTTTAAGGCTTTTGCTTACATGCCCCACATGTCCTACAATTTTATATGGGTGGCCTAGGTGGGGCGGCCTTCAAAGGCTTAGAGCATTTGAATAATCGGACAATAAGATATGTTCGCACAATATTCGCCCCAGTATGCCACAAGCTGCACTGGTTTCTGATGGTAGTGGATCTATGTAGGAAACGCGTACAGTGCTATAATTCATTGTCCCCTTCCAGGGTAGCTGAGGGCTATGTTAAAAGATATGTGAGTATCTATCATCTGATATGGCTTCATACCGTATCATTTCTGTTGTTATTTTTCATTTCTTGTAACATTATCTTGTGCATTGTTCTGTTGGACAGTTTGAAATACTGCACTTTCATCTCTCCTTCCAGTCTGGCAATCCCAAGGAATGTTCTTGTTGGCCATTCACATGGGAGGTCTGCTCGCAGCAAGATGGCGAAAGTGTAGATTGTGGGATATTTGTCAAGAAATTTATGGACTACCTATCTAGAGGGGTACCGTTTGATTTTATACTTCAAGACATGCCAAGATTGAGGGCCCTGGTTAGTTTAGAACTATTTGAAGGAAAGTTACTGGTAGGGAATTAAAAGACATTGTAATTAGACACATGTACATACATACGGATGTATATTCAATATCTGTATTTACATACACCTTTATATTTGAATATGCAATGTTGTGCATTGTTTTGTGTCTTGTTATACCATGTATGTGAAGTGTTATACCATTGTAGGCTATAGTGTTATAACATGACACAGACATCGTATAACACGGGACGAACATGGTATAACACGACCTGAATTTCATATAACATGGCACAGACATCGTATAACACGGGACGAACATGGTATAACACGACCTAAAATTCATATAACATGGCACAGACATCGTATAACACAGGACGAACATGGTATAACACGACCTGAAATTCATATAACATGACACATATATCGTATAACACGGGACGGACATGGTATAACACGATCTGAAATTCATATAACATGTTCTGTTATACCATTGTTTGTCCCATGTTGTACGATGTCTGTGCCATGTTATACGGAATCGTATAATATGGCACAGACATCGTACAACACTAGACAAAAATGGTATAACAAGATCTGAAATTCGTATAACATGGCACAAACATCGTATAGCACGGGACGAACATGGAATAAAAAGACCATGTTATACCATGTTTGTCTCGTGTTACATGGTCCCGTGTTATACGATGTCTGTGCCATGTTACACGAATGACAAGTCTTGTTATACCATATTACACGAATGAGATAAAGTCGATCTTATCCTATTACATAGCTATGCAAATAGGATAAGATCGGCTGACATGCCTACAAATATAGCTATGCATTGTATGTCTCCTGTACGCTCACGGGTTGGGATGAAATTTGACCAGACGACCATCTGTCAAGATTCACGGGTGGTGATATAAACAAGACGACCACCTATACAACCCGGCTGACATGCCTATAAATTCAATATGACCATATAAGTTAACGCGTCTGACGTGTCTACAACTGGAGATTTTATGGTGAAGCTTCACTATAAAATCCTAACAACATAATCTTCTCATTCGTAGTGAAATGAGTGGAGTTCTGAAATGTTACTGCAATGCTCTTCTCATATGGTTGGTTTTACAGGCAGATGCGTGGGTTCTACTCGGACGTATTATGGAAAGATTTTAAATTGTCCATGGCCGAAAATCTCTTCTAGTTCTACCGAAGTCCTAGGCCATTGGATGAACACCAAAATCAAGGGATGGACCCGATTTGTCTACCACGAGTTTGGGCAAGTCAGACGGGTTTACAAAATTGATGTGATATGGCAAGCTTATAAGCATCGAGAGTGTGCCCGATGAGAAAGTTGGAGGGCAGGATACAACAGTCTCTGGCGATGCCCTCCAACCGACTATGGTAAGTGCAGTCTCACGGTATAGTTTTTTGAGGAAATGGATGGACTATGGTGAGTTTATGATCTAAATATTTCCTGACCGCACTAGGATATGACAATATTTTGATTATAAGCTTGCCATAGTACGTCCATTTTCTCAAAAAACTATACCGTCAGACTGCACGCCGGTTAATAATATTGTGCTTGTGTTACATGTAATTTTATGAACTTCGCTATTGAATATTGAAATTAAATGTTACATGTAATTTCAGATCGTGTTATACCATGTTCGTCCCGTGTTATATGATGTATGTGCCATGTTATATGAATTTCAGGTCGTGTTATACCATGTTTGTCTCATGTTATAGGATGTCTGTGCCATGTTATATGAATTTCAGGTCATGTTATACCATGTTCGTCCTGTGTTATACGATGTCTGTGTCATGTTATATGAATTTCAGGTCATGTTCTACCATGTTCGTCCCGTGTTATACGATGTCTGTGCCATGTTATACGAATTTCAGATCCTGTTATACCATGTTCGTCCCGTGTTATACGATGTCTGTGTCATGTTATATGCATTTCAGGTTGTGTTAGACCATGTTCGTCCCGTGTTATACGATGTCTGTGCCGTGTTATACGATGTCTGTGCCATGTTATACGAATTTCAGATCCTGTTATACCATATTCGTCCCGTGTTATACGATGTCTGTCTTGTCATACCATTTTTCAATTCTTGTTATACCATGTTATACAATGCGACAAACATTGTATAACACACGACAAACATGGTATAACAAGAACTGATATTCGTATAACATGGCACAGACATCGTATAACACGCGACAAACATGGAAGATACTCACATATCGTTTAACGTAGATACATATAACACACTGTATAGGAAAATACTATTTCACATGGTGTAAGTAGATACATATAACACAATGTATAGGAGAATACTATTTACATGGTATAACAAACAAATGATTGTCATTTACAATCTACATACGACCATATTCCGACATTAAACAACCTCTAAATAGCTCAAGACTAATTTGTGCCCTCATAGCTGGGATCTGCTTTTGGGAGAAGTTAAACTTTTTACTAGAAACGAGACATTTCATGAACTTCACCACAAAAACTCCACAATCAACTAGATTATCTTGCTTTGGGCAATCAGCATCCCATATCCGTTCATAATCTACTATAGAAAATTTTCCTTTAGTCTACACACTCAAACGAGTGTCTAAAAGTTTTACCTGCATAAATAATGGCACAACAGATTATAAAACTTCAACATAGGAAAACTAGTCATGTATAACAAATATACTAAACACTCACATATGCATTCGCAACTTCCACATCACTCTTACGGGCTTTCAATGAATTATAAAAAATAATCTGCCTCTGCCTTCTAATTATATACATCAAAATCCAATGATTTTTATCGCAAATTGGCGCAAGTATTCTTGTAGTGTAACGAAGGTTTTCAGCTACCATATGTTCCAAACAAGCAGCACTAAATCCGAATTTATTATCTAAATACAAACCCATATAGGTTGGAGATATATAATCAAAAGCCAACAACTTCGTCTTCTTGGGATTATTCCGACCTCTAGCGACCAAAAGACCAGCATAAGCATCTACAACCTACAGTTAATACAGTCAGCATAAGCATATGCTAAACAAATAGTATAAAATAGTAAAATAATTAGATATTTATATATACATCATCACTAACGTCCATCCCAAACATCAGCTGAATAACTTTCACCTTGTCAACTCTCCATTCGGTACCCATGTGCAAAAACTTCTCTGAGAACTTCATATATAATGCCATATCATTTCTTTCTTCAGCAGACAATGCCCCATATCCACAATAATCTATCCGATCCACATACTGAAAATATAATATGGACATATAGATGTCAATCACTAAAATCAACAAATGAATAATTGATCGTATATAAAGAATTGGTACAGTAGATAATAATTGATACCTCATCAATATTCATATAGATCTTGGACTCATCAAATGCAGTGGGAGGAAGTTGGTACTTCTCATTCAATTCCTCTTATGAATAATGGCACAGCAGGCCCCATTTTCTCTTTCTCTGTCTTTTCCCTTGCATATCCACTGCACCAGATGTGCTGGGGTCTTCTGCATTTGTGTCCTCTTCATCATCTGACCAATCGGTATCTTCATCAGATAGCTGCTCCCTTTCAGCTACCATCTCCTTTATTTTGTTTTCATACTCCTCAACTAGTAATTTTGAAGCTTCTATTTGGTTTTCTTTCTCAACATTTTGGGAGCGAATTATCTCCTGTAACTCATCTATTTGGCTCTGAAATGCTGTAGACATGCTATATTTCTCGTCGATCAATTTCTCTACTCTGCCTGAAAGTTCAGTCACAGCTGATTTCAGTTTTTATTTTCCGAAACAAGTCCATATCTATAGTAATCTGGGTCTTTCTTCATATCAATTTCCTTTTTGTTGTAACGCTCAACAATGCCTTCCTTCTCTTCAGTGAGCTTCAGTACTTGAGCTTTGAGCTGTGCTATATCTGTATCATCATTTGTAAGCTCATTTACCCTTCCTTGTAATTCTTCAACTTTAAAATTTAATTTTGCCTCCATTTCCTCTTTCTCATTTATCTCATCCTTAGCTTCTTTCAACTTCAGCTTCTCCTCTTCAATACCTTTCTTGTAAAATTTCCTTCTGCATATCTATTTGCAGCTTATTGTAATGTGTATGCATGCTTTCTATCTCTTCCCTTAGCTTCTCTACTTCTAATTTCAGAATAGCTATCTGAGATATTGATGGGTGTTATTTCTATTTGATTTAGAGTATCATTTATATAATATTTTCAGCCTTTTAATCTTGTTTTATCACTTAATTTAACATTTTTCCTTGTAAAGTTCAGAATCTTCACTCTTTTTCGATTTTCTAGGAAATGCAGGTTATTTCCTTAGATTTTCGAAGATATGAAGTTATGAGAAAGTTCAGCACATTTCAAGCATCACATGGGAAAATTTTGAGGAATTTTGGAGCTACCTATGCTGAACATGGCCTGCCCGTGCTTGTGATCACGGCCGTGTTCATCGCGGCTTCTGAATCAACACTTGACGAGGAGAACACGGCCTGGCCGTGCGTATGGTCACGGCCGTGTTCGACAGAAAATCCAGGTTTGACCGAACTCGTCACCGCCGTGCGCACGCCCGTGTTCCGGAAATTTCGTGCTAAACACGGCTTGCCCGTGTTCAGACACACGGCCGTGTTCACTTATCCGCAGTTCATCGAGCCCAACACGGCCTGGCCGTGTTCATCATCATGGTTGTGTTCGCGTCTGCTGTTCGCGACCGTTCGTCCATTTTCCACCAAATTGGACGCTCCAGATGCCAGAAATTGGGGAAAATTCCCAATTAACATTCCTAACCGCCCAAGGCTTCGATTGAAGCATATAATCGAGATGTTTAGGCGGTTAGAGGGTGGGAATTTGGAGAAGGACGCGACTAGGGCGAAAAGGGGTGAAAACTTGCATTCTTGGGCTTGATTCGATGGATTTCTTTGGGGCTATCGAGAGAAGACCGAAGATTCATCATCTCCTACCCTTAGTTTGTAAATTCCCCTCTTTTCGAATTCATTTACTTGGGTTTTAATTGTTAAATGATGTACTTTCTAGAGTAAAACCCTAGTTCGGGACTCGGGCGTAGCCCGTTGAACATATTTCTACGTGTAAAACTTTCTTATGAATCTCAGTGTTGTTTTTAGTGAATTTACTTATTTTGATTGGGTGAGCTTCATTGCTTATTAATATTTTGGCCAAATATTTGTATGTGTTAAGTGTTACGAGAAGAGCCGAGAGGTGAATCGTAACACTCGACTGCCCAATTTTAACTTGTGACTTGAATTACGAGAGTCGTTCAAAGTCACTCGTGGATTTACGATCATCATAGAGCCCATTGGGTCTTTCTTAAGTTAATTTTGCTACGAGAGTAGGAAATTAGCTTAAGTAGGCACCGGATTGCGCTTCGATAGAAGGAGATCCGTTTTCTATTTCAATCTGATTCAATGTTTTGTATATAAAGCAGTCAACGAGGTGAAACCTAAAGTTCCGAACACTTCTTAAACTATATTTTCCCTAGTAGTCGTTGATTTCTTGGTTCGATAATTTAGAGTTAGTTTAATTCTTTCATTCCGAGTTTGAACCATCTAGCTTTCAATGACACTAAAGGTCGGTACTTGACACCTGCTCCCTATGGGAACGATATTATTTACTACTTCGATAGAAACCGTGCACTTACGGAGCCTATCAGATATATTATCATCTTTATTTACCTACATCAAAACAACAAAATATCATTCAAGTACATACTGAAAATTATGTATGTCGTTTAGTATAACACTGAAAATTATGGTATAACAAGGCAATAATTTGGTATAACACTTATGTAGTTTAGTATATCACTGAAAATTTTGGTATAACATGCCAAAAATTTCGTATAACACTTACGTAGTTTAGTATAACACTAAAAATATTGGTATAACAAGGCAAAAATTTCATATAACACTTATGTAGTTTAGTATAACACTGAAAATTTTGGTATAACAAGCTAAAATTTTCGTATAACACTTATGTAGTTTAGTATAACACTGAAAATTTTGGTATAACAAGTCAAAAATTTCGTATAACACTTATGTAGTTTAGTATACCACATGCACAGTTTGTAAACATACTTACACTATGTGATGGGCCCACATCTAACTCTTGTACACCGTGTGATGGGCCCATATCTAACTCTTGTACACCATGTGATGGGCCCACATCTAACTCTTCCTCGAGAGCTGTTTCTAATACAGGTGGAGTATTTACAACATCACGCTCCACCTCAACAGCTTCAAATTCAAAAATAATCTACAGACAACTAAATAGTATTAGAAAACCAAATTTGACAAATAACTTACTACACCTACAAATTTACATACTTATCGAATCTTTATTTAATTTAGAACATTTTTTGAAATACGTTGTCTGTCGAGTACAATTCACATTTGCCCAATGGAACAACCGAGGGTATACTCCTTCCACCTTTCTATCTATATACAAGGTGGTATGCTCATAAAACCAAATCTACAATAAAGAAGAATACAAACAGTTAGCTTGTAATTAACGTAATTAATTTGAAATATAAGTTCAGATAATGCAAAAGACTTACACCAAGAACAATGACACAACCAGCAAATCCACGTCCCTTCTTCTTTGAACTGGACATCAATTCCGTGCACAAAAAGTTATGCACAGCTTCTGCCCAATTGTAATCACCCAATCTTGAGAGGTCTTCAACGAAGCATACAAGCCCCGCATCCAAGTTGTATGTTAGGCGGCTGAATAGAAAACAACAAAAGAAATACAAAATGACTAATCTTCTATCCTCTCCTCATTTCCTTCAAGGCCTTGTGAGCATGTGATTCTCAATTTTTCTTCAATTATATTTCTATTAGGTAACTTCCCCTCAAATTCTTCAAAGAAGAATCTAGTACTTGGTCGCTTATTTTACCATCTTACTAACTCCCCAACCCGTGGGAGACCAAGGATGATGGATACATCCTTAACCAAGAATGGCACAAAATTATCATTTATGTTAAATCCCTTCCTTTCAGGTTCCCATATGGACTGCATAAATTCTACTGCTATCATATCCAAGGCAACGGATGCCCTTTGCAGCAAATGTCCAAAGGGGGTCTCTAGAAGCTGTACTTTAATAGCCTCACCCCCTTGCTCCGTGTTCACAAATGTATGAATCCGGCTTAATGAGCATCTACTGAGAACTCACCGACGTTTGCTGACCTTGTCATGATATTCCCTTTCATCAGAAGAGCTACTAGCTGTGCTTTCATCCGTAGCCCTCATCCTCTTTGTATAAAACCTACTGTTAAATATGTTATAACTAAATTAACATGAAGAACTCAAAAGGTGAGTTGAAGCTATTATACCAAAATGTGATGCAGTTATACCAAGTTTGAGGCATGTATACCAAAATGGGATGCTGTTATACCAAATTAGAGACTTGTTATACCAAAATGAGATGTGTTATACTATGTTTGAGACATGTTATACCAAAATGACCAGCTGTTATACCAAAATAGAGTCATGTTATACCAAAATGGGATGTGTTATACCAAGTTTGAGGCATGTTATACCAAAATGAGATGCTGTTATACCAAATTAGAGACATGTAATAACTAAATGGGATGCTGTTATACCAAGTTTGAAGCATGTTATACCAAATTAGAGGCATGTTATACCAAAATGGGATGTGTTATACAATGTTAGAGGCATGTTATACCTAAATGGGATGCTGTTATAACAAGTTTGAGGCATGTTATACCAAAATGGGATGTTGTTATACTAAGTTTGAAGTGATACCAAGTTTGATACCAAATTAGAAACATGTTATACCAAAATGGGATGTGTTATACCATGTTTCAGGCATGTTATACCAAAATGACCAGCTGTTATACAAAATTTAGGTCTTCTTATACCATGTATGTGAAGTGTTATACCATGTCTGTCAAGTGTTATACCATGTCTGTGCAGTGTTATACCATGTCTGTGAAGTGTTATACCATAACTGTACAGTGTTATACGAAATTTAGGTCTTGTTATACCATGTATGTGCAGCCCTCATTGTATAGAACCTACTGTTAAATATGTTAGAACTATATTAACATGAAGAACTCAAAACCGCCGAAGCTAATATACCAAAATGAGGTTCTGTTATACCAATTTTGAGGCATGTTATACCATAATGAGGTGTTGTTATACTAAGTTTCAGGCATGTTATGCGTACAATTGATACTATAAGAAGAATTAGCAACTAACAGCTTCCTTTTAAGACTATTTCCCAAACAGATTCACGCACAATACAAATTATGCAAATATCATCAAATTGGGTTGCTGTTATACCAAGTTTCCACGCACGTTATACCAAAAATAGGTCATTAATACAATAATGTATGTATTAATAAGATAAATTCCAACATTATACCTTAAAGGAACATTGGAGTCGTCGGAGGAGCTCGTCATGAGATTCTGCAAAAAAGCAAAGAAGATTAGGAAACCCTAGCCCAAACGAGAACAAGTCGTATGCCGTCGCAGGTCGTCAAGCAACAATGGGACGTTTGCGGAGGTCGTTGGAGTTGGTAGCAGGACGTCGGAGGTGGACTGCATAAAAAACACAAAGTTAGGGGTCGACCTGAGCAGACACTCGGAGGCCTTGGAAGTTGTAAACACAGAGTAGAAGGTCGTCGGAGGTCGTCAGAGGTCGTCGGAGAAGATCGGGCGACAACTATCGTCACAGCAGCAAAGTTAGGGTTAGGGAACAAATTAAGAGAGTAAAGAGTAAGAGCGGGTTGGGTCGGGCGGGATGTGAAAATTTTTGGAGTTACCCTGGTTAGTTCGGCTGTAACGGGAATGGGCTGCGTTATATCAGGATTTGGTATAACGCTTTGTTTGTATCGGCGCTATCCGCACTTAAGTATGAGTTGCTTGGAGATTCGTGCGCTGGGGTGCTTCAAGATTGATGCTTCGCATCTCAGCCCACTCCTCCGCAAATTTTGCGGAGGGCACCCCTCCGCAAAATTTGCGGAGGAGTGGGCTGAGACGCGAAGCACCCCAGCGCACGAATCTCCAAGCAACCCATACTTAAGCCCGTTATAGCATCTCCTCCCCATGTTATACCATACTTAAGTGCGGATAGTGCCGATACAAACAAAGCGTTATACGAAATCCTGATATAACGCCGCCCATTACGCCTCTCCCCGTTACTCCCCATTACATCCGAACTAACTAGGGTTAACTCTTGAATGCTCACTACCCGCTCGAATTTTCACTACCCGCCCAACCCGCCCGACCCGCTATTACTCTCTAACCCTAATATTTTTTCTAACCCTAGCTCTGTTGGGACGAAAGTTCTATGTTACCCAAACTTTAGCGTGATGAAAGTTCTGTCGCACGATCCTGTCCGACGACCTCCGACTACCTCCGACAGCCATCGACAACCTCCGACGGCCATCGACGACCTCCGACGGCCATCGACGTCCGACGGCCTCCGACGGGCATCGACGACCTCCGACGGCCTCCGATACATTGTTGTATATAGCTCTCTTTGTACAACTTATTATAGGTCTCCCTGGTCTTCAAAAGTTAAGGTAAGGTCTCCCTATATTTGCTCACCTGTATTACGTGTCATTTAGGGTGGTATAATGTTGTCATTTTTGTATTCTTAATACGTACATTGTTATATTAATGACATAATTTGTTGTATACAACATCTCATTTTGGTATAACAGCCCCTTAACATAGTATAACAGCATCCCATTTTCGTATAACATGCCTCAAACATAGTATAGCAGCGTCCCATTGTGGTATAACATGCCGTAAACTTGTTATAACAACATTTCATTATTTTGGTATAACATGTATCTAATTTGGTATAACAGCATTCCATTTCGGTATTACATGTATCTAATTTGGTATAACAGCATTCCATTTTGGTCTAACATGTATCTAATTTCGTATAACAGCTTCCCATTTTGGTATAGCATGTATCTAGTTTGGTAGAACAACATCCCATTTTGGTATAACATGTCTCTAACATAGTATAACACATGCCATTTTGGTATAACATGTCTCTAATTTGGTATAACAGCGTCCCATTTTGGTATAACATGTCTCTAATTTGGTATAACAGCGTCCCATTTTGGTATAACATGCCTTTAACATAGTACAACACAGCCCATTTTGGTATAACATGTCTCTAATATGGTATAACAGCGTCCCATTTTGGTATAACATGCCTCAAACTTGGTATAACAGTATCCCATTTTGGTATAAAATGTCTCTAATTTAGTATAACAGCTGTAAATTTTGGTATAACATGTATCTAATTTGGTATAACAGCATCCCAATTATGTATAACATGTATCTAATTTGGTATAACAACATTCCATTTTAGTATAACATGTATCTAATTTGGTATAACAACATCCCATCTTGGTATAACATGCCTCTAACATAGTATAACAGCATCACTATAGCGTATAACTTGTCAAACTTTTTGATACATTATTGAATCCTAGAGTTTGAGATGGAGAAAGATCAGATGAAGGCAACTTGTTCTGAGATGTTGGAGTGGTCATCGTCAGATGACGAAGAGTATATATTAGCAAATAGCGAAGGTGATGAAGATATAATAGAAATATCTGGAAAGACAGATGAAATGCCATGTATGGAACATGACAAATCAGAAGCTGTATCCCAAATCCCTATAGTTGGTATGACATTTATTAGTGATGATGCAGCATATAAGTTTTATAATGACTATGCTAGAGTAATGGGGTTCAGTATAAAGAAATCTCATCTTGAACGTCGAAAGGATGATAGCTTGAAACAACGTACATATTGTTGTAGCAAACAAGGGATGAGAGAAGTTGACCGTAGACGTACTGCTAAAAAACCACATCCAGAGACCCGCACAAACTGCATGGCTCAGTTAGAGTTTAAGATTGGCAAGAATGAATTATTCACATTGTCGAAAGCTGAATTAAACCATAATCATCCCATGACAAGTCCAAATAAGGTGCACATACTTAGATCTCATAGAAAGATATTGCCATTTGAACGTACACTTATAGACAAGATGACAGAGTCGGGTATAAAGGCCCATAATATATATAATTATTTTGAGTCTGGTGTAAGCAATAATAATGTTGGCTTCATAAGAGAAGATAATAGCAACTATATTCAAAGAAGTAGAAGAAAAGCTTTGGATGGCAAGGAAAGCAAGGGTATTCTTAGGTACCTAAAGGAAAGTTTGGCTAACGATCTTTCGTTTTTTTTATGCTATTGAAACTTGTGAGGAATCAGGGGAGATGAAGAACTTTTTTTGGGTTGATGGCCAATCTATAATAGACTATGCATACTTTGGAGATGTAGTATGCTTCGATACAACCTTCCAAACAAATGAATATAATATGTCATTTGCACCAATAGTGGGCGTGAATCACCACAAACAAACTATTATATTATGAGCTGCATTACTCTATGATGAGTCTGCTGAATCATTCATTTGGTTATTTGAGACTTTTTTGGAAGCCATGTACGGTAAGCATCCAGTTACTATTTTCATGGATCAATCAGCTGCGATAGCTAGAGCAATACAAACGGTGCTGCCAAATACAGCACATCGTCTATGTTTATGGCATATATTTCAAAATACAGCATTACATCTTTCACACGTGATTCATAATAACAATACATTTGGCAAAGATTTTAAACATTGCATATACGAGCGGTGTACAGTTGATACTTTTGAGAAGCTATGACAGGATCTATTACTGAAGTATAATCTGGTTGAACATCTATGGATGGTAAATATGTGGAAACTAAGGTCAAAGTGGGCTGCATGCTTTCGAACAGAGACTTTTTCGGCTGATATGACCACAACCCAACGCAGTGAAAGTATGAACCACCATTTTAAAAGGTTCTTTAGAAAGAAATTGAGTTTATTTGAATTTTTAACATAGTATGACAAGGCACTTAGCTTCTTTCGAGAAAAGGAAATAAAGACTGATTTCAAGTCTCGAAATAGTACACCAGCCAATGTAGTTGGGAACATGTGTAAACAAGCAGCTTCGATCTACACCAGGGTCATGTATAACGAGTTTGAGGCATGCTATCAAAGTAGTGTAGATTGCCTTATGTTTTTCATTGGGGCCGAACCACAAGGTATTTCATATAAGGTAACCAACGCAGCTTGTGGTAGAGATGAAATGGTCATTTTCAGCCATTCTCCTGTACAAGTTACTTGCTCATATAAAATGTTTGAGACCAATGGGATATTGTGTATGCATGCAATGAAGGTTTTCGCAGCGAACAATGTGATTTCTATACCGAAGCAGTACATAATGAAAAGATGGACAAAGTACGCTAGAGAAGGTGATGTATCCATTGTCAGTCCGCACAGCTTAGATTCTTCCGTGCAAGAAAGTTTGAGGTCGATTTATAACCGAGTTTGTCAAAACCATTACTGTATAGCAACTATGAGTTTGAAGTCCAGGAGGGCACTAGAATACATAGAAAAGACAATGAAGGATTTACGTGTAAATGTTGAGGACATCTTGCGCACTGACAATAAAGATATTGATGTCAATGATGAGAGAACTGGATCTGAACCAAATATACAGGTAAAAGCACCTCTAGTGAAAAAGGGGCGGAAAGAGAAACGTAAGAAAGGAGTGCTGGAGAGAAGACATAACAAGAGCACTACTACATCCAAAGGATCCAATTCTAATCCACCTACTGATGTCCAAATGTCGCGCATGACAGGGCTACCTATGGGTGAATACACAAGCACACAGGTATATCTAACAAGGCAAGCCATATCTTTAATTCTTATGTTACATACTTAACCTAAAAGTTAAATTTATAGCAGGTGTCTATGTTCCACCAACCAGTGCCAGCAGCCCTATTCTACTCCTACACAGCTTTAATGGTGGGAGCATCCTCTTTTCATGTAAGTTGCGTAGTTATGAGTTTTCTGCACTTGCTACATTTACATTGACTATGTTACCTGATTAATTGCACTATATCATGACAGTACTCAGATGAGGCTTCCCAAGCAATGCCATCGCAGCATGGTTCTCAAGAAGAAGCTGCATATTTTTCTCAGCCAACAAATGAAAAATAAATTTTTTTAATTATGACCAATTTGTACCAATTTGTGACGACTGATGTATTAACCATTCTTTTTTATGTACAATAAATTATGAGTTCGTGTAACACTCTGACTTATTTCGTATAGCAATGTCTTAAATTCGTATAACACTTCACAGGGTTGGTATAACAAGGCCTGAAATTCGTATAACATGGCACATACATCGTATAATACGGGACAAAACATGGTATAACAAGGCCTGAAATTCGTAAAACATGGCACAGACATCGTATAACACCAGACAAACATGGTATCATGTTATATGATGTCTATGCCATGTTACACGAATGACAAGTCTTGTTATACCATGTTACACGAATGAGATAAAGTCGATCTTATCCTATTACATAACTATGCAATAGGATAAGATCGGCTGACATGCCTACAAACATAGCTATGCATTGTATGTTTCCTGTACGCTCACGGGTTGGGATGAAATTTGACCAGACGACCATCTATCAAGATTCACGGGTGGTGATATAAACAAGACGACCACCTATACAACCCGGCTGACATGCCTATAAATTCAATATGACCATTTAACGCAGCCAGCGTGTCTACAACTGGAGATTTGATGGTAAAGCTTCACTATAAAATCCCATCAACACAATCTTCTCATTCGTAGTAAAGTGAGTGGAGTTCCGAAATGTTACTCCAATGCTCTTCTCATATGGTTGGTTTTACAGGCAGATGCGTGGGTTCTACTCAGACGTGTTATGGAAAGATTATAAATTGTCCATGGCCGAAAATTCCTTCCAGTTCTACCGAAGTCCTAGGCCATTGGATGAACACCAAAATCAAGGGATGGACCCGATTTGTCTACCACGAGTTTGGGCAAGCCAGACGGGTTTACAAAATTGATGTGCTATGGCAAGCTTATAAGCATCGAGAGCGTGGCCAATGAGAAAGTTGGAGGGCAGGATACAACAGTATCGGGAGATGCCCTCCAACCGACTATGGTAAGTGCAGTCTCACAGTATAGTTTTTTGAGGAAATGGACGGACTATGGTAAGTTTATGATCTAAATATTGCCTGACCGCACTGGGATATGACAATATTTTGATTATAAGCTTGCCATAGTACGTCCGTTTTCTCAAAAAACTATACCGTCAGACTGCACTCTGGTTAATAATATTGTGCTTGTGTTACATGTAATTTTATGAACTTCGCTATTGAATATTGAAATTGAATGTTACATGTAATTTCAGATCCTTTTATACCATGTTCGTCCCGTGTTATACGATGTCTGTGCCATGTTATACGAATTTCAAATCATGTTATACCATGTTCGTCCCACAGTATACGATGTCTGTGCCATGTTATACGAATTTCAGATCTTGTTATACCATGTTCGTCCGTGTTATACGATGTCTATGCCATGTTATACGAATTTCAGATCCTGTTATACCATGTTCGTCCCGTGTTATACGATGTCTGTGCCATGTTATATGAATTTCAGGTCATGTTATACCATGTTCGTCCCGTGTTATACGATGTCTGTGCCATGTTATACGAATTTCAGATCGTGTTATACCATGTTCATCCGAGTTATACGATGTCTATGCCATGTTATACGAATTTCAGGTCGTGTTATACCATGTTCGTCCGTGTTATACGATGTCTGTGCCATGTTATACGAATTTTAGATCCTGTTATACCATGTTCGTCCCGTGTTATACGATGTCTGTTATAACATGGCACAGACATCATCTAACACGGGACGAACATGGTATAACAGGATCTGAAATTTGTATAACATGGCACAGACATCGTATAACACGGGACGAACATGGTATAACACGACCTGAAATTCATATAACATGGCACAGACATCGTATAACTCTGACGAACATGGTATAACACGACCTGAAATTCGTATAACATGACACATACATCGTATAACTCGGACGAACATGATATAACACGATCTGAAATTCGTATAACATGGCACAGACATCGTATAACACGGGACGAACATGGTATAACACGATCTAAAATTCGTATAACATGGCACAGACATCATATAACACGGACGAACATGGTATAACACGATCTGAAATTCGTATAACATGGCACAGACATCGTATAACATGGACGAATATGGTATAACACGACCTGAAATAGTATTATAACATGGCACAGACATTGTATAACACGGGACGAACATGTTATAACATGACCTGAAATTCATATAACATGGCACAGACATCGTATAACATGGGCCTCCAACTTTCTCATCGGGCACGATCTCGATGCTTATATGCTTGCCATAGCACATCAATTGGGCAAACCTGTGTAGCTTGCCCAAACTCATAATAGACAAGCCGGGTCCATTCCTTGAAATTGGTGTTCATCCAATGGCCTAGGACTCCGGGAGAACTGGAATGCAGTTTGGGGCATGGACAATTTATAATCTTGCCATAACACGTCCGAGTAGAACCCACGCATCTGCCTGTGAAACCAACCATTTGAGAAGAGCATTGGAGTAACATTTCGAAACTCCACTCACTTCACTACGAATGAGAAGATTATGTTGATGGGATTTTATAGTGAAGCTTCACTATCAAATCTCCAGTTGTAGATACGCTGGCTGCGTTAAATGGTCATATTGAATTTATAGGCATGTCAGCCGGGTCGTATAGGTGGTCGTCTTGTTTATATCACCACCCGTGAATCTTGATAGATGGTCGTCTGGTCAAATTTCATCCCAACCCGTGGGCGTACAAGAGACATACAATGCATAGCTATGTTTGTAGGCATGTCAACCGATCTTATCCTATTGTATAGCTATGCAATAGGATAAGATCGACTTTATCTCATTCGTGTAACATGGTATAACAAGACTTGTCATTCGTGTAACATGGCACAGACATCGTATAACACGGGACCATGTAACTTTTTACTGGACAAACATGGTATAACGTGGTCTTTTTATTCCATGTTTGCCCCATGTTATATGAATTTCAGGTCGTGTTATACCATGTTCGTCCCGTGTTATACGATGTCTGTGCCATGTTATAACACTATAGCCTACAATGGTATAACACTTCACATACATGGTATAACACTGCACATACATGGTATAACACTTCACATACATGGTATAACACTTCACATACATGGTATAACGAGACACAGAACAATGCACAACATTGCATATTCAAATATATAGGTGTATGTAAATACAGTTATTGAATATACATGCGTATGTATGTACATGTGTTTTAATTACAATGTCTTTTAATTTCCTGCCAGTAACTTTCCTTCAAATAGTTCTAAACTAACCAAGGCCCTCAATCTTGGCATGTCTTGAAGTGTGAAATCAAACGGTACCCCTCTAGATAGGTAGTCCATAAATTTCATGACAAATATCCCACAATCTACACTTTCGCCATCTTGCTGCGGGCAGACCTCCCATGTCAATGGCCAACAAGAACATTCCTTGGGATTGCTAGACTGGAAGGAGAGATGAAAGTGCAGTATTTCAAGCTGTCCAACAGAACAATGCACAAGATAATGTTACAAGAAATGAAAAATAACAATAGAAATGATACGGTATGAAGCCATATCAGATGATAGATACTCACATATCTTTTAACATAGCCCTCAGCTACCCTGGAAGGGGACAATGAATTATAGCACTGTACGTGTTTCCTACGTAGATCCACTACCATCAGAAACCAGTGCAGCTTGTGGCATACTGGGGTGAATATTGTGCGAACATATCTTATTGTCCGATTATTCAAATTCTCTAAGCCTTTGAAGGCCGCCCCACCTAGGCCACCCATATAAAATTGTAGGACATGTGGGGGGATGTAAGCAAAAGCCTTAAACTTTTTCCTATTAGCCATTACTCTACGGATGAGGAGTGATGCATACAAATTTATAGCCTACAATGGTATAACAAGTCTATTAGCAAAAAGGAACCAAATATACATAGATAGTGTATTCCATACATGCTTACCTCATCAACAACTAAGCCTCCGAAGAGAATGCTACAGACATTGGCTTTCACAATGTTCTGAATAATGGAATGATCTTGCAAGGAGATATAAAATTCCAGTTGATTTAATATTGTCCGGTAGTACATCCCGACCACAATAGTCTTGTCTATTTATATACTAAAGATGCAAGAAAAATATATCAGAATACTCACATATGTCAATGGTGCTAGATATATACAATTGTGGTAAATACTATTTATGCCACCATACCATATCAACCTGGGGTGCAGATTCCGCATTTTCATCTAACTCCACTAGCTGAAGGAAAATTAGAAACACAGACATGTTAAACTTAAGGCTCAAGCCTATGTTTACAATGATGTATGATACTTTTGTGTTAATGGTCTTACCTCTGATTCCATAGTCTTCTTCTTCTTCTTTTGTTGTGTGTAAGGGGTGAGAAGAAAACATGAAGCCTTTTTTACTCTTTTCTTTTTGAGTACCTCACTCATCGGGGCAGACGTCTCAGCTTCCTCACCCCCCGAGGCCGACATGTCATCTTCCTCACTCCAGCTCAACTCTGCCCCATTCTTATTTTGTAGCATCTCAATGTCTGCTCTCAGTTTTTTATTTTCCTCCACTAGCTCCTCAATTTTTTTTTGCAATTCGTCCACCTCTAAGCTAAAACCGGCCTTGATGCTGCAAATCTCAGCAGCTTCATCTTTAAGCAAGTATTTATCATTCTCCAATTGAATGATTTCATTCTTCAATTTATTATTTTCCTCTATAACTATACACAATTCCGAATTCAAGTTCAAAACTTCTTCATGGCTCTACGCACAAAATTAACACAAAATCATCAGTATCGTACAACACATGATCTAACAGCATTATGAATATAATGGGATACTGTTATACCGGCAATTGATACATGTGATACCAAGTTTCGGCCATGTTATACCAAATTCAGAAGGCTGTTATGCTAAGTTTGAGCCATATTACACCAAGTTTAGAACTCTTATATACTAAGTTTGAGCCATGTTATACCATGTTTCGGCCATGTTATACTAAGTTCAATAGGCCGTTATACTAAGTTTCAGTCATGTTATACCAAGTTCAGAAGGCTGTTATACTAAGTTTGAGCCATATTACACCAATTTCAGAAAGCTGTTATACTAAGTTTGAGTCATGTTATACCATGTTTCGGCCATGTTATACTAAGTTCAATAGGCCGTTATACTAAGTTTCAGTCATGTTATACTAAGTTTGAGCCATCTTACACCAAGTTCAGAAGGCTGTTATATTAAGTTCCACCAAGGATAAGGCATGTTATCATATTACATACTTACAGGGCCAAGAATAAAGGGAATGTCTGTTTGACTATGGGATGGGCCCGCAACACCAGCATCCTCAGGGGCTGCATCTAATGCAAGGAGACTATGTACAACCTCACGCTCCACTTCCCCTCCTTCCTCAAGTTCAAAAATACTCTGCAATTGTAATCATTATTAGAAACTCTAACTTCAACTAATTTAGTACACTTACACATAAATATCTTAGTGCATCTTCATTTAATTTGGCACAATTTTTGAAATATATTGTCCGTCGAGGTAATTTGCAATTGGGCCAACGGAACAATCGAGGGTGTACTCTACTCCATCCACCTTACTATCTATATACAAGTTGGTATGCTCATAAAACCAAATCTACAAAAAATAAGAAATAAATCAATAACTTATCATAAAATTAACTATGTTTGAAATGCAGGTTGAGATATTGAGAATACTTACACCAAGGACTATGGCACAACCAGCAAATCCACGTCCCTTCTTCTTTGAGCTGGAGGTCAATTCGACACAAAGAAAATTATGTACAGCCTCTGCCCAATTGTAATTAGCCAATGTTGAGAGGTCTTCTACAAAATATACAAGTCCCGCATCCAGGTTGTATGTCAGTCGGCTGAATTAAAAACAACAAAAGATATACAAAATGGCCAATCTTGTGAGCCTCTCCTTATTTCCCGTCAGGCCTTGTGAGTAGATAACTTTCAATTTTCCTTCAATGGCTTTGGTGTTTGACAACTTCCCATCAAATTCTTCCTTGTAATATTTGGTAGATGGTCGGTCAGTGTCTCATCTAACTAGCTCCCCTACCCGTGGGAGACCAAGGATGATTGATACATCCTTTACTGAGAAGGGCATGAAATTACCATTAATGTTGAATCCTCTTCTGTTACCATCCCATATAGACTGCAAATATTCCACAGCAATCATATCCAGGGAAATGGCTGGCCTTTGCAGCAAATGCCCAAAGGGGGTCTGTAGGAGCACTCGTTTAATATCCTCACCCCCTTCCACTGTGTTGACAAACTTATGAATCCGGCTCAAGGAGCATCTACTCAGTACCCGACGAGGTTTGGCCCCCTTGCAGTGATACTCCTTTTCGTCTGAACACCTATCAGATGGGCTTTCATGTGGGTGGCTTTCATGAGTAGCCCTCATTGTAAACATGAACCTACTGTTAAAAAAGTTAGAACTATATTAACATGATGAACTCAAAAGGTGAAGCTATTAAACGAAAATGAGATGCTGTTATACCATGTCTGTGCAATGTTATACCATGTCTGTGCAGTGTTATATCATGTGTGTGTAGTGTTGTGCCATGTCTGTGTAATGTTATACCATGTTTGTGCAGTGTTATACCATGTCTGTGTAGTGTTATATCATGTATGTGCAGTGTTATACCATGTCTGTGTAGTGTTATACCATCTCTGTGAAGTGTTATACCATGTCTGTGTAGTGTTATACCATCTCTATGAAGTGTTATACCATGTCTGTGTAGTGTTATACTATCTCTATGAAGTGTTATACCATGTCTGTGCAGTGTTATACCATGTTTGTGCAGTGTTATACCATGTATGTGTAGTGTTATACCATATATGTGTAGTGTTTATACCATGTCTGTGTAGTGTTATACCATGTCTGTGCAGTGTTATACCATGTCTGGGTAGTGTTATACCATGTCTGTGCAGTGTTATATCATGTCTATGCAGTCTTATATCATGTCTATCAAGTGTTATACCATATCTGTGCAGTGTTATATCATGTCTGTGTAGTGTTATACCATGTTTGTGTAGTGTTATACCATGTCTGTGTAGTGTTATACCATGTCTATGCAGTGTTATACCATGTGTGAGTAGTGTTATACCATGTCTGTGCAGTGTTATACCATGTCTATGCAGTCTTATATCATGTCTGTCAAGTGTTATACCAAGTTTGGGGCATGTTATACTAAGTTTAGGGCATGTTATACGTGATGCAAGACTTCTTTATACTAAGTTTGAGGCATGTTATACACATGTTATACGAAATTTAGGTTTCTCTATTCACTTCCAACGGATTGAATTCCAAAGGAAGTAGGAATGGTTTTCTAAAATGCAAGCTTCAAATGACGCACTTGCGGCAATTGATACTATCAGCAGATTTAGCAACTAACAGGTTCCTTTTAAGACTATTTCCCAAACAGCTTCATGGACAATACAAATTATGCAAATATCATGAAAGTGGGTATACCAATTTTCCAAGCATGTTATACCAAAAATAGGTCATTAATACATCCATGTATGTATTCATAAGATAAATTACGACATTATACCTTAAAGGAACATTGTAGTCGGAGGAGGAGCTCGCCATGAGATCCTGCAAAAAAAAAAAAAGGTTAGGAAACCCTAGCCCAAACAAGAACAAGTCTTTATACCGTAACAGGTCGTCAAGCAACAATGAGACGTTTGTGGAGGTCGTCGCACTTCGTCGGAGGTCGTCGGAGGTATACGCAGTTCAAAGGAGGTCGTCAGAGGCCATCGGAGGTATACACAGTTCAAAGAAGGTCGTCGGAGGCCGTCGGAGGTATACGCAGTTCAAAGGAGGTCATCGGAGAGGCTCGGAGAGCGTGCGCGACAATCGGGCGACAATTTCGTCAGAGCAAAGTTAGGGTTTAGAGGTTACTTGAGGGTTGAGCGGGTTGGGCGGGTAGGAAAATTTTGAGTGTTAACCAGGGTTAGCTCCGCGCCTGGTTAGTTCGTAATGGATTGCTATAACGGACGAGTGTTATATTGGAGAGGAGATGGTGTATAACACGGGGAGGAGATGCTATAATGGGCTTAAGTATGAATTGCTTGGAGATTCTCACGCCGGGTGCTTCAAAATTGATGCTTCACATCTCAGCCCACTCAATTTGCGGAGGGGGAATTTGCGGAGGGGGCAAAAACGCAGCCCAATCCAAAACCCTTCTCGTTAAAACCTCCTACTCGTCTGCATTTCCCGTAGACTCCCAATTTCTTCGCCGGCGAGCTGCCTCTTCCGACCTGACGCCTACCACTTCATAATCTTTGCATTCCTGTTCCAGGTAAGATTGCATCGGCAGCATCGTCGCCCCTCTTAGATTCTGCCCTCTTTGTTTGCTTTGGATTTTGAGTTCCTGCAATGAAGAATTTGTTTCGCTCAGGAAAAGAATTGTTCCGAGTCATAGTGGTGATTTGTGACGCATGGCCGTTAGTCTCTTGGAATGCTTTTTTGTTTCATGCAAATTCCTCGAGACCAGAGCTGCGGCTGCATAGATGTTTTGTTCTTGTAATAAAGGCTTATTGTGAGGCTGAAGTATTTAAATTGTCGGCGTTCTCGAAAGCTAATACTTGTAATATTTGTGTAACTGAATTCTTCTCTGTGAATGCTAAACAAGATGGCAGCCTTTCAGGATTACCATATATTTTTGTTTCAGTGAATTAAGAGAAATACAAGTTCATTGTATGTCTATGGGGTTCCATTTCTTTTCTTTTGCAAAATATTTACGAATACAATTTTTTAATGCCATAAAAATTTGCCTTTTATTTTTTCAAACTTATAATATGTTTGCAATTTTCACTTTTTGGAGAATTAAATCATAATATATCATACATTGGGGATGATTGAGTATACTTATATTCTTGATTGGAATGTAAATTGGCAGTCCGTTGAACAATCTGCTCGGTTTGTAACTAAAGTGATTTGTCTGTTACCATTGGTGAAGCTGTCAACTCCTGTATCCATATGAATTCTTAATCGTGTATAACTCTGGTATATGCATTTCGAAAATTAATCCTTGTTTTCATGACTTACGACATTGTTGCCTTTCTTATCAGCAGGCAATGGCGTCAACCTTCTACATGATGTCTACATGTGGTGCTGTTGCTTCTCCTAGCAATTCAGGAACCGACAAAAATATCTTAGCTACTAGACATAAATTATCTCAGTTTTCTTCTCTTTCTATTATGTCACCTAATTTAGTGAGCAGCAGAAAACAGAGCTCTTCTATAAGGAGATGCAGCTCTAAGATTAGCGCAATGGCTGAGGAATTATACTTCAACAAAGATGGTTCGGCCATCAAAAAGCTACAGGTATGTTTGTAAAGCCTAAACTTCATTGAAGCATTTATTATTGTTTTACAATATCTATTCCTTTAGTTTGTGTTCTAATTTCCAAATTTTTTTGGGATGCTGTATCAGACTGGTGTCAACAAGCTTGCAGATCTTGTAGGGGTTACACTTGGCCTGAAGGGTAGGAATGTCGTCTTGGAAAGCAAATATGGATCACCGAAGATTGTAAATGATGGGGTTACAGTTGCAAAAGAGGTGGGTAATTGACCATTTCCTCTATACTATGAGCTGTCATGTAAAGTTCTATCATTTTGATTTGATATGTATTTATATTATATTTCCCTTGTGTAAACTAGTAGCTCATTATATCCTTGGTACTGGCATATATGATGCTCTGTCATTTTCTGATGTGTTTTTGGTTTTTTATTTGAACTATTTGCCCGTTATAGCTGTTTGCAACTATAGGTTTTTGCATTTCCTCCATCGAGACAGTTATGGTTTTAATTCTTCCGCAAGAAACAATCTACCTTTTGGATAAACAATCCTTCCCCAAGTGCATATGCTGCATACTAAATTCCAGAGAAATCCTTTGGAAGAACGATTTTCTTGTTTTTTCCTTCTCTTCTTTATAACTTGTTTCTTAGTTCACATATAACAAAATTGATACTTGGGAAACATGCTGATCATAGGTTGAGTTGGAGGACCCCGTTGAGAACATTGGTGCAAAGCTAGTAAGACAAGCAGCTGCTAAGACTAACGATTTAGCTGGGGATGGTACAACTACGTCAGTTGTTCTTGCTCAAGGCATGATTGCTGAAGGTGTTAAGGTACATATTTGTAGCTCAATTTATTTGTGTTGGATACAGGACTGAATGCCCCTTTGGATTGCTTATATTGATAACTCAAGCAGGTGGTTGCAGCTGGTGCCAACCCTGTCCAAATCACCCGAGGCATTGAGAAAACTGCCAAAGCATTAGTTGCTGAACTTAAGACGATGTCTAAAGAGGTATTCTGGATATTTTGTTAGATTCTGAATTCGTCTGACAAACATGTCATGTCAAGTTGCCATAGATTTAGGATAATAATGATTTAGTTCATATTTCTTCTTATGTGCAATTTTATACCACAGGTTGAGGACAGTGAACTTGCTGATGTCGCAGCTGTTAGTGCTGGTAACAATTATGAAATAGGGAACATGATAGCTGAGGCTATGAGTAAAGTTGGGAGGAAGGGAGTTGTTACCCTTGAAGAAGGGAAGAGTGCTGAAAACAATCTTTATGTTGTTGAAGGAATGCAATTTGATCGTGGATATTTCCCCGTACTTCGTGACAGACAGTGAAAAGATGACTGCTGAATATGAGAATTGCAAGGTTTGTTCTCATTGTGTCTTTACTTGTCTACCAACTTTACAGTGGAGGTGGTTCTATTAGGTTATTGCATGATTTTTTTTATCTCATTATATTTTTCAGTTGCTTCTGGTTGACAGGAAAATTAGATCTTATCAATGTACTGGAAGATGCCATAAGAGGGGGATACCTGTTGTGATAATTGATGAAGATATTGAGCAGGAAGCACTTGCCACTCTTGTTGTGAACAAATTAAGGGGTGCATTGAAAATTGCTGCACTTAAAGCCGCTGGATTTGGGGAGCGCAAAAAGCCAGTACCTTGATGACATTGCAATACTGACGGGAGGTTGTTTTATAATCTTTCATTATAAGTAATGCACGATAATTTCTTTCTCTGTTTCACTTGCTAACTTCTTTTGACATCCTAATATTGTCACGACATGTTCGTTTCATGTAGCTACTGTGATAAGAGATGAAGTTGGGCTTTTCCCTGGACAAAGCTGGCAATGAGGTCTTGGGTACTGCAGCTAAGGTTGTTCTTACGAAAGATTCAACAACCATAGTTGGTGATGGGAGTACACAGGAGGAAGTAAATAAACGAGTTGCACAGATCAGGAATCTGATTGAGGTTTGATTGCTTTTAAAATATGTCTGTTCATAACCTCAAGTTTCACAAGAAAAAGTTACTTCCTTTTTCATTTCTAGGCTGCAGAGCAGGAATATGAGAAAGAAAAGCTTAGTGAGAGAATAGCAAAGCTCTCTGGTGGTGTTGCTGTTATTCAGGGAGGCGGAAGCATGTGCTAATGCTTCATTGTATCTCATTTGTTTTCTTTTTTATATTGGCACACTGTCTTACATACATCTCATACTTACGCAGGTTGGAGCACAAACGGAAACGGAATTGAAAGAGAAGAAATTGAGAGTTGAAGATGCTCTGAATGCTACAAAGGTTAATTTCTTAGCTAATGATCTTCTATCCGTTGGTTGTGAGCTATGGTTAGGGTGCATATAACGCTCAGCTACTTTCTATACGATTTATGCATAGGCTGCTGTTGAAGAAGGTATTGTCGTTGGTGGTGGCTGTACCCTTTTGAGGCTTTCATCGAAAGTTGATGCCATCAAGGAAAATCTTGAAAATGAAGAGCAAAAGGTTAGGAATTATGTGAGAAACTGCATCATTTAGATAGAGAACGTTTACAATTAAAGCGCAAGTTCAGCACGAGCCTTGCTACATGTTTATGGAGTTGTGAATAATTACTTTCTTTAATATATTTTAACTTGTGCTGGTTGGTGCAGAAATAGTGAAGAGGTCCTTGAGCTACCCACTGAAGTTGATTGCCAAAAATGCCGGTGCCAATGGTAGTGTGGTTACTGAGAAGGTAATGGTGGTCTAAACTTGTTACGAGTAACTTGTTTTACTGATTTCACATTCTTTAGCTCTTCCTTTTGATTATTGAATTAGGTGCTAAGCAACGACAATTTTAAATATGGTTATAATGCTGCTACGGGAAAATACGAGGATTTTATGGCCGCAGGAATAATTGACCCTACAAAGGTTCGTCCACCTGTACAATTTTTTTATGCACAACTAGTGGAGTGTTGTTCACATGCTAGAATACGAAGGTTCCAGTTATGTTGCGATGCTCTTAGTTGTGAGACTTGGTTACTCTTCTGTTACATTCAAATTGCTCAGTGTCCTTTATGGAACACAACAGCAACAAGAGTGTACCATTTGCATGAATCACTTGATACATATTTATCATTCTCTTAAATTCTGGTAAAGCCTGCTTTTTATTTGCTATTTCTTTGTTCACTACTAAAGTGTAGGATAACTTGCAAATATTCTTCGTAGTTTTTGACTTTTGGGCACGTAGGAGGTGCATAAGTTGGTTTCAATTGTGTGCCAGATATCCTAAAAAAAAATTGTGCCAGATAATTTGTCATGAATTAGCTCATATTAATTATGGTGTGACGTTATTGTGTGCTTGTTGAAGGCCACGGTGGTAGATCATATCCACTGTTCCCTTTAACATGTGCCCTTTACCATGCGTCGACACATGTACAAAACCCTATAAGCTCTTATGATGGAAGAGACCTCCACTTCCATATTAGGACTCGCCTCTAAGGTTATTTACCAGTTGACAGCTCTTCTGTATAAAGTACCTCTGGTGGTGATGGGCACATAGAAGACAGGCCCAGAAAATCTAAACGAGTCTATCGAAAGTCGGCTCGCTACCACCTGAATATTTGAATTTATTTCTCTTTTAATTAGATATTATTGTTAGGGCATTATTTTTATTTTTTTAGCATGTAGTTTTTTATAATTCTTAGTAGGATTCAGTTTTCTAAATTTAGCTAATACCTATTTAAGCATGTAATCCCTAAGGGGAAGAATTAACTTTGGCTTAATTAAAATTTTTGTTGCATTGTTCTTGCACCTTTGGTGTTGGCCGTGAGGGCTTATTTTCGCACCTTTGATACTGGCCATGAGGGCTAAATTTCTGTTTTCCCTGAAGTTCCCATTGTCGCCGGAACTTTTCCCCCTTGCCAAAATTCCAGCCACATCTACTGATTAATCACGCCATCAGACGCCCAACCCCTGTAATCGTCAAACGCCTCAACCATACGCCACCTCCACGCCCGCTCACCGCCTCCATTTTCGCCAATATCATCGTCCGTTCTTCAAAGCCATCTCCTTCCTCTGCCCCTATCACCCACCGTTCTCCACGAACACATACCACTAAACCCTAACCTTTCTCCACGCGTCTGCCACTACCACATCCGCTCGCCAACTCCATCGCCTTCATCCCCTTCCTCATCCGGATAACCAGCCGCCACATAGTAGTTCGCCACCTTCATCCTGGTCATCATCCACGCACGCCCACCACATCTGCTTGCCGCTTCCGTCCTTGCTTCCAACGTCCGCCGCCATTAACGTCCGTTCGCCAAGCCCGATTCCAGAGATCGTTGCTTGCAAACCCCCGTCTTTCTCTGCCTCGCCTCCCAACCTTATCACGCCTTCCCTGCCCCGCTCATCTGTTGAAGCTCGCTAACCAGCCATACCTCCTTCCGTCGACGGAACCCTCAATGCCACTACTCGACGTTGTCGCCCGGTATCGCAGCGTCCCGTGAAAATCCGGCACCGCCCCTCCTTTTCGCCAGACGCCTTCCATACACTGAACTTAACCATTGTCCTCGCTCAACACTAACATCGCCCGCCTTCCTTCTTCTGGTCGTCGGCATCAACAATTTGTGACGTCGCTAGCGACTCTTCCAGCCAGATCAATCAACGATGACGCCTTTCCCTGGTTTGATGTCCGCCTCGACTCTTCCCGTACGCGTGAAGCAATTGGAAGGAGCAACAAGGGGACTGTAATCTCTGATCCCCATCGTCGACGAGTTCCTCTATGGCGTCATCAATCCGCAGCCGTTCCGCCACAGCGCCTCTTGGAAATCTGACACTGTTATCCCCTTCTGCCGGCCGCCTTCATCTCCAGCTTCGGATATCATCCGCGTCTCTTCCAGTGAAACCAGTCGCCGACGATCCTTGCCCCTTGTCTCTTAATCGCCAACGCCAATAAACGCAGATGACGCCAACAGCCTGAACAGTCGCTTACGACGGCCGCTTGCTCCAACGCCGACAGTCGCTATTCCGCTTCACGTGACGCGGTTGGAAGAAGGAACGAGAAGTGGAATCTTTCTGACTCTTTCCCGATTTAAACATACAGAATCATATCGACCCGTTAAGGAAGGTATATTTCCTTAATTTTCTTGGCATCCTTATATAGGTAATTTTACTTATTATCATTTGATCGTACTTGCTCTATATTTTCGTGCATACATGCTTGATAGAACTTCCACTTAAAATTGAGAGCATACCTATTTAGTTGATTGAGAGCATATTTATTTAGTTGTTTGTGTGATTTTACTATTATTGCTTCCTGAGATTTTGCTTGAAATCACTAACAAAGTTTAGTTTTATACCTTAGTGTAGAGAATTTACATCACCACCCATATTCACCCTACATCAAATTGGTATCAGAGGAAACCTTGATTCCCATCCATTACTATCTAAACCCTGATTCTCAACCCCTACTACATACCAAACTGAGATCTCTATAGAAAAAAAAAAGAAAAAAAGAAAAAAAGAAAAAAAGAAAAAAAGAAAAAAAGAAAAAAAGAAAAAAAGAAAAAAAGAAAAAAAGAAAAAAAGAAAAAAAGAAAAAAAGAAAAAAAGAAAAAAAGAAAAAAAGAAAAAGAAAAAAAAAAGAAAAAGAAAAAAAAAAAAGAAAAAAAAAAAGAGAGAAAAAAAAAGAGAAAAAAAAATCAAAGGGACCTACATCATGACTACCAGATCAGGACATGAATATCAACCCCCAGCTTTATCTAGTTTCAATAATGAACGAGACCAATTGTCCAAGACACTTAACGATTGAATGCCCAGATGAACGCATTTGACTCTAGGTTGGTACAACATCAAAACCAAAATCTAGATAAACTCTATAACCAGTACTTAGAGAGACTCTCAATTTATAGGATCACCCTTAGGAATGACTTTTTTCACACCTACACTAGAATGAGAGAAAAGATGTGTAAGATTGCCATAGATGAAACCATAGGGTTTAACTTCATAACTCCTAGTGCCATTGATAGATTTGGTTTTGCCACTAAGCCTAACACCTACCCATACACCATTAGTAGGGATGATGGAACCAAAACCCTAGTGAACCTTAAGTGCCTTGTACCTATTAGGCTTGGTATTCTATTTGAGGTATAGTGTGATGTCTTACCCTTAGAAGGTACATACCATGTCCATCTAGGAGAACCTTGGTTATATGATGTTAATGGGTACCACCAAAGGCAAAATGATTCTTACATCTTAAGGTGTCATAACCCCAAGATTAAGATCAAAAAGTCCAAACCAAAACCCCCTAAGGTAACCAACCCTTCCACCTCTCAAGAGACCTTAGAACCTAAGCTACCTACACCTTCTCAAGATATATCCTTAGAAGAGTCTGGATCCACTACTAGGGAATCCTTAGTTGACTTGTTTGAGAGTCAACCTCACCCTAAGTCAACCTTAGAAACTCTTCTAGATGAACCTAAACTTAAATTTGGATCGTTTACCTTAGATGATATGCCTAGGAACCAACTTGACCCTAAAGCTATAGGTCTTCCACAACCTCAAGATAAACCTAGGTTAGACTTAATCTCTCTAGATGACTATGAGCCTTGTCCAGGTCCTTATCCAAAACCTCATGAACACTTCGGAAACCACCAACCTAGGGAATCCATAGAGAGAAACTTAGAAGATGAGCAACTTATTGACCAAGAGCATGATCTAGGAACTCAAGACAGAGGAACTTTCTACACAGCTTAAGTTAGAACTTCCCAAGTCATACATAGAATCCCTAAGTATACCCTTAGGAACTAATGAGCCTAACTTAGATACTCTTACCCAACCTTTGGACATAGAGGATACTACACCTATAGATCTCAACCAACTTGAATTAGGATCCCATACCTTTAAGGAAACCTTAGGACCCTTTGAACTTGACTTAGATCCAAAGCCTTCTGATAGGGATGTCCGTTTTGTAAGTTACTTTTGGAATACCTTATGGACATTGTTAGGCACAAAACTCAAGTTTTTCTCTACTTACCACCCTCAAACAGATGGTCATAAGTTGTTAATAGAAGTTTAGGGGACTCATCAGGGATCATGTAATCAACTGGGAGGATATATTGCCAACAGCTGAGTTTGCATTCAATAGTGTAGTGAACAGGACAACTGGTCTTAGCCCATTTCAAGTGGTCCTTGGTATATAACCTAATAAACCAATTGATCTCCTACCCCTACCTGCTTCCACTCGATGATCACACTCCGTTAATTCTTTTGTTAAACATATCCATGAACTTCATACTGAAATCAGACACAAAATCTCAGAAAGCAATGATAAGTGTAAGAGCAAGGCAGACAAACATCGTAGGCCACAAAATTTCAGTGAGGGAGATAGAGTGATGGTGAGATTGAGAGCTGAGAGACTTCCATCTGGTTCTATCAAGAAATTGCATGCAAGAAGTATAGGTCCATTTACGATTAAACATAAAATAAGTGATAATGCCTATGTTGTGGATGTACCTAAAAATTTGGGAATTAGTCCTATTTTTAATGTAGAAGATATAGCATTGTATTATACACCGAAGGAATCAGAATCAAGTGAAGTAACATCACAACGTCTTCTGGATAAAGTAGAAAATGATGATATTAAAGTCATCTTAGAAGATCAAATTGTTCATCTTGATCAATCAGAATTTCAATACCTGGTAAAGTGGAAAAATCATCCAGATACAGATAACACATGGATTTTTTTAGACGAACTTCGACAGATCGCACCGAAAAAGTTGGGTGTCTATAACTTTAACAATTCACCGAAGGTGAATTTTTGCCCCCCGGGAGAATTGATGGGGGCATAGAAGATAGACCCGAAGATAGGCCTAAAAGATCTAAACGAGCCCATCAAAAGCCGGTTCGCTATCATCTGAATATTTGAATTTATTTCTCTTTTAATTAGATATTATTGTTAGGACATTATTTTTAATTTTTTAGTATGTAGGATTTAATTTTCTAAGTTTAGCAAATTTAATTCCTATTTAAACATTGTAATCCGGGGAAGAATCAATTTTGACTTAATTAAATTTTTGTTGCCTTGTTCTCGCACTTTGGTGTTGTATTTTTATACCTTTGGTGCTGGTTAAATTCCTGTTTTCCCTGAAATTCTCATTGTCGCCGTAACTTTTCCCCCTCGCCAAAATTCCAGCCACTACTGATTAATCACGCCATCAGACGCGCAACCCCTGTAATCGTCAAACGCCTCAACCATACGCCGCCTCCACGCCCGCTCACCGCCTCCATCTTCGCCGATATCATCGTCCGTTCTTCAAAGCCATCTCCTTCCTCCGCCCCTGTTACGTCCGCGCCGAATGCGGACAAATGAAAGAAAAAGTTTGAATTAAAATAATATTAAGTTGGTATGTTGATGGGACGTCACCTAGCGTTGGTGGTCGTGCCCATCCTTTTTCCACGTCCCATTGTTGACCCATGAGGCGGAAGCTTCTTTCTCCACTCATTCATTCGCCGAACGAACGTTTGTGCCGTTCCTTCTTCTCGTTCACGTCTTCCTCTCGTTCGGTGTGCTCAGACGAGCTTCGGCGCCCGTTTCTCATTCCTCACCAGCGTCCACCACCGGTCGGTCTGCTCCGACCAACTCTAGCTCCCGGCGATTTCTTTCCGTTTCGGTTCCGGCAAGATCCGATTTGCTGCCTGCGATCACTTCCCGGCGTCGCCCCTTCTTCCCACGCGAACTTCCTTCCGGCGACGCTGTTTCGTCTCCGGCGTCCCCAGCGATCACTCCCACCAGTCTCGGCGGACGTTTCCGCCACCAGCCGACGCCTCCCTGGCCGTCTTCGTCTCCGACGCCGGCGAGATCGCGAACGCCGCCGCCGACCGGTTCTTCTTAGATCTCCGGCGATTCCGACCTCCGTTCGCAACGCCGACCGTACGACCGGAACCCCCTCGCCATCAGCTTTCTTTCCCCTCTGTTTCCGGCGAGATTTGTACTCCGACGACACTGTTCCGGTGGTGAACAGTAACTCCGGTGAACTTTCTGGTGAACCTCGAAGTGCGTGCCGATGACTCGTATTACGCGCGCGTGGTTGGTTCTCGCGTATTCCGACTTCCGTGGTGTTTATTGCGTTCGCACGTAGCTGCGAACTAGGTTAGTACCCGAACCCTCTCCGTACGTATACAAACGCCTGTGATCAATCCTGGATTGTACATCTATCGAACTTGATCAAGAACATAATCTGATCTGTGTAACCTAATGAAACCGGTTTAGCATGATTAATGATAATTATGATTAAAATGGATTAAGTGGAACACTGTAGCTTATACGATGCTTTAACTTGTTAGGACCTGATACCTGATCTCGTGCTTATTGGATTGGATCTGTACTGTTCATCTACTGTTGAGGTAGGGATTCTACCTCCGTCCTTTGTTACGGTGCCAACCGCATGTGTAGTTAGCGGCACCTTCCTTATTGCTTATCCTTACTGTTGATTACCGTTCTAAATTCCGTTCTGCTCTGTGTACGTTTCTGTTGACATAAACCCTTGCATGAAACATGGTATGAGTATTTTCGGTTCCTGCATGTTTAATTGTAGTTGGTAGGTGGTATGAGTCTGTACATGTATAGTGAGGACTGAATGTCTAGCGATAGACATGTCAGTATACCTCAGATACTGCCTGTGAGATTTCTGTCGAGACTGTATGATCGTCTCTGACCGAGAGAGTCCCACGTTATGGGCTTGAGGTCTGTTATCAACCCAATGAGGGGTTGTACTGAGTGTAGGACGCTACACTAGCGGGCTGTCGACGGACAGTCGTCTCTACTGTTCGGGGAGCCATCAGTAGGGACCACTCTATTTTATAGAGTTGCGGGTCGTGGACCACTGCTGTACCAGCTCCCAGATTTTTACCTGTGTTTGAGGATTCACATATATATATTGATATATTGAGATTTGACTATACTCTATATGGTCATATAGAGTCTTGGCTGTCTTCTGGTAATCCCTGTATCTGATCATGCACCATACTATTGTGCTATCCCTACTTAGCCTCCGGCTAACCCCCTTCGGTTTGCCTCCAGGTTCAGGCGCGGCTCCATCTGGAGCAGAGTAGATAGATAGTAGTTGACCGCCAGTCTGGGTGTGCGGTGTTGCATTCTGGTCTGTTATTATGATTATGTTATATTGTTGGACTCTGTTGACCGCTGCGCCGGTCTTGTTATCTGTTGGTTTGTCGACCGCTGCGCCGGTCCTGTTACTGTCATTTCTGTTGACCGCTGCGCCGGTCTATATTCGTATCTGTCAGCATTGTATTATGGATATTTTACGGCCAGGTTGGCCTCTGGTTAGACTATTTTATTCAGTCTGTACCTTTCGGTTGTCAGTTTGATTTGACAGGTACAGTGTTGTGCATCCCGAGGTCCGGGATTCCCGGCGTGGGATTCGGGTGGATTTTCGGGGTGTAACAATTATGGTATCAGAGCTTAGGTTCAGGATCTTATATGGGACATAAGGACTTAGGATTAAATCTTAGGATTTAAGATCCGCGTTAGTGTTAATCGTATTTGATCAGACTAATCTGTGATTTTAATTAAAACGTGACCCTTGCCGTTGGTGCGTTATAGAAAATGGCACCCAAGGAAAGCTTTCGTTTCGGTTAGATGACTGAATTAGCCTGTGGAGCATTGAGTGCACCACTCAGTTTGATGCGGAAGGATTCTAGTTCTGGAAATGAACAAAGGAAAGAACCATCGGTAGCCACTCCGTGTGTTTTATAATGACAACGTTAACGAAGTGGGACGTAGACACCATACACCAGAACCTCCGGTCCAAGAACCTTCACGGCGTAGAGCGCGTGAAACTCCCTCGACTGCAGCGTTGGAGTTAGCGTCCTGCTTTACTGTCATGTGGTTTTAAGGCTGGTATGTCCAGTAAGTTTGATTTGTCACATCTCGAGGGTGGATTCTCTAGGCCTGGCCCGCCTGAGTATCCTCTCTGGGTCGTGACGATCTACGTGTTGGACATGTGAACGTATAAACCCCTATCAATGAAAAATCCTATAAGAACAATAATATGATTAAGGAAAGATGTAATCAGTTGAACCCTCGTAGATGAGGAGTAATCTTGATGATGGATCTCTTGAACAAGAGAATACCTTACTGTTTTCTCGTGGTTCATGTAATCTTAGCATAAATGTTCTGTGGACATCATACTATAAGCAAATTTGGGAAGCAAACAATTACTTGAAAAGGTTAAGTATGATTATATTAAAGGAATTCGTTATAGAATGTTGGATTTGGTACCTTGCAATTAATCTGTCGACAAACTAGGACATAATAAACCAATTGTCACTGTTGGCTTTGGTGGGACCCATAACTCATAGGCTAACAAGACTAGGCGAGTTAGTGCAACTAGCTATGTTGACGGGTGCGTATTTCCGAGTAATGGATCTGCAAGGCATAGTGTTTGGAAGTGATGGATACACTTTATTGAATTCGTCATAGGGACGGGCAATCCCATCAACTTTGAGCACATCACCGGAAAAGAAATTACTGTGACTGACGCCCTGTCAAGATTGGTATCCTATGTGATTGGTTCGCCATAGGATGAATACCTTGCTGAGACACAACTCCTTGACGAGACTATAAAAGAGACCAGATAGCCAACCATTTCCATAACTCGCAGCAAATCGGTGGAAGGATGACTTCACCAATCAGGGTCGTGTCTACCTTACTTCAGGGAGAATGCTCAAGGGCTGAGGAACAAAGACAAGAAGAAGAGCATGAGAAGTTCAAAGCAAAGATCATACTCTCCCCGACGTTCAGAGAGAAATTCCTCAACTCGCTACCAGAAGAGATTAGTAGGGATATCAGGGTACTCGCACATCAAGGGACTTTTCAAAAGATGGTCTCCCTCCAAGAGCGACTGATGGCGTTTACTCCAAAGCGGGGAATACACATATTCCAGGAAAAGGGTAAAAGACTTTTAACCGCTTGGATTTTATATTATCAACTAAATCCTCGGTACTATCACTTCGTTCGCGAATTATGGAACTATGGTATGATTCGAGAATGGTCTCTGTTGAGAAACCGTCCAGCCTTCATCCCAGACTTTTTCCCGAAGAAGTTGAAAGAAGCTTGCAGAACTCACCCTGCAATGGAAGTGAGAGTACACAACCAGATGCCACGTGTTAGTAAATGGACGTCCCAATATGAACCAAGAAAACAGGTCTGCATCGTCTACACTGAGCCGATCGTCGCGCATGATTTGGCAGAGCCAAACCGGCACTCCCTTGATATATACAATGAAGCGCACTACCTGGAACATATATCTTTATGGCCGGAATACTACGGTATAGACCCTAACGAGAATCGTTGCTACAAATTTAGTGAAACACCAAACATGGTTATATGGAAACAAGCCATCAACTCGTCCTCATCTGATGAGGCGATTAGTGATTTTTCCATATTACCCGAAACAGAAAGCTCCAGTGACGAAGAAAATCTGAGAGAGTAGGGTTACAAAATCTAGGGTGAGCCCAGTTGTGCCAGGATAATGGAGTCAACTACTCTGTGTATTAGTCAGTTTTTATTTCATGTCCTGTATTCTACCTATTAAAGATGCTTCTATTATACATCCAGCGGTGAGGATGTCTTTTCTTGCATCTGTGTAAACGCCTTAGAGCGAGGCTACGAAACAAGTCGAATGCCGACTAATCTTAATCTCATAAGGGTGGTAAAATGTAATTATCTTAGCGACGTTATTGGATGGATCCGTGTAGTAGTTAAAGACCAGTGTGATGCTAATTCTTGTAGAATATGCTTGACAAAGAAGATCAATAAGGCTCTTTTAAGATAATGCTTGAGAAGCATTAAATTAATTAACATAGTAATAGTAGAAAGTTAGCAATGGATGTTATTAAACGAGAAGTGTTTACCCAAGATGAAGAATGTGTGACATTCGAAATCTGTTATTAAATGAGAAGTGTTTACCCAAGATGAAGAACATGACATTCGAAATCTTCGCGGATCACCAAAGCCTGAAGTACTTGTTTTTCTCCGAAGGAGTTAAATATAAGACAGCGAAAACGGGTGAAATTTCACAAAGACTATGACTGTATGTTTAATTACCATCCGGGTAAGGTCAATGTTATCGCAGACGCTCTAAGTAGGAAGACTGCAAGAGTGTTAGCTCACTTATGAGTAGCCCCAACTGAATTAGCTCGGCAAATGACAGATTTATGTGTAGAGATTGTGTGCCCCACTGAGTACGGATGTTTGGCTGTAATGATGGCACAGTCCCCTATGGTGCCGAAGATTATTGAGGTGCAACCAAATGATTGGTACCTGCAGTCTGTCATCACGAAGGGCAAGAGAGAAGAATTTACCCAGGATGATCAAGGAATAATAAGGTGCTGGAATAGGTTATGTGTACCCGAGGTAGTTAAGGATGAATTACTGGCAGAAGCACACAAGTCGAGATCCGCGGTACATCCTGGTACCACAAAAATATATAATGACCTTCGAAAGTCTTATTGGTGGGAAGGCATGAAACGAAATGCGGCAGAATATGTCGGACGATGTCTGGTATGCCAGCAAGTGAGAATCGAGCATAAGGAACCTTCTGGGCTCCTACAGAGTATTCCCATTCCGGAGTGGAAGTGGGAACACATTACTATGGACCTCATGACGGACCTTCCTAGGTCGTGTACAAGCCATGACTCGGTTTGGGTGATCGTTGACCGTTTGACTAAGTCTGTCCATTTCCTCCCTATTAGAAAGAATTACTCCATGGACAAGCTGGCAAGGCTTTATTGTCAGGAGATTGTACGACTGCATGGGGTTCCTGCCAGTATTATTTCTGACAGAGACACACGATTTACATCTCGGTTCTAGGTTAGTTTACAGAAGGCCTTGGGAACTGAACTGCGGTTCAGTACGGCTTATCACCCACAGACTGATGGACAGTCTGAGAGGACCATTCAGACCTTAGAGGACATGCTTCGAGCCATCACTTTAGACTTCACGGATGGTTGGGAGTGCCATCTTCACCTAGTGGAATTTGCGTACAATAATAGTTATCATTCGACGATCCAGATGGCACCTTTCGAGACTTTGTACGGTAGGAAGTGTAGATCTCCGGTACTATGGGACGAAGCAGGTGAAAGCCGTGTGTTGGGACCGGTTATGTTAGAACTTGATGCCGAGAGAGTTCAGATTATTAGACGGAGACTATTAGCTGTCCAAAGCCGACAAAAGAGTTACGCAGACAAGAGGCGGCGTCCGCTTGAATTTGATGTCGGTGACCACGTGTTCCTTCGGACCTCTCTGACGAAAGGTATGACTATATTCGGGTATTCTGGTAAATTGGCTCCGTGGTATGTTGGCCCATTCGAGATACTGGAGAGAGTTAGACCCGTTGCCTAACAATTGGCGCTACCACCAATGTACTCACACATTCACCCGGTATTCCACATACCACCAATGTACTCACATATTCACCCGGTATTCCACGTGTCCATGTTGCGTAAGTACATGGCAGATCCACCCCATGTGTTGGCCCATGGTGCAGTACATGTCAGAGAAGATGCCACATATGCAGAGATGCCTATGGAAATCTTAGAGCACAAAGAGCACCAATTGAGAAATAAAGGAATCAGCCTAATTAAAATCAAATGGAAACATCACCCAGAGAGTGAGACTACTTGGGAACGTGAGGACGAATCGATGAAGAAACATCTGACTCTGTTTTCCGAAATGGAATTAGACGAGTGATCTCTGTACGAGTGACTGTCGTATTACTAACTCTGTAATTCTGTCTGTAAGTCCGTTTAAGTGCCGTTAACGGAATTGTTTTGAATTTGGGGACCAAATTCTTTTGAAGGTGGATATAATGTTACGTCCGCGCCGAATGCGGACAAATGAAAGAAAAAGTTTGAATTAAAATAATATTAAGTTGGTATGTTGATGGGACGTCACCTAGCGTTGGTGGTCGTGCCCATCCTTTTTCCACGTCCCATTGTTGACCCATGAGGCGGAAGCTTCTTTCTCCACTCATTCATTCGCCGAACGAACGTTTGTGCCGTTCCTTCTTCTCGTTCACGTCTTCCTCTCGTTCGGTGTGCTCAGACGAGCTTCGGCGCCCGTTTCTCATTCCTCACCAGCGTCCACCACCGGTCGGTCTGCTCCGACCAACTCTAGCTCCCGGCGATTTCTTTCCGTTTCGGTTCCGGCAAGATCCGATTTGCTGCCTGCGATCACTTCCCGGCGTCGCCCCTTCTTCCCACGCGAACTTCCTTCCGGCGACGCTGTTTCGTCTCCGGCGTCCCCAGCGATCACTCCCACCAGTCTCGGCGGACGTTTCCGCCACCAGCCGACGCCTCCCTGGCCGTCTTCGTCTCCGACGCCGGCGAGATCGCGAACGCCGCCGCCGATCGGTTCTTCTTAGATCTCCGGCGATTCCGACCTCCGTTCGCAACGCCGACCGTACGACCGGAACCCCCTCGCCATCAGCTTTCTTTCCCCTCTGTTTCCGGCGAGATTTGTACTCCGACGACACTGTTCCGGTGGTGAACAGTAACTCCGGTGAACTTTCTGGTGAACCTCGAAGTGCGTGCCGATGACTCGTATTACGCGCGCGTGGTTGGTTCTCGCGTATTCCGACTTCCGTGGTGTTTATTGCGTTCGCACGTAGCTGCGAACTAGGTTAGTACCCGAACCCTCTCCGTACGTATACAAACGCCTGTGATCAATCCTGGATTGTACATCTATCGAACTTGATCAAGAACATAATCTGATCTGTGTAACCTAATGAAACCGGTTTAGCATGATTAATGATAATTATGATTAAAATGGATTAAGTGGAACACTGTAGCTTATACGATGCTTTAACTTGTTAGGACCTGATACCTGATCTCGTGCTTATTGGATTGGATCTGTACTGTTCATCTACTGTTGAGGTAGGGATTCTACCTCCGTCCTTTGTTACGGTGCCAACCGCATGTGTAGTTAGCGGCACCTTCCTTATTGCTTATCCTTACTGTTGATTACCGTTCTAAATTCCGTTCTGCTCTGTGTACGTTTCTGTTGACATAAACCCTTGCATGAAACATGGTATGAGTATTTTCGGTTCCTGCATGTTTAATTGTAGTTGGTAGGTGGTATGAGTCTGTACATGTATAGTGAGGACTGAATGTCTAGCGATAGACATGTCAGTATACCTCAGATACTGCCTGTGAGATTTCTGTCGAGACTGTATGATCGTCTCTGACCGAGAGAGTCCCACGTTATGGGCTTGAGGTCTGTTATCAACCCAATGAGGGGTTGTACTGAGTGTAGGACGCTACACTAGCGGGCTGTCGACGGACAGTCGTCTCTACTGTTCGGGGAGCCATCAGTAGGGACCACTCTATTTTATAGAGTTGCGGGTCGTGGACCACTGCTGTACCAGCTCCCAGATTTTTACCTGTGTTTGAGGATTCACATATATATATTGATATATTGAGATTTGACTATACTCTATATGGTCATATAGAGTCTTGGCTGTCTTCTGGTAATCCCTGTATCTGATCATGCACCATACTATTGTGCTATCCCTACTTAGCCTCCGGCTAACCCCCTTCGGTTTGCCTCCAGGTTCAGGCGCGGCTCCATCTGGAGCAGAGTAGATAGATAGTAGTTGACCGCCAGTCTGGGTGTGCGGTGTTGCATTCTGGTCTGTTATTATGATTATGTTATATTGTTGGACTCTGTTGACCGCTGCGCCGGTCTTGTTATCTGTTGGTTTGTCGACCGCTGCGCCGGTCCTGTTACTGTCATTTCTGTTGACCGCTGCGCCGGTCTATATTCGTATCTGTCAGCATTGTATTATGGATATTTTACGGCCAGGTTGGCCTCTGGTTAGACTATTTTATTCAGTCTGTACCTTTCGGTTGTCAGTTTGATTTGACAGGTACAGTGTTGTGCATCCCGAGGTCCGGGATTCCCGGCGTGGGATTCGGGTGGATTTTCGGGGTGTAACAGCCCCTATCACCCACCGTTCTCCACGAACACATACCACTAAACCCTAACCTTTCTCCACGCGTCTGCCACTACCACATCCGCTCGCCAACTCCATCGCCTTCATCCCCTTCCTCGTCCGGATAACCAGCCGCCACACAGTAGTTCGCTACCTTCATCCTGGTCATCATCCACGCACGCCCACCACATCTGCTTGCCGCTTCCGTCCTTGCCTCCAACGTTCGCCGCCATTAACGTCCGTTCGCCAAGCCCGATTCCAGAGATCGCTGCTCGCAAACCCCTGCCTTTCTCTGCCTCGCCTCCCAACCTTATCACGCCTTCCCTGCCCCGCTCATCTATTGAAGCTCGCTAACCAGCCATACCTCCTTCCGTCGACGGAACCCTCAACGCCACTACTCGACGCTGTCGCCCGGTATCGCAGCGTCCCGTGAAAATCCGGCGCCGCCCCTCCTTTCCGCCAGACGCCTTTCTTCCACTAAACTTAACCACTGTCCTCGCTCAACGCTAACGTCGCCTGCCCGCCTTCCATCTTCTGGTCGCCAGCATCAACAATTTGTGACGTTGCTAGCGACTCTTCCAGCCAGATCAATCAGCGACGACGCCTTTCCCTGGTTTGACGTCCGCCTCGACTCTTCCCGTACGCGTGAAGCAATTGGAAGGAGCAACAAGGGGACTGTAATCTCTGATACCCATCGTCGACGAGTTCCTCTGTGGCGTCATCAATCCGCAGCCGTTCCGCCACAACGCCCCTTGGAAATCTGACACTGTTATCCCCTTCCGCCAGCTGCCTTCATCTCCAGCTTCGGATATCATCCGCGTCTGTTCCAGTGAAACCAGCCGCCGACGATCCTTGCCCCTTGTCTCTTAATCGCCAACGCCAATAAACACAGACGACGCCAGCAGCCTGAACAGTCGCTTACGACGGCCGCTTGCTCCAACGCCGACAGTCGCTACTTCGCTTCACGTGACGCGGCTGGAAGAAGGAACGAGAAGTGGAATCTTTCTGACTCTTTCCGGATTTAAACATACAGAATCATATCGACCCGTTAAGGAAGGTATATTTCCTTAATTTTCTTGGCATCCTGATATAAGTAATTTTACTTATTATTATTTGATCATACTTACTCTATATTTCCGTGCATGCATGCTTGATAGAACTTTCACTTAAAATTCCACTTAAAATTGAGAGCATACCTATTTAGTTGATTGAGAGCATATTCATTTAGTTGTTTGCATTGTGATTTTACTATTATTGCTTCTTAAGACTTACCCGGTGCCTGAAATTGGTAACGAAGTTTAATTTTATACTCCAGTGTAGGAATTTACATCATCTTCCATATTTCCACCCTACATCAGGTGGCCTATGAAATGAGCAATAATTCAAAATGTTTCATGCCAGCCCTCTTTATCGTTTTCATCGATTTGTGAATGTCAAATTGAATACGAAATTCCCAAAAGAACACATCCTCATTTGAGAATTGAGATGGTGACGCCAGATATTTGTTGGGCTTGGTACAATTTGAACTTTAGCCAAGAGAATGTCAATTGAAAACAACAACAATGAGCGCGATCAATTGTTTCATGCCAATTAATTTATCTAACATGTATCTTTGACACTAGGAATAATTTTGGTAAATCAGTACATCTCCATTTGTCCTTTAAAGTTGAAATTGCGTTTTTTTAACAAAACAGGTGGTGAGGTGCTGCTTGGAGCATGCTGCTTCCGTGGCGAAAACCTTCCTCACTTCAGACGTGGTGGTGGTTGACATCAAGGAACCTGAGCCTGTACCGGCAAGGAACCCAATGGACAACTCAGGTATGATAATTGAGAACAAAACTTTGTCTTACTTTTCATTGTTCATACTTTCTTATTATAATGCAGACTTAAATGTTCTTTGTCAACAGGTTATGGATACTAATAATTTGAGATGATTGGTCTTCCGATTCATTGTATCTCCATGTCCTGAAAGAAGGCTAAATATTCTCTGATTGAAATGCGGAGGGCTGCATATGAGCTCGGTTAGGCTTCCAATAGGCAGGAGTTGTGATGAGGGTGTCTATTCGAGGCATAGGATGTCATCGGGAATCTCATGTAACGGGTCAACCGAAGTAAAAATTTTGAATGCTAGAGTATGTTGCCGAATGATTCATAGTGCTTGTCAGGTATCTTTTTCAGCCAACTATTTTTTTTCCATGCCATCTATTTATTATTTTTCAGTTCAAATTCTGACGCCTCGGATCACGGTGTGAGCATCGAAGATTATCGACGAGCGGAGTTATTTAATTAAAAGATTTTCCACTGTAATTATATTCCTAAACGTGTGATTCTCCCGTGTCGTTTATTCGCATGTTTGGTTGTCGCTAAATTATGTTTAAGATGCAGAATTATTATAGATAGTTCCTGAACTTTGCTACATGAACTACAAATTAATGCCTTTGTTTTGGTGATGTAGATGTTGAATGTTCTAAATATCGTAAATCAGATAAGGTTTTAAACAAAAGCCAACTGGCCCGATCCAATGGGATCGAGTCGTAACTCATAATTTCCCGAATGGACTATATAAAAGAAAATTCCCACCCATCGGCCCGTCACCCAGAAAATCAGAAATCATTTTGTTTGCCTCGTCTCGTCTTCTCTCCATAATCGCCTGGCAGACCACGCCGATGGGCCGCACAAGAACTGAAGTGTCTCGGAGGGGATTTCTTTATGCCTCGAGTAGGGGTAGCAATTCATGTTTTACGTGTCATAACGTGTCATGTCATATTTGACATGTGACACAACTATGCTTGATACGAACACGACTCGTTTATGTATACGGGTCAATATGCAAAACACATTATTTCACAGGTGACACGACACGACACGACACGATTGATATGTTTAATAAATAGGTCGTGCCACATGACATGACATGATTTATAATATAAGTTATTAGATGACACAATATGACATAATTGACACAACACGACATGACTGCGGAACTACGGGGTGACTTAGGTTCGAAGTCGCCGAATAGGGAAATGAATAAGGTTTAAAAAATAATTAATAATATATATATAAAATATACGGGTTGACTCACTAACACGACACGATACGTCATGGAATTTAATGGGTCATAAACATGTCGACATGTTTACGATACGAAACATGATTAGATTACCTCATACTTGCAAAAGCTCGTGTCGTGTTGTATCGTGTTGACGGATTGTGTTAATGTTTGCCACCCCTAGTTGCGGGTGTCGAACTCCGAACCGAGTACCCCCTATGACCCCTACGACGTGGTACGAGAGTGGGTCCTGGTCCTGCTCGGTTCATCCAGAGGCTGCCAAAAAGGAGTGCCTTTTCTCACACGGGCGGCCCGTCCGCGTCTACGCAGATGGGATCTATGATTTGTTTCACTTCGGCCACGCTCGAGCACTCGAGCAAGCCAAGAAACTGTGAGATCCAATTAGTTGTCAATGATTCCGCTTGGTGATTTTTCTTCTGAATTGCATGTTTAAAAGTCAAATTGATGTTTTTTAAAACTCGTCTACATTTCTATCGAACTTTTTGGTTTCTAGTTAGGTAATCACAAATGCACCTTGGGTAATTGATTCACTACGTTCAGTATATCTTGGGGGATTGAATTGTTAAACATAATAAAATGGATATAATAACAACTATGGAAATGAAAATTTCTTTCTCTGTTACCTTTCCGCATAATTTGAATGTACTGGTCGGGTCTCGGGTGAGTTAGCTCGACAGAGAAACAAGTTACCCTCCTATGGCTTCTAACCTGGGAGGTTTATTTTCTTGCATGGATTGAATTGCAAAATGATGTTTCATGCAGTATGATTATGAACTATTGAGTTAATTGTCGGACAACCCTTAATTTGGTGCGTTTAAAGATGACAAAATATTAGAAGCTACCGGTAAACTGCAAAAAGAGAACATGATATGGGCTTCTTTTCCACATACATTGCAGTGACATCTAAACCTTCACTGAAACAATACACTTTGTAAATTGACTTTCATATACTTAAACTCATCAAATTATAGATCATAGTACAACCCAATTAGGGATACAAATAAAATTGTGCTGATTTAGTTTGATGATTAGGACAATAGATAATTAAAAGAGTACAAAATCATCTAAACCTTCATTGCTGTTTAGAAACACAAAGAAGGTGCCACTACAATTTCCCTTAACTACAGAGATTTCCCTGCAGCTAGCCCTAAAAGGTTTTAGTCATGTCCTTGAGCATGGTCTTCTCATTTGTAATGTTTGTCCCATGGCATCAGCATTACGAGATAACGTTGATCTTCTACTTGTTTACATGAATCCTATTAAAGACCTGGTAATGTGAAACAATTTTAATACTAAATCTTTAGAAAATTAATGCAAAGACTATTTCAGAACATTTTATTGTCCATTTATACTTTCCATAAAGGAACTGTGGCGTTGGATCAGTGTGCAGATTTTTTTTTTCTTTTCTATCTCTATATTTGTTTCTTTGCTTGATCATATCTTATGTAAAATGTCCGATATAGACATATAGTGGAGTTAAAAAGTTATTTTGTCTATGAATGCACTCTACGCTACCGCATCCTTTCTAATCATTACATTATGATACAATATTTATTACTCGAGAATGGAATAAATGTAATTAACTTTGCTAAATACTTCTTGCAGTATAGAAAAATCTCATATTAACTTTTTTTTTTCCAATTACACTCAGCACCTTTAACAGATGTTTCAATCACCTTTTTACACCGATTATTTCAATGTGAAGTATTAGGATATTTGAGACCCATCCTTTTCACTTTTTTTATTGAATGAATACTTCAAAGTTTTGTTGCATTTGATACCCTATTTTGGATGAATAGATGTTCTTTGATAATGAACAGATGTTACATTTTCACTTTCTTATTGACTTTGGTGAATGTTTGTGGCAGAATTATTATTGACTTATCTCACAAGGGATGAAACATAAATCTGAGAGGAATGATATTTTCTAATTTTAAATAAATTTTGATTCAATTCATATCTGGCAGCCCAAAAGTCTAATTTCATTATTTTAAGATGTTCGAGATGTTGTAGATGTCAGCTGAGATATTTATGTTTTGGCGATGTTGCGAGTAGTTCATGACTGCTAGCATATTGTGCAGCAAAGTCTGCAGGAATAATCCACTCATCGCTGGGTCGCGGGCTTCCTCGAGAAATTTAAGGCTGCCACAGCGGTAGGCTTGGCAGCAACCGTGATACTGAAACTCTTATCCTTCACACCTATTGGAAAACTTTAATACAGCAGTGCCATTATATATTTTTAATATGTCGGTAAACAGGAGGTTGCAGTTAAGGATCGAAATCAGGAGGGACTGAAGAGGCAGCCAACAAAGAAAGGAACAGCCTGCCTGAACCAGTACCCTCGTAAGATTCTTCTTTGGGCACATACGAGAGTGATAGAGAAGTATCTCAAACGTGGATAATGATCTGTTTTTCCTGTCTTCTTGTTCTTCGACAACTGGTACATTAGTTCATCATCCTCATTTATCTGGACAGAGATGGCGAGCGAATGCCATCTTTCTTCGTGCTTTGCCGAGGGTGTATTTCTCGTGCCCACGCACTCTTGACGACGTAAAAGAATGGGTAGTCACTCGTGCCCATTTTAACTATTTATAACCAACTCTGCTTTAAAATAAATCGAGTGAATTTTAATCAACTCACTAATATTTCGCTTCCGCCGCCAAATGCAGCCACGTCATCTCTAGCAAAAACAATTTGGGATTTCCTCCAAAGAAAATTGTACAACTTCGATTCGGTTCGCAGCAATTGTACAGAACCGTTGGAAAAAGGTCATGCGGTTGCGATGGCAGTTCTCGTGTTTCAACTACTTTGATTACGACGTCTCCTCATTGGATCCACTAGTTTATTCATTATTTTATTTGTATCATTTGTTTTCGTCAGTGCCGCTCCGCTCCCCTGTCTCCTCCTGCACCACCCACCTGCGCCTCCTCCTTCCTAGGGTTTCTCTTTCCCCAACCTTATCTTTACCACTCGGCCTCTTCGTTTTCTTCGCTCCATGCCCCACTGATTCTGGACAGGGTTAGCATGATCGCCGACGGAAGAGAAGGGGACGGTATCCCTGGCACGGAAGCGGCCGCGAAGATGGAATACACGGTCCTGAACGGCGGCCTGCCCCCGCCGTTTCTCAGCAAAACGTATGAGATGGTGGACGACCCGGCGACGGATGCAGTCGTGTCATGGGGACCGGCCAATAACAGTTTCGTAGTATGGAAGACCTCTGAGTTCGCCAGGGACGTCCTCCCCAAATACTTCAAGCACAATAATTTTTCCAGCTTCGTCCGTCAGCTTAATACCTACGTACGCCTCCTTATTACTCCTGAAATCATTCATTTTGTCACTCAATTTTTCTGGTTTGTAGTTACTCTGTTACTTCTTTCGTTGGCAATGGATCTCGTGGGCTTGAGTTTTTTTAGTTGTTTAGGGTTGTGGAGAAGGTAAACAAATTTGATTAAGTTGTTCGAGGGTTTTGGTACTCCGGTGTTGTTAATTGAAGGAATTGTAGAACTGAGATGGATTCGCAACTTGCATACTTAATGAAGAGTTGTATAGGCCTGTTCTTCTTTTTTCCAATGCATGTAATAAAAAACTATATTTGTCTTTTCTGTGTGTGTTAGCATATTTAATTTGTTTACGCTAGAAATTGATAAGTTTCTTGTTTACATTCTTTCTATTGGGGCTTGTTGGAATTTTCTATTAGGATGTATATTGATTTGAAAAAGCACTTAATAGGTGTTTGGCTGTTTGAATGATTTGGGCACCAACTGATACCTGGTACGAGTCAAAAATCTTGTGTTGCTCTGATTTCTTTTTTTCTGGCATTTAGTTTTCCCTTTAACTTTGTTCCTCATGGAATGTCTTTATCCAAAAATGTAAAGTTAGGTGTGTATCAATAAAAGAGGTGGCTTTATTTCTTTAACATTTGGTAGGAATCTTGTTTAAATATTTTTGCATGATTTTATTTGCATAATTGTATCTTTATATTGCATAATAAAAGAATGAAGGAAATACCTTGCTGATGCAAACATATTTGTTTCAACAAATATGCACTTCATGTACTCAGACCTGGAGGATCATAGCTAGGCAACATTAGCACCTTTAACTTAACTACCTTGAATGGTACATGCATTTTTTAAAAAGTTTTGTTGGTCACCAAGTATGAATGCTTGCAGCACACGGTCGATATAAACTTAGGCTACTTAGATATATCAATTGTATAAAACTATTTTTGAAGTTTTTTTTTAAAAAAATACAGTAATATTATAGACTAAATGATTTTTTTGCTGAACCAAATGTGATAATATTTATATGTTTCGTAATTTGGTTGCAGATTCTCAAATGAACCAAGCACATCAATGGTACGTGCTTGAAAATTTGAGTAACGGGAATTACACAAGGTTGTTGTACTCTCTAAATCTTATCATAGTAAGGTCCTCCAACCTATCAAAAATAGCTTTCACAATCCATTTGCAACTTAGCTCATGCTTAATTTTAGCTCTCACGCTCTTACATCTTCGCCAAAGAAAATTCAAATCTTGATAATTGTATTTCTTGTTTGGTTGAGTAATAACCCTAAAGTTGTGCTTTGTTCTTTTTTATTGCACCAACCATGTATTTTGGTAAAAATACTAATATAGTAGATGTAGAAAATTCATTTTGATAAATAAATTACTCATGCCTAGGGAAAAATAGTAATAATCAACAGTAAGGATCGTAGAAACATGGTCAATATGCATTTAAATGGCAGACAAAGTACGTGAACCTATATAAATACAACTTTTTAATTGACTAATGATCGATAATTTCCACAGATTAATCATCTAATTGATTGCTATGAAATCCAGAATATAACATTAAGACTAGTAGTGAATTTCATATGTTCAGTTGAGGCGGATTGGATAAGAGGTTGGATGGATAGAATAGGGAGGTGATAGGATTGGCTCCGTAGTGCAGCTACAGAGAGGTTTTGATGATGATGTGAATAAAAGGCTTGATGGTGGTGGCAGTTTGAGAGAAAGGAAGAGATGTAAGAGGTGACAATGATTTTAATTTGCAAATGCATTATTATATAAGTTTTGTAGTGATAATTGATTAATATGAATTAACTACAAGTTTCATATTTGCAAGTTTGAAATTTTTATTTGAATATATTTTCGAAAGTATTTTAGCAATTTTTCCTCTTTTTGTCATGTATTGCCTAGACTGATAAAATAGCTTTGTAAAACCACACATTACTACGAAGAAAGTATTACTACCTAATTCAAGATGCGTCAAATAGTCTGCAGTCTTCCTTGTTCTGTGTATTATTCTTGTTGTACAATTTCCATGTGCCTTTTGCGTATGTTCATTGTATAGATCACATGTTATAACAACTTAAAAGATTTTCTTAATTTATCCTCGATGTTATTATCAAACATATTTCATACCTGTGAATATTCATACTATGGTGTTTCGTCACCATGCTATCTTGATTGTACTAATTCCATGCGCCTTTTACTGATGTACATTGCTTTCTAGTTTGTCACCATGCTATCTTTGGTATGTCATTGTGTTATTACCTACTACAAAGTGTAGCTACTTTTACACTCATCCTAACTGTAACAAATTCTGTCGAGCATTATCTGACGCGAGTCATTATAGAGAACACATCATGAGAGCGTGCTTCCTGAAAGAACTGAAAGAAAGAATTGTTAGCAATGTGTAATGAGGGGTTCATTTAGGTCTAAGGTATAGGTTTAAGACATTGCATGCATCTATTTTTGTTGGAATCATGGAGCAAAAGGTAATTTAATGACCCCTGAAGAACTTGCAAAACTGAAAATTGGAATTTAACTGAACAAAAATCTTAATAGGTCACAATTTTTTGAACCTCTGCCATGATCCTAGAAGGATCTTAAAACATTAAGTAGAGCGTTTATAAATGACATAACACATGGAAAATTGCAGCATGGAATCATAGTATCAATTAGAAGTATCTTCAAATCACAGCATACATCTAGACCTTAATTACATTCTGCGTATTTATCTTTGGAATGGTAAATTGTTAGTTGTCTAGGCATACTAAACTTACTAGAGATTTTTCCTTCTTGCATTCTCTTTCACTTTATAACTTTAATCGCTCTGAAATTTGTGAGGCCTTGAACTTAAATGTTCTTTTATGCAACTATTATCTGTGTCTTCCAATCTATTTTTCTAGTCATCTGGAAAAGAGTATAAATAATTACTACTCATGCTTCTAACTATTTAGTGCCATTTGTTTGTGTGTGCGAAATGTGTGGATTTGAGTTTCATTTCAAGCGCACGACTTTTCATCTTCTCATATCCTCTTAAAGCTTTAAAACTCTCTTAAATTCGCTTATATATATATATATATACAATTAATTTATAACTTAAAATATTGATCTTGCATGGCAATATACTCACAAAATGACATACAACCATTACACTTAGCAATATATTTGTTGAGATATCTGAGAATTTATCAGAGAGCAACTAGAAACATACAAAATGTACTATCTAATTGAGGAGTGCAAAGGTATGGCAATTGATCAAAGTGACCAGCATAGAACAGTATATGTAATGATATTGGTATTGATACCAAACAATAAAAAAGTGATATTAGTTGTGTTGGGAAACCCAAGCCAATTTAAAATTTAAATAGACCAGCCGAAGTGATTGCTCGAAACAAGTTTCACCAAAAACCAAGAAGAATTGATTCTTAGCAGAGAAACCAAACGAGTGTGAAAAAGATTTGTACCTTATTGTAGCAAGCAAAGGCGATAGCGATGATGATTTAGATGTGCAAGTGAACATCCTCTGCAATCGCGCACATAACTTTTTTCTCGAGATCTCTTCTTCCAGTGCTAGCCTCAGGAAGAAGATCCACGCTTAGATGCTCTTGCTTGTGCCAACCTCAAGGAGATGCACCAATAGCAAAGGGAGAAGAAGAAAGCGCCAAGAGAGAAGGAACTCTACCACTTGCGCTCTCTTGATGATGCTTTCCTCCTTTCCTTTAAGTTTTTGCCAACTCAAGGGCTTTGTCGGCACCAAGGAGTCCTCACGCCACCAAGGAGAGGGAAGGAGGCGACAAGGAGAGGAGAGAGTAGAGAGAAGTCGGCTAGGGCATGAAGAGGAGAGACTTAGACTTATTTTAGGGTCCCACATATTAATTAAATAGATAAATATATATTTAATTAATACTTATATGCGTCTAGTGATGTAGAAGAAGAAGACTAAGATCAATTTTGACCAGAGTTAAATAAAAAATCAATTTTGACCAGAGTCAGTACGAGTGGATGATAACTCAAACTCCACTCATAAATGCATTCAAGTCAATCAACCACCAACTTCTAACCACCTTCATCAAAGTATAACTACCAACCATCCAACCATTTTTATTGAATGCCAACCATTACCTTCCTTCATTACTCCATTTTAGTGTTTTTTTATTATAAGTCTTTGGCTATATAAAGACTTGTAAGCTTTGATGTTAAGGTATGAATTGAAGTATATTTTTGGAAACCTTTGGTGTGGTATTAGTTCTCTTCCCCTTTGTGGGGTTAAGGTGTAGGCATGTAGTCTCCCTCTCTCCTCTCTGCCCATGAGCTATTGGTCGGGTTCATCAAGACTGAGGGTTCCATACTCCTTCCCCCTATAGTAAAGTATTTCTCGTGAGTCATTGGCTGGGAACATCAAGACTAAGGGTTCTCTACTTTCCCCCTTATAGTAAGGTGTTTCCCGTGAGCCCAAGGCCGGGACCATTAAGACTGAGAGTCCCCTTCACTCCATCTCCATCAACATACATCGTCCCTTCCGCCCTACATCAGTGGTATCTGAGCAGTCCGTGAGAAACTCTTGCCTTTTCACAGTGATCCATCTTCGTCCGTAGTCAACACTGCCATGACCATCCGCCGTTCATTCCTTGAGCTGCAATTGCCTAGTTCTTTTTAGAACCCACAACTCTGCAATTTCTCCCTTCGACATGTTGATGGAGACAAAGCAAAGGGAATGGATGAAGGGGACCCTCAGTCTTGATAATCTCGGCCTCGAGCTCACGGAAAACACTTTACTATAGGGGGGAAAGTGGAGAATTCTCAGTTTTGATATTCTCAGCCAATGGCTCATGGGAAACATCTTAACTATAGGGGAAAGGAGTTAGTAACCCTCAGTCTTGATGAACTCGGCCAATGGCTCACGGGCAACACCTTACTAACGGGGGAGAGACAGAGACTACATGCCTACACCTTAATTCCACAAGGGGGAAGAGCACTAACACCATACCAAATGTTTCCAAAAATATACTTTAATTCATCCTTACCATTAAAGCTTACAAGTATTTACGTAGCCAAAGGCTTATAATTAAAAAAAATAACTAAAATGCATTAAAGAAGGAAGGTAATGGTGGGTATTCAATAAAGGTGGTTGGATGGTTAGTAGTTGTACTTTGATGGAGGTGGTCGAAAGTTGGTTGTTGATTCACTTGAATGCATGCATAAGTGGAGCTTGAGTTGTCATCCACCCATCTTCTTCTTTCATAGTCAAAATTTGCCTTTTGAATTTGAGCATGGTTGACTCTAGTCAAAATTGGTCTTGGTCTTCTTCTCCTACATCACCTAGCCTCATTAATTGGCAAGAGAAAATAATTTTATTTACGACATAGGTGCCAAGTCTCATTGTGTCTAGACCCTTGTTTGATACGAGTTGACCACCCAAGTTAACTGAGGTCAAACATGGTCCATTAGTGGTCAACTATGACATAAGTAAAATCTCCTCTCATCATAGTAGACCTAGCAATACATTGTTGCTACCCTAGTCATCAGAATGACTGTCATCATTGACATCCCTTAAACCGCAATAAAGTACCTGTGCACTATAATCTCTTTGCCAGATTGATATCCTGGATAAGTGTATCATACTTGTTTAACCCAATCTAATGGTTATAACTAAATCAAGCTTTTACTAGATGTGATCATATACTTTTAGTTATGCATCCATAGGTGAGGCTCATGGATATCAAACTTCTACCTAAGGAAGGGGCAAATCCTTTCTTAGGCTCATTGAACCTCTCATATGGCTTATAATACACCTAATGATAATCGTTATGACTCTTTTGCTAAGGCGAAGCGTTATGTCAACAGAGGTGCGCATTTGGTTCAGTTTTTACCAATTACCGAAAATTTCGGTAAATTCGATTTGGTAAAAAATATTCGGTTTCGGTTTCGGTAATAAGTTTTGTAAAATTCGATTTTCGGTAATAAGTTTTGTAACACCAAGTTAATCCTCATGACGAGTCGATCCAGTATATCTAATTTGATATACTCATATGTCTTCATTAGTAACTCATGCTCAACTAGCGCATATGTCAGTTGCATATGCACGATAGTTGTCCCTTATTCATTATGACACTTTACTGGGGATAATCTTTGAGACTAGATAGAATCTATTTACCCATGCTCAACTAGTGCATATGCCAGTTTCAGATGCACCATAGTTTCAGATGCCAATTTCTAGGAATATTGTTTATGCAAATGTACACTTAACGTAGATGTACCAGTGCATAATATGTAAATGTACACTTACATAAATGTACCAATGCATAAAGACAATACCAAGATATATGAAATATCATGTGTGTATGTAGTATATATCGGACCAACAACTAGTCCTAGGGTATGTACACCAACAAGTTGAACTGAGGTTTTAAGTATCTATCCATATCAATATATGGTTTATGTTGAATTGATATATACCTAGGTTTGTCCAAAATTTGAGTCAACCTAAAAATTCTAAACCAAACCAATTTTTTTTTTTTGCTTTAATTTGACTCTTTAAGTTGGGTCAAGTTGGGTTCAATTTGATTTTTTTATGTAAAAGATTTGGTTTGGTTTTTGGTTCAGCACTAAAATTTTAGTTTGGTTAATTGTTTTTTAATTTTATATAATTAACTATTTTATATTTTAAAAAATTTAAAATATGAACAATTATAGAAAAATATTAAAAAATTGACGGTTCAACTGAGCTAACTGAATTGAACTTGGAAATTTTGGTTTGATTTTCGTTAAAATTTTAAAAAAAGATTATAAAATTAGTAAAAAAATTTGGTTTGGTTTGAATTAGACAGTTTTTAGATTGAACTGAATTGATAATCCTACATGTACTGACTTATAATGTTAGCAATATCGATCGATACTATATATTCATACACATATACATTCATATATAAACATACTTTATTTTTTTAGTGTTAATCTATATATATAAAAAATTTGGTACCAATCGGTGCAGTGTGTCGATACCACCGGGAACATGGATTGGTACATATCTCGGACTAGTATTTCATTCCTTGATTTGTACTCTTACTTGCAGTTAAATGGTATTATTCACCTCAATTATATAATATATATATATTGCAAAGTGTTTTAGTTATACTTGTAAAATATACTTAAACATATTTTAGAACATGTATTTATTTTAACTCATTATTTTATAATAACTTTAGACTTATTAATCATTGAATGTTTAGAAAATATTTCTAATTAATTTAATTCCTTTTTTACTGATATATTAAGTAATTCATTATGTATTATACTATTGTAAACTTACAAAGCAAGTTGAGGGTTCACGTATTGGTCCTCAATAGTTGAGGTTCCTGAAGAAAGCCCTTTCTCTTCAACTCTCTCGCGTAGTGGAACTTGACGATTTGAATGAAGTGATTGTTAAACAAGCAAAACTATTAAACATACACTAGAGACTTCAACATACTCAAACATCAAGTGTCAGACCCGATTTCTATAGGCCTGGGCTAGAAGAAACTGGGCTGGGTGGTGGCCCAAGCCCACTCAACGAATCCAAAGACGGCAACCCGATTTGGAGTCAGCAATTTGGGTCAACGCCCAAATTACATCTCACAGACACGTGCGGCGTCGACATCCGCGGCTCCAGCAAAAGAATCGGACGCGGATGGCGAGCTGAGATCTCGGGAGGCGACACGGACACAAGACGGGCGGCTCGGCCGGACGCGGAGAAGGAGGCGAGCGGGTCTTTCGGAGACGTCGACGAGGCGTCTAAAGCTGACGTGGGCGCAGATGCCTTCTTCGGACGCAAGTGGCGCGAAGGACGCAAAGCGGTGTCGTCTCCGTCGGATGCGGTGGCTACTCGAGCAGAGGATGCAGACGGCAACCGAGTCTGGCGCTGAGCAGAGGCGAGCGCCCTCTGCCCTATAAGAGTCCGACGAGCGGATGAGGCAAGGACAGAGGAGGGAGGCTGAAAAGAAGAGAGGAGGGGAACCTGCGAGCGAGAGAAGATCCAGAGAGAGAGAGATCGAGGAACTGCAAGCAGAGAAAAGAGAGTGGGCCGGCGACGATGAACATCGCGGCTGTGAGGGAGAGCCCTGTGAGTCGGCGGCGAGAGCTACCGCCGACGCGAGTGAAAGAGACGTGAGGGAGGGGTTTTAGGTGTTTTGTTTACGAGTTTAACAAAAGGAATTTTCCCCTTCACTGACCCTCTTCTCCGACGAGGGAGCTTCCTCTGCTTTTCCTCTGTTCCGGCGAGATCTCATTCACCCCGTCGACGACGACTGCTGCTGCTCCCGGTGGCACCTCCGAGTAGCGACGAGGCTGAGGGAGGAGGCGGCAAGGCCTCTCCCTGCCGGCACACCTTCGTCCTCCGGCGACGGTCGTCGAGTACTCAGCCGAGGAAGACGACTGCAACGAACGCGTTGAGCAGCGCTCGTCTCGAGGCAGCGGTGAAGCGATTTTGACTCATTCAAAATCGCAATTCAGCGGCTGACGTGAGGCGGCATCAACAGAACGAGATCGAGAGGCAATTTCGAATTCACGCGGCGGAAATCAATTTTCACTTCGGTCAAAATTGGATTTAGGCGTGGATTTGAGGCTGAATTTAGGGATTTGGCACACAGTGCTAGGTTCCCCGGAGAACGATTCGTTAGGGTGTGACAACTGGTATTTGAGGCAGATTCTTCAACAACATGGTGAATCAAGGAGATCGCATAACGAGCATCGAGCAGGCGCTCGGCTTGACAGGGAACAGTGATGACGCGGTTGTTCCCCAAGTGGAGAATTTGCAACGTACGGTGGAGCAACAGATCACCTCTCTTCAATGCACGTTAGAGGGAATGGCGGCGCTACAAGAGCAGGTAGCGGGGCAAGCGGTAGCACAACAGCAGATGCAGGCTGAGATTGTGGTTCTGTGCATGACATTGGCCGCACAAGCATAAGGAGGAGCACCAGTGCCAGCGGCAACCACGGAGTAGGCGGCTCCTAATCGGAAGGTTCGGATCCCTGAACCTACGACGTTCGGAGGGGCCTGATCGCCAAAAGAGCTGGGAAACTTTATCTGGGACATGGAGCAGTTCTTCATCACGAACCATGTTCCCGATAATGAGCGAGTGCAGGTGTGCACCGTGTACCTCACCGGCGATGCGAAACTTTGGTGGCGTACCAAGGTTGATTCGACGTCGAAAGCTCAGAGATGGACCTGGGAGGTGTTCCGGGAGGAACTGCAGCGGTAGTTTCTTCTTGGGAACTCGGTAGACCAGGCATGAGATGCTGTAAATCGACTTCGACATACAGGTTAGAATCTAGGAGTATGTTCGAGCATACACTACTTTGATGTTGCAAATCCCAGATATGTCGGAAGCAGATCGAAAGCATACTTTCCTGTGACATCTTCAGCCATGGGCCGAGGCAGAGGTACGGCGGCATGCACCGCAAGATTAGAGAGAGGCCGCGGCGGTGGCCGAGTCCTTGGTGGACCTGAGAGCTTCAGACACGACTTCCTCGAGAGCGTCGAAGTCGCCCCCGAAGCAACGCTCTCCGACAAGAGCGAGAGCACCAGAAAGGGAGAGACCCTTTCCCCAGCGGGACAAAGGTCAGCCGGCACGACAGGAGCAGAATCGACCTGTAGAGAGAGTATAGGATCGATCGAGACCGATAACGTGCTTCTTATGCAAAGGACCCTATCGGATGTGCGACTGCCCGAACTGAGAGCGGATTGCAGCCATAGTGCAACGAGAAGTGGCCGAGGAAGAGACGGCTAACGAGGAACCTGTAGCATGCATCAGAAGTGCATACATCACATCGATGGTTGCAACTGAAATACCCGTAACTGACATCGAGGGCGATGTCCAAATTGGGCGGGGGAGAATTGTCAGACCCGATTTCTGCAGGCCTGGGCTAGAAGCAACTGGGCTAAGCGGTGGCCCAAGCCCACTTGACGAATCCAAAGACGACAGCCCGATTTGGAGTCAGCAATTTGGGTTAATGCCCAAATTACATCTCACAGACGCGTGCAGCGTCGACATCCGCGGCTCCAGCAAAAGAACCGGATGCAGACGGCGAGCTGAGATCTCGGGAGGCGACACGGACATGAGACGGGCGGCTCGGCCGGACGTGGAGAAGGCAGCGAGCGGGTCTTCTGGAGACGTCGACGAGGTGGCTAAAGCTGACGTGGACGCAAGCGGCGCGAAGGACGCGGAGCGGCGTCGTCTCCGTCGGATGCGGCGGCTACTCGAGCAAAGGACGCAGACGGCGACCGAGTCTGGTGCTGAGCAAAGGCGAGGGCCCCTCTGCCCTATACAGAGGAGGGAGGCTGAAAAGAAGAGCGGAGGGAAATCTGCGAGTGAGAGAAGATCCAGAGAGAGAGAGAGATCGAGGAACTGCAAGTAGAGAAAAGAGAGAGTGGGCCGGCGACGACGAACGTCGCGGCCGTGAGGGAGAGCCCTGTGAGTCGGCGGCGAGAGCTGCCGCCGACGCGAGTGAAAGAGACGTGAGGGAGGGGTTTTAGGTGTTTTGTTTATGAGTTTAACAAAAAGAATTTTTCCCTTCATTGACCCTCTTCTCTGACGAGGGAGCTTCCCTTGCTTTTCCTTTGATCCGGCGAGATCTCCTTCACCCTGTCGACGACGGCTGCGGTTGCTCCCGGTGGCACCTCCGAGTAGCGACGAGGCTGTGGGAGGAGGCGGCGAGGCCTCTCTTGCCAGCACGCCTTCGTCCTCCGGCGACGGCCGTCGAGCACAGGCGAGCACTCGGCCGAGGAAGATGACTGCAACGAACGCGTTGAGCCGCGCTCGTCCCGAGGCAGCGGTGAAGCAATTTTGACTCGTTCAAAATCGCAATTCAACGGCTGACGTGAGGCGGCGTCAGCAGAACGAGATCAAGAGGCGATTTTGAATTCACGCGGCGGAAATCAATTTTGACTTCGGTCAAAATTGGATTTGGGCGTGGATTTGGGGCTGAATTTAGGGATTTGGCACACAGTGCTAGGTTCCCCGGAGAACGATTCGTTGGGGCGTGACACCAAGGAATGACATATGATGATCCTAGATTAGCTCGAACACATGTTGATCTTTGAGTACCTAAATTGGTTTTGTTTGTTAAGTGTCCCCTGAATTTGTAGAAAAGTATTGTGTGCATTCTTAGATAGACAACATCATCATGTGGCTGCAAGTGTTAACTAGTCCACTTTCACATTGATCCATATAATAATTATGCTTTCTAATCATCACCTTACATTCACTAAACATGTTGGTAAGGTTGTGATTTCTGCTAGAAGTGCAATAGTGTGAGTCATAAAAATTGTTCTATTTTATTCATTGAATGTCAAGGACAAGGAAGATATAATGATGATGGTTTGAAGTGTTAAAAGAGAAGAGAGGAGATATACGGAGGAGAATCATAATGATAATATATTGATAATAGATTTCATCAAATTACATAAATAATGTAACTCTATATATAGAGGTATTGAATACAAAAGTAGTGATTATTATTTATTATATATGTGACTATATCTAATTTAACTCATCCTAATATGACTATTTTTAACAGTCTTGTCTATTATGTCTAGCTTGGCAAGATAAGGTTGTAGAAGAAATGGTAGTACAAATCGAGAGGCACTATAAAAAAGAATGGCGAAGGCAATGTAGTTAGTAGATAGGTTGTACACACAATTACAGCAATGGAGACTTGTCAACATTGGCTGAGAGCTCCTAGAATTTATCTTAAAATTTAAGAGCAACAATGAAGGCACTAATGTTGGCTAAGAACATACTATAGAGAGAACATTGAAAAAAACTATAACGTCCTTTTCTTTTTGAACCCTGCAAGACATATGTTGAGCATCAATCTCTAGAATTAGATTTCATATAATTGTACTTCTCAAAGATAACATATTTCCTAAAGAGAAAAAAACTCTTCAATTTGAGAGGCTTCAAGAATTTAAAAGAATACCCACAAGAATACTTCGGATAGAATAATATGCTAAAGATAACAGAAGTTGTTGTGAATCTGCAGTGGTGATAAACAATGGTAGCTAGGGTTAAAGGAGGCCTTAGTGTGTTGTAAAAACAAGCGACTAGGATTTGAAGAAAATCTTCCTCTAATACCATGTTAGAAGAGAGTTGAAGAGAAATATAGATATGAATCATATTGATATTATATTAAGAATAGAGTTCATCAAATTACATATGAGATGTAACCTTTATATATAAAGGTCATTATTTACTATATATGTGACTATATCTAATTTGACACATTCTAAGATAACTATTTCTAATATTGTTATTCTAATATGAAGTCTATACAAAGGATTCAATGACAAATTTGTGAGGAGATTTACCATTTTTGTCACAATACATTTCTCATTTAATCAATTGTTTCAATATAAGTCCTTCTGATTAACCAATACAGCAAATGCAAGATGAAGAACATGAAGATGCTCTGATACAATTGAAATTATGAGTACAAGTTAGTAAGAACCCTCCCAACCTTAACAACCCTCAACATCTCCTATAGTCTCAACTTGAATAGAATGCGGCAAAAAGGAGCCAGAGATAACAAAGCCAAAGCCAAAAGGTGAGGAAAAATACTCCATGATAAAAGCAAAGGAAAAAAAGTCTTGCTTCTCTTGGATTGGAGAAAGTTATAGTTATAGGGTGGTGATGACAGTGGGGATATTTATATCCCATTGACTAAGATTGTGGACTTGCAAAACTCAATTCACTCATGAAGATCGCAGTGGTTGTAGAAGCCAGATCGATAGATTCAAACAAAATTATCAAATAAAAGACAAAAGGAAATGAAGCTTTTATGGATGATAGAGCACTATAATTGACAGTCATGGTAAGATGTGATTAAACCTAATTAGCTTTTTCTGTGGTTAAATATTAAAGCTATGGAATGGAGGTATCCTGTGGTTTTTGCATGAATATATTTACCTAATTTCAATTGTTGGGTTGATTGCAATCCCTATCACAATATCTACCATTCTAGTCTAATCGCAACTACGATTATTTGTGAAGCATGTAGTAGTCAATGTACCATGACTTTCTGAGTTTCCAATGCGGGTAATGTAGAATTACAATATTGAGTTGAGACGTTAATTTCCTGTTTAATGCTCTAGAGATGAACACCACTCATTTTGGATGTAATAAGAGCTTCTAACTAAGCTAATCTTAGTAGAGAAGCTTCTACTAGCAGGGTAAAATTTATAATTCAACATATATTTTTAAAATGATATCTTTGATCAGTTCTATTCTTTTCATAAATGATCATAGAACTAACCTATGTAATGTTTTTCCACTCAACAGACATCATACAATAAAACTAGAGGGGTGGGATCAAAACCTGCTTGAGATGAGCAAGAAATGGTTTGACTAGGTTAGTACGATTTGGTATGGGTTTGGCACCAGCTCGACAGGAAGCTGTGACGGTGCTTGGACCTGTAATTTAGTTCTTGTTTTTGATGTTGAACAAGGTGAGATTGAAGACCAGTTAGAGGCCAAATTTCCTAGTCCTGTCCAGTTCCTAATGGTTAATAATTCTGGCCGCATGGTTATACCTTTTGGTGCATAACGTAATTCCTGAGCATAATTCATAAATATTTTTTCGATGTATGAAAAGGGTTTTAGTCTACTTTGCTGAATAAAGAATGCCTTTATCTACTGTGATGTTGAGAAAAGGTCTAATTTTCTTTTGATAGCCTTCCGTTCATCCGAAAATGGCCAAGTAATCAAGGGTTTCTTTCCTAGAGGAGGAATATGAGAGGAAAATAGAAAGGAGGAAAAAGAAAGGACAATTTTTTTTAGAAATAGAATTTAGGAAACGCGGAAATATTTATGACCTAAAAATTCAACTCATTTTTTTTAAAAAAAATTAATTCTATTTTTCAAAAAATAAAAGTTTATTTTAGTTTTGATTTGTTTTCTTTCCTCCCCTCCTTTTGGTTTCCTCTTCTAGGAAATTTAGCCTAATATCATGGCACTTGCAGTAATTTAAGATGTCTGTAATGGTTGCACGACGGTGGGAACCTTGCAGCATCTTGTTTAAAAGGCTTTACTATATTGAGTTTATGCATCTAAGAACCACATTTCGCTTTTTTGCTGGGTTTTTTCCACCCTTGTGCAGGGTTTTAGAAAAGTTGATCCTGATCGTTGGGAGTTTGCAAATGAAGGTTTCTTGAGAGGCCAAAAACATTTGCTGAAGGAAATCAGTAGGAGAAAATCAACTCATGCATCAACTTATCCACTTAAACAACAGCAACACACTCAAACACAGAGTACTATTGAGGTGGGAAAATTTGGGTTAGGAGAGGAGATAGAGAGACTCAAGAGAGACAAAAATGTGCTGATGCAAGAACTAGTTCGGCTGAGGCAGCAGCAGCAGGCTACTGATCAGCAGTTAAACACATTAGTTCAGCGCCTGCAAGGTATGGAACAGCGCCAGCAACAGATGATGTCATTCTTGGCTAAAGCCATGCAGAGACCTGGATTCTTAGCTCAGTTGGTGCAGCAAAAAGACAGCAATAGACGCATAGTTGGGATGAACAAAAAGAGGAGATTTTCTAGGCAAGAAAATAAGATGGATAATAAAGACACAAGGCAGGATGGTCAAATAGTTAAATACCAGCCCTTAATAAATGAAGCAGCAAAGACAATGCTGATGCAGATTCTAAAATTTGATTCGTCACCATTGGAAGCTTTTGACAGTAGAAATTCATTAAAGCGGATATCTGGAGTTACTCTGTCTGAAATGCCTACGTCTGGCTATCCACCTTCGACTGCAAGCTCTGGTTACTCAGCAATGTCCTCGCCTCCTTTTCCATCTAAAATTCAATCCCCTCGAACTGTGTCAGATATTAATTCAACTGACATTCGAAATGTGAATTTAAGGTCTGCGAGTGTTGGTCCATCACATGCTGATACTGGTAGCTCAGAGCTTTCACAAGTCCAGGCCTTGGTGCCAAATGGATTAAGATATAGCAATGCAGGGTTCAATGGAGGAAGTATTCCCATAAATCCCATTCCAGAGATGATGGTTGAGGTACCAGGAATTGAAACTGAAAAGTTTGCTTCTGATACTGATATGAACATCTTAAATGATATGAAGCTTCCAAGCATAAATGATCCTTTCTGGGAACAGTTCTTAACGGTCAGTCCACTTTTGGGAGAGAGTGACGAGGTTGATTCAAACATACATGAATCCGATAGTATGAGGCTAGAATCAGGGAATCGGTGGGACAGTGCTTATAACATGGATTACCTCACTGAACAGATGGGGAATCTTGCCCCACAGACCCATAGGTAGGCCTAGAGAGCATCTTAACATATTTATTGATATATGCAATCTCGTGTGACAATCATTATCATAATCCTCTTAACAATTATTCTGGAATGCGCATTTGTTGTTTCTTTGTATTTTTTTACTTCTGCTTAAAAACAGTGAGTCAAACAGGCGTTAAAGTGTGCCGCCTGGTGGTTTGTACATTTTATGGGCAATCTGTCTTGCTAGTGTTGTTGGTAATGTAAGGGATTTAGGCAGAATGTAAACTTGTTTGTTCATAAAATTTGTATCAGCCTTGCCTAGCATAACTTTTATGTTTGTTCCAAGATTGATTAAAAGAGTACAAATTACTGTGATGGTCTTTGCCGGCATCCTAATTTTCCTCGATACGGTCCAATTAGCTCAAATATTAGTACCCTGAAAGCTCGAGTAAGATTTCTTTAGCAAGGCAAATTACTGACGGTATGATCCAATTTCTTTTCCTGTATCTCTGAAGAACTAGAGTTCAAATATCCCATTCGAAGTCATTCTATTCCAAGTTTTGAGACCCAACTGTTTCAGGGAGAATGTGAGAGTTCTATGTCAAATTGTAGCTAATTTCCTTTTTTGTTTCTTTGCCAATTTCCACATCCATGCTTAATAAACTAGTTAAAGGGTTCGTGCCCTGTTCTTTATGTAATTGATAATTAGAAGACTATTAGGACAACTTTATTTAGGTCAATTTTATTCTGGAAGTTATGGTCTATTTTGAATTATTAAGCCACTAGATTTTAATTTTTTGTTAGAAATTTACCCTTTTCATTTGATTTATACATAAATAAGATTTAGAAATTATTTTTATACTTCCATCTCTTTTCTTTACCCCTTTACTCTAGAATTATAGAGTTGAAATCTTAGCCAATCTACTTCTGTACCGCACTTAGTGCAGCTTTACCTACACTGGCTAATTGATCGCCATACTAGTAGTTCAATGTCTTTACAACATTTTCAATATCTAACCCCAACTTAATGTTGCCATTGACACCAAATCTGCACCATCTGGTGGTCAATATTATTGTCATCAACTCTCGCAATTCCTGCACATATCTATCTTAGAACAAATTCAATATACGGGGGCACACATGAAAATTAATCAATTATATGTCTTTACCTATTTATAAGTGCATTGCATGTTATGTAGCATATACCAATAGCTTACTTGAGCTTTTAATGTATGCCTGCTTCAATATCTTCATACATCTATATGGTTATAAGCATATTATCGAACAAAGTGGCAAATATTGATTATCATTAGTTAGTCATTCATGGCTAAAAAATATTATGATGCATATTGGCACTTAATTTTATTTTTTTTTCTTTTGATTTTTTCCTTCGTTACAGTATAAAAAATTATATTAAATTATATTGTGAAGAGAAAAAAAAAACACTAAATATAGCGTTAGGTGATAAGTCTAATTAGATTGGTAAAATAAAGCTATTCTTAATCGAATATGCACGACATACGAGACATATAACCTTTTAGAAAGTATTCCATTGTGAATGTAATATACAATTGATACTAGTTCACCTCATAGTATTAAAGTATTAAATTTTTTTTACTATGCTATTTTATCGAGGAATATTAGCAGTATTCTGTTATGAGCAATCCCTTGCTCTGTCCAAAAAGTGTTATAAAGCTCTCTATGAAAAATACTCCATGATAAAGAATTTTAATATTCTTTTCCATTTGATTTTATTTGTAAAAGCTTTAAACTCTTCCAACTTAAAAAACCATTTCATTTTGAATTCTAATAAACTAAGAAAGTATAAATTAGAGTCAAATAACCTACGTCGCTTTACTAATCTTTATAAATTATGATAATTTTTATAAAATTAAGTGACAATTAATCATAATATCAAATGATATTTTTATTAAAGTTATTAGTTAGTTTAATCAGTAAAGGTCTTCCTCGTTAATAACAAGGCCTTTAAGAATGAGTCTTACTTTATTCAATTACTTGTAAAAAAAAAAAACTTAATAATGTTATTTTGGCATGAGATCTATAACTTACCTCATGTTTTCTTAGACGGAATTCACAGCACAAAGGAGAAAAAAATAAATTAAATCTAATAAAAAAAAATTTAAATTTTTTTTTTTTTTTCATTGTGAATTCCCTCTAAGAAAACACAGCCAAATAGCCTAAATCATTCAATTATAACTACATCGAGTTATTAATATCAATAACAAAATTTAGTCATAAACTCATAATGAGTGAAATATTTACAATATACATAAGCTACTCTATTTATTTCGCTAATTTTATACAAAGAAAATACACAAGTTTAGAAGAGGTATAGGCTCTGTTTGGCTTAGCTTTTAGGTCTGTTTATGACTTTGCAGCCAGTAGAAATCAAGAAGATGAGGTGTTTGGCCCTTCAGCTTCTTTGTTCCAACCCACAAATTAGCTGCTTCTCTAAGAAGTAGAGGTGAAGCTGCTTCTCTGGCCCCCACCTGTTTTATGCTCAATAACCTTTATATGTAATAATAATTTTTTAATAGTATAACTCATAATATTTTTAATAAATATTTTAATTATAATTAACTACAAATTTAATCATATAATTTTTATCTTAGTAATTTTTTTAATAAACATTTTTTCAATTAGCACAGCATAAGCGGTTCACAAAGCTGCGTATCCCAAACACTCTTAAACTTCTCCAGCCAGCATCTTTTCAACAAGTGCTTCTTCAACCAGTAGAAGCTAAAAGCAAAAGCTGGGCCAAACACACCCATAATTTGCCAAAAGAGAAAACTCATCGAGAAAAATTAAGATCATGCAAATAAAGTAATAAAAAAGATAACTAATCTTTCCATTAGTTTGGACTATTTGAGCTTCTCCAATCTCGACTATTGGAGATTTGTCGAGAAAAAAAATCTTATATTTGTTACCACATCAAGTCAGCTCAATAATAAAAAATATTTTATTATTATATATTTTAAATAATAAAAATATATTAATATATGTTTAAATTCAAATATCAGGTATCATGTACTCACACTTTTAAATCCAAACTTAATTAAAACTCGGTAGGATCTAAGACCCAAAGTTGCATGGGGGCAAAAAAAAATTAAAGAAGCAAATAGATAAAATGCATGTGTTGATTGGGGGCAATATATATTTTATTTATCACTATACCTAATTATAACTTTATATAATCAATGGTAAAATTAAAAATGAGTAGGGGCATTTGCCCACACTTTTTTGAACGTGGCTCCACCACTGGCCCCAGAGTATATATTTGGCTCCACCACTGGCCCCAGAGTATATATTATTAGAGTTCAGATAGAGTATGGGTAGTGTTTATGCTACCCAAGGTAAGGTCAAATAGGGTTCAGGATGAATATCCACTACTTGAATTCGGTGTATTAAATATTATTATTTTTTTAATATATTAGTTGAATTAGTGAGTATCTATTTTATCTTATCAAATTTAAGCTTATTAAGGTTTTTATAGAGTGAGATATTCAAATTTTATTTGAGAAATCGCATAGATTAAAATTTAATAAGTTGATATTTTAGTGGAATATTAAACGAATAGTTAAACTTTTAATAGAATAAAATTTAAATAAAAATTTTAAAAATAAATAAATAATTATTTAAATATAAATAAATAATAAAATTATGTAAATTAAAATACAGACATTATATAAAAAAAAACGAATACCCTACTTAGCAAGCCAACCATCCTACCCTCCAAGCGCTACCGGTCCGCCCGACTCGCCTTTCAAGCTCACTGCTCTCCACGCTGTCTACACTGCCGCCCCTCCCGCTGTAGACCGACCGTTCTCGCGGCTTCATCGTCTTTTTTTTCGCCTCTCTTTTCTTCACACTTTGTCGCCGTCCAATCTCCTCCTATGTGCTCAATCCCTAGCACCCCAAAACCCTAGCAATGACCCAGTAGATTTCTAAGTAAAGTATACAGATCCTTCTTCCCATCGGCCTTCCATCCGGAAGAACGCTAGCAGAACCCTAGGCGCAGCGAAGGAAGCAGAGCGAACATATAGAGCCGCCAAGATGAGGATTATGATCAAGGGTGGCGTGTGGAAGAACACCGAGGATGAGATCCTCAAAGCCGCGGTCATGAAATATGGTAAGAACCAGTGGGCTAGGATCTCCTCCCTCCTTGTTCGCAAGTCCGCCAAGCAGTGCAAGGCGAGGTGGTACGAATGGCTGGATCCATCCATAAAGAAGGTATTGTTTTCACCTCTTCTTATTTTTGAGTCAATTTCCTTTTGTCAACAACTTTTTTCATGCATCCGCAAAAACCCTATCAATCAGTGAAAGTTCATGGTTGTTTTTCGAATTAAAATTATTGGCATGGATGGAGCGCGATAGAAATTTTAATTGTCAATTTGTAGGTTTAATAAACAAGATGGTAGTTCTCATCCTCTGTTATAATTGTTTGAGCGTTTTGGCTTAATTATTTTTCAAACAAGCGCTTCCTCACATGTAGAGTTGTCAATATAAAGAGTTATCTTCCTAACATTGTGTTTTGGATTTATTTTTATTGTTTGACTCTGAATGTTTTACCTTTTCTATGAACTTCTTGTTTGTGCATATGTGACTTGTGTGTCAAATGCTACACTTTATTGCACCATAAAGAATAGATACATGACCTCTTGAATTGATCTATGATATTAGTTTCATATCGTGTTTCTTTTTCGTTTTATGTTGATTTTTTTACTCCTGTTCCAACTTTATATTAATTTGAATAAATATATTTCTTCAGCGAGCTGTCCGTCAGGTTTATGCTGCTACGAAAGATTTTTTTAAATTTTTTTTTCTGCAACTAGATTTATCTTTCCTGATCATTTGTTTTATTAATTATTTTCTCTTGAATAACTTCTCGCTCTGAAGTAAAACTTCTGTTGTGTTGTTGACACAAAGACTGACAGTTGAACTTTTACTGGATCTTTCAGACTGAGTGGACAAGGGAAGAAGATGAGAAACTTCTTCATCTTGCCAAGCTTATGCCCACCCAATGGAGAACCATTGCTCCAATTGTGGGTCGTACACCATCCCAATGTCTTGAACGATATGAAAAGCTGCTTGATGCAGCTTGTGCAAAAGATGAAAATTATGAACCAGGTGATGACCCTAGAAAATTGCGGCCAGGTGAGATTGATCCCAATCCTGAGTCAAAACCTGCACGGCCTGATCCTGTCGATATGGATGAGGATGAAAAAGAAATGCTTTCAGAAGCACGAGCTCGGTTAGCAAACACTAGAGGCAAGAAGGCAAAAAGAAAGGCAAGAGAGAAACAACTTGAAGAGGCAAGAAGGCTTGCATCTCTGCAGAAGCGAAGAGAACTGAAGGCAGCCGGCATTAATACAAGGCATAGGAAGAGGAAAAGGAAAGGGATTGATTACAACTTAGAAATACCCTTCGAAAAGAGAGCACCTTCAGGATTCTTTGATGTTTCAGGTGAAGAGAGGCCTGTAGAACAACCTAAGTTTCCAACCACCATTGAGGAACTTGAAGGTAAAAGGAGGGCTGATATTGAAGCCCAACTAAGGAAGCAAGACATTGCAAAAAACAAGATAGCTCAAAGGCAAGATGCCCCCTCTGCAATATTGCAAGTCAACAAACTTAATGATCCAGAAGCAGTTAGAAAGAGGTCCAAACTGATGCTTCCAGCACCACAGATTTCAGATCAGGAGTTGGAGGAAATTGCAAAAATGGGTTATGCAAGTGATCTTATGTTAGCCAATGAGGAGCTTGCTGAAGGCAGTGGTGCCACACGGGCTCTCCTTGCAAACTACTCTCAGACTCCAAGACAAGGAATCACTCCCTTCCGGACTCCACAGAGAACTCCTGGTGGAAAAGGTGATGCAATTATGATGGAGGCTGAAAATCTTGCACGGCTGAGAGAGTCTCAGACGCCTCTCTTGGGTGGGGAGAATCCTGAGTTGCACCCATCAGATTTCTCTGGTGTCACACCAAGGAAAAGGGAAATTCAAACTCCAAATCCCATGGCAACCCCAATAACTACTCCAGGGCCTAGTGTTACCCCCAGAATTGGCATGACTCCTTTCAGAGATGGATATTCTTTTGGTATGACACCAAAGGGAACTCCTTTCAGGGATGAGCTTCACATAAATGAAGACATTGAGATGCAGGACACTGCTAAGCTTGAGCTTCGTCGGCAGGCTGAGTTGAAAAGGAACTTGCGTTCTGGATTGAGCAATCTTCCACAACCCACAAATGAGTATCAGATTGTTGTCCAACCCCTTCCTGAGGAGAATGAAGAAGCAGAGGAGAAGATTGAAGAGGACATGTCTGATAGAATAGCCAGAGAGAGGGCACAAGAGCAAGCAAGGCAAGAGGCCTTACTTAGGAAGAGATCTCAAGTTCTTCAAAGAGAACTTCCGAGGCCTCCTGCTGCCTCCTTAGAAATTATTAGGAAGTCACTGATGAGGGGAGATGAAGATAGGAGCTCCTTGGTACCCCCTACACCGTTTGAGCAGGCAGATGAAATGATACACAGGGAACTTCTTGCTTTATTGGAACATGATAATGCCAAGTATCCACTTGATGTGAAAGCAGATGAGAAGAAAAAAAAAGCAACCAGACGAGCAGAAAATGGGAAAACATCTGCCATTCCTGAAATTGAAGATTTTGAAGAAGATCAGCTCAAGGAGGTAAATTAGCTCTTTTTAGCCTTCTTATTCTTTTTATGCTCGTATTCTTTAATCTTTTGGTACTTCTCTTGGTTGTTTTTCCTCTTACTTTCTTTTTTCTTCTCTTACTTTTTTGTCTCATGAGAAATGATTTCTCTTCTTGGTTCATGTGGACCTTAGAAATTTAGGAATTTGATCAATTTGTCAGATGATCACGATCATATGTTTTCTATTCATAATTATGATGAAGCTTTGACTAAACCGTTCATATCCCTTTGCATGGTACCTTTATGTGCCTTCCCTTTTGCTGAGTAATTAAGAACTCTAAAAAAGGATAAAATTATCCCTCAAAGTTTTAATTTTTGAATGTGATCCATTTACAAATTAAAATTGGTCAACATATTCTGGCACTTCAGTTTTCCTATGGGGAAAAAGACAAAAGGGAAGATGGAGGGAACGAGGGGAAGAGAGGAGAGAAGGTGGAGCGGAAGGGGTGAGGGTGAGGATGGGTAGGGGCTAAAATTAGAGTGGAACTGAAGTCCAAAATGAAAATATTCCTGATTTTTTTACTTTATGTATGACATTTTTTGTTTCTGCCATTCTTAAATCAAAATCCGCTGCACATCAGTTGGAATTCAACCACGCTTATATCCTTTGAAAGGTAGGTAATGTGCATGTGTTGCCAAATTCCTGGTAAACATTGATCATTCATGCATTTGCGCATATCATAGCTATCCCAATTTGGGTTAGTTAACCTGAACTATGGCTGACTTTCATGCAGTTAATAGAAATCAGTATATGCATATCTCATTTTTGAAATAAATCAAGATGCTGGACTAAAATTTTGCATGCACATATGATGGTCAACAATCTCTGAACTAAATAATCCAGGAAACAACATGAACAGAGAAGATCAAAGAGGGACGAGAAAAACAAGGGCAGAATATAAATGAGGGAGACTGAAAGAGAATAGAGATACAAGGAGAAAATAATTCAATAGATAATTGGTCAGGTTATTATTTACATAGACTTCAGCCATTTATATATGACTTTTAGACGCAAATTTAATTAAAAATTAGCCACAAATAAAATTATATCACTAACCATTATCAAATATTCATTGACCCACAAACATAAGATTTAATATTAACCACAAATATTTAGTATTATTAATAATTAATAATATAATACATAAAAATTAATTCTATATTATTCTCCTTGGGAGAGAACTCAACTTTGATGAAAAGCCCAAACAATAAAAGGATGATGTCTGAAAGAAGCTTGCATGCCATTATTTTTATATTTTGAAATTTCTATTTAGTTTATCTTTTTGATTTATTGTACATTTTTTCATTTTTTGTAATTGCTGTCTTTTGTTTTTGTTGTATATCAACCAGGGTTTTAGAACTCAAGACTGTTGCACCAGTATGGACAGGTAGTATTGACACTAGTATGGACAGGTTCCTGATACCTTGATTTCAACTTCCTTTTTTGTTTTTTCTTTTAAATCTCATGTTGTTATATGGTGACCACATTGGAGTTGGTGCCTCTTCAGTCTTCACATCTCTCTGTTGCGCAATATGAGCTACATTGACGACATGTAGCAAGTGGACTTATTTACTAGGGTCGATGACAGTAACAATGAGGACATTCAATGAATACACTTGTGGAGATGTTTGACCTGGCGATTTGGTGATTGGAAACAGTAGGTGACATGACGAGGTGGAAAATGGCCAGTGTTAGAGCTTCATAAGCGGTGGTTGATGAGTAATGCTAAGGCATTCAGTGTCTCCATAGGTAACTATGATTTTTGATGGTATATGAAGTTGGCTAAGGCTTTGGTTGGTGGTGTAAGTGGTTCTTATGGAGTAACTTTGATAGAAAAGTGGCTTTCGTAACTTCTTGTGAAGGGATATATTTCTAGGATAATGAGACAAATCTTTGCGAGGGAGATCTAGTTACAACAATTACATGTTTCGTTAGTGCCCAATGGTTGTAACTTGTAATCCAACCAATGCTCATCAATGGCAGAAGGTAGCACCTACCATCTTCTATGGTGATCTTCCCCCTCTCTTTGACTTTGTGAAGTAGCAGGATAGAATCAGTGCTAGTAGAAATGCTAATGGTGACATGGTTGTTCGACAGTGGTGCTGTCAAGTGTGGGTCGTCCGCCGGGGTGTCAGGGTTTGGAGGATGCTCGGTGTAAAAGGCACTAAGGAGAGTGCGTATGTGACGTGAGACAGTTCAACAGTTTTGGAATGTAACTTAGGAAGATATTAGAGATGCTAACATTGATGGAAGTGATAGGTAGTAGTGGATTACTAATCACTTGCCCCTTTGGTGAATGTTTACACTGCTTGTTGAGTCCATTTATTCACAGAATGCAAATTGGATCTCTTGTAAGGCTTGGGAAATTTTTACAACTTAGCTGTTGGCAAGGTGTTGCAGGATTTATATTCTATGCTTTGGGAACTGTAGAATGATGACTAGAAAAATGAGGGGGGGGGGGGGGAGATTTGTAGGAGTGAGAACCTCCCAAAACCTTGCAAACAACTATTAGGCCATGTTAACTTGGACGGATGGATTATGCAAAGGTAAGGAGAAAAGGAAGGAAAGGAAAAATAGATGGATGAAATATGTTATAAGTTTTCTTTCCTTGTGTTTACTTAAAAGGATGGATAATTTGATGGATTTATATATACATCCTTAATTTTTATTTTTTACTCATATTACATAAATACTATTAATATTATAAAATTATTATCGATACTATTATATAATATGAAAATTACTAAATATTATTTGATAGTATTAAAAATTATAAAAATTACTAAATATTATTAAATACTATAAAATTATTAAATATTATTTAGTACTATTAAATTATAAAATTAAAACATAAAAAAAAAACACAACACATAACTTTCTTAAAATGTTATAAGTTTCCAGCGAAGCAAGCAGCGAGCAATCCGTGGGCGGATTGAAAAACGAAGGAAAATGCCTTATTTTTCCTTCCCCTTTTCCTCTATCAATTTTCCATCCGCCCAAGTAAACGATGGAAAAAGGAATAATCCATCATTCCCTTCCTCTTTTCCGTCCAAGTAAACATGGGCTTAGAGATTTAGCTATTTGCCAAGGCCAAAAGTGCCCTTGGGCTTGACACAACTAGAATTCTAGCCATTAGAAGTGGGTTTGGACGGTATGTATTGATATGCACCGCTAATCATATGTCGAAACAATACATTTGAGGTGAATGTGTACCAAATCATGGGCGAACCTGTATGTGCTGCCCTTACAAGTTGTGTGAATCTTTTCTCAATATGTAAGCATTCATTGTTTCCCTGGCAAAAAGCAAAAAAGGAACAATTCTATTTGTTACCGGATCCTTCTTAATAAATTTTAACTCTTGTGGGTAGGGCTTAGCATTCGGTAAAAACCGAATAAGCATTTACTGACTTACCAAAACCGAAAATACCACTACTGAAACCAATACCGAACTTGTTATTTACCAACTTGTTATTTACCAATCGGTAAATTACCGAATTACTGATCGGTAAAATCGGTAAATATTACACAATTAACCTGTTGAAAGAATGCAAAAAAATATTAAATTGGGCTGGGCTGGATTGCCTAGAGGGTGAGAGGCCCAAGATTTAGAGATTAATAAAGAAATATTATATATATATATATATATATATATATATATATATTGGTAATTCGGTAAATTACCGAACCGACAATATGTTAACTGGTACCAAATAGAAAAATAATACTGGATCGAAAATCGAAACCGAATTTAACAAACCGATTTACCAATCGGTAAATTCGGTAAATATCGAATTATGCTCACCCCTACTTGTGGGTGTTTTTGTAAATGGTTGAAGAGTTCATGACCTTATATTATTAGCTAGTCCTTTTCTCCAACTGTAGCTGCTCCTTTGTTGTCAACTTTTATTTTGTATTGTTTGTGCTTGTGTACACATGCATAGACATACATACATTTATATGTATATACACAATCATGTGTGTATACATATACATCTGTATAGATGTAGACAAATGCTATACTGGCATGTGTCTCCTTGTATGTGTGTATTTTTTTCTCCCTCTTATGCAGTTATCATAGTCGGGCTACAAAATTTTTCTTTCCATATGATATCTGCTTCATAAAGGCTCTTGTTCTGTTGTTCAGCGACATTTCTAAAGAATCTCATTGTTTAACTAAAAAAAAGAAGCTTGTTTTGGGCAAATGTTTGACTGCCTCATGCACCAATTTTTGCCACATAAGTTGCACAATTGGTATTATACCATTGCCAGTGGCTATGCCTTTTCAAGTAATTGTTCATTGTTTTTGCAGGCTGATTTTCTGATGAAGGAAGAAATCCAGTATCTCCGTGTGGCAATGGGGCACGCGAATGAATCATTTGATGAGTTTGTGAAAGCACGTGATGCATGCCAAGAAGATCTTATGTTCTTTCCTGCTCGCGGTATCTTTGGTCTTGCAAGTGTTGCTGGGAACAATGAGAAGCTTGCTGCCTTACAGAATGAATTTGAGATAGTGAAGAATAAACTGGATGATGAAGCAAAGCGAGCTACACGCCTAGAGCAGAAAATTAAAGTTCTTATGCATGGATATCAAGTAAGCACAAAATTTACATTTTCTTCTTTATAATGGTAATTTTCCATGTTGAATTTGAGGTCGTCTTGTTCTTTCCTTTATCTGGATCCTATGACAATTACTTCATAAAATTTTTACGCCCAAATGTGTGACAGGAGCTATATTTAAGCATTTTAAAAACTACTTTTATAATTGATCAGAACCAACTTGGTACCTTTGTCTTGTTTCTTTTCTTCAATTTATTCCCTTTGTCTTGATTCTCTTCTCCTCGTTGTTACTGAACTCAATTATATTATCTATATGAGCAGACAAGGGCTGGAAAGTTGTGGTCGCAGATTGAATCCACATTCAAGCAAATGGACACGGCAGCAACTGAACTCGAGTGCTTCAAAGTTTTGCAAAAGCAGGAACTATCGGCAGCCACTTCTCGAGTTAATGGCATGGTTGAGGAAGTCAAGAAACAAAAAGCACTAGAAGAAACTTTACAACTTCGTTATGGCGACCTTTTAGCTGAGCATGATAGACAGTATAGGTTGTTGGAGGAACACAACATACGATTACGTGCTGAAGAAGAAATTGCTGCAAGGAATCGTGCTATTGAGGAAAAGAATCTTGCCACTGAGGAGGAAACTGCCGCAAGGAACCATGTAGTTGAGGAAGAAGTTGGAACAAAAGCTAATTCAATTGCGGAGGAAAATATGGAAGCAGAAATCCATGCCATGGATGAAGAATCGGCAGAAAAAAAGGATCATACTGTTGCAGATATTGTTGGAGATATCACTTATGTTGAAGAGCCTATTCCATCGCAAACGCATCAAGAATGGACTATTTCAGATGGTATACATAACCATGATGATCAGACACCGGATGCTGTCGTTGTTTCGGGTGAAATATCTCAGGTTGCAGTTGATGGGAGAATGGATGTTGATAGCCAGATTACTCCGAGTATTGATGGTGACAATGACAACAGACTCCCTATTATCATAGTTGAGAACACCATTTCTGGCATCGAGCATGCAACAGATTCAGGTGCTGATGCTCAAGTGAGCGTATCCGACTTGAGTGGTCAGACCACTCAGGGTGTCAATGATGAGAAAACTGGTGCCTGCTTGGAAGACAATGTGGAAGGTGTAAATTAAAATCAACTGTGGATCAATAGGCATCTGATATTTCAAGTTATGGAACCGTTGCTTCCTTCTGATTACCTCCACAACGCGGATTCGGCATATATCTGTTGGTACTCCATGGTCTTGATGCCAAGAATTGCACTCTTGGAGCAGTGGCTTCTCTCCTGATGCTAATGTTGCAACTGACCAAACTAATGCATCTTTATTTGCTGGCCCCAGCCATTGTGAGCTTGTTGATTTGACTGGAGGATACTAGGTCTCAATCATGTATCAATTGTACGAATTCATCTCCATGTTTCTACCATACTACAACTGATATTTATTTCCCCAACGCTTCTTTAGGAATTGCGAGTTTAAATGGCATTCATACCATCTATGCCAAGTAGAGTTGTATTCTTGTCGTCACACGCCCGTCTATCATTCATAATATATTTGATTTTTTTTTTTTTTTTTTTGGATTTTATATCAATGTAGGAAACAGAAGAAAAAAGTAATTAAAAAAATGTTTTCTATTTTGAGAAGTAAATTTAAGCAATAAAAATAAGAGAAACATTTAGGTTCCAAATATTATTTCTATTTTTTTATAGGATAAAAACATTCTGAAATTTGATTTCTTATTCTTTTGAGTAAGTGGATCCTTAAATTAAAATGAAGCAAGAATGTGGATGACCAATAACCAATTTCTAGTTCAGTGGCACACAGGTTTTGTACCATTACATATTATTTAGGTAGGAGTCAATTTCAATAGTGCATTATGATAAACGATGAATTACCTACACTTCAAAACTAGTTAACCATCAAATGGTTTGGCAGGTTCAAAGCTCATATCAGCTTTGGTTGGTCTAATCATTTTAGGTTCAATTTAGACACGACATTATATGTAAAGACGAAATACATGCCATCATGCATGTCATGAGCAATGCATTACCTAATGCAGCCCACATAGTGATTATATTGTCTGTTATAAACGATTGTAATAGTTTTGATCAACAGTATTATTATCTTTCGAGTATATATCAATCGTTCTATCCTTATAACAACTTTAAAAAATTGAATAAATATAAAAATAGAACCAATTCATCTGTCTTAGTTGTTATTTGCTTTTTTAGATTTCTTTCTTAGACATCAAAATTCTATAAATATTTTCTATTAAGCTAGATTATATGAACAAGTGTTCAAGTTAAGTAGGTCAAAAGCCCAAAGTAAAGTTATTTTTTATTATAATATTTACATCCCATTTATTTCGATTTTATATTCTCTGCTAACATTTAAATTCGCACTTTATTATTTTGTTTATTTTTTTTACTTTATACAATTGATAAATAAATGGCAAAATTAAACAATGAATGGTATTATAAGTAGATGATTATTCTTATTGTTAGGCCCAAGGACCCGATTTTGTTCGGTCAACTGGGCTGTTGACCAGGTCAAATTGGCCCAAAGTCCAAGCCCAGCGAAAGCGCGGTGGTCTGCGGCAACCTTGAGCAGCGCGGTGGTGACGCGTGGAGCTTTAGCAGCGGGCAAGAGCTCCGCGTGGCATGAGCGCGGCTGGCGACGCTATCGGACGGCGAGGCATCGTCGTCGGGTCTGGTGAGAGGGCGGCGCGAGGAGCTTTGGCAGTGCATCTAGGCCGCGTGGCAGGAAGCGGCTAGCGACGACAGCGCATCCCAAGAGCGCGTGCAGACTTGTATCAACAGGCTATGCAGAGACGACGGCTGCGTGGCGGCTCGCAACGGGCGACGGTTGATGCGGCTGCCAACCTGGCACTACGTCCAACCCATTTACCAACGTGAAACTAGGTGGCGAACGGGAGTTCGTCCATCTGGCGTCCGAGTTGGCGGAGGGAGTCGAAGCGATGCCGTATAGGCGACGTTCGCGCGAGCTTCGCCACTTATGTGCTTTCTGCTTCCTACCTTCGCCCCGCTCCGCTCTGGTGGTCTCTCGAGTGTTCCGGCGATTCCCTTGCTCCAGCTTCCTTCCCCCTCTCTGTCGGCATTCAACGGCGGACTCTGACCATCTCCCGACGCTGGTGGTGTGGACGTGGGCGATTCAGCGTCAGGGGAGCTCCCGCGTTCCTTCTTTCTCCGACTTAGCACACCGACGGCGGAGTCAACGACTCGACTCCGACGAGGTATATTCCTCTCATCTGCGTTCGGTTCCGGCGGCTCTTTCCCTCTACTTCTCCTTGTTTTCCGGCGACATTCGGTCCCATCGTGCGTCTCCTTCTTCTAGGTTTTTCCGTTCGTGTGTTCATCCTTATCGGTTTTCGACACTGTGTGATTTCGGCTCTCGGCGAGGCTTCTTCATCGGCTCCTCCCTCCTCGTCGACATGAGTCGTCGGGCGTTCGCGGCAAGTTCTCTTTCTCTCGGCTTGGTTCTTCCGGCATCGTACATCTTCGTCGTCGTGTTTCTTTTGTTCCCTGTATTTTCGTCCACCTCCGTGTGGACGTTTCTTCTTTCTTTCTTCTCCACCTGCGTGCGGAAGTAATGTGTGAGTACGTGTTGAGATCCTCATCTCTCGTCTCTGGTTTCGGATTGCCTGCGCGCAGTCTCGTCCTTCTCCCTGTATTTCTGTTCGGTTCGGTTGTTTCTGCCTGTGTGCAGAGTGCCCTTTGGTTGGCTTTTCTATTCACCGTGAGGCTGAGGTGTTTTCGTCTTCACCTGACAGTCACGCCCTCAGGCCCAGAGTCGGGTTGCCGCTTCAACTCTCTAGTTAACAGTTTTAGTTGTTTTGAGTCCTGTGTGACTCCGTTCTAAGGCATCTTGCCTTATTTTTTTAAAAGAATTTATTATCTTAATTGTGGGTGTGACACTTATCATATAATAGTTTAATTACAATATAGTTTAATTACAATATGGTGTGAATGATAAGAGGGCAAAACTTATAATATATATATATACATTGCTATTAAAGTTATTATTATATTGGTTGTTGCTAAAGCCTAAAAATACCACTTTGGAGGAATTGGCGGAAGATAGGATTGATGATGTGAATAATATACATCGTTACTTGATTGCATACCATTTCAATTGTCAAAAGAAAAAAGGCTTCCTTTTGTGTACAACATAAGTGACCTCTTTTATGACTATAAATGGTTGTAAGTAATGTTAAAATTATTATTATGTTTTTCCCTACTGCCAAAGTAAAAAGGAGATTCTCCCCACTATTTCTATACATGAGTGTATTCTCTCTATAAAGAAGAATTGTCAACCAAAATGATCAAGCTCTTCAGGAACGTCATTCTTTATTATGAGCTAAATGGGATGAACTGCAGATTTATCAGCCTCTATAGTACAGACAGTTTAAATATTATGAAGTGATGCCGACATTTTCCTTTTTTTAAAAATTTTTTATTTGGACTTAATGTGTTGTTGTTTAGAATCACCACTTTGTAGGTGATACGATATCTAATATTGAAAATGTATTTGGACTTAATGTGTTGTTGTTTAGCCTCTATAGTACAAAATTTTGTGGGAGCCAAATTATGCAAAAGTCGTTGTCACCCCGACCAAATTGGTAAAATTGGGCAGAATAGAAATACGCCTACCTACCACTACTGCTTGTCAATGCTGGGGCGTTGCTTGCAATCGTCGCAGACCAAGGCAAAACAGTGAACCACTTTGTGGCAAGTCTGATGTGATCCGGTTGGATTTGTTACAATGTACCGTATTACATCAATTGCAGTTACAAGTAAATAAGGGGTTCAAGCCTGACCCATCAGATTGCTAACAAGTGTGATTAAAAAGAGGCCTAATGTATTACAGTAACACTTCCAGCTTAGCCCAAATAAAGAACAATGAAGAAAGCATTGCTTGAGGTGCGACGGCAAATCTTCATAGCTCAAGTATAAAGCTTGATAGACTCCTTCTGGAAGCCCTTCCCGTGACCATGCCGAATTGCATTCGACTCGTTCCCATTCCCACTTATTGAGTTTTCCACATAGCACTCCTCCTATAGTGGTGATGGCTAAGGGAAGCCCGTGGCATTTCTCCACAATCCTCATCCCAATGTCCTTGAGGCTTTCGACTTCTCTTTCCTCGTTTTCGTTCTGGGTAACTTTTTTGCACAGGAGTAACCAAGAATCCTTCAAAGACAGTTGATCCACCTTATGTATATGAATCGCCTTCATTTGTTTTGCAACCACTTCTTTACGCGTGGTGATCAGGACCCGGCTCCCAACTGCGCCATCTTGCAAAGGCATGCGCAACCAAATGTCCCAGATTTTTGCATCCCAAACATCATCCAGCACAAGGAAGAACTTAATATCTTTCAAGCGATCCCTCAGTATCTTCTCAAGCATCTCTTTGGTCATAGCTTCAAGCATCTCTTTGGTCACAGCTTCACCCGGAGTTCCCTCTGCTTGTAAAATAATATCCTTTAGAAGATTCGTCCCTATGGCCTCTTGGGACACGCACACCCACATGGTCTTTTCGAATTCGGTCTTGATTTTGTGATCATTGAAGATCATCTGAGCCAGGGTGGTCTTGCCAATACCGCCAAGCCCCACAATAGCAAGAACGACTACATGGGTTTTTGCACCCTCATCCTTCCTCATGAGCAAATCAACAAGATCTCTGGTGTTGTTTTCAATTGCTTCCCCAACAATATCACGTTCCACTCTCGAGGAAGTCTGGCGATGTCCTGGAATAACCTCCTTTCTTTGCATGTTGGACTCTGTGAGATTGAGGTCGAGGTTGGATTTCATGGTCCAGATCTGTTCCACCCTCTGGTTGAGATCCCTGATTTTAGAGCCGATTTCATGAGTGAACTTCACCTTTCGAAAACAACCGAAAAGAGGCAGCATCCGGCAGCCGATGGACGGCTGCTCCTCCAGAAGGTGCTCTCGTGAAGCCCACTCCTTGGCCATGATCCAGTACTTGTCAAGGATGTCGTCTGCGTCGTACATGACGACGTTGAGCTTGCTCAGCCAAAGTTTTACGGTCTGCCGAGTAATTTGCTGTTGTTCAGCATCGTTGAGGACAGCTCTGATCGAACGCAGCGTCTCACGGAGCTTCTGGATCTCTTCGGGGACACCCAAGATCAAGTTTAGCTCTTTAGTAGCCAAGTCGCCCAACTTATCAATAAGCTTGGAGACGATGGGATCCAGGAAGAATTCCATTTTCTTCTTCGATTGCTTTTGGCAACAAGAGGATTCAACTCTTGGGTAATGCTTAATGAAATCGGAAGACCCAAATGGACTGCCCAAGCTGGAGAGCACTAGGAAAAAAACACTCAAAACGTGCAGCATGTACGTGCAGCATGCCGCTTTCCATGTCACGAAACCTGCAGGTCAATAAGTCAAGTGAAATTAATTAATTAATTACTTTAATGACTAGTCAGGTCTGCTCTTCACTCTTCAGATGAGGAACAGAGACGTGCATTCAATTATTGTGATGTTATTGGTGCAGTCAATTGTTCATCAGTCAATTGTTGACAACTGTCAAAGGCCCATTTTGTAGCACAGCGTTACTAGCTAGTGGGCCCACTCAGACAAGTTGGAGTGGGCTGTGCCTTGACAGCATTTATTTTTTACTAGCGAAGCTCAATATATACTGTTTTACCGGATCAATCATTTCTACCTTATCAGCTGAATTATTTAATTATATAAATTGTAGCATGTATATAGATATGTATAAATTTATTTATTTATTTATTTATTTATTATTATATATAATAAATAAGCACTAAGGAGGGAAAAATCACACTCAAAACGTGTGTATACATGAAGCACTTAGGACTTGCAAGTCAATAAGTCAATTAAAATTAATTGATTAGTAATTTAAAATATTTAAAACTCTAGTTGGAGATCACCGATCAGGTTTGGTCTTCTAACGAGGGACAGATAGATTAAATTTATTTATTGTAATATCGTACATTCATTTATTGATTGCTCGTGCCCGTCGGTCATAAGTCGATGTGTATTTTGTAGCTACCTACTTGTAGAGAAAAAAGGCGCATGACCCTGCCTTCCAATCAAAGAAGGGGTTGCCATCATATGAATACAAATCTTGAAGTAACTTTAACTACACAGATCTCAAAGCATCTTTAGCCTGAGTTACCGCTTCTAGGGTTAAATATTTCAAAATCGCAAAAACCCTTCATGCTTCGTCTCCTTGACTTCCTGCCAGCACAAACATCCTAAAACTCTTTCTTCCCTTTCCTCATCTCCACTTCCCGCCGGCATAGACGAGAGCATCGTCAAAATCCCAAAATCCTTCGTCGATTTTTCTATCTCTATCACTAGAAAAGGGCACTTTTTCGTCTTCTCCCATTGGCGACTACTCCTTCCTCTTCGTCTAGTGCTTCTTCTTCCAAGTTTTCTTCCTCCAACCGCCTATTCTAGCTTCGCGGACTCTGCCTTCTTGTCTTGGTAACGTCCCTCTTTCTCTGTGCTGGCAACAACTATCGCTTTTAGATAGCAAGATATATGTTTCACATTGTAGTCATTAAGCAAAAAAGGGCACTCCTACATGAAAGTATTTATACCTAGTCATAATTTAGAATGAGACACTTATAGTAATATTATGAAAATTTAAGGCATTTTTATCACACCCCTAGATTATGATATATCTTGAAATAAAATCAATATCACATGAAAGATGAAAATTTTGTTATATGTACCCATGATGAAACATATTACACAACCATTTGCTCAACATGACTAATTTAATTAATTATACTAGCATCACATAGGAGGTAACACCATCCATATATTGATTCTAGTTTTCATCCAAATAATAAGATTCTTTTCATAATATAAAACTCATATATTTGATTTAAACCAACAATATCTCTTATTTCATTAAGGACAAGCCAAATTATTGTTTAATACTATTGTACGAGCAAGTAACAACATTATACAACATCGCTACAATATACATGCATTTTCTTATAAGTACCAACACAGAACAAACACAACATCATAAAAGTTCAACATACAAACTTCAAGACATTGATTTTATTTTTATCACCCACAAGACATGAAGCCCAAAGCAAACCTACAATTGATTTAGAAGAAAATGAATAAGCAAATATGCCCACCAAGTAACTATGAATAAGTGATAACAAATCATGAAATAAGTAATATCACTTCAGCGGTGATTTCATCAAGTTTTCATTAATCATAATATCTCTTAAAAGTATTAAATTTCATGAATGGATCCATAAATAAGATTAAGCAATATCATGATGCTTTAAAGATGGAGTATTAGAACCATAAAACAGAGTCCACTAATTTAAACATAACATCAAATTTGTATAGTGAAAAATAATACATAAAATGAATCTTCCCCATTCATCCTCGTTAAGATGAGATCAACTGGAGTTCATCATGACCTCTCACATATATGACATATCGGATTCTAGAGCTATATTCCTAGCGCCTATCTATTCAATATGATATCTTGAATATATTACAAGATCTTCAATGGTAACTTAGTAGCTTTGGTTGGTTGCAATATAAATATATCCAATTATAATAACTTATGCCACTATATCACTTCTCATTTGCACAATGCCACTGGCCCACTGTAATGAGTAATGTAAGTAAAGAAAAGCTCTATCTTTGTATCTCACTCTCTAGATGAGCCACTATCAATTATATTGCTAGGAGTATCACTAGAAAGATTGACATTATCTCCTTTTATAGAAGAGAACAAACTCTTCTAAAGCCCTATTAATTAATTTTACATGTGCCAACTTCATTCTTGCACTCTCCTTTCTACTCTTCTCCTTAACTATTTATTCAAATTTCTACTGCATTTAATGATGTGATTTTGCATTTCACAATGATAACACTCAATGTTCTTTATTATCTTGATATTCTAGGCCTTCAATTTTGTTTATTCTTATACTTTCTATATCAAGGATGCATACGAAGAAGAAGAATGACATATTGTCTTTCTCCTTCTCTCCACATTTAGTATTCACTAAACTCATAGATAAAGACAAATTAAAATTGAATTAATTATTGAGACTCTAAAAAGTCTTCTAATTATCAATAAGAGTATTTTATGTAAATCAATTATTGTTATTAGTGGGTGAATGCCTAAATTTGGCTTAGTGTTTAGATGGATCAACCTCTAGAACTCATTTTCATTTTTCCCTTTGGTATACCTATAACAAAAATGAAAAAAAAAAGATCTCAAAGGATCTGGGACTTTCTCCCTCTAACTATCAAGTCAAACTTTATAGATGTATGTGGAAATAGATTTTAAAAACAAATGGCTTAGTTGAAACATGTAGGGTATATAGTATTTATGCATAGTGTATATGAGTGATTCTCTATTTTGTAATACTTGATCTCATATTCTTAGATCATTTATGCTTCCCAGTTATATTCTCTTCATGAAGCTTCTAGAAAATCAGCCAAGGAAGTTTAATTATTTTGCTTAGCAATAAATTAGCTAGTTTATGCTATTAAGAATATGTTCTTATGAGTATCTTTTTTTAGTGGTTCAATCTTATTGGACATATTCTTCAAGTGATTCAGAATTTTGTGGTTAAGCAAAACTTAGGGCACCGTAGTGCTTATCTCCTAAGACCTTTTTATTGAAGGCTTCCTCTTAGGGGTTTTGTCTGGAGGCTTTCTCGTGAGAGTTATCTCTCAAGAGCTTTTTTCTAAAGGGCTTTCTCCCAAGGACTATCTTTTGAGGATTTTATTTCATGGGTTATCTCCCAAAAAGGCCTCATACTCACACCTTTATCATGATTGTGTATAGTTTCTAGTTATTGTAATGAATTTCTTATATGCTAACACCATTAATATCAAAAGGGGGCATAATGCCTGTTCTTAATCTTTAGAATGATTTTTATAAATGTTAATTGATTTATTATATCTTGTATCCCATTCAAGTGGTTAGTAAAAAGAGAAGAAATTTATTTCTTCCTATCTTTTTGGCATGTAATTCTCTAGATTACACCAAAGTGTTATGTCCATTATTCTCTTTTAATATATAATTATGAAAGTTATCTTCTACTCATTGTATAATATAATCATAGGCATGCTTATGCAACAACTTCTAGCCATCAATTATATAATTGGCTTTGTATATTCACCAAAAATTGGAGCATTTTATCATTAAGGAGATCTTTCATTTTCTTTATTCCAACTATAATAACTACTATTATAGAGGTTAATAATTATACTAATATTAACTTTCATCATAAGTAATCAAATGATTAATAACACTTTTGGGGGAAAATATACAGCAACCAATTCATAATAACACAAAAAAGATGCCTAGTGAAATTGAAGTTTTACACACTTGCGTCATGCACATATTAGAGCCAATAAGTTGGATATATTTACTAATATACCACTTGCATCAAGCCCATATTAGAACTAAACTCATCCATCAACATTACCATGCAAATTCACTTGAGAATGATGCAAAAAAAAAAAACAAATCATTGAGGCAATACATAGGGTAACGAACCTGAAAAGCTCCATTACTCTTTTCTTGTTAGCTTGGTATGAAAAGTGGTTGGGAAAGTGGAGAATGTTTGATGTAATTGCCATGGTGATCCATGATTTCAACAACCGGAATCTCTCTGATTGCGGGCCAACCTGGGTCATCTTGCAAGAAGTTGGAGCGCAGAGATTGATTTGTGTACTTCAGTTTTAGCATCTCAAGCGATGTCCAGTAGTGTGGTCGGTTGTGCACCAACCAGTTTGGTAAAGAGAGGTTTCCCACGTCGTGGACCTCCACACCTAAAATCTCTCGTGCAGGGAATCCACTGAAGGAATTGATATTAGTATCCGTGACGTATAATGAAGTCAGGCGGGTGGCTTGACGAGTTAGCCCCTCTGGCAGGGATGACAACTTGGGGCAAGAGTTAACTATTAGTTCATTCAACTGTGGCATGGCCACTGTCCCTCCAACCTCTGGCACCCAATCCCACGCCTCAAGGGTAGACAAGCGTTGCAAACCAAGTCCCTTTAGACAAGGGAACAACACCAGAGAAGATGATGCATGTTTTGATCCTCCAGTCTGATGTGCAAGTCCATCACTTGTTGAAGCCTCCTCGTATCCAAAAAATTCAGCACCAATATTGGTTACCGCATGTAAGTCAACTAGACCTAGGACTTTCAGATTCGGCAACTGATAGGCCCGCAAGTGTACGATCTAACCGAAGTAGTAAATTATATCGTCCACAGAGACCAATTTGTCAAGTACCGGTAAATCCTTGAGTCGCAGTCTAGACAAATCAAAGGTTGATTTAAAACGATCGAAATAACTAACAATTAATAAGTAAATGCTAACCAAGGAAAGTAACAAGCGGACAGATAAACGATCGGATTTCTATTATGGGAGAATATCGGGGCATCGGGCTTCACCGCTATGTCAATCCGCAAATGAAAGTAGTAACTACGTGATATGCAAGGTTTGATAAGTTGAAGAGATCCATCAAATGGTACAAACCGCCCCCTTTCAGCAGCACGGTTCGGTGCTTATGCAAATCTACCTCCTACTTTCGTGGCTTGTAAATTTACATAGGCCCATTGGGCGAGGGATGAATAGTTGTTCTCTCACATGGGAGAAGAGCTACTTTCGTGCTATTCTTCACGCGCCCAAGCATACGAGATCCGACGTCGGGATTGGGCTGTCGCTTTTTCTCCCAACGTCCAAAGCATACAAACACTGATATCGAGATTGGGCTGTCGCTTTCTCTCTCGATGTCGGAGATCAATAATATGCAATAAGAGTTGTAAGGAAATGACAAACACATATGCTAGGTCAACTAAATCAAACCAACATATCAAAATAGTAAACTACTTCATGAATGTGTTTTAGGCATAGGGCTAAGCCCTAACCCCGATAGTACTTTAAGCTACAATCATCTTAGAGACATCATGAATATTCGACAACAAGCTCACACTCAAGAAATCCATTTGGAGGCTAGAAACAGCAATGAAAATGAAAGATTAAGAGATATCTTGACTCCCCTTTCTGAGTAGATGAAGAGATCTAAGCTAGGGGCTTCAAAAGACTTCTCTTTTCCTTGAAATCGCGTTTAGTCTTCTCCAGCCGCCCAGGTCACGTCCTCAGCCGTTTCTTCCTTCTCTTCGTTAGGTTTTGATATCGATTAAGGTCCCAAAGCTTCCCTTTTAGCCCCCTATAGTCGTGATTAACATTTACCAAAGTACCCCTAAGATTTGGAGCCCACCGAGTTAGAGTCGAGTAGATTTTCGTGACAGATGGAACTTTTCCCAGGTTGGGAAAATCTTCTCAACCCGGCTGTGAAAACTTCAGTTTCTTCAGAATTTCCTGAAAAGTTAGATAACACCAGATCTTGTGTAGATTCCGCGCATATGGAAGAATTTAAGTAAAAATGATGATGCAAAAGCAATAATTTAACAGAGAAAATGTTTCATAGTATATGAAAATATCAAGCATAAATGCATCACATCAAATATCCCCACACTTAAATTCTTGTTTGTCCTCAAGCAAACAGTAATTCCTAGGTTCATGAACATTATAATTGAGAAAGTTTTATGACTATTGAGTTGGTTTCCGGTCATGTCTTCTTACAAGGTCAATGCTCTAATAAAGATTTTACTTCAAGTTTTCTCATCTTCGGAAATTCAAATGCCTAAGTTTCATGACTTAAAAAAAGAATTAAGCTCCCTCATCTTATGTCCTTTGTCCAGCTTTGACTGTGCATTCATAACTTGCGCAATGCCTAGTTTGTCCACGAACTTCATTTCAATTTAAAGGAAAAGATTTAGAATTAGTATTTGGGATCGTCATGCGATTCCTATTTCCTCCTCGTCCCTTTTTGGGACACTTTTCTCTCCTAAAATTCTTTTCTATTTAGCTCCTCGCCCTCTTTTGAGAGCACTTTTCTCTCCTTTGTCTCTTTTTTTTTTCAACATAACTCCTCGCTCTCTTTTGAGAGCGCTTTTCTCTCCTCAAATTCTTTTCCAAGAATTGTACTTGGACATATAGGCCACTGCGCAAATAATGGAATACAAAAGTTTTTAACAAGAGTAGGAAACATAAGAGATGTGACTTAGTTTACTTAAGGCATGATTCCTAGGATTATCATTCTTCCGATGAGTTAATTATCGTTTAAGGTTAGAGCACAAGACCTAATTCAGAAAGACAATGACAAGATACTATCATAAGACCATAAAACCAATCTCAACTATAAGTTCACAATTATCTGGGAAATGTGTAATGCTTGGGCAAGGTTCATCAGAGCTTAAATAATGTAGATCTGGTGTTAATGTTCATGATGTAAATGTCTAATACTAATCTAAGATAATAGGAATTAGACTAAAGAAAACAAGAGCATGATGTAAATGCAGTAACATAAAAGATAAGCAAAGTGACGATGCATACCCCACCCCCAACTCTAAATGATGCATAGTCCCTATGCATGAAAGTGAAATAGGAATAAATAATAGGCTTGGAGTACTCACAGGGGTGGTATATCCTCTCCGAGCTAAGTGTCACCCGAGGTGTCTGAGTCATCGGTGGCTTCGGGCTCCTCGGTGCTTGAATACTGGAGATGGTCGTGGAGGAAATTGGTAATGTCGTTGACTTTTGTGAACATGCGTGCTTGCGAGCGCCTAATTTGAAGAATCTCGGAGTAAGAGGCGCGTATAATTTGGTCCGTGGTAGTATGGGGATGTTGGCTAGACAGGGAGGGATCCGCTGGTGCTTCGGTTGCCAAGGGGGGTGGTTGCTCTCCAGCGTCAAGGTCTATGACAGAGGTGATGTTCCAGTTCTGTCGATCTTGTACGGAAGTTTGGGCCGTGTTGGGGAGGTACAAGATGAGACCTTGAGGTAAAATAAGGCGGAGCATTCCACCTTCCCTTGCAATCATCCGCATAGCAACACAGGATTCGATGTCGATTTTATTGTGTCCAGGTGCTCTTTCCATTCGGTAAGGTTCCATGCCAAGGGCGATAGCGATAGGGGTGATGAGGCCACTGAGGACAATAGATCCCCTCTTTGCCCGTGCGACTTTGTCGAGCTGCTTGACTAGGAAGAATGCTGAGTTGAAGTTGTGGCCGTGCAGCATAGCCCATAGGACAAATAGTTCGGATCGCTGGACGGTGCTCTCACTTTCTCCACGACCGAAGATAGTGTGAGAGAGCACACGATGGGCATACTTGATGTAGGGATTGGTCACGGGGGCTGATCTTGCACCCTTGGATGAGTAAGCACGCTCGGAAGTGATCTGCCGCCAAAATGTGGACGCGTGAAATTCGGCGGGCAGACACCGTGGAGCACTGGAGGGAAACCCAAATATGTTGTTGAGCTCTGCGAGAGAAAGACGGTGGTCGGCGTTGCCGAGTCGGAAGTCTAAGCACCCGGGGTCGTCTTCATCATGAATGTCGACTTGCACGGAGAGGGAGCTGAGGAACTCAGTCGCTAGCAGGGGAAAAGTTGGGAAACAGCTCTCGAAGAAATGATCCCACCCAATCTGGTGGAACATCCACCGGATATCGTCGAGGAGTCCGAGTTGTTGAAGCGTGGACGAATCTGCGTACCGTGTATGAACAATACGCCTTCCTTGAATAGCTTGAAAGCGACGGCGCTGCTCATCATCGCGGAAGACAATGTCTGCCTCCGTTGAAGGTGCTACGGGCGTGCTGGACGTGGCAGGTCGTTTCCCTTTAGAGGCTCGCCTGGGCGCCATCGAGTTGGAAGGCAGATGAATGCAGCGATCGGATCCGAGAGGAGAGGAGGCGGCGCACGCAGAGAGCGAATGCGGCGACTGGATCTGGAAGAGAAAGTGAAAACCAAATCTGCTCGAGGAGTTCGGGCTTGAGGTCGCCGGAAGGTTGGAAGTAGGAGGGATCCGCTAGAGAAGAACAGGGTGTCGAGCTTGCAGGGTAGTAGCGATTGACGGATTTGAGCACGCTGAGCAGCAGGGCGCCGGTGAGTTGAGATCCGAAGGCCAGGAGAGGTTGCAGGGGCAGGAAGGAAAGCTGGAGGCAGCTGGGAAGCGAGTGGGAAAAACCCTAATCCCACTCGCGAATCTTTATAAGCTGATGAATTCCCACCCGGGAAAATTTCTTAGGTGCCACTGGGAAAACCTCTATGCAATATAGTTCTGCTGCGGCCGAGAGTTTCCCAGGCTGGGAAAATTCCGTCGGGTCCCTTGGGAAAATTTCGATTGCATCCGCCCTGGGTTGGACAGAGAACTTCCCAGATTGGGAAAATTGCTTCAGGTGACTTGGGAAGACTTCTGTGGCTTCTGATCCAAAGTTGACAGAGAACTTCCCAGGTTGGGAAAATTTCGTCAGGTGACCTGGGAAAGCTTCTGTGGCTTCTGATCCAAAGTTGACAGAGAACTTCCCAGGTTGGGAAAATTTCGTTAGGTGACCTGGGAAAGCTTCTGTCGCAGTGAATTTGCAGAGAAAATTTCTGGCGATTCCTGCATGAAAACAAACACCTCTGAGAGAGTCTTAAATTTAAATAAATAAGGCAATGATAACACAAACATAAGTGAGGTGTCATGAGTAAATATAGAATCTAAGTTAATACAAATGGTTGAAATTGAGCACAAGTACTGATAGGGATGAAAAGAGAAAGTTAAGAATAGAAAGAAGGCTCAGGTGTATAAAAACAAGCCAATGCATTCTCGTTAGAGGCATTAAGGAGAAGTCTCCTCATTCACTCAAGTTGGTGATGCCGGTAAGGAACAGTGTTCCTGCATGCTTGTAACTCCCCACTCCCCTTGCTGCATAAGAGATGCTGAAAACGGAGCTTGGGCCTCAATAAGCTCAACAGATTGAGGATCCCTCCTCATTTCCCTTATAGCGTATCACAGCAGCAAGAAGTTCAGCACCGCTTCATGTTAGAGACCGGTAAGGAACAGTGTTCCTTCAATGTAGTTCTCTGTTTCAAAAGTCCGGTAAAGAGCAGCATTGTTGCTCCAACCACTCCATCAAGGAAATATGAGAAGTGGTGGCTGATAATATAACCCAATAGATAATGGCAGCTGCTCCACATCTCAAGGCTACTCCAAATCTGGTAAGTTGGTAAGGGACAGTGGTTAGCTTGATAAGTGGCTGGTAAGATGGTTGATAAGTGGCATGCCAGCTTGAAAAGTTTTCCAGCACTACCTCATCAGACTTATATCTCAAACTTTCCACCAAGGAGTCCAACGCATCTCACTATTTCCAAATCTGGTAAGGAACAGTACTTTTATATCATTTCAGCTTGTCTCCTCATTTCTCAGCTCTGATTATCAGCAGTCCATCATATACCCCATCAGTGATGCTATGAATAAAGTTATTTCAGCATCCCTTGATACATTTCTTCATCATCTCAAAGGTTGTCGAGAGATGTAATGCTGTCACACAATCAAACCCGGCGGAACACAGTGGTTTTGAGCAAGATTTGTGCCTTCCCCAAGACTAGTGTTGTGCAGTTCATCAGGAGAGTGTTTGGATCAGGTTCCTGCACATCCAACAACAGTTCATTCATCAGTGAGGATGGCGGATGCATGTAGGGTTCCTTAAGGCTGCAAGCTTCCTCTTCCCTTCCTCCTCTTGGCGCAACAAGTTGGAAGGCTTGGTGGCATCATCTCCCTTCACCTTCTCCTTGGTGCATCTTCCCTGGAAGGTGGCACAAGCATTATAAAAGGGCACCAATGGCTTGGATCTTCTTCCCGAGGCTAGCACCGGGCGTGGAAGAAGAGAACTCGAGGCATTCGTGTGTGTGAGATTGCAGAGGGCGCATGCTTGGGCGCCTACATCGGCATCACTTCTTCTTACTCATAGGTATTTTCTCCTCTCATCATGTCAACTCCCTTGCAAGAACAAGATCTATTGGGTTTTTGGGACCAATCTGTTTCGGGGATATGCTTCTGCTGTGTAATTATATTGTATGTAAAATTTTAAAAATATCCTCAGGGTTTTTCAACAATTCTTATGTTTTTAAGGGAACGAATGTCAATTAATGGATAATTATATGCAAAGGCTAAATAATTATCTTACATCCCTGAGGGGATAATTTCAAATTATAGAATAATTATATACAAAGATTAAACAATTAGTCTACGTCCTTAAGGGGATGAATATTGATTGGGTATAGTTATATGCCAAGGCTAAATAAGTATTCAATATCCTCAAGCAAACAAAAATCCATTAAAGAATAATTATATGCTAAAGCTAAATAATTATTTTATGTTCTATCCTAAGGGGGTGAATATCCATCAAAATATAGTTATATGCCAACTGTCATGCCTTGAATTATGGTAATCAATTTTTTTTTCAAATGTACACTTATGTCAACGCTTGAGTCGAGTCCAAACACGCCCGCACAGGGGCACCACGATCATAAGTGCGAGATTGGGCGTGATTAGCGGGGACAATTCCTTGAATTGACCCCTATCCCGACCAAGGACTCTATGGAGATCTCTGCCGTCCCAACATGACTCTGATCAACACTCACGATTCTCTGTAGACTGGTGTCATCGAGTCGAACTGGGTTCACTTGAACCCAAGATGGGACCACCCAGAACCGACTACATCGAATGGGGTCCACTATGGACATGATCGCTTTGTCTATACCATCAACATCGGATACGTCAAAGACGTCTCAACATCATTGATAGTAGCGATGATGTGCTCGTTCACCGGAGTCCGGAGAGGACAGAGGCGGGGGGTGCGCACGACCCACACCGGTCGTTGAGACACCCGCACGTCCACCAGACAACTGACGATCGACGTCTGTGTAAGTTCGTCCTATCAGCGTCACATGCTGGCAGCTGGGGAAACCAACCCGGCAGGGTTCCCACAAAGAAATGCATACAAGGACGCCGACGGCAACAATGCGAAGCCGTCCACCGTTCGTTGGTCGGATTGACGCGAATACACGTCCGTAGGAAGGAAGGGAAGAACGGCAATGTTCTTTCCACCTGCTAGAGAACACGAGGGAGGAGATAGGAGCCACCCGCCGGTGACTGAGAGGGAGGAACACAGACGACGGATGAAAGCTAGAGAGGAGAGGAAACCCCGGAGCTTCTTCCACCTCGCCTAGGATTGAACGGCTGCAGGGAAGATAGGCTCGAATGCCTGAGCTGGGTAGGAAGGACCCACGAACGAGGGAGCCGGCCGAAGAGGGAGAGGAAGTCTGCGCGCAGGCGGAGGGAGTCGACCAGCGACTACGACCACAAGTGGCGGCAGTAGATGGTGACCGGAAAAACAACCTCGCGTGCAGGTGAGTCGAGCCCGGAAGTTTCCGCATGCAGGCGGACCAACACTCCAGAGGAGGAGGAAGAAGGGCTTGCTGAGGGAGCACGGGGTCCGACCAACGCACACATGAAAACGTAGAAGACAGAAAGAAAAGGGGCGTCACCGAGAAAGAAACGTTCGACCGGAACAGAGAGGAGGAGGGCGCCGGCAATAGCGAGAGTGTACCTCAGCAGATTGCCGGCCCCTTCTAACCGATGAAGTGGTAGCAGTAGTGCCTTCCAAGGTGGTTTGAGGGACGTCGGCGACGGCAGTGACGGTCGCTGACCTGATGCCCGTCACGCCCGCACACACAAAATTCACGCGCACAATTTTGCCGTTGAAGGAATTTCGGATTTAGGCGGTCACCCAATCCATTTATCCGACCCAATCCGCTAGGGTCCAATAAGCTAAGTGGGTTGGTTGGGCTAGGCTAAGATTGGGTCGCACCCAAATTCAGCCCAGAGGCCTAACACCAAGGCTAAATAACTATTCCATGCCCTTAAGGGGATAAAATTTCATTAAACAATAATTATATATCAAGGTTAAATAATTATTTCATGGCCTCAAGGGGCCAAAACTTTCTTAAATGAAGAGACAATTATATGCCAAGGCTAAACAATTATCTCATGTCCTTAAAGGCGATAAATTTTCACTTCATCCAAATTCAAATACTTATAAGTCATTAAGATCAAGTATTTACCAAGTTAGAATATTCACAAACTTTCAAGAAATCAAATATTTATCAAATCCACTTAACTATTTTCAGATAAAACATTCATTTTTAAATTATCACTTGGCTAATGATGAGTTTTTTTTTCTTGGAGTTATAAGCCATTGCATGACACAATATTATAAATAATACTATTCTTTTAACCACTTATTTTTATTTGGTTATATATAGATCTCTTAATTAAATGCGTCAAAAGTTATTTAAGAATAATTAATTCATAAATTATTTAAGAATAATTAATAATAAATATTTATATTTATTGGAAGTTATAATTCACTAAATAAAAAAAAAGCCTAATCTTAATTTAGAACTCAAATTTAACCATTTTTAATCAACCATCTCTAATCTTTCAATCATTCTCTTTTCTTTCCTCCTTGTATAAGGATTTGCCATTATGACTTACCATTTAAAGCTTTTTAAACCCCCGGAAGCGTGATCGCGCCTTGACATGTTCTCATTTTTTTCATTATTTTTGTTTGCCTTTCATCGGCTGAATTGGTTATTTTGATTTGTTTTTTTTTTTTTTTTTTTTGCACGCGTTTCTCTGTTGTTTTCAAGCCTCACGATGTGATGACCTTTTATTTACTTTTTGTTTAGTGGTTATCCTTTTTATTATTGACAGATTATTTTGGGAGATCCTAATAGTTTACATCTTGTACCGCCCAGCAACATATGATGGCCCACCAGATTGAGCCCGGCCGATCCAATAACAACAAGCTGGATCAAATTCCAACTTGCTCTGGCCGGATTCATCTAGACCAGAGAGGAGTGACGAGTGATTGTACCGTCGACGGCGAGTGAGCCGTCGACGTGAGGAGTGATGCGAGCGTGAAAGAGAAGGGTTTTTGTAGCTTGAGTTTGTGCACAAATAAATGTGAAATTTCCCTATGAGTCTATCGTCTTTTCTGGCAAGTTTTATTGTGTCTCCGGCGAGCTCGAGCGTAGCGGCGCTCGGCGGAAGGAAAAGATGCAGGCGGCGTCGAACGAGCGGAGCTTGAAGACAACGAACGCGCTGGGCGTTCGCTTCGAGGCAACAGTCAACGAAATCAGCCGGTCAACGCTGATTTCGCGAACGAATTCGATTTCGTTCGAAATCGGGACGGCTGACGCAAGCGGACGTCAGCGAGAGAAGAGTCAAAATTGGCGGCGCGAATTCGAAATCAAAATCGATTTCGCGTGCTGACGTCAGCGTGACGTCATCTGGAGAACGATTCCGCGGCGACGGAATTAATCGGCGCTGACGTCAGCGTGACGTCAGCAAGGGCGATTCGGCGACGATTCTCAACAGTGAAATCCGATTAAATTGGTGTTGATTTTGACTTCGGTCAAAATCAAATTGGAGGTATTTCCAAATTAGGATTCGATTCCGGATTTTCTCTAAATTAGGGTTAGGGTTTTCCGTGCGAATTGCATTTTGGGGATAAAAATTAATCGGGGAGATTAGGGTTTCGATTTTGGGTCGGAAACCCTAGGGCGAGTTACGTTCTGGTATTCCGCCGGACGACTCTAGGAAGCGGATAAGCGCTAATTCTAGACCGATCTGACCGGGGCGTGACACCGTTGCTGTCCTAAACCTGTCACCATCTTCCTTCAGGTAACTTATTGGGACCAAAGAAAAGGCACCCAATAAGTTAAAGGATTGCTCTGTTTTTGCTACTCTGCCATGAGGGAATACCAGTCAGCAATGAGGAGGCAGGCTTCTCGAGTGCGATAACATGTTATCCATATTTATAGTTATATTTATATGAAATTTGATTCGTTGCAAATTCAATTTGGTTCGTTTGTCCCCATAATCCACTAATTTCAACCACCTTTAAAATGAGACACTTAATAATTTTATAAAAAATTAAGGTATTTTTATCACACCCCTAGATAATGATATATCTTCAAATAAAATCAATATCGTCATAGAAGATGAAAATTTTGTCATATGAACCAAAGATTAAACATATTATACAAGAATATGTCCAACATGACTAATTTAATTAATACTACTATCATCACCTATGAGGTAAAACAATACATATATTAATTATAGTTTTCATCCATATAATAAGATTCTATTTATAATATAAAACTAATATATTATATTCAAACCAACACATAAGTTACAATATACATGCATTATCTTCTAAGTACCAACACATATCTAACACAATATTATAAAAGTTCAAAATAGAAACTTCAAGACAATGCTTTTATTTTTATCACCCACAAGACAGGAGGCCCATAAGAAACCTGCAATTAATTTAGAAGAAAAAGAATAAACAAATATGCCCAACAAGTAACTATGAATCAATGATAACAAACCATGAAATAAGTAATATCAATTCAATGGTGATTTTATCATGTTTTCAAAAATCATAATATCTCTTAAAAGTATTAAAATTTCATGAATAGATTCATAAATAAGATTGAGCATTATCATGATGCTTTAAAGATGGGGGAATTAGAACCAAAAAAAGAGAGTCCACCAATTTAAACATAATATCCAATTTGTATAGGGAAAAATAAAATGTAAAATAAAACTTGTGCATTTATCCTCGTTAGGGAGAGATCTACTAGAGTTCATCATGACCACTCACATATATGACATAAAGGATTCTAGAGCTATATTACTAGCATCTATTAGTCAACATGATATCTTGAATATCTTACACGATCTTCAATGGTAACTTAGCAGCTTGGTTGGTCTCAATATAAATATATCCAATTATAATAACTTATGCCACTACATCACTTCACAATTGTACAATGCCACTGTAAAGAATAATGTAAGTAAAGAAAAAGCTCTATCTTTGTCTCTCACTCTCTAGATGAGTCACTATCAATCATATGACTATAAGTATCACTATAAAGATTGACATTGTCTCTGTTATAGAAGAGAATAAATTCTTCTAAAACTCTATTAACTTTACATGTGTCATCTTCATTCTAGCAATCTCCTTGCAGAAGCACTTGTCTTTACTCTTTCTTTAAATTTCTATTAGTGATGTGATATGTTATTCCACAATGATAACACCCGATGTTCTTTTTTATCTTGATATTCTAGGCCTACAATCTTATTTCTCCTTATACTTTTTGTACCAAGGATGCATAAGAAGAAGAGTGACATATTGTCTTTCTCCTTCTCTCCTCATTTAGTATTCATTAAACTCATAGATTAAGACCAATTAAAATTAAATTAATTTTTGAGACTCAAAAAGTCTTCTAATTATCAATAAGAGTATGTATGTAGATCAATTATTGCTATTAGTGGATGAATGCCCAAATTTGCCTTAGCCAATTATGTGATCAACCTCTAGAACTCATTTTCATTTTTGTCTCTAGTATACCTATAGCAAAAATGAAAAAAAAGGTCCCAAACGATTTAATAACAAACGTGGAAATTATGTACGTGGAAATTATATGATAGATTTTAATAACAAATGGCTTACTTGAACTACGTAGGGTTTGTAGTATTTATGCTTAGTGTATACGGTTGATTCTCTATTTTGTGATTCTTGATCTCATATCCTTAGACCATTTATGCTGCCTAGTTATGTTCTCTTCATGGAGCTTCTAGAAAATCAGCCAAGGAAGCTTAATTATTTTGTTTAGCTATAAATTAGCTAGTTTATGCTATTAAAAATATACGTTCTTATGAGCATCCTTTTTAGTGGTTCAAGCATAATGGACTAACTCTTCAAGTGATTTAGACTCCCACGGTTAAGCAAGACTTACTGTAACATAGTGCTCATCTCCAAAGACCTTTTTATTAAAGCATTTCTTTTAAGGGTTTTCTCTTCAAACTTTATCATCAAGATTATCTCTCAAGAGCTTTTTCTTTGTCCTAAGGACCTTATCCCCAAGTACTATCTTTTGAGGATTTTATTTCAAGGGTTATCTCCCAAGGCCCACACACTCACACACCTTTCTCACTATTGTTCATAATCTCTAGTTGTTGTAATCCACTCCTTATATGCTAGTATCATTAATATGAATGGGGCATAATACCTGCTTTTAGTCTTTGGAATGATTTTCAAAAATGTTAATTGATTTATTATATCTTGTATCTCATTCAAGTGATTAATAATAAGAGAACAAATTTGTTTCCTCCTATCTTTTTGGCATGTAATTCTCTAGATTACACAAAAGTGCATGTCCATTATTCTTTTCTAATATATAATTATGAAAATTATCTTATGCTCATTGTATAATATAATCATGGCATGCCTATGCAACAACTTATAGATATCATTTTTATACTTGTCTTTGCATATTCACCTAAAATTGGAGAATGATAGATTTTATCATATAGGAGATCTTTCATTTTCTTTATTCCAAGTATAATAACTAGTACTATAGAGGCTAATAATTATACTAATATTAACTTTCATCATAAGTAATCAAATGATTTAGATTAGATTAATACCACTTTTGGGGAAAATATACAAGCAACCAATTCATAATAACACAAAAAGGTGCCTAGTGAAATTGATTTTTTACATACTTACGACATGCACATATTAAAGCCAATAAGTTGGATATATTTACTAATATGCCACTTTCATCAAGCCCGTATTAGATCCAAACTCATTCATCAGCATTACCATGCAAATTCACTTGAGAATGATGAAAAAAAAATCATTGAGACAATACATTGGGTAACGAACCTGATAAGCTACGCCGACTCTTCTTCTCAAGTAAACTTTGTGTGAAAAGTGGTTGGTAAAGTGGAGGAATATTTGATATAATTGCCATGGCGATTCATGATTTCAACAACCGGAATATCTCTGATTGCGTTCCAACCTGGGTCATCTTGCAAGAAGTTGGAGAGTAGAGATTCATTTTTGTACACTAGTATTAGCCTCCGAAGCGATGTCCAGTGTGGTCGGTTGTGCACCAACCAGTTTGGTAAAGAGAGGTTTCCCACTTCGTGGACCTCCACAATTAACCTCTCCAGTGCAGGGAATCTGCAACCGGAATTGATATTAGTATCCGTGACGGATAATGAAGTCAGGCGGGTGGCTTGACGAGTCAGCCCCTCTGGCAGGGACGACAACTTGTAGCAATGGCAAACTAATAGTTTCTTCAACTGTGGCATGGCCACTGTCCCTCCAACCTCTGGCACCCAATCCCACGCCTCAAGATTAATCAACCTCCACAAAGAAAGTTCCTTTAGACGAGGGAACAACACTGGAGAAGATGATGCACTTTTTGATCCTCCACTCTCATGTGCAAGTCCATCACTTGTTGAAGCCTCCTCGTATCCAAAAAATTCAGCACCAATATTGGTTATCGCATCTAAGCCAATTAGCTCTAGGACTTCCAGATTCGGCAACTTCCCCAAGGGCGGAAGTAGCAAGCAACTCTTATAATTACGAATGACTAATTCTTTTAAGTTAGGAAGGAGCGAACTAATGCTGCTGGACATTAACCACTGTGGAAATCGATGGCCCAAGAAGCTAGAAATATCAATTTGGCGCACACACGACGGTGGATGAAGTGCCACATCAAATATGCTATCATTTATACCATCTTTAGAGTAATCCAATTTTAGGTCCAGAAGGTACTTCAAGGCCGTCAATGATATGTTTAACCCATTCACATTCGAATTGGAGCTTGTAGTCATCCTCAACTTAATGGAGAGCTCTCTAAGCTTGCGAAGCTGGCATATTTCTTCCAAGGAGCATGAGCTACTACTACTACTACTGCTGTTGTTACTGTTATGGCTAGAAAATAAGCCAACCGTAGCTCCTTTGAGTACGTTTAGATGCTCCAACCTAGCTATTCCTGATGGTAATTCCTTCAGTGACGTATAATCAACATTCAGTGTCCTTAGATTGCGGAGTTGTACCACCCCCTTAGGGAGGGTGTGTAATTTATTGCATCTTTCAAGGATCAAAAATTGCAAATTTTGTAAGCTTTCTATGCTTTCTGGAAGTGACTTCAGTTTGAAACAACCGAAGAGATTTAAGTACCTCAAGTGTAACAAAGCTCTAGCAGATTGTGGTAAAGACTGGATGTTTGTGTAACAAAGACGAGCAACTCTAAGACGTCGAAAGTTTTTGAGGCAATCTTCAACGTCCTTGTCATCTAGCATTTCAGCCTTGTGATATAGCATCAAGGTCCTTAGTGACTTGTGCTTTTGGGTCACATGCAAGATAGGTTTGATATCCTGGGACTTTGAGGCTACGATGGATAACCGACGCAGCTTTCGGGTGTCATCATCCGCTGGCAACCTTTTACTAATATCAGTGATGACCAAGTTCTCGCCTGTTGCCAAGAAATGACACATCAACCTCAACAAGTCGTGCATCCTGCAAGAAGTAAACCCATAGATTATTGAATCTTCTCCTCCCTGTAGAACCTGCAGAAGGCTTCTCTGTATTAACTCGTCAAGGTACCCATGTGCAATTTCCTCCAGCGAGGGATACTCTTCTCCTTCTACTTCAACTACAAAACCCTCAGCTACCCATAACTGTACGAGATCTTCCCTTTTAAGCCAAGAATCTTCAGGAAATAAAGAACAATGAAGAAAGCATTGCTTGAGGTGCCACGGCAAATCTTCATAGCTCAAGTATAAAGCTTGATGGACTCCTTTCGGAAGCCCTGTCCGTGACCATATCGAACTGCGCTCGACTTCCGCCCATTTCCTTATTCTGAATTCTCCACACAGGACACCTCCAATAACAGAGATGGCTAAGGGAAGCCCCTGGCATTTCTCCACGATCCTCATCCCAATGTCCTTGAGGCTTTCGATGTCTCTTTCCTCCTCTACCTTCTTAGTAACTTTTTTGCGCAGGAGTAACCAAGAATCGTCCCGAGACAACACATCCACACGGTGAATATGATGCGCCTTCATTCGATCTGCTACCCCTTCGTTGCGCGTGGTGACAAGGACCCTGCTCCCAACTGCGCCAACTTGCAAAGGCTTGCGCAAACAGTCGTCCCAGATTTTTGGATCCCAAACGTCATCCAGCACAAGGAAGAACTTAATGTCTTTCAAGAGACTCACCAGTATCTCCTCAAGCTGCGCTTTGCTCAGAGCTTCACCCGGAGTTCCCCCCGCTTTTAAAATAATATCCTTTAGAAGAGTCGTCTCTACGACCTCTTGGGACACGCACACCCACATGGTCTTTTCGAAGACGGCCTTGAGCTTGTTGTCGTTGAAGATCATCTGAGCTAGGGTGGTCTTGCCAATACCGCCAAGTCCCACAATAGCAAGAACGACTACATGGGTTGTTGCATCCTCATCCTTCCTCATGAGCAAATTAACAAGATCTCTGGTGTTCTTTTCAATTGCTTCCCCAACAATATCAGGTTCAATTCCCGGAGTGGTCTGTGGCAATCGAGTAACCGCTCTTTGCCGGTTAGGTATACTGATACCGACCTCCAAATTAAACTTTTTGCTGCCTTCCGTGATCAGGTTCAACCTCCGGTTGAGATCCCTGAGTTTAGAACCCATCTGATGAGTGAACTTCACTTGTTGAAAACAAGTACAAAGAGAAAACATCCGGCAGCCTATAGGCGGCTCCTCCGGGGGGTGCTCCCGCGAAGCCCACTTCTTGGAAATGATCTGATACTCGTCAAGGATGTCGTCTGCGTCGTACATGACGTCCCTGAGGTCGCTCAGCCAAAGTTTTACGGCCTCCAGAGTAATTTGCTGCTGTTCAGCATCGTTGAGGACAGCTTGGATCGAACACAGTGTTCTACGAAGCTTCGGGATCTCATCGGGGACGCCCAACATCAAGTTTACCTCTTCACCAGCCAAGCCGACCAACGTTTCGACAAGCCTGGAGACCATGGGATTCACCACAATGTCCATTTTCCTCTTGGATTGCTTTTTGGCAACAGACAATGGGATTCAGCTCTTGGTTAATGCTTAATGAAATCGGAAGACACAGATGCACTGCCTAAGCTATGTTAACAATTTCCACCCAATCAGCTCAAGTTCATAAAAGTGAGATCATGTAGAGGCGCATTTTTTTAGGCATGCGCGAATCTCTGAAATTTTTTTAGGCATGCGCGAATCTCGTGTTTACTATTAATGTTGGCAGAAATATTTTAACGTGGCAGTCGCGATTACCTAAAAAATTAGGCTCCTGCAAGTCAAATAAGTTAATTAAAATTAATTAATTAATAATTTAAAATATTTACTACTCCAGCTGAGAGCACCGATCAGGTTTGGGCTTCGGATGAGGGACAGAGAGAATAAATTTCTTTATTATAATATTATTATTGATTGCCCACCATGTGTATCTTGTAGCCGTTGAAGCCACCAAGAGCCGCCACTGCCGTGCGCTGACAGCTGTGTGAGCACGTGACAGTGAATATGTTTAATATAATATCTTATTTAAAATCATATTGTACTATTGGTAAGTATACAGCTTTTTTTAAAAAAATAAATAGTAATAATAAAGGAGGTATTTGACCCATTACATTGATATTAACAAGTAGAGATAAAAACAACATAGGTTTAATTTAAATTTAACTTGTCCCAATAATGAACTCACTCTAAAATTAAACAAAACCCAAAAACTAATAGGTTTGAAACAGTCATTCCACATTCGGCCCGTTTAGCAAATTGAGCACCTACAGTATCCTTGACCCGACAATACATTAACTTAAAAAAAATTAAAACAAATAAATAATCACAAGTCAAATAGACACAATGATAATAAAAAATATATTAGAAAAGTCGAATACCCTTGATCGTTGTCTCCATCAATAAGTGAGTTGGCAATTGGTGAGAATAAGTAGTGTGCACAGTCGCCAAGAAAAATAGATGAGTAATGAGGCCAGGCCAAGAGAGTTGCTAGCAAGAACGAGCCAGTAGTGATAGAAAGTGGCAAGGTATTAGGGCCAGTTTAATTAAATTCTGCTGTGCTGCCGTAGGTGCGCTACGATAGTTGCACTGTTACTATAGCATCTACTATTAAAGATGTTTGGTAGATTCAACTATGTTGTCACTATAGCAATTATTGTTAAAGTTATTTAATAGATTTATTATATTGTTAATAAATAAATAAATATTAATTTAATAAAATTATTTTATATAATTAAAAATATTATTTTATATATTTTTTAATAAAATAATTTTTTTTTAAGTATTTTAATAAAGTTATTAAATTTTATAAGATCAAATAATTAATTTTAATATAAAATTTAATTATTAATTTTAAAAATAATTATTTTAATAAAATTGTTAAATTTTATAAAATCAAATAAATAATTTTAATATAAAATTTAATTATTAATTTTATATTTTAAGAAAGAAATTAAAATTTTATTTTTTTATAATAAAATAAAATTTAAAATAATTATTTTAATAAATTTATTAATTTTTATAAGATCAAATAATTAATTTTAATATAATATTTAATTATTAATTTTATTTTTAATGTAATTAATTTAAAATTAATAGTTATTTTATTACTAAATATATATTAATATATCAGCTGCGATAGGTTTTAAGAACAAACCGTAGCATGTGGCGCTACAGTAGGATCAAAACAGCGAAAGCAGGGGTTACCCTACTTCCATGACCATAAACAATACTAAATTTGATATTATTCTACGGCAAAAGAGTTGAAACAAACAAGCATACAATACTTGCTTTTGTTGCATTCCTGTGCGCCGCTAGAAGCAGCATAGCCCCAAACAGGGCTTTAGTCATTAGAGTTAGGGGTGTCAATGGGTACCCGACCCGACCCGACCCGTTTATGGCAGATTCGGGTACCCGATTAGCTAATCGGGTCGGGTTCGGGTTTACTCCCATGGGTACCCGCGGGTACCCGATACCCGATTATATATAATAAAAAATATATTTTTATATTTATATAATAACATGATTTTTATGAATATATTCATTATTATTATTATTTTATAGTTATATTTTTTAAAAATAATTTAAAAATAAATATTTTAATTTAAACGGGTACCCGCGGGTACCCGTTTAAATACCCGACTCGGGTTTAACCAGGTTCGGGTTTGGGTCGGGTCGGGTTTAGGTTTGGCCAAAAAGGGCGGGTACCCGACCCGTTGACATCCCTAATTAGAGTAAGTGGTAATTAGCGAACATGCTACTAATTTAATATTTTGAATTAAGTTTTAAAATACAAAGAGTTATCCTCATCCAGTTTAATAGAGATAAATATTCCTTAAACCTCACAACAAAATCTAGTCGAAGTGAATTTTTTTTTAAGAATTAAGTTAATTCAAATTGAGTTTAAGTAATTATGTCATCTCTCTATGATCATTATCAATTATTATGGACGTCTAATCTAGAGTATTGTGATGTTGTCCATGCATCCCTTTTTTTAATCAGTATTTATTGTTTACTGCCCTGCTTACCAGGAAGGAAACCCAAGGAAAGGGAGGGAAAATAGAAATTTCCTCTATATATCGGGACGGATGGTAAAAAATGCAGAGAAAAACGACGTATGTTTCTGTAGTTTTTTTATCCTCCCAATTCGGGCGGAAACAAGTTAAACACGTGAACCTCCTCCTCGCGTACGTCTCATTGCTAGCCGACTACCCTGCCGCCTCTTACCTCGCCTCGCCTCTGCTCTCACCTCATTATTGCTGACTGCCCTCTCCATCTCCGTCTGGTCCTCGCCATCGTCGACAGCACCGCCGCCTCAACCTCCCCCTCGCGAACGCTGCTCTCGTCTGGTCCTCGTCATCGTCCACAACACTGCCGCCTTCTGCCGCCTCGACCTTGCCTCGACCTCGCCATCGCCGACTGCACCGTTGCCTCTCACCTTACCTCGCCCTCGACCTTGCCATCGTTGACAACCCCTCCGCCTCAACCTTGCCCTAGACCTCGCCCCGCCACCTCGACCTCGCCTCACAGATGCCACTCTGCCAGGCGAGGGCCGCTCTCGCCTCTCACCGATGAGGTCGCGGACGTTGCTCTCACGATTTCTCTTTCTTCTCCATCTTATCACGTGATTTTTCACGTGACTCTTTAATCCTCTCTTCTGTTTTTCCTTCCCCTCCTCATTTACCCTCCCTCTATTTTTCCACCCTTTCTAGTAAACAGGGTGTAAACGCCTACCGTCATCGTTGATCAGTCCATGTGCATCCTGTCGGTGTTGACAGCTGCCAAGGGCCCATTTGGCATCACAACGCTACCAGCTGGTGGGCCTAGTCAAACAAAGTTGGCTTGGACTGTGCCTTCACAACTTTTATTTTTTACTATCGAAGCTAACGATGTACTATTCTACCTTATTAGCCGAGTTATTTAATTATGTAAATTGTATCATGTATCTATATGTGTATAGAGTTTATTATTATATATAATAAATAAGCACTAAATAGGAAAAAAACACACTCACTCAAAACGTTTGTATCCATAAATAATTAAATAAAAATTATTTTTTATTATGAAGAGAAGAGTGGCAATTTTGCCATCCTAAATATTTTTTTTTAAAAAAATAAAAATTATTATGATAATCTACACACTCTAAGCTATTCAAGGTACTAATATCATCATAAATAAAATCTTCTATGTTGAAAAAAAATCATAAGAATATGATAGAATCTATGCTACAATAATCAGTATAATTTTTACTATTTTAATCATTTCTTTATGTTTTTTTCCTCAACATTGAAGATTTCATTCACGATGATATTGGTACCGTTGAATAGCTTAGAGAGCGTAGATTATCATAATAATTTTTATTTTTTAAAAAAATATTTAGGGTGGCAAATTGTCACCCTTCTTTTCATCGCCGGGCATGAGTCTAGTTTGGTCTTCGGATGAGAGACAGATAGATTAAATTCCTTTATTGTAATATTATCCATACATTCTTTTATTGATTGCTCACCAGACACCTGCCCGCCAGTTGTAACTTGTAAGTCCATATATATCCTTTTGTCCGTATAGTTGTTGAATGCTTTGTCTATTGTCGAGACAAATCAAGCTGCAAACACTAACTAACTCTCACACCCTGAATTGGGTTAACAATTTTTTTAAAAATTTACACCCGAGTCAATGGTTGTCTTGCACCCAAGCACGCCCACACAAGGGCTATGCAATCAAATCCGTTGGTCCGAACGCGACCGGCAGGAGCACGTCTCCGACGCGCTCCTCAGTCTATTCCGTACAGCCACCTAGACTCTCGTCTTGACAAGTCAAAGATCGTCATGCGTCTGCCGAGGACCACTACATGAACCAGCTCAAAAGGTACACCAAAGGGAAAGATTGACATTGTCTCTGTTATAGAAGAGAATAAACTCTTCTAAAACTCTATTAACTTTACATGTGTCATCTTCATTCTAGCAATCTCCTTGCAGCACTTGTCTTTACTCTTTCTTTAAATTTCTATTAGTGATGTGATATGTTATTCCACAATGATAACACCCGATGTTCTTTTTTATCTTGATATTCTAGGCCTACAATCTTGTTTCTCCTTATACTTTTTGTATCAAGGATGCATAAGAAGAAGAGTGACATATTGTCTTTCTCCTTCTCTCCTCATTTAGTATTCATTAAACTCATAGATTAAGACCAATTAAAATTAAATTAATTATTGAGACTCAAAAAGTCTTCTAATTATCAATAAGAGTATGTATGTAGATCAATTATTGCTATTAGTGGATGAATGCCCAAATTTGGCTTAGCCAATTATGTGATCAACCTCTAGAACTCATTTTCATTTTTGTCTCTAGTATACCTATAGCAAAAATGAAAAAAAAAAGGTCCCAAACGATTTAATAACAAATGTGGAAATTATGTACGTGGAAATTATGTGATAGATTTTAATAACAAATGGCTTACTTGAACTACGTAGGGTTTGTAGTATTTATGCTTAGTGTATACGGTTGATTCTCTATTTTGTGATTCTTGATCTCATATCCTTATACCATTTATGCTTCCTAGTTATGTTCTCTTCATGGAGTTTCTAGAAAATCAGCCAAGGAAGCTTAATTATTTTGTTTAGCTATAAATTAGCTAGTTTATGCTATTAAAAATATACGTTCTTATGAGCATCCTTTTTAGTGGTTCAAGCATAATGGACTAACTCTTCAAGTGATTTAGACTCTCACGGTTAAGCAAGACTTACTGTAACATAGTGCTCATCTCCAAAGACCTTTTTATTAAAGCATTTCTTTTAAGGGTTTTCTCTTCAAACTTTATCATCAAGATTATCTCTCAAGAGCTTTTTCTTTGTCCTAAGGACCTTATCCCCAAGTACTATCTTTTGAGGATTTTATTTCAAGGGTTATCTCCCAAGGCCCACACACTCACACACCTTTCTCACTATTGTTCATAATCTCGAGTTGTTGTAATCCACTCCTTATATGCTAGTATCATTAATATGAATGGGGCATAATACCTGCTTTTAGTCTTTGGAATGATTTTCAAAAATGTTAATTGATTTATTATATCTTGTATCTCATTCAAGTGATTAATAATAAGAGAACAAATTTGTTTCCTCCTATCTTTTTGGCATGTAATTCTCTAGATTGCACAAAAGTGCATGTCCATTATTCTCTTCTAATATATAATTATGAAAATTATCTTATGCTCATTGTATAATATAATCATGGCATGCCTATGCAACAACTTATAGATATCATTTTTATACTTGTCTTTGCATATTCACCTAAAATTGGAGAATGATAGATTTTATCATATAGGAGATCTTTCATTTTCTTTATTCCAAGTATAATAACTAGTACTATAGAGGCTAATAATTATACTAATATTAACTTTCATCATAAGTAATCAAATGATTTAGATTAGATTAATACCACTTTTGGGGAAAATATACAAGCAACCAATTCATAATAACACAAAAAGGTGCCTAGTGAAATTGATTTTTTACATACTTACGTCATGCACATATTAAAGCCAATAAGTTGGATATATTTACTAATATGCCACTTTCATCAAGCCCGTATTAGATCCAAACTCATTCATCAGCATTACCATGCAAATTCACTTGAGAATGATGAAAAAAAAAATCATTGAGACAATACATTGGGTAACGAACCTGATAAGCTACTCCGACTCTTCTTCTCCAGTAAACTTTGTGTGAAAAGTGGTTGGGAAAATGGAGGAATATTTGATATAATTGCCATGGCGATCCCTGATTTCAACAACCAGAATCTCTCTGATTGCGGGCCAACCTGGGTCATCTTGCAAGAAGTTGGAGAGTAGAGATTGATTTGTGTACCACAGTATTAGCTTCTGAAGCGATGTCCAGTGTGGTCGGTTGTGCACCAACCAGTTTGGTAAAGAGAGGTTTCCCACTTCGTGGACCTCCACTTCTAACCTCTCCAGTGCAGGGAATCCACTGAAGGAATTGATATTAGTATACGTGACGTATAATGAAGTCTGGCGGGTGGCTTGACGAGTCCGCCCCTCTGGCAGGGATGACAACTTGGGGCAAGAGTTAACTATTAGTTCATTCAACTGTGGCATGGCCACTGTCCCTCCAACCTCAGGCACCCAATCCCACGCCTCAAGATTAATCAAGCTATCCAAATAAAGTTCCTTTAGACGAGGGAACAACACCAGAGAAGATGATGCATGTTTTGATCCTCCAGTCTGATGTGCAAGTCCATCACTTGTTGAAGCCTCCTCGTATCCAAAAAATTCAGCACCAATATTGGTTACTGCATGTAAGTCATCTAGATCTAGGACTTTCAGATTCGGCAACTTCCCCAAGGGCGGAAGTAGCAAGCAACTCTTACAATTAGAAATGTATAATTCTTGTAAGTTAGGAAGGAGCGAACTAATGCTGCTGGACATTAACCACTGTGGAAATCGATGGCCCAAGAAGCTAGAAATATCAATTTGGCGCACACACGACGGTGGATGAAGTGCAAATATGCTATCATTTATACCATCTTCAGAGTAATCCAATTTTAGGTTCAGAAGGTACTTCAAGGCCGTCAATGATATGTTTAACCCATTCACATTCGAATTGGAGCTTGTAGTCATCCTCAACTCAATGGAGAGCCCTCTAAGCTTGCGAAGCTGGCATATTTCTTCCAAGGAGCATGAGCTACTACTACTACTACTGCTGTTGTTACTGTTATGGCTAGAAAATAAGCTAACCGTAGCTCCTTTGAGTATGTTTAGATGCTCCAACCTAGCTATTCCTGATGGTAATTCCTTCAGTGACGTATAATCAACATTCAGTGTCCTTAGATTGCGGAGTTGTACCACCCCCTTAGGGAGGGTGTGTAATTTATTGCATGCTTCAAGGATCAAAAATTGCAAATTTTGTAAGCTTTCTATGCTTTCTGGAAGTGACTCCAATTTTTCACAACCGTAGAGATTTAGGTACCTCAAGTGTAACAGATTTCCAGCAGAGTATGGTAAAGACTGGATGTTTGTGTAACAAAGACGAGCAACTCTAAGACGTCGAAAGTTTTTGAGGCAATCTTCAACGTCCTTGTCATCTAGCATTTCAGCCTTGTGATATAGCATCAAGGTCCTTAGTGACTCGTGCTTTTGGGTCACATGCAAGATAGGTTTGGTATCCTGGGACTTTGAGGCTACGATGGATAACCGACGCAGCTTTCGAGTGTCATCATCCGCTGGCAACCTTTTACTAATATCAGTGATGACCAAGTTCTCGCCTGTTGCCAAGAAATGACACATCAACCTCAACAAGTCGTGCATCGTGCAAGAAGTAAACCCGTAGATTTTTGAATCTTCTCCGTCAAGAACCTGTAGAAGGCTTCTTTGTATTAACTCGTCAAGGTATCCTTGTGCAATTTCCTCCAGCGAGGGATACTCTTCTCCTTCTACTTCAACTACAAAACCCTCAGCTACCCATAACTGTACGAGATCTTCCCTTTCAAGCCAAGAATCTTCAGGAAATAAAGAACAATGAAGAAAGCATTGCTTGAGGTGCGACGGCAAATCTTCATAGCTCAAGTATAAAGCTTGATGGACTCCTTCTGGAAGCCCTTCCCGCGACCATGCCGAATTGCATTCGACTCGTTCCCATTCCCACTTATTGAGTTTTCCACATAGCACTCCTCCTATAGTGGTGATGGCTAAGGGAAGCCCGTGGCATTTCTCCACAATCCTCATCCCAATGTCCTTGAGGCTTTCGACTTCTCTTTCCTCGTTTTCGTTCTGGGTAACTTTTTTGCACAGGAGTAACCAAGAATCCTTCAAAGACAGTCGATCCACCTTATGTATATGAATCGCCTTCATTTGTTTTGCAACCACTTCTTTACGCGTGGTGATCAGGACCCGGCTCCCAACTGCGCCATCTTGCAAAGGCATGCGCAACCAAATGTCCCAGATTTTTGCATCCCAAACATCATCCAGCACAAGGAAGAACTTAATATCTTTCAAGCGATCCCTCAGTATCTTCTCAAGCATCTCTTTGGTCATAGCTTCAAGCATCTCTTTGGTCACAGCTTCACCCGGAGTTCCCTCTGCTTGTAAAATAATATCCTTTAGAAGATTCGTCCCTATGGCCTCTTGGGACACGCACACCCACATGGTCTTTTCGAATTCGGTCTTGATTTTGTGATCATTGAAGATCATCTGAGCCAGGGTGGTCTTGCCAATACCGCCAAGCCCCACAATAGCAAGAACGACTACATGGGTTTTTGCACCCTCATCCTTCCTCATGAGCAAATCAACAAGATCTCTGGTGTTGTTTTCAATTGCTTCCCCAACAATATCACGTTCCACTCTCGAGGAAGTCTGGCGATGTCCTGGAATAACCTCCTTTCTTTGCATGTTGGACTCTGTGAGATTGAGGTCGAGGTTGGATTTCATGGTCCAGATCTGTTCCACCCTCTGGTTGAGATCCCTGATTTTAGAGCCGATTTCATGAGTGAACTTCACCTTTCGAAAACAACCGAAAAGAGGCAGCATCCGGCAGCCGATGGACGGCTGCTCCTCCAGAAGGTGCTCTCGTGAAGCCCACTCCTTGGCCATGATCCAGTACTCGTCAAGGATGTCGTCTGCGTCGTACATGACGACGTTGAGCTTGCTCAGCCAAAGTTTTACGGTCTGCCGAGTAATTTGCTGTTGTTCAGCATCGTTGAGGACAGCTCTGATCGAACGCAGCGTCTCACGGAGCTTCTGGATCTCTTCGGGGACACCCAAGATCAAGTTTAGCTCTTTAGTAGCCAAGTCGCCCAACTTATCAATAAGCTTGGAGACGATGGGATCCAGGAAGAATTCCATTTTCTTCTTCGATTGCTTTTGGCAACAAGAGGATTCAACTCTTGGGTAATGCTTAATGAAATCGGAAGACCCAGATGGACTGCTTAAGCTGTGTCAACAATTTCCACCCAACATGTCACGAACCATGCAGGTCAATAAGTCAAGTGAAATTAATTAATTAATTACTTTAATGACTAGTCAGGTCTGCTCTTCACTCTTCAGATGAAGAACAGAGACGTGCATTCAATAAGTCTAAGTTATTGAATGTACGTGCAGCATGTACGTGCAGCATGCCGCTTTCCATGTCACGAAACCTGCAGGTCAATAAGTCTAAGTGAAATTAATTAATTAATTACTTTAATGAGACGTGCGTGTAGAACAGGAGACGTGCATTCAATTATTGCGATATTATTGGTGCAGTCAATTGTTCATCAGTCAATTGTTGACAGCTGTCAAAGGCCCATTTGGTAGCACAGCGTTACTAGCTAGTGGGCCCACTCACTATATACTGTTTTACCAGATCAATCATTTCTACCGTATCAGCTGAATTATTTAATTATATAAATTGTAGCATGTATATAGATCTGTATAAATTTATTTATTTATTATTATTATATATAATAAATAAGCACTAAGGAGGGAAAAATAACGTGTGTATACATCAAGCACTTAGGACCTGCAAGTCAATAAGTCAATTAAAATTAATTGATTAGTAATTTAAAATATTTAAAACTCCAGTTGGAGAGCACCGATCAGGTTTGGTCTTCTGACGAGGGACAGATAGATTAAATTTATTTATTGTAATGTCGTACATTCATTTATTGATTGCTCGTGCCCGTCGGTCATATGTCGATGTGTATCTTGTAGCTACCTACTTGTAGAGAAAAAAGGCGCATAACCCTGCCTTCCAATCAAAGAAGGGGTTGCCATCATATGAATACAAATCTTGAAGTAACTTTAACCACACAGATCTCAAAGTATCTTTAGCCTAAGTTACCGCTTCTAGGGTTAAATATTTCAAAATCGCAAAAACCCTTCATGCTTCGTCTCCTTGACTTCCTGCAAGCACAAACATCCTAAAACTCTTTCTTCCCTTTCCTCATCTCCACTTCCCGCCGGCATAGACGAGAGCATCGTCAAAATCCCAAAATCCTTGGTCGATTTTTCTATCTCTATCACTAGAAAAGGGCACTTTTTCGTCTTCTCCCATTGGCGACTACTCCTTCCTCTTCGTCTAGTGCTTCTTCTTCCAAGTTTTCTTCCTCCAACCGCCTATTCTAGCTTCGCGGACTCTACCTTCTTGTCTAGGTAACGTCCTCCCCTCTTTCTCTGTGCTGGCAACAACTATCGCTTTTAGATAGCAAGATATATGTTTCACATTGTAGTCATTAAGCAAAAAAGGGCACTCCTACATGAAAGTATTTATACCTAGTCATAATTTAGAATGAGACACTTATAGTAATATTATGAAAATTTAAGGCATTTTTATCACACCCCTAGATTATGATATATCTTGAAATAAAATCAATATCACATGAAAGATGAAAATTTTGTTATATGTACCCATGATGAAACATATTACACAACCATTTGCTCAACATGACTAATTTAATTAATTATACTTGCATCACATAGGAGGTAACACCATCCATATATTGATTCTAGTTTTCATCCAAATAATAAGATTCTTTTCATCCACTATATCACTTCTCATTTGCACAATGCCACTGGCCCACTGTAATGAGTAATGTAAGTAAAGAAAAGCTCTATCTTTGTCTCTCACTCTCTAGATGAGCCACTATCAATTATATTGCTAGGAGTATCACTAGAAAGATTGACATTATCTCCTTTTATAGAAGAGAACAAACTCTTCTAAAGCCCTATTAATTAATTTTACATGTGCCAACTTCATTCTTGCACTCTCCTTTCTACTCTTCTCCTTAACTATTTATTCAAATTTCTACTGCATTTAATGATGTGATTTTGCATTTCACAATGATAACACTCAATGTTCTTTATTATCTTGATATTCTAGGCCTTCAATTTTGTTTATTCTTATACTTTCTATATCAAGGATGCATACGAAGAAGAAGAATGACATATTGTCTTTCTCCTTCTCTCCACATTTAGTATTCACTAAACTCATAGATAAAGACAAATTAAAATTGAATTAATTATTGAGATTCTAAAAAGTCTTCTAATTATCAATAAGAGTATTTTATGTAAATCAATTATTGTTATTAGTGGGTGAATGCCTAAATTTGGCTTAGCGGTGTGTTTAGATGGATCAACCTCTAGAACTCATTTTCATTTTTCCCTTTGGTATACCTATAACAAAAATGAAAAAAAAAAAAGATCTCAAAGGATCTGGGACTTTCTCCCTCTAACTATCAAGTCAAACTTTATAGATGTATGTGGAAATAGATTTTAAAAACAAATGGCTTAGTTGAAACATGTAGGGTATATAGTATTTATGCATAGTGTATATGAGTGATTCTCTATTTTGTAATACTTGATCTCATATTCTTAGATCATTTATGCTTCCCAGTTATATTCTCTTCATGAAGCTTCTAGAAAATCAGCCAAGGAAGTTTAATTATTTTGCTTAGTAATAAATTAGCTAGTTTATGCTATTAAGAATATGTTCTTATGAGTATCTTTTTTTAGTGGTTCAATCTTATTGGACATATTCTTCAAGTGATTCTGAATTTTGTGGTTAAGCAAAACTTAGGGCACCATAGTGCTTATCTCCTAAGACCTTTTTATTGAAGGCTTCCTCTTAGGGGTTTTGTCTGGAGGCTTTCTCGTGAGAGTTATCTCTCAAGAGCTTTTTTCTAAGGGGCTTTCTCCCAAGGACTATCTTTTGAGGATTTTATTTCAAGGGTTATCTCCCAAAAAGGCCTCATACTCACACCTTTATCATGATTGTGTATAGTTTCTAGTTATTGTAATGAATTTCTTATATGCTAACACCATTAATATCAAAAGGGGGCATAATGCCTGTTCTTAATCTTTAGAATGATTTTTATAAATGTTAATTGATTTATTATATCTTGTATCCCATTCAAGTGGTTAGTAAAAAGAGAAGAAATTTATTTCTTCCTATCTTTTTGGCATGTAATTCTCTAGATTACACCAAAGTGTTATGTCCATTATTCTCTTTTAATATATAATTATGAAAGTTATCTTCTACTCATTGTATAATATAATCATAGGCATGCTTATGCAACAACTTCTAGCCATCAATTATATACTTGGCTTTGTATATTCACCAAAAATTGGAGCATTTTATCATTAAGGAGATCTTTCATTTTCTTTATTCCAACTATAATAACTACTATTATAGAGGTTAATAATTATACTAATATTAACTTTCATCATAAGTAATCAAATGATTAATAACACTTTTGGGGGAAAATATACAGCAACCAATTCATAATAACACAAAAAAAGGTGCCTAGTGAAATTGAAGTTTTACACACTTGCGTCATGCACATATTAGAGCCAATAAGTTGGATATATTTACTAATATACCACTTGCATCAAGCCCATATTAGAACTAAATTCATCCATCAACATTACCATGCAAATTCAATTGAGAATGATGCAAAAAAAAAAAACAAATCATTGAGGCAATACATACGGTAACGAACCTGCAAAGCTCCATTACTCTTTTCTTGTTAGCTTGGTATGAAAAGTGGTTGGGAAAGTGGAGGAATGTTTGATGTAATTGCCACGGCAATCCTTGATTTCAACAACCGGAATCTCTCTGATTGCGGGCCAACCTGGGTCATCTTGCAAGAAGTTGGAGCGCAGAGATTGATTTGTGTACTTCAGTTTTAGCATCTCAAGCGATGTCTAGTAGTGTGGTCGGTTGTGCACCAACCAGTTTGGTAAAGAGAGGTTTCCCACGTCGTGGACCTCCACACCTAAAATCTCTAGTGCAGGGAATCCACTGAAGGAATTGATATTAGTTTCCGTGACGTATAATGAAGTCAGGCGGGTGGCTTGACGAGTCAGCCCCTCTGGCAGGGATGCCAACTTGGGGCAAGAGTTAACTATTAGTTCATTCAACTGTGGCATGGCCACTGTCCCTCCAACCTCTGGCACCCAATCCCACGCCTCAAGGGTAGACAAGCGTTGCAAACCAAGTCCCTTTAGACGAGGGAACAACACCAGAGAAGATGATGCATGTTTTGATCCTCCAGTCTGATGTGCAAGTCCATCACTTGTTGAAGCCTCCTCGTATCCAAAAAATTCAGCACCAATATTGGTTACCGCATGTAAGTCAACTAGACCTAGGACTTTCAGATTCGGCAACTTCCCCAAGGGCGGAAGTAGCAAGCAACTCTTACAATTAGAAATATATAATTCTTGTAAGTTAGGAAATACGTAAACCCGTAGGTTATTGAATATTTTCTGTAGCCCTGTAGAACCTACAGAAGGCTTCTTTGTATTAACTCGTCAAGGTACCCATGTGCAATTTCCTCCAGCGAGGGATACTCTTCTCCTTCTACTTCAACTACAAAACCCTCAGCTACCCATAACTGTACGAGATCTTCCCTTTTAAGCCAAGAATCTTCAGGAAATAAAGAACAATGAAGAAAGCATTGCTTGAGGTGCGACGACAAATCTTCATAGCTCAAGTATAAAGCTTGATGGACTCCTTCTGGAAGCCCTTTCTGCGATCACACCGAATTACATTCCACTCGTTCCCATTCCCACTTACTAAGTTTTCCACATAGCACTCCTCCTATAGCGGTGATGGCTAAGGGAAGCCCTTGGCATTTCCCCACAATCCTCATCCCAATGTCCTTGAGGCTTTCGACATCTCTTTCCTCCTCTGCGTTTTTGGTGACTTTTTTGCGCAGGAGTAACCAAGAATCGTCCGAAGACAATGCATCCACACGGTGAATATGATGCGCCTTCATTCGATCTGCAACCCCTTTGTTGCGCGTGGTGACAAGGACCCTGCTCCCAACTGCGCCAAGTTGCAATTTCCTCCAGCGAGGGATACTCTTCTCCTTCTACTTCAACTACAAAACCCTCAGCTACCCATAACTGTACGAGATCTTCCCTTTTAAGCCAAGAATCTTTAGGAAATAAAGAACAATGAAGAAAGCATTGCTTCAGGTGCGACGGCAAATCTTCATAGCTTAAGTATAACGCTTGATGGACTCCTTTCGGAAGCCCTGTCCGTGTTATACCTTGATTATATTTTTTATTTTTATTTTTATTTTAAAATTTTGAAAACCCTACAAATTTTTCCCCAAATCCTAATCTATTTTTAACCCTAAAATCTTCCCCTATAAATAAATCTCTTATTTCCCTAATCTACTAATCTCCCTAATTACCCCTCTAATCTTCACGAACGCCGCAAACCGCCTCTGTTCCTTTCTCCTGCCAGCGAAGCGAAGCCATCGCCTGCAGCTCCTTCCCCTCGCTTCCGGCAGCGTCCTCCGAGGCCAACGCCGGCAGCTCCTTCCCCTCCGTCCGGCGACCCTTCCTTACCTTCTTCTTTCACCCGGCGAGCTTCCCAGAAGAGAGCGGATCTCGTTTTCTTCCCTCGGCGGTAGAACGGTTCTGTTCAGACGCGTGCAGCAAGTTCTTCCGGCGGCGAGTTCCTCTGCCTGTTTCGGACGTGCGCCGCGAGTCCAGGTGACGCCTCTTCTTCCCCTCTCCCCGGCGGCGGCTGTCTTCCCCTCTGGTCGGCGACGAGTTTCTGGGCGGAGGCTCGAGCACCGACTCCGTTTCTCGGCAGCGGTGGTTTACCTTTCTAGCGGCGGCGGCTATTCCTTCCCTCGTCGGCGGCGACCCCTCCTCTTTCCTTTCCCGGCGACGGCGACTTATCCTTTTCGTCCGGCGCTGCTCCTTTCCAGCGAGCGTCGGCGGTGTTTTCTGTGACGCAGGCAAACGCGAGCGAACGCAGAGTTCACGTGTGCTGCGTTCGGTTTCAGCGAGTTGTGTTCGGCAGAGGTAAGTTTAGGGTAAGATTTTAATTACCTATTATTACTTCTACCCTAGATTAATAAACCCTAAATTCTAATATTATTAAGGAAAAAGGAATTGGGATTCTGGTAATATAGAACCTAGTGGTAATCAGGGATTACTGTGATTTATTTCAGTTGGGAGAGGGTGATCTTTGAGCTTCAAGGATAATTCCGGATATTAGCGATTGAGGTAGGAATCTTTCCCCTACCTTTGTTGCGGTGTCAAGTTCATGTGTAGATAGATATTGACACCTTATCTTTGAAACTATTCTGATTGATTTGATTCTAAATTCAGTTGACCTCGTTACCTTGTTAATTGTGCATATTTGACTTTATAATCATTATGGATGCATTGAGAATATGTTCATAAAGTTTTCTGATAATTCTGTTGAAAAGTTATAACTGTTTACGAATTATGCAAGTAAATTGAGATGTTATACTGTTATCATGTCGTGGCATGCATATGACCTCTGACCTGGTGATTTATCACCAGTGGCCTATTTATCTGAGTTGTAGTTCTGATTATATCAGACTATGTGTTTGCCGGTTAGGGCACCGCCAGTTGTCCTCGGACAATACTACGGATGTCAGATGTTGGACGCAACATTCACTGGATTGTTTGAGACAGTCGTTCCATCATGTGAGCTGACGGTGGAAACACTCTGAGAATGAGTGCGGCTCATGAGTGAGATCTGTGGCCAAGCTTGATGATTTACACGACAACCTTATGTTCAATTATTTTGTTGTATTATCAGTTCCTGACATGTAGTGTAGTTCTGTTATTGCAATTTCATATAAATTGAACATGCATCATCTCTTGTTGATTCCTACTTAGCAAATTTTTGCTAACTCCCCTTGTTTCTCCTCCAAGTACCGAGTTTGCGTCTGGGAGGGATAGAGTAGATAGCTAGTTAACCACCGGAGTCAGAGTATCATCAAGTGTTCTTTGCTAAATACTTTTCTGATTTATTCTAGTCTTACAGTTGAATTAGTTGCATCTTTGTTAGAGTGTCTTTATAGACTATAGTTAATAAATTTTGCAATGGAGTCAATTGAATATGTTATACAGTTCTGATGTTGAATTTAAGTTTATTTGATTTATATAATTTTATAGTAATCATGTTCCTTTGTTCCTATTAATATTGTCATCTCCCTGGGGAACCCTGAGCTAGGAATAGCCGACTTCCGCCGGGGCGTGACAATTTTATTGGTATCAGAGCGAGGTTCAGTAAGAAAGCCTAAGGATATAGGAACATTAGGATTATGATTGGGTTAAGATTAGAATAACTGAATAAGTAAACATTCATTATATGACATGTTATTTTGTTGGCAGGATGGCACCAAGAACTAGAGCCAGAGCAATCCCAAGTCAAGGAAGTAGGGGAGCTAGAAATTCTCTTGATGCCGAGGTACAGTTACCTCGAAACTTACCTAGAGCCCCTACAAGAAGAAGAAGTGGGTACGAAGCCTCAGTACCCGTAGAGGCAGTACCACCTGCTGCAACAGTAAGGGATGAGGGTGAATCTTCCTCTCCTTCATTGGTACCACAACCCGTAGTAACCCAGCCAGTTAGGGCAGCCAATATACTTATGCAGTTTTCTCAGTTGGGAAAAGATAGATTTGGTGACTTCGTCGGTACTACTGACCCTTGGGCTGCCAGAAATTGGTTACTAAAGGTAGAGCAAACTTTTAGGGCACTAGGATGCCCAGAGGAACAAAAGGTGGAATTGGCCACATACTTTTTATCTGATAGAGCTGGGACATGGTGGTCTGGTATGAGAGTTATCTTTGGAGATGGTCCTATCCCTTGGACTGATTTTAGAAGAGCATTCCTTGAGAAATATTTCCTTGAAACTTTTCAAGACAGCCAGATGCAGGAGTTTCTGAACCTAAAACAAGGAAAAAGGACCGTAAATGTTTATGTGACTGACTTCGAGAGATTATCTGATCTATTTCCAGAATTAGTGACCACCGAAACGAGAAAGTGTCAACTGTTTATTAAGGGACTATATCACACTATAAAGGGGCAGATGAACACTATTCCATTAGATAGCTTTCAGGAAGTGGTATATATGGCATTCAGAATAGAGGCTTCTCTACTTGATGTGGAAAAAGATAAACAAATAGAGAAGGTTCAAGAATTTGCAGAACAGAGAAAGGTCAATCAGTCAGTTAGACCAATGGAAACAAGAACCTATGATAGGAAGAGATCTAGAGCAGTATTCAATAACCATCAGAGACCTGTACACTCTTCCTACGCACCAAGCTTTAATTCAACAGGGTCAGCAAGAAAATGCTTTAAATGCAACAAAGAGGGACACACGGCTAATATCTGCTCTCTTAACGAAATACGATGCCACTATTGCAAGGATTGGGGTCATTATAAGATTAACTGCCCATGGAAAGGATTCCAACCCCCACAGCAGAGCCATCAACAAAGTTACCAACAGAGCTCTAGACCTAAGACTTACAATGGGAGACCAGGTCAGGCTAGTCAGGCGGGGTCACAGCACAGGCGGCCTCAGCAACGACCTTCAGGCCCAGCCAGAGTATATGCAGTAACCCAACAAGAGGCTCAGGAAGCTCTAGACACAGTGATGAGAGGTATTATTTTTGTATATGATTATTCTGCATGTCTGCTTATTGATACTGGTAGCACTCATTCTTTTATCTCTTATGAGTTTGTGATGAAAATAAAGAAAAAGCCCAATGTAGCTAGTACTGAACTATCTGTCTGCACACCTTCTGGAGGTGTGATGCAATCCCACTTAGAACTGAAACAATGTCCTCTCATCTTTGGTGATATAGTTGTTGAAACAGACCTGAGAGTTTTAGACTTCTCATACTTTGACATTATCCTGGGCATGGATTGGCTTTTTATCCATTACGCTAATGTTGATTGTCATAATTATATTATGACCTTTAGCCCTCCTAGTTTACCTTCCTGGAGATTTATAGGAGTCTCTGGACAAGTTGCTCCCATAATTTCTGCTATGAAAGCCAAGAAGTTAATGAGAGATGGGTGTCATGGATTTTTATTATCCATTTCAAAAGTAGAGGAGAAAACAAGAGAGCCTATGGAGCAAGTTGCAGTGATAAGGGAATTCACAGATGTGTTCCCTGAGGAGTTACCTGGACTTCCACCAAAAAGACAAGTTGAATTTGCAATTGAGCTTCAACCTGGGTCTGCTCCAATTTCTAAAGCACCATTCAGAATGGCTCCTAAAGAATTAGCAGAACTTAAGAGTCAGTTGCAAGAACTTTTGGACAAGGGGTTTATACGACCTAGTGTATCCCCTTGGGGTGCTCCAGTCCTCTTTGTAAAGAAGAAGGATGGATCTATGAGACTATGCATTGACTGCAGACAGCTGAATGTCATTACAATCAAAAATAAATATCCACCTCCCCGAATTGACGATTTATTTGACCAGTTGAAAGGCACATGTGTTTATTCCAAAATTGACTTGAGATTAGGGTATCATCAAATAGGAGTCAGAGATGAAAATGTGTCCAAGACTGCATTCAGAACAAGATATGGACACTATGAATTTTTAGTGATGCCCTTTGGACTTACTAATGCACCTGCAGTTTTTATGGACATGATGAACAGAATTTTTATTGATTATCTGGATAAATTTGTGGTTGCCTTCATAGATGATATAATCTCTAGCTCTGGGGAGCTGGCTGGCTTGAGCACTGCCGTCTATGATGCACTGGGTACTGAGGATGTACTAGGGGCTGGGGATGTCCTCTCAGTGCCAATCTCGTTAGAGACACTGGGATACTCTCATGGTGTATCGAAGGGAGGATGTAAGTCGAACAGTATCGGAGACTCTACCGCCGACATCTGTGCTAGCTCAAACCTCTCCGGGAGTACTCCATGGACCATCCTATACCTAGGATATATAGGAGGGTACAGTCCTCGTACACTCTGCTTCCTCACCGCCCCATAGGGTCTGGTCCTCACTGATCTCCTCGGAGCCATAGTATCTATCAAAGCAATCCAATATATGCAAATATAGCTCAAAAATCGTGATGCAACAGTAACTATAAAGTCGCTCGTGAAAACTTGGAGCAAGAACGATCCAAAAATCTGATCTAAAGCCCTCAAACTAATGCTAGGTGCATGCAAATCTAGTACTGAGATTGAAAATCAAGTTTTGGAAGAGTTTGCTCACAAATATGTGCAGAGATCGGCGTCAAATCGGTCGAAAAGCAAGCTCTGGTGCGCTGGCGGACAGACAGCAATTCTCCACGAAATCCGGTGGAAACCCGGTGGAAGATCGTTGGAAATCACTTGCTGGAAGTAGAGAAAGGTGGGTGGAAAGGTTTCGTCGCCGCTCGTGGAAGGAATCGTCGAAAATCGGCAAATTACGAGCATGGGCGTAAACCCTAAGTCGCCGGTTAAGTTTAAACTGTAGGAACTTACGGTCCGTAAAGGATTCACGGCTTCGCCCGTAATCCCGCTTTACTGAACAGTCCCAGCAATATTTAAAATCACGGCTATGCGATAATTACGGCGTCACTAGTAAATCTCGCGTTTTGACTTGGTTCTTCACCAAAAAATTTTCAAAAAATTCCTAGAAAATTCCTGTACGTAAAACAACGAATTTCGAGCGTTTTTAGTATAGACACTTTCATCACAACATGCTAAGAAAATTAACCAAAAATTCAAAACTAATAAACTAATCACGAAAAATCCTAAACTTAAATTTTAAAGGAAAATTACGGAAATTAATAGAGTTCAGAGCTTCTGGGTTGCCTCCCAGGTAGCACTTATTTAAGGTCCTTAGCTTGACCAAAATAATGTTCATTGTCCTTCAGGTGGATATGAGACGCAGTGAATAATAGGCAACATTTGTTCTTCACGCCTTTCTAGATCATTACGTGGGTTTAACTTTAAAGTTTGAGATAATTCCCATGTTCCAACTTTCTTCTTCTTGTCCCTCTCATGCTTCGCCCGATATTCTAAGGGACGTTTATCAATTTCAAAAATATTTCCTTCATCGAATTTATCCTCCTTCACTTCAGGGGATCGACGAGAACCTGCAAAATAAAACTTCTAACCCCTTAAAGAAAAATCATAAAGCAATTTGCTGTCATTTAAATTCAACGTTAACTTCTCATGCAACATATCAATTATAGCTCATGTACTTGCCAAAAATAGTCTACCAAGAATAATAGGTGATTTAGTGTCGTCTTCTATTCTAACAATCATAAAATCAGTCAAGATAGAAAACTTATCAATTTTGACAAACACATTTTCTAAAATTCCTAGAGGTTGCTGAACAAATCTATTAGCAAATTGAAGGCAAGATCCAGTAGGTTTAAATTCTCCACTACCTACTTTCTCAATCATATCTGAAAGCATCAAACTAACACTCGATCCTAAGTCACATAAAGCATTCTCAACAAAGAACTTACCAACTTGGCAAGGAATTGAAATGTCTCCAGGATCTCTTATCTTTGTTATTTCTATGTCCATACTTACCTGGTCGCCCTTCACTTCAGACTCTCTGATATCGGATTTTCCTTGATCTACTCCAAATACCCTCTGGGGAAAAGGGATTGGAGGAACATATGCAGGCGGACCTACATATTTTGGCTCCTCCCATTTCTTCTCACAGCTCTCTGACTCAAGAGTAATGTCCTCAGATGTGTCTGTAGAACTCTCGATAAGCCCTCCAGGTGCATCATTGTTTTTGCCACTCATAGTAGCGACCGCATTACAATGCTCCCTGGGATTCATCTCAGGTTGTCCCGGAAGTCTCCCTGTGGGCTACTAGTAGAACTCGCTTGCTGAGCTATTTGGTTCTCTAACATCTTGTTGTGGATAGCCAAAGCATCCACGAGAGATGCCAGCTACTTGACCCCATCAGCGAGGTCCTCAGTGCTCTTCTGCTGTTTCATGAGAAATCCTTCTAGCATGGTCTCCAAGTTTGACTTCTGGGGCTGTCCATATTGTCTTGATTGAAAGTCTAGTGGTGACCTGTTATTCTGCTGGGGATACTGAGGAGAAACTTGTCCTTGATTGTTCTTGTAGGACAAGTTGGGGTGGTTCCTCCATCTTGGATTGTAAGTTGCAGAATATGGGTCATTCACTGGTCTCTAATTGAAATTCCCCAAGGCATTAACTTACTCCTGATTAAGATTTTCTTGAGATGAATCATGCCCTGTTACACCACACACTTTACAGGAAACTGCATTAACGGCAACTGAGGGAAAGGAAAAAGAATCTAACTTTTGTGCCAATAAATCTACCTTTGCCGCTAGAGATGTCAAGGAATCATTATGGTACTTACCAAATCCCGTGGAAGTAGTACCTCGCTCACTCGACCAGTGGTTATGGTTCATGGTCATATCCTCAAGTAGAGCTGTCGCCTCTTCCACGCCCTTGCTCATGATTGTTCCTCCAGCCGCAGCGTCCACCATCAACTTGGTGTTATAATCCAATCCATGATAAAAGATGTGGATCAGAACCCATGCTTGGAGTCCATGGTGTGGGCACATATGCCGGAGCTCCTTGAATCGATCCTAGGCGTCATACAGTGATTATCCCTCTTGTTGTGAAAAACATGTAATCCTGTTGCGCAGTTGAACAGTCTTGCTAGGTGGGAAGTATTTGTTCAGAAAGGTTTTGGAAAGCTCATCCCAAGTAGTAATGGATCCTGTTGGTAGCGAATATAGCCAAGCTCTCACATGGTCCCTGAGAGAAAACAGAAATAATCTTAGTCTTATAGTGTCAGATGAAACTCCATTAACTTTGACAGTATCACAATATTCTAAAAAAAACAGCTAGATGTATATTAGGGTCCTGATTTGGGGATCCCCCAAATTGATTTTGCTGGACCATCGTCATCAACGCTAGTTTAAGCTCAAAGTTGTTCACTTCTACATTGGGTCGGACTATGCTTGAATTAAAGCCTTGTATGTTCGGTACAGCGAAGTCCCTCAAAGATTGATTGTTTGCCGCCATTGCACCTTCTTCAGAAATCTTCTGAGTCTGAAACTGTAATCTCCTTCGAAGGCGGAATGTACGCTCAATTTCTGGGTCTGCTGGAACTAAAATACCTGTTCGAGAAGTTCTGGGCATACAACATGTAAGTCTAAATAGAAAATAAAATAACAGTCAAAAAGAAAAGAAAAGTAAAAACTAATACTAAAACAAAAGAAAGAAAAGTGTCTAGTCTCCAAACTTATCTAATAAGTCAATGTTAACTAGCCGTAATCCCCAGCAACGGCGCCAAAAACTTGATAGCTTTCCGCAAGTGCACTGAATTATCGAAGTAATAAAAAGATTATCGTTCCCAACGAGGACTACATAGTTAAGTACTGACTTTTTGACTTGTTGAATATAGGCAAACTAAATATGCAGCGGTATTGAACTTCTAAGTACGAACAATTCAAATGCAGTGTTAAAGGGGTTTTCAAATTCTAAAAGATTCGGGATACTATGGGTTCACCACACTGACAAACATGAATTATTTAAAGATTTCTCAATCAACAGAAACTATAAATCATATAAATCATGAAAGAAACTTTTCCTAATGTACATATCACCTCCACTCGGAGTGTAATATGGTGTTTAGTTAAGTTAACTCTCTACTCTCGTGACAGTTAACCTAACTAAACTCATTAAGTTCTATGAAAAGCTGTTAGATCCTTCAGACGAATCCAACCTACACTCGTGATTGGATTCGAAGGCTCAATTGAAATAGATCAGACGTTGCGATTCACCTCTCGGTACTTCTCGCAATGTCTAATACGCAATTATACATGGCCAGGGTAAATTATGAAATGAATACAACTTCAGTCAAATCATAATAATAAATTCATATGAAAAGAGCATAAAATATAGATCAATTCATGAATGTCAGTGGGCTACGCCCATTAATCCCGAAACAAGGATCTACTCACTCATGTTCGTAAAGTAAAACATATTTGTACGATGAACAAGTAAGAATCTCATAAGAATTGCAAGAAAATCACTAAGACAACAATAAAACCGCCTTCTCCTCGATCTGTAGATGAGAAAGAGTCGATCAATCGTCGCTTTTGCGTGGAATCTCACCAGAATATGCTCCGAAACTTGAATTTCTCCCTCGTCGCTGCCGCTACTTGTGTTCATCCAAAAAAGCTCTCTTAACCCTTGAAAAATCTGATCTTTTATAGTTAGACCGATTTGGAATCCATCAAGGAACGGTTTTGCAAAGTTTGGTTCAAATCCGGTTTGAATCGGTGGAGAATCGAGTGAAAAACTCGTCGGGCGATAATTTTCACAGTCCGTAACAAGTTTACGGCTGAGGCCGTAAATGTCTCTATGTGTATAGCCTTTTGTACACATAAAGTTTCATGGGCCATGATGGATTCACGGCTTCACCCGTGAAAGTTTCTGTGCATTCCAACACTTTGCCGTTTTTCGCCCTTCGCTCGACATCAAAATTACGGCTGAGCCATAATTATAGCCAAGGTTGTGAATGTAAGTTCGTGATCTCCTCGGGAATCATGCTCTAGCTTCAAAACTTGTGAAATCCTTTATTTTTAGGTGATTTTACCTACATTTTCATAAAAACCAAGAAAAGTGAATATTTCGTGCCAAGTGAAGTAAAAGCATCGAAATAAGCACAAAATGATGCAAATAAGCCCAAAATATGATCTAAAATATAGGCAAAAGTGTGATGTAAATACAACGCATCAGACAGCTTTTCTATACCATGCCAGATTGGGGAGATGACCTTTCAGAGAGCCTTATGCAATTTAAGAGCGAGTGTTAGCCTTATGCCATTGTCATTATGTTAAAGACTGGATTTGGGTGATTTGAAAACTACTAATATCTTTTTACAGCTTGTAGACAAATCAGTTCATCGCCCCGTTAGTATCTTAGAGAACGTTCCTATTAAAGTTGGAGATTATTTTGTTCCTGCTGATTTTGTTGTATTAGAAATTGATGAGAATGACAGACTCCCTATCATTCTAGGGAGACCTTTTTCTCACTACTGCTGGAGCTGTCATTGATGTCAAAAATGGGAAACTGGCTTTGAACATCAGTGACAATGTTATACAATTCGATTTGTTTGACTCTTTGAAAAAACCTTCTCTTACAGGTACATGCTGCAGTGTAGATATCGTTGAGAGGACTATACAGTAAATTGAACACTATAGGAAGGAGGTGGATCCGCTGGAACTGGCCTTGACCAACACTGAGGATAGAGACCTTGAGGGCAAAGCTGAAAAGTATGCTGCTCTACTAGATGTCGACCCAAACATTGACATCAAGCCCGAAGGAAACCAAGAAGAACAAGGGGAGAAGAAGCTTGAATTTAAATAACTACCTAGCACACTGAGATATGAATTCCTAGGTGACAATTCTACATCCCTGGTAATAGTTAGTGCAGAATTGGACAAAGAGAAAACTGAGATACTCCTTGAAGAACTCCGTCTTCACAAGAAGGTAATTGGCTATTCACTTAATGATATTAAAGGGATTAACCCCTCTATTTGCATGCACAGGATTTTATTTGAAGAAAATAGCAAATCTTCTGTGGAATTTCAATGCCGACTTAATCCACATATGAAAGATATTGTGAAGAAGGAGGTGCTCAAACTTTTGGATGCAGGAGTTATCGATCATGTATGCAATGTTGTGTACTAGACCAGATGTGGCTTATGCTGTGAGCATAACCAGCCGATACCAATCCAATCCAGGTCTGCAGCACTGGGTGACTGTAAAGAACATCCTTAAGTATCTGAGAAGAACTAAGGATTTGTTTTTAGTCTATGGGGGACAGGAAGAGCTCAGTGTTTAGGGCTACACTGATGCGTTGTTCCAGTCTGACCCTTACGGCTTCAGATCGCAGGCAGACTATGTGATCAAGATGAATAGAGGAGCTGTTTGCTGGAAAAGCTTCAAGCAATCCACCATAGCTGATTCTACAATCGAGGTTGAGTATGTAGCCGCTTCTGAGGCAGCCAAAGAAGTCGTTTGGATAAGGAAGTTCATATCTAATCTTCAGGTGATTCCATCTGTTGTGGATCCGATTGAGCTCTATTGTGACAACAATGGAGCGATTGCACAGGCAAAGGAACCACGGTCTTATCAAAGTTCCAAACATATACTCAGGAGATTTCACCTGATCAGAGAGATCATTGACCGAGGTGATGTCAAGATTAGCAGAGTTGACATAGAAAACAATCTAGCAGACCCACTAACCAAAGCTTTGGCGTAGTAGAAGCATGATAGTCATACGAGGGATATGGGTTGAGGTTCTTCAACCTCTAGGTCTAAGTGCAAGTGGGAGATTGTTGGTGTTTATGCCCTGTGACCTAGTTTTGGTCTATCATTGTACTACTTGATACTAATATTTCTTATATATCATTCTGGCATTGTCATTATTGTACTTTGTTTACATCTGCGATTATGTACATGCATGATAATGTCCCTAAAGATAGATTGTATCTGTGCTTAAACTCTTGTCCCCAGTCGAGTACCTGAGTGGATATGTGACGGCTCTGGTACATGTGAGACTGGTATATGGGTTGGTTAGGCACGAGATGCTAATGCAGACATATGGGTATATCAGTGCTAGATATACTGGACCGACCCGCTGTGAGGCAATGACTTAGTGTCATGAGTTATCCTCACAAGTGACAGGAGATGCATTGATCCCTTCACTTAAAGTCATTGACTCTTTTATATGGTTAGGGACATACTTTGATATAACCTAACACCTCACTGTAGTTGGGAGGTAATAACGGTTGTCATTGAGTATGTCACGACCCATATGAGAGGTCAATGTACAGATAGAGGATTTGCCCCTTCCTAAGGGAAACTTGATATCCATGGGCCCCCCTATGGTTTTATGACTGAAAGTGTATGGCCATATCTAGGTGAAAGCCTGATCTAGTCATGACCATGAGATTGGATAAAAACAAGTGGTGACACACTTGCCCAATTGGATATCAGTTTGGCAAAGAGACTGTAATGCATCTGTACCTTGTTGCGATGATGGCAATGTCGATGTCGATATCCATTCCAATGACTTGGGTAGTAGTGATGTACTACTATGTGTCACTCACTGCTTGTGATGACCTTAAGGCATCACTGCCAACGTCAAAGGAACCTATAGGGTCGCACACCTTGATACTCGAGTTCTCGTATTGATCGAGAAACCTTATGATCAAGTTATTGGATAGCTCGGATCTATTTGGGAGATTTGATTAGCGTCATTGGGCCTGATGAGATGGAAGAGAGTTATTGGAGCCAAACATTAGTTTTGGCAGGTTGACCCGAAATTGACCATGGTTTGTCACATTTGAGTTTGAGTTGCATTGGATTGGATCCAACGGCTTAATCAACTTGTGCAATAAAGTTTGAGCTAGTTCATTACCCAATGAGGCCCAATAACAAGTTGTCATAACGAGAGAATAGGGCATAAGGGTATAATGGGGAGAAACCTAACCCCATTGGCGCCTAAGGGCATAATGGGGTGTAGGTGGCGCATATTGCTTCATTAGGAAAGATATGACGCTTCCCCCTTGTTCCTTGGATGGAAGGCTTGCCCTTTAGGCAAGTCTTAGGCGTGTATGGCTTGGAGGACTTCTTTGGTAAGTCCTTGGCGCATAAGGCAAATGGTAAGGGATTTATGGAAAGGACTTGAAGTCTTGCCATAACCCTAACCCTAATTAGCCAACTCCCCTTAACCCTAGCCGCCTCCTTCATGAGCATAGTGCCAAACCCTTTGTCTTGCCGCCCCCTCTTGCTAATATATACACATATATGCGAGAGCAAGGGACAAAAAAAAAAAATTGGCGTGAGACTTAGCGGCGAGAGCAACATCAAAGGCGCAACCTCTTCCTTAAGGCTGCAAGCTTCCTCTTCCCTTCCTCCTCTTGGCGCAACAAGTTGGAAGGCTTGGCGGTATCATCTCCCTTCACCTTCTCCTGGGTGCATCTTCCCTGGAAGGTGGCACAAGCATTATAAAAGGGCACCAATGGCTTGGATCTTCTTCCCGAGGCTAGCACCAGGCGTGGAAGAAGAGAACTCGAGGCATTCGTGTGTGTGAGATTGCAGAGGGCGCATGCTTGGGCGCCTACATCGGCATCGCTTCTTCTTACTCATAGGTACTTTCTCCTCTCATCATGTCAACTCCCTCGCAAGAACAAGATCTATTGGGTTTTTGGGACCAATCTGTTTCGGGGATATGCTTCCGCTGTGTAATTATATTGTATGTAAAATTTTAAAAATATCCTCAGGGTTTTCCAACAATCTTATGTTTTTAAGGGAACGAATGTCAATTAATGGATAATTATATGCAAAGGCTAAATAATTATCTTACATCCCTGAGGGGATAATTTCAAATTATAGAATAATTATACACAAAGATTAAACAATTAGTCTACGTCCTTAAGGGGATGAATATTGATTGGGTATAGTTATATGCCAAGGCTAAATAAGTATTCAATATCCTCAAGCAAACAAAAATCCATTAAAGAATAATTATATGCTAAAGCTAAATAACTATTTTATGTTCTATCCTAAGGGGGTGAATATCCATCAAAATATAGTTATATGCCAAGTGTCATGCCTTGAATTATGGTAATCAATTTTTTTTCAAATGTACACTTATGTCAACGCTTGACTCGAGTCCAAACACGCCCGCACAGGGGCACCACGGTCGTAAGTGCGAGATTGAGCGTGATTAGCGGGGACAATTCCTTGAATTGACCCCTATCCCGGCAAAGGACTCTATGGAGATCTCTGCCGTCCCAACATGACTCTGATCAACACTCACGATTCTCTGTAGACTGGTGTCGTCGAGTCGAACCGGGTTCACTTGAACCCAAGATGGGACCACCCAGAACCGACTACGTCGGATGGGGTCCACTATGGACATGATCGCTTTGTCTATACCATCAACATCGGATACGTCAAAGACGTCTCAACATCATTGATAGTAGCGATGATGTGCTCGTTCACCGGAGTCCGGAGAGGACAGAGGCGGGGGGTGCGAACGACCCACACCGGTCGTCGAGACACCCGCACGTCCACTAGACAACCGACGATCGATGTCTGTGTAAGTTCGTCCTATCAGCGTCGCACGCTGGCAGCTGGGGAAACCAACCCGGCAGGGTTCCCACAAAGAAATGCATACAAGGACGCCGACGGCAACAATGCGAAGCCGTCCACTGTTCGTTGGCCGGATTGACGCGAACACACGTTCGTAGGAAGGAAGGGAAGAACGACAGTGTTCTTTCCACCTGCTAGAGAACACGAGGGAGGAAATAGGAGCCACCCGTCGGTGACTGAGAGGGAGGAACACAGACGACGGATGAAAGCTAGAGAGGAGAGGAAACCCCGGAGCTTCTTCCACCTCACCTAGGATTGAACGGCTGCAGGGAAGATAGGCTCGAATGCCTGAGCTGGGCATGAAGGACCGACGAACGAGGGAGCCGGCCGAAGAGGGAGACGAAGTCTACGCGCTGGCGGAGGGAGTCGACCAGCGACTACGACCACAAGTGGCGGCAGCAGACGGCGACCGAAAAAACAACCTCGCGTGCAGGTGAGTCGAGCCCGGAAGTTTCCGCACGTAGGCGGACCAACACTCCAGAGGAGGAGGAAGAAGGGCTTGCTAAGGGAGCACGGGGTCCGACCAACGCACACAGGAAAACGTAGAAGACAGAAAGAAAAGGGGTGTCACCGAGAAAGAAACGTTCGACCGGAACAGAGAGGAGGAGGGCGCCGGCAACAGCGAGAGTGTACCTCAGCGGACTGCCGGGCCCTTCTAACCGATGAAGTGGTAGCAGTAGCGCCTTCTAAGGTGGTTTGAGGGACGTCGGCGATGACAGTGACGGTCACTGACCTGACGCCCGTCACGCCCGCACACACAAAATTCACGCGCACAATTTTGCCATTGAAGGAATTTCGGATTCGGGCGGTCACCCGATCCATTTATCCGACCCAATCCGCTAGGGTCCAATAAGCTAAGTGGGTTGGTTAGGCTGGGCTAAGATTGGGTCGCACCCAAATTCAGCCCAGAGGCCTAACACCAAGGCTAAATAACTATTCCATGCCCTTAAGGGGATAAAATTCCATTAAAGAATAATTATATATCAAGGTTAAATAATTATTTCATGGCCTCAAGGGGCCAAAACTTTCTTAAATGAAAAGACAATTGTATGCCAAGGCTAAACAATTATCTCATGTCCTTAAAGGCGATAAATTTTCACTTCATCCAAATTCAAATACTTATAAGTCATTAAGATCAAGTATTTACCAAGTTAGAATATTCACAAACTTTCGAGAAATCAAATATTTATCAAATCCACTTAACTATTTTCAGATAAAACATTCATTTTTAAATTATCACTTGACTAATGATGAGTTTTTTTTACTGGAGTTATAAGCCATTGCATGACACAATATTATAAATAATACTATTCTTTTAACCACTTATTTTTATTTGGTTATATATAGATCTCTTAATCAAATGCGTCATAAGTTATTTAAGAATAATTAATTCATAAATTATTTAAGAATAATTAATAATAAATATTTATATTTATTGAAAGTTATAATTCACTAAATAAAAAAAAAAGCCTAATCTTAATTTAGAACTCAAATTTAACCATTTTTAATCAACCATCTCTAATCTTTCAATCATTCTCTTTTCTTTCCTCCTTGTATAAGGATTTGCCATTATGACTTACCATTTAAAGCTTTTTAAACCCCCGGAAGCGTGATCGCGCCTTGACATGTTCTCATTTTTTTCATTATTTTTGTTTGCCTTTCATCGGCTGAATTGGTTATTTTGATTTGTTTTCTTTTTTTTTTTTTTTTTTTTGCACGCGTTTCTCTGTTGTTTTCAAGCCTCACGATGTGATGACCTTTTATTTACTTTTTGTTTAGTGGTTATCCTTTTTATTATTGACAGATTATTTTGGGAGATCCTAATAGTTTACATCTTGTACCGCCCAGCAACATATGATGGCCCACCAGATTGAGCCCGGCCGATCCAATAACAACAAGCTGGATCAAATTCCAACTTGCTCTGGCCGGATTCATCTAGCTGAGTTACTCCGGCAAACTCAGGCTAATTTCAACTTGAGATCCATTTGTCGCCGGTCCAATCCAACCCAGCTACTTGATCAAACGTTGCAGGAACCAAAAAGAGAAATTAAAAAAAAAAGACAAAAAAAGAAACGAGAGAAACATAAAGAAAAGAGAGAAAAACACTACATATTTTATTTTCTAAAATAAAATATGTGTTAAGATAATTCCGTACTTGATCAAACCCAGCTACTTGCTCTGGCCATAGCTCCTCAATAGAATATTATAATTACAGTACAATAAAGGTAAAGATAATTCAAAGGAATAATTACATGATCATATTAAATAATTATTTCCAAAATTCTTACCAAATTCAAATTTAAATATTCATCATTAAAATCAAATATTTATTGAATTCAAATCTAAATACTCACAATTCACAAACTACTAAGATAGAGTATTTTATAAATCTAAATAGTGATAAGCTACTAAGTCAAGTACTTATTGAATCCAAAAAATCACAAAGTGTTAAGTCCAAAAGTTTATCAAATTTAAATACGGTCGAAACTAAGCATTTCTCATATTTAAATACTCACAAGTTGTAAAAGCTAAGTATTTCTCAAATCTAAATATTCACAAGTCATCAAAATCGAATATTTATCAAATCCAAATACTCATAACCCATTAACAAGCCAAATATTTATTAAATTGAGTTTCAAACGTATATAAGACTTTAAAAGTTTGAATACCCATTGATTTTTAAATATCCACAAGTCCTTCAAATAATGTTGATAGATATTTATAAAGTTTAAATATTCTGATACCTCTAAAAACTCATATATTCATTATCAAGTTATTCCCTTGCCTAATGAGAATTATTTTCATATCTTGTACCAAAATTATGTGACAAGCTCTCTTATAGCTAAATATTTTAAATTATATTGCTCCCTGTGGCATTTATTATAAATCTCTTAATTAAATGTGTTGTGATTTCAGAGATACTTACATTTATTAGAAACCAAAACCCGTTAAATAAAGTCTGATCTTAATTAAAAGTGTCTTAATTTTAGAGATAATTAATATTTATTAAAAGTTAAAATAAAGTCTTATTAATATGAGATGAATTTAAAAAGATAAACACTAAATTAAAACCTTAATACCCTTTTTATACCACACATTCAACTGCGGCAATAAAGCCATCGGACCAATGGCAACGTTGCCTGACTCGAGTACCTCCTCTTTCCCGTTGCTCTCCTAAACCTGTCACCATCTTCCTTCAGGTAACTTATTGGGACCAAAGAAAAGGCACCCAATAAGTTAAAGGATTGCTCTGTTTTTGCTACTCTGCCATGAGGGAATACAAGTCAGCGATGAGGAGGCAGGCTTCTCGAGTGCGATAACCTGTTATATTTATATGAAATTTGATTCGTTGCAAATTCAATTTGGTTCGTTTGTCCCCATAATCCACTAATTTCAACCAAATTGAATTCGTCGGAGTGGGCAATTCTTAACAAATCTAAAAACCATATTAATTGTCATATAAATTGTCAGACAATATTAATTGTCAGCAGAATTTGGACGATAAAAGAAATGCATGCACAGAAAGTTGGCTATTCAATGTTAAAGACTCACATGCAACTCTTCGAGGAGTGGGCAATTCTTAACCAATCTAAAAACCCAGTGAAGGTTGAAGACAAAAAAAGGCACTCCTACATGAAAGTATTTATATCTAGTCATAAATTTAGAATGAGACACTTAATAATTTTATAAAAAATTAAGGTATTTTTATCACACCCCTAGATAATGATATATCTTCAAATAAAATCAATATCGTCATAGAGAATGAAAATTTTGTCATATGAACCAAAGATTAAACATATTATACAAGAATATGTCCAACATGACTAATTTAATTAATAATACTATCATCACCTATGAGGTAAAACAATACATATATTAATTATAGTTTTCATCCATATAATAAGATTCTATTTATAATATAAAACTAATATATTATATTCAAACCAACACATAAGTTACAATATACATGCATCATCTTCTAAGTACCAACACATATCTAACACAATATTATAAAAGTTCAAAATAGAAACTTCAAGACAATGCTTTTATTTTTATCACCCACAAGACAGGAGGCCCATAAGAAACCTGCAATTAATTTAGAAGAAAAAGAATAAACAAATATGCCCAACAAGTAATAACAAACAATGAAATAAGTAATATCAATTCAATGGTGATTTTATCAAGTTTTCAAAAATCATAATATCTCTTAAAAGTATTAAAATTTCATGAATAGATCCATAAATAAGATTGAGCATTATCATGATGCTTTAAAGATGGGGGTATTAGAACCAAAAAAAAGAGAGTCCACCAATTTAAACATAATATCCAATTTGTATAGGGAAAAATAAAATGTAAAATAAAACTTGTGCATTTATCCTCGTTAGGGAGAGATCTACTAGAGTTCATCATGACCACTAACATATATGACATAAAGGATTCTAGAGCTATATTACTAGCATCTATTAGTCAACATGATATCTTGAATATCTTACACGATCTTCAATGGTAACTTAGCAGCTTGGTTGGTCTCAATATAAATATATCCAATTATAATAACTTATGCCACTACATCACTTCACATTTGTACAATGCCACTGTAAAGAGTAATGTAAGTAAAGAAAAAGCTCTATCTTTGTCTCTCACTCTCTAGATGAGTCACTATCAATCATATGACTATAAGTATCACTAGAAAGATTGACATTGTCTCTGTTATAGAAGAGAATAAACTCTTCTAAAACTCTATTAACTTTACATGTGTCATCTTCATTCTAGCAATCTCCTTGCAGCACTTGTCTTTACTCTTTCTTTAAATTTCTATTAGTGATGTGATATGTTATTCCACAATGATAACACCTGATGTTCTTTTTTATCTTGATATTCTAGGCCTACAATCTTGTTTCTCCTTATACTTTTTGTATCAAGGATGATGTTCTTTTTTATCTTGATATTCTAGGCCTACAATCTTGTTTCTCCTTATACTTTTTGTATCAAGGATGCATAAGAAGAAGAGTGACATATTGTCTTTCTCCTTCTCTCCTCATTTAGTATTCATTAAACTCATAGATTAAGACCAATTAAAATTAAATTAATTATTGAGACTCAAAAAGTCTTCTAATTATCAATAAGAGTATGTATGTAGATCAATTATTGCTATTAGTGGATGAATGCCCAAATTTGGCTTAGCCAATTATGTGATCAACCTCTAGAACTCATTTTCATTTTTGTCTCTAGTATACCTATAGCAAAAATGAAAAAAAAAAAAAAGGTCCCAAACGATTTAATAACAAATGTGGAAATTATGTACGTGGAAATTATGTGATAGATTTTAATAACAAATGGCTTACTTGAACTACGTAGGGTTTGTAGTATTTATGCTTAGTGTATACGGTTGATTCTCTATTTTGTGATTCTTGATCTCATATCCTTAGACCATTTATGCTTCCTAGTTATGTTCTCTTCATGGAGCTTCTAGAAAATCAGCCAAGGAAGCTTAATTATTTTGTTTAGCTATAAATTAGCTAGTTTATGCTATTAAAAATATACGTTCTTATGAGCATCCTTTTTAGTGGTTCAAGCATAATGGACTAACTCTTCAAGTGATTTAGACTCTCACGGTTAAGCAAGACTTACTGTAACATAGTGCTCATCTCCAAAGACCTTTTTATTAAAGCATTTCTTTTAAGGGTTTTCTCTTCAAACTTTATCAGCAAGACTTATCCCCAACAACTATCTCTTGAGGATTTTATTTCAAGGGTTATCTCCCAAGGCCCACACACTCACACACCTTTCTCACTATTGTTCATAATCTCTAGTTGTTGTAATCCACTCCTTATATGCTAGTATCATTAATATTAATGGGGCATAATACCTGCTTTTAGTCTTTGGAATGATTTTCAAAAATGTTAATTGATTTATTATATCTTGTATCTCATTCAAGTGATTAATAATAAGAGAACAAATTTGTTTCCTCCTATCTTTTTGGCATGTAATTCTCTAGATTGCACAAAAGTGCATGTCCATTATTCTCTTCTAATATATAATTATGAAAATTATCTTATGCTCATTGTATAATATAATCATGGCATGCCTATGCAACAACTTATAGATATCATTTTTATACTTGTCTTTGCATATTCACCTAAAATTAGAGCATTTTATCATACAAGAGATCTTTCATTTTCTTTATTCCAAGTATAATAACTAGTACTATAGAGGCTAATAATTATACTAATATTAACTTTCATCATAAATAATCAAATGATTTAGCTTAGATTAATAACAATTTTGGGGAAAATATACAAGTAACCAATTCATAATAACACAAAAACGTGCCTAGTGAAATTGATTGTTACACACTTACGTCATGCACATATTAAAGCCAATAAGTTGGATATATTTACTAATATGCCACTTGCATCAAGCCCGAATTAGAACCAAACTCATTCATCAGCATTACCATGCAAACTCATTTGAGAATGATGAAAAAAAAAAAGCATTGAGGCAATAAATAAAGTAACGAACCTGATAAGCTCCCCTACTCTTCTCCTGTAAACTTGGTATCAAAAGTGGTTGGGAAAGTGGAGGAATGTTTGATGTAATTGCCACGGCGATCCTTGATTTCAACAACCAGAATCTCTCTAATTGCGGGCCAACCTGGGTCATCTTGCAAGAAGTTGGAGCGCAGAGATTGATTTGTGTACTTCAGTTTTAGCATCTCAAGCGATGTCCAGTAGTGTGGTCGGTTGTGCACTAACCAGTTTGGTAAAGAGAGGTTTCCCACGTCGTGGACCTCCACTTCTAACCTCTCCAGTGCAGGGAATCTGCTGAAGGAATTGATATTAGTTTCATGGACCCGTAATGAAGTCAGGCGGGTGGCTTGACGAGTCAGCCCCTCTGGTAGGGACGACAACCTGGGGCAGCAAATGCTTGGTACCAAAAAGGAAGGAACATATGTCGTCATTGCCACTAAGTATGGTATTAAAAGTGGAGGAATATTTGATATAATTGCCACCGTGATCCCTGATTTCAACAACCAGAATCTCTCTGATTGCGGGCCAACCTGGGTCATCTTGCAAGAAGTTGAAGAGTAGATATTGGTTTACGTACACTAGTATTAGCCTCCGAAGTGATGTCCAGTGTGGTCGGTTGTGCACCAACCAGTTTGGTAAAGAGAGGTTTCCCACTTCGTGGACATCCACTTCTAACCTCTCTAGTGCAGGGAATCCGCTGAAGGAATTGATATTAGTTCCCCTGACGTTTAAGGAAGTCAGGCGGGTGGCTTGACGAGTCAGCCCCTCTGGCAGGGATGACAACTTGGGGCATTTGAAAACTATTAGTTTGTCCAACTGTGGCATGGCCACTGTCCCTCCAACCTCTGGCACCCAATCCCACGCCTCAAGATTAATCAACCAGAACAAAAAAAGTTCCTTTAGACGAGGGAACAACACTGGAGAAGATGATGCACTTTTTGATCCTCCACCCTCATGTGCAAGTCCATCACTTGTTGAAGCCTCCTCGTATCCAAAAAATTCAGAACCAATATTGGTTATCGCATCTAAGCCAATTAGATCTAGGACTTCCAGATTCGGCAACTTCCCAAAGGGCGGAAGTAGGAAGCAACTATAACAATCACGAATGACTAATTTTTTTAAGTTAGGAAGGAGCGAACTAATGCTGCTGGACATTAACCACTGTGGAAATCGATGGCCCAAGATGCTAGAAATATCAATTTGGCGCACACACGACGGTGGATGAAGTGCATATCATTTATACCATCTTCAGAGTAATCCAATTTTAGGTCCAGAAGGTACTTCAAGGCCGTCAATGATATGTTTAACTCATTCACATTCGAATTGGAGCTTGTAGTCATCCTCAACTTAATGGAGAGCTCTCTAAGCTTGCGAAGCTGGCATATTTCTTCCAAGGAGCATGAGCTACTACTACTACTACTACTGTTGTTACTGTTATGGCTAGAAAATAAACTAACCGTAGCTCCTTTGAGTACGTTTAGATGCTCCAACCTAGCTATTCCTGACGGTAATTCCTTTAGTGGCACATCTAAAAGATTCAGTGTCCTTAGATTGCGGAGTTGTACCACCCCCTTAGGGATGGTGTGTAATTTATTGCATGCTTCAAGGATCAAAAATTGCAAATTTTGTAAGATTTCTATGCTTTCTGGAAGTGACTCCAATTTTTCACAACCGTAGAGATTTAGGTACCTCAAGTGTAACAGATTTCCAGCAGAGTATGGTAAAGACTGGATGTTTGTGGAACATAGACGAGCAACTCTAAGACGTTGAAAGTTTTTGAGGCAATCTTCAACGTCCTTGTCATCATGTTGCACTTCAAACTTGTCATCATGTTGCATTCCAGCCTTGTGATCTAGCATCAAGGTCCTTAGTGACGTGTGATTTTGTATCAAATGCGAGATAGGTTTGATGTCCTGGCACTTTGGGGTTACGATGGATAACCGACGCAGCTTTCGTTGAGCTTGCTCAGCCAAAGTTTTACGGTCTGCCGAGTAATTTGCTGTTGTTCAGCATCGTTGAGGACAGCTCTGATCGAACGCAGCGTCTCACGGAGCTTCTGGATCTCTTCGGGGACGCCCGAGATCAAGTTTAGCTCTTCATTAGCCAAGCCGACCAACTTATCAATAAGCTTGGAGACGATGGGATTCAAGAAGAATTCCATTTTCTTCTTCGATTGCTTTTTGGCAACAAGAGGATTCAACTCTTGGGTAATGCTTAATGAAATCGGAAGACCCAAATGGACTGCCCAAGCTGGAAAGCACTAGGAAAAAAACACTCAAAACGTGCAGCATGTACGTGCAGCATGCCGCTTTCCATGTCACGAAACCTGCAGGTCAATAAGTCAAGTAAAATTAATTAATTAATTACTTTAATGACTAGTCAGGTCTGCTCTTCACTCTTCAGATGAGGAACAGAGACGTGCATTCAATTATTGCGATATTATTGGTGCAGTCAATTGTTCATCAGTCAATTGTTGACAGCTGTCAAAGGCCCATTTGGTAGCACAGCATTACTAGCTAGTGGGCCCACTCAGACAAGTTGGAGTGGGCTGTGCCTTGACAGCATTTATTTTGTACTAGCGAAGCTCACTATACACTGTTTTACTGGATCAATCATTTCTACCTTATCAGCTGAATTATTTAATTATATAAATTATAGCATGTATATAGATCTGTATAAATTTATTTATTTATTTATTTATTATTATTATATATAATAAATAAGCACTAAGGAGGAAAAAATCACACTCAAAACGTGTGTATACATCAAGCACTTAGGACCTGCAAGTCAATAAGTCAATTAAAATTAATTGATTAGTACTTTAAAATATTTAAAACTCCAGTTGGAGAGCACCGATCAGGTTTGGTCTTCTGACGAGGGACAGATAGATTAAATTTATTTGTTGTAATATCGTACATTCATTTATTGATTGCTCATGCCCGTCGGTCATAAGTCGATGTGTATCTTGTAGCTACCTACTTGTAGAGAAAAAAGGCGCATGACCCTGCCTTCCAATCAAAGAAGGGGTTGCCATCATATGAATACAAATCTTAAAGTAACTTTAACCACACAGATCTCAAAGCATCTTTAGCCTGAGTTACCGCTTCTAGGGTTATATATTTCAAAATCGCAAAAACCCTTCATGCTTCGTCTCCTTGACTTCCTGCCAGCACAAACATCCTAAAACCCTTTCTTCCCTTTCCTCATCTCCACTTCCCGCCGGCATAGACGAGAGCATCGTCAAAATCCCAAAATCCTTCGTCGATTTTTTTATCTCTATCACTAGAAAAGGGCACTTTTTCGTCTTCTCCCATTGGCCACTACTCCTTCCTCTTCGCCTAGCGCTTCTTCTCCCAAGTTTTCTTCCTCCAACCGCCCATTCTAGTTTCGCGGACTCTGTCTTCTTGTCTAGGTAACGTCCTCCCCTCTTTCTTTGTGCTGGCAACGAGCCCGTTGACTGGTCCAAATCGGGCCTTAATTTTGGGCCTAACATTAGGAATCATCACGTGATTCATGGAAGATAGCAAACAAATCAATCTTCATATAAAAAATTGGAGAATTTATAAGAAGGACCATTTTATTTTTTTTATATTAGGGCACATAATTTTCGTAATTGACAATTAGGACCTCAAACCTTTTCTATACCAAAAATATATATAAAAAGTACATTACATATATACAAAATATGAAGTACATTACATATTTGAGAAACACCATCATCTATATAAATATACTTTTATGTCAATTATTTTCTCATCTAAATCGCAATGAAAACTTCCATTAGATGAATTGAATTTTTTAAGGTTAAGTTGCAATCACCACTAGAAGGCTTATTATGAACAACCACAATCCCTATAATTAGAGTTGGAAAATTCTAATTTGATATAAAGTTAGGTAGATTTGAATTTGGCAAAATCATATTGAGGTCATAATTAGCTCAATCCATTTTTGACTCAAAATTAGTTGGATTGAGTTGGGCTATAAATAAGAAATTCAAATGGTACACTTTGTCAATGATTTTACATGTAGTCATTAAGCAAAAAAGGGCACTCCTACATGAAAGTATTTATACCTAGTCATAATTTAGAATGAGACACTTATAGTAATATTATGAAAATTTAAGGCACTTTTATCACACCCCTAGATTATGATATATCTTGAAATAAAATCAATATCACATGAAAGATGAAAATTTTGTTATATGTACCCATGATGAAACATATTACACAACCATTTGCTCAACATGACTAATTTAATTAATTATACTAGCATCACATAGGAGGTAACACCATCCATATATTGATTCTAGTTTTCATCCAAATAATAAGATTCTTTTCATAATATAAAACTCATATATTTGATTTAAACCAACAATATCTCTTATTTCATTAAGGACAAGCCAAATTATTGTTTAATACTATTGTACGAGCAAGTAACAACATTATACAACATCGCTACAATATACATGCATTTTCTTATAAGTACCAACACATATCAAACACAACATCATAAAAGTTCAACATACAAACTTCAAGGCATTGATTTTATTTTTATCACCCACAAGACCTGAAGCCCAAAGCAAACCTACAATTGATTTAGAAGAAAATGAATAAGCAAATATGCCCACCAAGTAACTATGAATAAGTGATAACAAATCATGAAATAAGTAATATCACTTCAGCGGTGATTTCATCAAGTTTTCATTAATCATAATATCTCTTAAAAGTATTAAATTTCATGAATGAATCCATAAATAAGATTAAGCAATATCATGATGCTTTAAAGATGGAGTATTAGAACCATAAAAGAGAGTCCACTAATTTAAACATAACATCAAATTTGTATAGTGAAAAATAATACATAAAATGAATCTTCCCCATTCATCCTCGTTAAGATGAGATCAACTGGAGTTCATCATGACCTCTCACATATATGACATATCGGATTCTAGAGCTATATTACTAGCGCCTATCTATTCAATATGATATCTTGAATATATTACAAGATCTTCAATGGTAACTTAGTAGCTTTGGTTGGTTGCAATATAAATATATCCAATTATAATAACTTATGCCACTACATCACTTCTCATTTGCACAATGCCACTGGCCCACTGTAATGAGTAATGTAAGTAAAGAAAAGCTCTATCTTTGTCTCTCACTCTCTAGATGAGCCACTATCAATTATATTGCTAGGAGTATCACTAGAAAGATTGACATTATCTCCTTTTATAGAAGAGAACAAACTCTTCTAAAGCCCTATTAATGAATTTTACATGTGCCAACTTCATTCTTGCACTCTCCTTTCTACTCTTCTCCTTAACTATTTATTCAAATTTCTACAGCATTTAATGATGTGATTTTGCATTTCACAATGATAACACTCAATGTTCTTTATTATCTTGATATTCTAGGCCTTCAATTTTGTTTATTCTTATACTTTCTATATCAAGGATGCATACGAAGAAGAAGAATGACATATTGTCTTTCTCCTTCTCTCCACATTTAGTATTCACTAAACTCATAGATAAAGACAAATTAAAATTGAATTAATTATTGAGACTCTAAAAAGTCTTCTAATGATCAATAAGAGTATTTTATGTAAATCAATTATTGTTATTAGTGGGTGAATGCCTAAATTTGGCTTAGCGGTGTGTTTAGATGGATCAACCTCTAGAACTCATTTTCATTTTTCCCTTTGGTATACCTATAACAAAAATGAAAAAAAAAAGATCTCAAAGGATATGGGACTTTCTCCCTCTAACTATCAAGTCAAACTTTATAGATGTATGTGGAAATAGATTTTAAAAACAAATGGCTTAGTTGAACCATGTAGGGTATATAGTATTTATGCATAGTGTATATGAGTGATTCTCTATTTTGTAATACTTGATCTCATATTCTTAGATCATTTATGCTTCCCAGTTATATTCTCTTCATGGAGCTTCTAGAAAATCAGCCAAGGAAGTTTAATTATTTTGCTTAGTAATAAATTAGCTAGTTTATGCTATTAAGAATATGTTCTTATGAGTATCTTTTTTTAATGGTTCAATCTTATTGGACATATTCTTCAAGTGATTCAGAATTTTGTGGTTAAGCAAAACTTAGGGCACCATAGTGCTTATCTCCTAAGACCTTTTTATTGAAGGCTTCCTCATAGGGGTTTTGTCTGGAGGCTTTCTCGTGAGAGTTATCTCTCAAGAGCTTTTTTCTAAAGGGCTTTCTCCCAAGGACTATCTTTTGAGGATTTTATTTCAAAGGTTATCTCCCAAAAAGGCCTCATACTCACACCTTTATCATGATTGTTTATAGTTTCTAGTTATTGTAATGAATTTCTTATATGCTAACACCATTAATATCAAAGGGGGCATAATGCCTGTTCTTAATCTTTAGAATGATTTTTATAAATGTTAATTGAATTATTATATCTTGTATCCCATTCAAGTGGTTAGTAAAAAGAGAAGAAATTTATTTCTTCCTATCTTTTTGGCATGTAATTCTCTAGATTACACCAAAGTGTTATGTCCATTATTCTCTTTTAATATATAATTATGAAAGTTATCTTCTACTCATTGTATAATATAATCATAGGCATGCTTATGCAACAACTTCTAGCCATCAATTATATACTTGGCTTTGTATATTCACCAAAAATTGGAGCATTTTATCATTAAGGAGATCTTTCATTTTCTTTATTCCAACTATAATAACTACTATTATAGAGGTTAATAATTATACTAATATTAACTTTCATCATAAGTAATCAAATGATTTAGCCTAGATTAATAACAGTTTTGGGGGAAAATATACAGCAACCAATTCATAATAACACAAAAAAAGGTGCCTAGTGAAATTGAAGTTTTACACACTTGCGTCATGCACATATTAGAGCCAATAAGTTGGATATATTTACTAATATACCACTTGCATCAAGCCCATATTAGAACTAAACTCATACATCAACATTACCATGCAAATTCACTTGAGAATGATGCAAAAAAAAAAAAAAACAAATCATTAAGGCAATACATACGGTAACGAACCTGAAAAGCTCCATTACTCTTTTCTTGTTAGCTTGGTATGAAAAGTGGTTGGGAAAGTGGAGAAATGTTTGATGTAATTGCCATGGTGATCCATGATTTCAACAACCGAAATCTTTTTGATTGCGGGCCAACCTGGGTCATCTTGCAAGAAGTTGGAGTGCAGAGATTGATTTGTGTACTTCAGTTTTAGCATCTCAAGCGATGTCTAGTAGTGTGGTCGGTTGTGCACCAACCAGTTTGGTAAAAAGAGGTTTCCCCCTTCGTGGACCTCCCCACATCTCAAGCGATGTCTAGTCTATTCAACAATACATCCACACGGTGAATATGATGCGCCTTCATTCGATCTGCAACCCCTTTGTTGCGCGTAGTGACGAGGACCTTGCTCCCAACTGCGCCAACTTGCAAAAGCTTGCGCAAACAGTCGTCCCAGATTTTTGCATCCCAAACATCATCCAGCACAAGGAAGAACTTAATGTCTTTTAAGATATTCATCACTTTTTCCTCAAGCAGCGCTTTGCTCCAAGCTTCACCCGGAGTTCCTCCCGCTCTTAAAATAATCTCTTTTAGAAGATCCGTCTCTACGACCTCTTGGGACACGCACACCCATATGATCTTTTGGAAGACAAGCTTGATTTTGTCATCGTTGAAGATTTTCTGAGCCAAGGTGGTCTTGCCAATACCGCCAAGTCCCACAATAGCAAGAACGATTGCACGGGTTGTTGCATCCTCATCCTTGCTCATGAGCAAATCAACAAGATCTCTGGTGTTGTTTTCAATTGCTTCTCCAACAATATCAGTTTCAATTCCCGGGGTGGTCTGTGTCAATCGAGTAACCGCTCTTTGCCGGTTAGGTATACTGATACCGACCTCCAAATTAAACTTTTTGCTGTCTTCCGTGATCAGGTTCAACCTCCGGTTGAGATCCCTGAGTTTAGAACCGATCTGATGAGTGAACTTCACTTGTTGAAAACAGGTACAAAGAAAAAACATCCGGCAGCCTACAGGCGGTTCCTCCGGGGGGTGCTCCCGCGAAGCCCACTTCTTGGAAATGATCTGATACTCGTCAAGGATGTCGTCTGCGTCGTACATGACGTCCCAGAGGTCGCTCAGCCAAAGTTTTACGGCCTCCAGAGTAATTTGCTGCTGTTCAGCATCGTTGAGGACAGCTTGGATCGAACGCAGTGTTCTACGAAGCTTCAGGATCCCATCGGGGACGCCCAACATCAAGTTTACCTCTTCACTAGCCAAGCCGACCAACGTTTCGACAAGCCTGGAGACCATGGGATTCACCACGATGTCCATTTTCCTCTTGGATTGCTTTTTGGCAACAGACAATGGGATTCAGCTCTTGGGTAATGCTTAATGAAATCGGAAGACACAGATGCACTGCCTAAGCTATGTTAACAATTTCCACCCGATCAGCTCAAGTTCATAAAGTGAGATCATGTAGAGGCGCATTTATTTAGGCATGCGCGAATCTCTGAAATTTTATTTTCGGCAGCCCTGTACATCACCATTGATCGGTGATGATAGAGAATTTCAAAATTTTGAAACTCGTGTTTACTATTAATGTTGGCAGAAATATTTTAACGTGGCAGTCGCGATTACCTAAAAAATTAGGCTCCTGCAAGTCAAATAAGTTAATTAAAATTAATTAATTAATAATTTAAAATATTTAATACTCCAGCTGAGAGCACCGATCAGGTTTGGTCTTCGGATGAGGGACAGAGAGAATAAATTTCTTTATTATAATATTATTATTGATTGCCCACCATGTGTATCTTGTAGCCGTTGAAGCCACCAAGAGCCGCCACTGCCGTGCGCTGACAGCTGGTGGTCCGGCAGGCTGTGTGAGCACGTGACAGTGAATATGTTTAATATAATATCTTATTTAAAATCATATTGTACTATTGGTAAGTATACAGCTTTTTTTAAAAAAAAATAAATAGTAATAATAAAGGAGGTATTTGACCCATTACATTGATATTAACAAGTAGAGATAAAAACAACATAGGTTTAATTTAAATTTAACTTGTCCCAATAATGAACTCACTCTAAAATTAAACAAAACCCAAAAACTAATAGGTTTGAAAAAGTCATTCCACATTCGGCCCGTTTAGCAAATTGAGCACCTACAGTATCCTCGACCCGACAATACATTAACTTAAAAAAAATTAAAACAAATAAATAATCACAAGTCAAATAGACACAATGATAATAAAAAATATATTAGAAAAGTCGAATACCCTTGATCGTTGTCTCCATCAATAAGTGAGTTGGCAATTGGTGAGAATAAGTAGTGTGCACAGTCGCCAAGAAAAATAGACGAGCAAGAGTTGCTAGCAAGAACGAGCCACTAGTGATAGAAAGTGGCAAAGTCTTAGGCCAGTTTAATTCTGCTGTGCTGTTACTATAGCATCTGCTATTAATGATGTTTGGTAGATTCAACGGTGCTGTCACTATAGCAATTATTATTAAAGTTATTTGATAGATTTATTATATTGTTAATAAATAAATATATATTAATTTAATAAAATTATTTGATATAATTAAAAATATTATTTTATATATTTTTAAAAAAATAAAATTTATTTTTTAAGTATTTTAATAAAGTTATTAAATTTTATAAGATCAAATAATTAATTTTAATATAAAATTTAATTATTAATTTAAAAAATAATTATTTTAATAAAATTGTTAAATTTTATAAAATCAAATAAATAATTTTAATATAAAATTTAATTATTAATTTTATATTTTAAGAAAGAAAATAAAATTATATATTTTTATAATAAAATAAAATTTAAAATAATTATTTTAATAAATTTATTAATTTTTATAAGACCAAATAATTAATTTTAATATAATATTTAATTATTAATTTTATTTTTAATGTAATTAATTTAAAATTAATAGTTATTTTATTACTAAATATATATTAATATATCAGCTGCGATAGGTTTTAAGAACGAAGCGTAGCATGTGGTGCTACAGTAGGATCAAAACAGCGAAAGCAGGGGTTACCCTACTTCCATGACCATGAACAATACTAAATTTGATATTATTCTACAGCAAAAGAGTTGAAACAAACGAGCATACAGTACTTGCTTTTGTTGCATTCCTGTGCGCCGCTAGAAGCAGCACAGCCCCAAACAGGGCTTTAGTCGTTAGAGTTAGGGTGTCAATGGGTACCCGATTTCGCGGGTACCCAACCAAACCCGACCCGTTTATGGCGGGTTCGGGTACCCGATTAGCTAATCGGGTCGGGTTTGGGTTTACTCCCATGGGTACCCGTGGGTACCCGATACCCGATTATATATAATAAAAAATATATTTTTATATTTATATTTATATATTTATATAATAACATGATTTTTATAAATATATTTATTATTATTATTATTATTATTTTATAATTATATTTTTTAAAAATAAATATTTAAATTTAAACGGGTACCCGCTGGTACCCGTTTAAATACCCTACTCGGGTTTAATCGGGTTCGGGTTTGGGTTGGGTCGGGTCGGGTGGGGTTCGGGTTTGGCCAAAAAGGGCAGGTACCCGACCCGTTGACATCCCTAATTAGAGTAAGTGGTAATTAGCGAACCTGCTAGTAATTTTATATTTTGAATTAAGTTTTAAAATACAAAGACTTATTCTCATCCAGTTTAATAGAGATAAATATTCCTTAAACCTGACAACAAAATCTAGTCGAAGAATTAAGTTAATTCAAATTGAGTTTGAGTAATTATGTCATCTCTATGTGATCATTATCAATTATTATGGACGTCTAATCTAGAGTATTGTGATGTTGTCCATGCATCCCTTTTTTTATTAGTATTTATTGTTTACTGCCTGCTTACCGGGAAGGAAACCCGAAGGAAAGGGAGGGAAAATAGAAATTTACTCTGTATACCGGGACGGACGGTAAAAAAATGCAGAGAAAAACGACGTATGTTTCTGTAGTTTTTTTATCCGCCCAATTAGGGCGGAAACATGTTAAACACGTGAACCTCCCCCTCGCGTGCGTCTCATTGCTAGCCGACTACCCTGCCGCCTCTTACCTCGCCTCGCCTCCGCTCTCACCTCATTGTTGCTGACTGCCCTCTCCATCTCCGTCTGGTCCTCGCCATCGTCGACAGCACCGCTGCCTCAACCTCCCCCTCGCGAACGCTACTCTCGTCTGGTCCTCGCCATCGTCCACAACACTGCCGCCTCGACCTTGCCTCGACCTCGCCATCGTCGACTGCACCGTTGCCTCTCACCTTACCTCGCCATCGTTGACAACCCCTCCGCCTCGACCTTGCCCAAGACCTCGTGCCACCCCCTCGACCTCGCCTCACGGATGCCACTCTGGTAGGCGAGGGCCTCTCTCGCCTCTCACCGGTGAGGTCGCGGACGTTGCTCTCACGATTTCTCTTTCTTCTCCATCTTATCACGTGACTCTTTAATCCTCTCTTCTGTTTTTCCTTCCCCTCCTCATTTACCGTCCCTCTGTTTTTCCACCCCTGCTGGTAAACAGGGTGTAAACGCCTGCCGTCATCGGTGATCAGTCCATGTGCATCCTGTCGGTGTTGACAGCTGCCAAGGGCTCATTTGGCATCACAACGCTACTAGCTGGTGGGCCTAGTTAGACAAAGTTGGATTGGATTGTGCCTTCACAACTTTTATTTTTTACTATCGAAGCTCACGATGTACTATTCTACCTTATTAGCCGAGTTATTTAATGATGTAAATTGTATCATGTATCTATATGTGTATTGATTTATTTATTTTTTATTATTATATATAATAAATAAGCACTAAATAGGAAAAAAACACACTCACTCAAAACGTTTGTATCCATAAGCACTCAGGAGCCTGCAAGTAGATCTGGCAAAATCTGACTTGACTCGCTGACCCGACTCGACACGAAGTTAGGCGGATTTGGGTCAATCATAATCATATTCGGGTCATACATGGGTCAACCCATTTATGACCCGAAAATAATCGGGTCATGACAGGTTGTAAATGGGTTGACCCATTTAACCCGATTACATTATATATTTATATACATAAAATTTAAATATAAGCTCATATAACTCTTACTACTAGCTCATAAGCCCAAATATCTTCTAATTATCTTTTAACTTAGATTTCGGCCCACAAAAAAGCATAAAATTTTATTTATTTTAACAGAATTTTTATTAATTTATTATTTATATTAAAAATATAAATAATAAACAGGTTATTCCAGTCGTGTCGGGTTGACCCGATTATATTCGGGTCATGTTCGTATTAAACAGTTTGACTCAATTAATTAAACGGGTCATGTTCGGGTTAGCTTAATCGGGTCACGGATCACAGCTGACACGACCCGTTTATGACCCGCTGACCCGAATTGCCAGGTCTACCTATAAGTCAATAAGTAAATTAAAATTAATTGATTAATAATTTAAAATAATTAGTACACCAGCTAGAGAGCGCCGATCAGGTTTGGTCAGACAGGGTACCCTGCCCAGGTACCCTACCCAGCAATAAAGAGAAGAGTGGCAATTTTGCCATCCTAAATATTTTTTTTAAAAAAATAAAAATTATTATGATAATCTACACACTCTAAGCTATTCAAGGTACTAATATCATCATAAATAAAATCTTCTATGTTGAAAAATAATCATAAGAATATGATAGAATCTATGCTACAATAATCAGTATAATTTTTACTATTTTAATCATTTCTTTATGTTTTTTTTCTCGACATAGAAGATTTCATTCACAATGATATTAGTACCGTTGGATAGCTTAGAGAGCGTAGATTATCATAATAATTTTTATTTTTTTAAAAAAATATTAGGGTGGCAAATTGCCACCCTTCTCTTCATCGCCGGGCAAGGTCCGGTTTGGTCTTCAGATGAGAGACAGATAGATTAAATTCCTTTATTGGAATATTATCCATACATTCGTTTATTGATTGCTCACCAGACACCTGCCCGCCGGTTGTAAGTCCATATATATCCTGTTGTCCGTATAGTCGTTGAATGCTTTGTCTATTGTCGAGACAAATCAAGCAGCAAACACTAACTAACTCTCACACCCTCAATTGGGTTAACAATTTTTTTAAAAATTTACACCCGAGTCAATGGTTGTCTTGCACCCAAGCACGCCCACACAGGGGCTACGCAGTCGAATCCGCTGGTCCGAGCGCGACGGGCAGGAGCACGTCCCCGACGAGCTCCTGAGCCTATTCCGTACAGCCACCTAAACTCTCGTCTCGACAAGTCAGAGATCGTCATGCATCTGCCGAGGACCACTACACGAACCAGCTCAAAAGGTACACCAAAGTACAATTCTCGAGACTCGATGTCGACGTAGCGCGCATACGAGTCTGGTTCACTGAAATAGCTACAGACACAGGCGCAAACCATGATGTCATGCAGGACACCAGGCACATGCTCAAACTCTAACTAGACTGTACGCAGGCAATCAAACTCACTCGCTCGCCCACAAGAGTCGTCTCGCAGACGCCCGACACAAAACATCCGGTCCATGCTGGGAAATATCACATAAAGCCGGTGCATATGACCGAAGCGCAGAGGGGTGAGGAGTCACCGATCGAGTATGAGAACTCGACCAGGAGTGCGAAGCTCGAGGAGGAAGATTCATCGGCCGAGGGTAGAAGATCAACCGAGAACGAGAATCGTGTATGGAACCCACAGGAGGCTCACGCACAGAAATCAAGGCACACACACACAAACCAAGGCATGTACATGCAAATCGAGGTAGCGGACCCGCAGCCTAAGGCATGCCGGAAACCTGCCTGAGGCTCGCAGAAGCATCATCCGGTCGAGCCCAACCTAGCTGGAAGCAGAGGAGGCGCTGGCGAACCCATCCCCGTTTGCTAGACGCTGCCCAAATGAGAGGCTGAACCCCCGCCCAAAACCAGGTAGTCGGAGACGCTAGCGAACCCACCCCGTTCATCGAATGACGCCAGGAAGAGAGGCCAAAGCCCTAGCCTTGCCGAACAACCCTACACTCACCGGAAACAACGGAGGTGAGCGACACTACAAAGGGAGGAAAGAGGGGTCAACGATGCTCGCAGACTGAAGACCTACCCGCCGGAGCGGGAGGGGGAGGAAGACGTACCTCAATGGACCTCTATCCGCTGGCAATGCCGAAGAGTAAGGAGGAGGGGAAAGGGGGAACTCCGCCCCACTGCATCCCAAACTGCCATGCCCACACCACCGGGTACGTAGGAAGCCGTCACCGCCGGAGACCTCATCCGCTGAGGAGCCGTTCGACGATGGAGGGAGAGATGATCGGGGAAAGAGGGGGAAGGGGCAAGCACTGCCGCCCTTGCGATCGTGTCCCATGCGTGAGAGGGGAGGGCACTATTGCCCTAACGCGTACAACATATGCGATTTCCAGCCCGTTGCTCCAAAGGGAGCTTCGCCTGCTGAGGACCCACTAACCCGTTAGCCTAAATCCGACCCGATAATGCATTAGCTACTACTGAATGGAAATCGAGCTACGGCATTGGGCTTGGGCCACACGTGCGCGTGGCCCAAAAATCCAATCGACCTAACACTAACTATGCTGCTTGATCAAAAGATTATAATCTCTGGGACTTGAAGTGGCCCTAGGATCTATTGTACTTTCTTGCCTTGGACAAAGGCAGTTATATTTAATATACTGCTCTGTTTAGTGTCACGCCGTAACAAAGTTTTTTTTTGAAAATAAGGCCAAATGCCCAAAACAAGAGTCACACAGGACCCAAAGACCAACTGTCCCTCGTAGGAGATGATGCAAACAGAGGTGGAAGTAGCAACACAGCAACTGGCTAAGGGTGTGACCAATAGGTGTGGAGAGTCTCACCTCAACCTTACAGGAAAAACAAGCACAGACAGAATAACTGGAGACACTGCTCGCATGCAGTGGGACACGTGTAAGACAAGGGCGTAGCAAAGAGGTAGAAGTTGTACGTAGACAACAGGGAACGGGAAGAAATAGGAGAGCGTGTCCACTCGCAGGTGGACGAAACACAGAAGGAGGAGAGGAGACGAAACACTGACGGCCTGTTTCAGTGAAGGAAAATCAGAAGGAAAAGGAAAGAAATAAATTTTTTTTCTTCCATTTAGCTTGTTTTATAAAAAGAAATGGGTAGAAAAGAAAGCAATTATTTTTTTCCTTTCTCTCCAAAACCGTTCCCTCCAAATCAGAGAGAAATCATTTCCTTTCTCTCGTTTGCTACGTTCTCGCCTCGTTCGCCGTGTTCTCACCCCTCTCCTCTCGTTCGCCGAGCTCCATCTCCCCACTCACCCCTCCCCTCTCGCCGCCTCCCTTCCGCTCTTCCCCGCCTCCCCTCCGATCTCTCCGTCGCCTCCTTGATCCATCTCCGCCTTCGACAGGTTCGAGCTCACAGCCGCCGTTCGAGCTCGCCCCCTCTCGCCCGAGCTCACAGCCGTCGGCCGAGCTCGCCCCCTCTCGCCCAAGCTCGCTGCCGCCGTCCGAGCTCGCTGCCGCCATCCGAGCTCGCCCCCTCTCGCCCAAGCTCACTGCCGCCGTCCGAGCTCGCTGCCGCCCCTCTTCTTCTCCGCCCATCTCGCTTGACCTCGCCGCGACGCAGCCCCTCTTTTTCTCCACCCGAGCTCACTGTTGCCCCTCCGCTCGAGCTCGTCCGCAGAAATCTCTTTCTCCCATCTCGATGCCTTCGTCTGCGGAAGCTCGTCCTTGCAGTTGGATTTCGGGCATTCGAGTCCCTCTTTCAGGTCGCCGGCACGGAGCAGGACGTGCGGCGGGAGCGCAGCGGGGTCGAGGCCTCCGCAGGGTTCCTGGCCAGGGGCCTGGCGGGCGAGGGGATTGGAGGAGGGGATGGCGCCCCAGTAGCCGTTGGTGCGGAGGTGGAGGAGGAGGAAGAGGATGAAGAGGACAAAGACGAGGATGACGCCGGCGACCATAAAGCAGGCGGTGCTGGGGCTGGGGAGAGAGAGCTGGTGTCTGGCGGCGGCCGTGGACGATGCGGCTGCTTCTGTCATTGCTCTTGGGCTTGACAAGTTTTTACTAATCGCCTGAATGGTTTGTGAATTTGCATACATTTTGAGCTTGACATATATCTATTATGAGTGTTCCGTTTGGATGCATCAATTACTCGTTACTGTAATTGCAGCAAGGTTAGTTGCATCATCTGTTGATCCACATAAACTAATGGATGAACTAGACTGAAATCAATGTAATATAGTTTTAGTGGTCAAATGGAGTTTTTTTTTGTCAATTTGTAATAGTTTGCAATTGCGTAATGAAAGTTTCCTAAGCAAGATTTAAACTCTATTTTTAATAAGAATTTATATACTTTTATATTTTTTATATTTTTTATAATTTTTAATAAAAATTATTACAAATTAATATGAATTTTATAATATTTTTATAATTAACAACTATAATATTTATAATTTTACTAATTATTTATGTATTATGTATAATATAATTAATTTTAAATTTTTTTACTCTTTTCTTATTTCCTTTCCTTCCACTGAAACACAGGGCCTATAAGGGAAAGCAATGATTTCTTTTCCTCCTTATTTCCTTTCTCTCCTTATTTCCTTTCCTTGCTGATTTCTTTCCTTCCACCGAAACAGGCCGTGAATTCCACGTGATCCTAGTGAGGACACTTGGACTTGAAGAGATGCTTCAAATGGGCTATCTTTAACCAAAACAGCTTATCTATTTTTGTTAAAGACCCGTTTAAGCCTCGATGACCCATGGAAAGGTTGTAAGTCATTATGGCTCTTGCATGTTTCCCTAAAGGTTAAAATCTTTGGCTATAAGTTGCTACTAAATCGACTTCCAAACTCCGCTTACCTTGATAAAAGTGGCCTCAGCAAGGCCAAAAATTGTTGTTTTTGCTCTTACGGTGTTGATTTACCAAGCATTTCTTATTTCAATGTGATTCTACTGATTTCGTTTGGAACTTTCTTTCTCAAAATCTTGGTCTGTCTTTTTTTTATCGCAATCAATGGCATCTAGGTAATTGGATTTTTGAATTGAAGCATAGTGCCTCTTTGATTTTACTTTTATGCTGGTACTTATGGAAGGCTCACAATGCCTTTTTTTTATAGAAAAAATCCATTGATTTTTGAAATTATTAAACTGGCTCAAATCGAGTTCAATGGAATGCTTAGTTTGCACGAATCCAAGGGAATGAATAAGATTTTGCTTGATCGAAGATTATGTAAATGGGTTTGTCCTCCCAGAGGTTCTTTTAAGGTTAATGTGCATGGGCTCTCGCATTCATCGAATTCTGATGGTGGAATTGGATACCTCATTCACAATGATCAAGGCTCCTATTACTTAGCTATATCTGTCTTTTTGCTCCTCATTCGTAATAATATTAGCTATTTATTATTATTTTTATATTTTTACTAATAATAAATATTTATATAATAGTTATTTTATTAATATTTATATTAAAATAATAAAAAAATATATATTTATATTTATTATTAAAAATAATAATCGAGTAACAGATACCCGCATCCCTAAATCCGAACCTAATTAAAATCCGAACCTATCCCATTTAGGTAAACGGGTCAAGTCGGATCGTCAAATTACCACCCCTACTCACCATTAGACGTCGGAAGGGCGCCGGAAGTTGCTATCGATTGTCAGATTGAGAGGGGACGAAGGGACGAGAGCAGAAGCACAGGGATCACCAGGAAATCACCGGAGCCGAGCCAAGAACGAGAGTTGAGAGGAAGAATGAACCAAATGCCGTGTAATCTTCTATCACGGATGAGTGTTGCCTATACGATGTCGCTTTGTTTTCCTTCTGCCAGCTCAGCTGCCTGGTGGACGAACCTGTGTTCGTCACCTGGTTCCGTGTAGGAAGTGGTTCGAACGCGGTGCCAACCTAGCAACCGCGTCGAACGTCGCAGCCCACCTCCACCAGCAACGTTACACCACACGGCCAGCGATCTCTGCGTCACCCGTTGACACATTCTCGCACGGGCACTTGGGACGCATCGCCATCGCCACACAGCCGTCGACCCTCTACTCGAGCGCCTCACGCTGCCCACCTGTTTGCTCCCGAGGACGATGGTTTGCCACCCGAGCCATCATTAGCCACACTCGTACCATGTGGAGGCTCCGCCAGTGGACGAAGCTCCACACGGTGTTGTCGCGCTTGCCGAGGTCACCGCCAAACTCGCTTCCTCCGTCTGTCAGCATGCGTGGTCAAAACTCGAGCCGCTATCACTCGTGCCATGCACATAAGATCTCGCCGGATCTTGTCCCTGCCCACGTGCTCCACATGTCGAATCCACCACAGACCATTAGCCACCTGACGTTGGCAGCCATGGATGCCTAGAGATGGCACTGAAGGCAACAGACGTCACCACCTACCGTGAAGACGCAGCTGCCGTTGTCCCAGACCCATGCCCAAGCCCTAATCTCGTTTGGGCTCGAAATCAGACCAATTTTAACTCGGTCAATAGCCTAGTTGACCGATCAAAATCTGGGCCTAATTTTGGGCTTCACATTTAGCATAATACCGGGTATCTTATATAACTTCATAATGTACTATTGGGTAGTTTGCAATTTTTTTTTAAAAAAATAAGTAGTAATAATAAAGGAGCTATTTGACCCATTACATTGATATTAACAACTAGAGAATGGAGATTATAACAAGTAGGTCTAGTTCAAACTTGGCTTGCCCCAACAATGAACCCACTCTAAAATTGAACAAAACCCAAAAACTGAGAGGTTTGGAAAAGTCCTTCCACATTCGACTCTGTTAGCAAATCGAGTATCTACAGGATCCCCAACTCGACAATACATTAACTTTAAAAAATTAAAACAAATAAACAATCACAAGTTAAATGGACATAATGATAACAAGATACCTTTGATTGTTGTCTCCATCAATAAATCAGTTGGCAAGTGGTGAGAGTAGGTAGTGCATAGTCGGCAACAGTCAGATGAGTGAAGCAACGACCCAGGTAGATGAGTGATGAGGCAAGAGCAAAAGAGTTGCTAGCGAGAGTGAGCCACTAGTGATAGAAAGTGGCAAGCTCGCTAGTCATTAGAGGAAGTTGCCTATTCTAAAACACATGCATCATACTCTATCATGCAATGTCAATATGACACTTTGGATATTATTAGTGATGGTATGCTAGTATTTTAGTGGATACACGTTCTACTTAAACATGTTTATAAATAATTGAGTCTATTAATTGAGTTCGGTTCAAATATATGTATTGTATATGTTACCCAAGTCGGGTTTGGGTAGCATAGGATGGATACCCACTACTCGAACCCAATATATACCTTAAATTGTCTACCCTAACAAATTCTTAATCTTCACTAGTTGTCGCTTGCTTGTAGTGGCTATCGCCAGCCTGCCCTTGCTATGGTTGTCGTGTCACCAGTCTGCCACTACTAGTCGTCACCTACCCACCATGGTCGTCACAAGCTTGCTACCCCTGCCAATCGACTCCTCGTCATCGTCACCGTTGTGTTAGAGTAGTGAGGCGATGAGGGGAGTTGTGAGGAAGGAGGGCAACGTTGGAGTAGGGAGTGACAAGGGGGTGGGTGCTACAGCGGGTTAGGGCATAAGCATAAGGTTAGGAAAGAAGGAAAGGAGTGGGTAGGGTATTTGTCGGATTCGGGTTTTAGTAGGGTCTAGTTTGGATAGATTTTTTTTAAAAAAATTTCGGGTAGTTACTCCAGTGCAACTAGTGAAGTAATTAATCAGGTTCAAGTATGAGCAGTGGCGGAGCCACGTTGTGATTAGTGTGGGCAAATGCCTCCACTCATTTTTTTCAAAGCAATGAGACATATATACATATTTGTTAGGCCATATGAATAAAAACTATGATTTGCCCCCACTAAAAAAATTTTAATTTTTATAATTTTTCCCTTATATATCTATTGCCCCCATACATCTTCACGTCCTCAATCCACCACGTAAGGTCAAAGTGGCGGGTACCCTATCATTGCCATCCCTAAATATTATGCTAAGTCACTGTATAGATGGCTAGTCTAGTCAAAACGCAAAATACAAATGATCAAATAAAAAAAAAAATAACACATTCCCCCTCTTACCAGAAAATTCCTTTTGTTAAAAAAATAGGGAAAGATTTTGTCCCCATTTTTCTTTGACCACACAATCTTGATGAAGAAACCTCGAAACTCTTTGGAAACCTTCCTCTTGGCCCAAATGGTGACTTTGAAGAAAATTCCATCCAAGCCTTCAAACAAGATATGATTTCTATTCATCATGCAAGTAAGGAGGATGATGATAAAATTAAATTAGAATTGCTATTTTTGGAGTTACAAATTAATTATGAAGTATGGCATAAGATACTTGCATAATTTATTTTTTTCAACCGCATGCTCATCAACAACAAGTAATAAATTCTAAAAATAATAATAAAAAAGTAATCCCTTTGTTCATTGTTCAATTAATGATCAGATATTTTTTACTACACATATAATCAAAAATTTTATTTATTAATTAATGATAATATTGATGTTTTATCCAATTCAATAATCGATAGTAGAAAAAAATGTTTTCAAGTGTTATGGCATTAGAGAAATTAAATTTCAATCTCTTAAATGAGAAATAAAAACAAAAGAAGGGGAACAAATAAAAAATATTTTGGAAAAATAATGAAAGTAATAAACTAAATGCATGCTCTTGGTAGAAACATTTTTTTTTTTTGCCAAGGCTCTTGGTAGAAACATTGCTAATCAAATAATAGCAAAAACAAAAAAAAATCTAATTAGTGGTCTAGGATATTATGATCATATTATTGCTACAAGAGAATAGCGAAAAGATATATCCAAATTATCTATTCTAATATTAATTATATAGTTTGGAATAGAAATATTATTATATATTAAGATACAATTGACGCTCAACTGTATTGCTACGCCAAGATTAAGTCAAACAAAACTTAGCAAATGCATCCAAGAAGTGTGGAAATTGAAAGTAGTTTAAAATAAAATATCCAGCGCTTACTTCAATTTCCCTCTAATATCCTCTTAGATGATTTGTTTTGTAACATATAATTTTTTTGTGAAAACCCATGAATATAAAAAAGTCAACTCTGGTGGAAGCTCTAAGTGAGCGCCAGAGGATACTATTTGCTCGTTCCAATTCTAAAGGAGGTAGACTACATCTAAGTAGTCTGGTCAACTCTAAGTAAACAGCATTATTTAAACGTTTTCTTTTTTTGAATGTATTCCATCAAGGAACTTGGCAGATGAGGTCATTGAAAACAAGAGCAAGCAATGAGATCACTGGCTATGGCTCACAAGAACGACAATAAAAGGCCTAAGGAGCCAGATTTTGAGGGGCTAAATAAATGGTGCTTATATTTTTTTAAAACAAATTTATAAAAGTCTATATAAGTAATTTTATATTTTGAGCTGAGTTTTAGAATACCTAGACCTATCTCTATCTGGCCTAATAGGTATCGGGTTTTCCCTAATTCCACCAATAAAACCTAGTCAAAGCGGGTTTTTTTTTGTTAGAATTAAGTCAATTCAAATTAAGTATGAGTAATTGTGTCATCTCTATTAACAATTATGATCTTTATCAATTAAAAAAACTAGCATCTTTATTCCAATGTTCAATAGTAATATTTTTTTTTTGTTACCGTCTAAAGCCTATTATCTTTTTTTTTTATTGAACAATTGAGTTATTCCCTACTTTCTTATCTTTATTTCTTTTCTCTTCTTCTTTTCTTACCACAATTTGGTATTAGAACCAAAAACAATTCTTCTTCTCCCTGTTCTCTCTACCCCTCTCAATCACTTTCATCTCATGCCTATTTTTATTTAGGCATTCAACCTTAATAATACTCCCTTTCATCGTCATCAGTTTATTTGTAAATAATCTCCTATTCCACATTGCCCTTATCTTTGCCATCTAATACATCATCATGACCATCCTAATGTAAATGGTTGCTCAACATTATCAAGATTGAGTTTCTACTGAGTAAATACGTGGGTTCCATATGAGTAGAATATAAGATCAAAGCATAGCATTAGAAGAGCTCACCAAATATTTTAAAATATATTTTAATTAGTGCATATTTGTATAATGAGAGCAAAATAAATTCAAAAAGACTAACCACTAATACTGTACTAATTGAATTGTGTTATGTGTTTCTTATTTGGTGCTTAATATTTTTTTAAAAAAAATTACAAACTAAGTTAGATGTCAATTGAAGAAGATTCTTGTAATAAATAGTGATCGCAATATCAAAGAAGATTATTATTGGATTTGATCTTACGCAACAACAACTAACAAAATCTTGAATGATAAAAAATACAGTGGAGTGGCAATAAGGTGCATATATTTGAGATGACATTACAATAGTGACAACATCTAAAGAGGTTAATGATAATATTAAGATATTATTAGTCGATGGATGCCATAATCTTTAATAGAAACTATTCTATAATGCCTATTCTAAAAGACATGCATCATACTCCATGCTAGGTGTCACATCTCGGTCGGATCAATTCTAAACTAGTGCTTAACCGCTGTCTGAGGGTTGTCCGGTGGAACACCAGAGCGTGAACTTTCTAGGATTTCCAGGCAAAATCACACCCCGAATAGAAATCCTAACTTCCCCGATTAAATTTTATCCCCAAAGTACAAGTCGCACGAAAAATCCTAACCCAAATTTCAGAAAATCTAATCGAAAATCCTAAATAGAAATTATACCTTGATTTTGACCGTTGTAAAAATCGCCCGCACCGCTCGCCGAATTAAATCCCCTGCTGACGTCGTCACCACGTCAGCCACCGAATTTTGTTTTCGCCGAATCGATTTCGTTCGCTGATGTCAGGTGACATCAGCGAACGAAAATCGATTCGCGAATTCGAATTGCCGCTCCCTATTCCGATTTTGACTTAGTCAAAATCGAAAACTTTGCTTCGTCTTCCTTGCGACGCACGACGCCACCTACGTCGTCGTCCTCACCAAGCGCCGCCTGTGCTTGGTTCGCCGGAGAAGGAAGTGCTGGGGAGGAAGGCCGCTTGCCTCCCTTCCACCTTGCCGTCGGCAGCCGCCTGCTGCCAAAGTCCGTCGCCGCCGCAGAGACAACACAGAAACAAGGAATAAGTCAGAGAAGAGGAAAAGCTTCGATTTAACCGTTTCAAGCTGCAAAAACCTCTCTCGCCGTCGTCGACCCCTGTCGCCGACGCCCCCGTCCCTCCCTCTCCGGTCGTCTCCTCGATGCCGGTTACAATCACTCAGAAAGCTCCCTCAAGCTTTCCAAAACTCACTCGCAGCACTCTAAAGCTTCCTCCTCTGGCTTTAAAGGGAGAGGGCGCTTGCATCTACGTCGACGTAGTCGTCTGCGTCCATCGCGTTCGGCGTTGCTAAAGGAGAAAGAAGTCGCCCACTTCTTTCGCTGGAGCCGTCCAACGCCGCCTCTTCTCCATCAACTCCGAGATCCATGCGTCACACGCGTCTCCCGCCTGAAGCAGCGTCCGAAGCCTCACTCGCGTCCGCGTCCAAAACATCCGGAGAAGGCGAAGGCGACGTCTCCACCTGTGCACGACGCTCGCGGAGCTCGCGTTGCCCGCGAGGAAAACGCCTCTTCACTCTTCTGATTTTGGCGTGGTCAACATTACTCGTTGACATAATGTTAACCACGCCTTTCCCTCATGCGGCTGAGCGCTGCTTTATCGATCTTGGGTTGGGTTTGGGCTTGGGTTCGGTCCACCCCTCTCTGGGCCGAACCAAGGAATTCAGGGCCTAACAATTCTCCCCCACCCAATTTGGACACCGCCCTCGATGTCCGTTATGGGCGCTCAGGCCAATAGGATTTGTAGGGAAGGGTCTTGCGTGTTGTCGCCACTTTCTTTGCTCCACTATCTTTGCTCGAAGAAACCGGTGTCTCTCTTGCGATCCGCTCTGTTTGAGGGGGTCGGATATGATGAATAATAGATGCATGAACATTAATTGGATACATGAACATTCATAAATGGATGCATGAACATTCATTCCTCTCAAAACGAAGAGTCACATTCATTGAATTTGAAGAGTCATCCACTGTATACGAAGAGTCACCATAAATTCATAGGTATCCGAAGAGTCATCATAAAGTCATGGGCATCCACAAGAATTGAATTCATAATACTCCCCCTTAGATGCCCTTTTAGATACTGCATCATTAAAAACCTTACCAGGAAAACCCTGTGGGATAAAACCATGGTTAAGGAAAAAAGAGTGCAGTCGTTTACTCCCCCTCATTGTAATGTTACTTTAAATTTTTGAGCTTGCGCATTCCGATTTGATAAACAAGCCTTTCAAAGGTTGCAACAGGTAATGATTTTGTAAATAAATCCGCCAAGTTATCCGACGAACGAATTTGTTGAATATCAATATCACCTCTCTTTTGGATATCATGTGTAAAGAAAAACTTTGGTGATATATGCTTCGTTCGATCGCTTTTAATATATCCTTCCTTTAACTGGGCTATACATACCGCATTATCCTCATATAATATCGTCGGAACATTCTTATTTAAAGTCAATCCAGATGCCTCCCGAATATGATGAATAATAGATCTTAACCATATGCATTCTCGACTTGCTTCATGAATTGCTATGATCTCAGAATGATTAGAAGATGTGGCAGTAATAGTTTGTTTCATAGATCTCCAAGATATAGTTGTTCCTCCACATGTGAATACATAACCTGTTTGAGATCTACCATTATGAGGATCAGATAAATAGCCCGCATCTGCATATCCAATTAATTCAGCTTCAGGCATGTGAGGATAATATAATCCCAAATTCATTGTACCTCGAAGATATCGAAATATACGTTTAATTCCATTCCAATGTCTTCTCGTCGTCGAAGAACTATATCTTTCTAATAAATTTACCGCAAATGTGATATCCGGTCGAGTATGATTAGCGAGGTACATTAGTGCCCCAATAGCACTAAGATATGGTACTTCTGGACCAATCAGTTCTGCATCTTTCATTTGAGGTTGAAATAGATCTTTATTTACATCAAGTGACCTAACAACCATCGGAGTACTTAATGGATGTGCTTTATCCATATAGAATCTTTTCAACATTTTGGCTATATAAGCTGATTGATGAACAAAAATTCCATTTTCCAAATGTTCAATTTGTAGTCCGAGACAAAGTTTTATTTTCCTGAGATCTTTCATCTCAAACTCATTCTTCAAATAATCAACCGCTTCGGAAAGCTCTTCAGGAGTTCCAATAATATTTATATCATCAATATATATAGCAATTATCACAAACTTTGATCCAGATCTCTTAATAAAAACGCATGAGCAAATAGGATTATTTTGGTATCCCTTGTTTAACAAATACTCACTCAAACGTTTATACCACATTCGTCTAGATTGTTTCAATCCATATAGAGATCTAGACAATTTAATTGAGAATAATTCTCGACGATTTGAGTTAAATGCTTCTGGCATTTTAAATCCTTCGGGGAGTTTCATGTAAATGTTGTTATCAAGTGAGCCATACAAATATGCAGTAACAACATCCATTAATCGCATTTCCAATTTTTCATGGATTGATAAACTTATCAGATATCGAAAAGTCATTGCATCTATCACAGGAGAATAGGTTTCCTCATAATCAATCCCAGGTCTCTGAGAGAACCCTTGTGCAACAAGTCGTGCCTTATATATGATAATCTCTTCTTTTTCATTTCGTTTGCACACAAACACCCATTTATATCCAATTGGTTTGATACCTTCTGGTGTACGGACTACATGTCCAAAAACTTTATGTTTTGCGAGAGACTTTAAATCAGCATCAATCGCATCTTTCAATTTTGGCCAATCTTTTCTTTGTCTGCATTCTTCAACAGACTTTGGTTCTTGATCCTCATCATGTTTCATTATATTGCATGCAATATGATAAGCAAAATTATCATCGACGTCGATTTCACCTCAATTCCATCTTTTTCTAGTCATAATGTAATTTATGGAGATCTCTTCATTGTCAGGTACCTAAGATTCTACTGGAATCATATTATGAATGACTAGAGTCTCTTCTAGAGTCATAACATCCTCATTTTGAGCCTTTATTTCTTTTCTTCTTCGAGGATTTTTATCTTTGGAACCGACAGGTCTACCACGTTTCACTTGCATTCTAGGCTCATTTGCAATTATGGGTTGTCCTTCAGGGACACTAATTCTGATTGAAGCATTTGCAGATGGAATATATGACTTTGTCACTCTCTTGGGGTCAGTAAAAGTATCTAGCACTTGATTTGCTAAATTTTGCAAGTGAATAATCTTCTGAACTTCCAGTTCAGATTGTTTTGTACGAGGATCATAATGAGATAATGATATTTCACGCTAGATAATTTAATTCTCCAACTGCTTATTTTCCCCTTTCAATATTGGGAATGTCATTTCATCAAAATGACAATCGGCAAAACGAGCCGTAAATAAATCTCCAGTTAATGGCTCTAAATATTTAATAATTGATGGAGATTCATATCCAATATAAATTCACAACCTCCTTTGAGGTCCCATCTTAGTGTGTTGTGGCAGTGCTATTGGCATATATACCGCACATCCGAAAACTCTTAGATGGGAAATATTTGGTTCCTGACCATAAACCAATTGTAAAGGGGAGACCTCATGATAATTAGTAGGTCTGATGCGAATTAATGCCGATGCATGCAAAACAGCATGTCCCCATGTAGTAATTGGTAGTTTTGTCTTTATGAGTAAAGGTCTCGCAATTAATTGAAGACGCTTTATCAATGACTCTGCAAGGCCATTTTGTATGTGAAAATGGGCTACAAGATGTTCAACACTTATCCCAATTGACATACAATAATCATTAAAAGCTTGGGAAGTAAATTCTCTGGCATTATCAAGACGAATAGTTTTAATTGGATAATCCGGGAAATGTGCTCATAATCGAATGATTTGTGTAAGTAATCTTGCAAAAGCTTGATTACGAGTCGATAACAGACATACATATGACCATTTCGTTGATGCGTCAATTAAGACCATAAAATATTTGAATGGTCCACATGATGGATGTATAGGCCCACAAATATCACCTTGCATTTGCTCTAAGAATGTTAGGGATTCAGTACTAACTTTGATCGGTGATGGCCTTATTATCAACTTCCCTTGGGAACAAGCAGCACATGAAAATTCATTGGACTAAAAAATCTTCTGGCTTTTCAATGAATGTCCTGTTGAATTATTAATAATCCTTCGCATCATAATAGAACCTGGATGCCCCAATCGTTCATGCCATGTAATAAACTTGTCTTGCTCAACAAACTTCTGGTTTGTAACAGCGTGTGTTTCAATGACACTTACCTTTGTATAATATAACCCGGATGAGACTGCAGGTAGTTTTTCTAATAAGCTTTTCTTACCTGAGATGTTACTTGTTATACAAAGATATTCAATATTATTTTTATTCATAGTCTCGACATGATATTTATTTTGACGGATGTCTTTGAAACTTAGTAAGTTTCTAATGAGTGTTATTTTTATATAATTTAAAGTACCATTCATATGATCTTTCAGGCTTTTGTCTTGTTTTATATCTGAATTTAGTATCTTTTATCATCAAGTACAAAATCTTCACTATTTTTCGTATTATTTGGGAAATGCAGGTCATTTTACCATATTTTCATAAAGATTTTGATGATTTGATGTTACGAGAAGATTCCTCACAGTGCTAGGAGGTCACAGGTCAAATTTGAGGCAAATCAGAGCTTTCTGCAGAAAACACGAGCAGGCCATGTTCACCGTCACGGCCATGATCATCTCGAAACTCTGCAGCAATCTGCGAGCCAGACACGGCCTACCCGTTCCTCCCATCACGGCCATGATGACTTACTCGCAGACTGACGAACTCATCACGGACTGGCCGTGATGGCCATCACGGCAGTGACAGCTTCCGCCAGATTCGACCTTTCGACGGTTTTTCGCCCGATTTGGGTGATTCCGGAGTCGGAATTTGTTGAAATTTAGAGGGAAACTTCCTAACTGCCTAAGGAAGAGATAGAGCCATAAAATAGGATTTTTGGAGTGGTTTTGGGGGTCGAACTTTTTAGAAGAGAATAAACTCTTCTAAAACTCTATTAACTTTACATGTGTCATCTTCATTCTAGCAATCTCCTTGCAGCACTTGTCTTTACTCTTTCTTTAAATTTCTATTAGTGATGTGATATGTTATTCCACAATGATAACACCCGATGTTCTTTTTTATCTTGATATTCTCGGCCTACAATCTTGTTTCTCCTTATACTTTTTGTATCAAGGATGCATAAGAAGAAGAGTGACATATTGTCTTTCTCCTTCTCTCCTCATTTAGTATTCATTAAACTCATAGATTAAGACCAATTAAAATTAAATTAATTATTGAGACTCAAAAGGTCTTCTAATTATCAATAAGAGTATGTATGTAGATAAATTATTGCTATTAGTGAATGAATGCCCAAATTTGGCTTAGCCAATTATGTGATCAACCTCTAGAACTCATTTTTATTTTTGTCTCTAGTATACCTATAGCAAAAATGAAAAAAAAAAAAGAGGTCCCAAACGATTTAATAACAAATGTGGAAATTATGTACGTGGAAATTATGTGATAGATTTTAATAACAAATGGCTTACTTGAACTACGTAGGGTTTGTAGTATTTATGCTTAGTGTATACGGTTGATTCTCTATTTTGTGATTCTTGATCTCATTTCCTTAGACCATTTATGCTTCTTAGTTATGTTCTCTTCATGGAGCTTCTAGAAAATCAGCCAAGGAAGCTTAATTATTTTGTTTAGCTATAAATTAGCTAGTTTATGCTATTAAAAATATACGTTCTTATGAGCATCCTTTTTAGTGGTTCAAGCATAATGGACTAACTCTTCAAGTGATTTAGACTCTCACGGTTAAGCAAGACTTACTGTAACATAGTGCTCATCTCCAAAGACCTTTTTATTAAAGCATTTCTTTTAAGGGTTTTCTCTTCAAACTTTATCATCAAGATTATCTCTCAAGAGCTTTTTCTTTGTCCTAAGGACCTTATCCCCAAGTACTATCTTTTGAGGATTTTATTTCAAGGGTTATCTCCCAAGGCCCACACACTCACACACCTTTCTCACTATTGTTCATAATCTCTAGTTGTTGTAATCCAATCCTTATATGCTAGTATCATTAATATTAATGGGGCATAATACCTGCTTTTAGTCTTTGGAATGATTTTCAAAAATATTAATTGATTTATTATATCTTGTATCTCATTCAAGTGATTAATAATAAGAGAACAAATTTGTTTCCTCCTATCTTTTTGGCATGTAATTCTCTAGATTGCACAAAAGTGCATGTCCATTATTCTCTTCTAATATATAATTATGAAAATTATCTTATGCTCATTGTATAATATAATCATGGCATGCCTATGCAACAACTTATAGATATCATTTTTATACTTGTCTTTGCATATTCACCTAAAATTGGAGAATGATAGATTTTATCATATAGGAGATCTTTCATTTTCTTTATTCCAAGTATAATAACTAGTACTATAGAGGCTAATAATTATACTAATATTAACTTTCATCATAAGTAATCAAATGATTTAGATTAGATTAATACCACTTTTGGGGAAAATATACAAGCAACCAATTCATAATAACACAAAAAGGTGCCTAGTGAAATTGATTGTTTACATACTTACGTCATGCACATATTAAAGCCAATAAGTTGGATATATTTACTAATATGCCACTTTCATCAAGCCCGTATTAGATCCAAACTCATTCATTAGCATTACCATGCAAATTCACTTGAGAATGATGAAAAAAAAAAATCATTGAGACAATACATTGGGTAACGAACCTGATAAGCTACTCCGACTCTTCTTCTGCAGTAAACTTTGTGTGAAAAGTGGTTGGGAAAGTGGAGGAATATTTGATATAATTGCCATGGCGATCCCTGATTTCAACAACCAGAATCTCTCTGATTGCGGGCCAACCTGGGTCATCTTGCAAGAAGTTGGAGAGTAGAGATTGATTTGTGTACGACAGTATTAGCTTCTGAAGCGATGTCCAGTGTGGTCGGTTGTGCACCAACCAGTTTGGTAAAGAGAGGTTTCCCACTTCGTGGACCTCCACTTCTAACCTCTCCAGTGCAGGGAATCCACTGAAGGAATTGATATTAGTATACGTGACGTATAATGAAGTCAGGCGGGTGGCTTGACGAGTCAGCCCCTCTGGCAGGGATGACAACTTGGGGCAAGAGTTAACTATTAGTTCATTCAACTGTGGCATGGCCACTGTCCCTCCAACCTCAGGCACCCAATCCCACGCCTCAAGATTAATCAAGCTATCCAAATAAAGTTCCTTTAGACGAGGGAACAACACCAGAGAAGATGATGCATGTTTTGATCCTCCAGTCTGATGTGCAAGTCCATCACTTGTTGAAGCCTCCTCGTATCCAAAAAATTCAGCACCAATATTGGTTACCGCATGTAAGTCATCTAGATCTAGGACTTTCAGATTCGGCAACTTCCCCAAGGGCGGAAGTAGCAAGCAACTCTTACAATTAGAAATGTATAATTCTTGTAAGTTAGGAAGGAGCGAACTAATGCTGCTGGACATTAACCACTGTGGAAATCGATGGCCCAAGAAGCTAGAAATATCAATTTGGCGCACACACGACGGTGGATGAAGTGCCACATCAAATATGCTATCATTTATACCATCTTCAGAGTAATCCAATTTTAGGTTCAGAAGGTACTTCAAGGCCGTCAATGATATGTTTAACCCATTCACATTCGAATTGGAGCTTGTAGTCATCCTCAACTCAATGGAGAGCCCTCTAAGCTTGCGAAGCTGGCATATTTCTTCCAAGGAGCATGAGCTACTACTACTACTACTGCTGTTGTTACTGTTATGGCTAGAAAATAAGCTAACCGTAGCTCCTTTGAGTATGTTTAGATGCTCCAACCTAGCTATTCCTGATGGTAATTCCTTCAGTGACGTATAATCAACATTCAGTGTCCTTAGATTGCGGAGTTGTACCACCCCCTTAGGGAGGGTGTGTAATTTATTGCATGCTTCAAGGATCAAAAATTGCAAATTTTGTAAGCTTTCTATGCTTTCTGGAAGTGACTCCAATTTTTCACAACCGTAGAGATTTAGGTACCTCAAGTGTAACAGATTTCCAGCAGAGTATGGTAAAGACTGGATGTTTGTGTAACAAAGACGAGCAACTCTAAGACGTCGAAAGTTTTTGAGGCAATCTTCAACGTCCTTGTCATCTAGCATTTCAGCCTTGTGATATAGCATCAAGGTCCTTAGTGACTCGTGCTTTTGGGTCACATGCAAGATAGGTTTGATATCCTGGGACTTTGAGGCTACGATGGATAACCGACGCAGCTTTCGAGTGTCATCATCCGCTGGCAACCTTTTACTAATATCAGTGATGACCAAGTTCTCGCCTGTTGCCAAGAAATGACACATCAACCTCAACAAGTCGTGCATCGTGCAAGAAGTAAACCCGTAGATTTTTGAATCTTCTCCGTCAAGAACCTGTAGAAGGCTTCTTTGTATTAACTCGTCAAGGTATCCTTGTGCAATTTCCTCCAGCGAGGGATACTCTTCTCCTTCTACTTCAACTACAAAACCCTCAGCTACCCATAACTGTACGAGATCTTCCCTTTCAAGCCAAGAATCTTCAGGAAATAAAGAACAATGAAGAAAGCATTGCTTGAGGTGCGACGGCAAATCTTCATAGCTCAAGTATAAAGCTTGATGGACTCCTTCTGGAAGCCCTTCCCGCGACCATGCCGAATTGCATTCGACTCGTTCCCATTCCCACTTATTGAGTTTTCCACATAGCACTCCTCCTATAGTGGTGATGGCTAAGGGAAGCCCGTGGCATTTCTCCACAATCCTCATCCCAATGTCCTTGAGGCTTTCGACTTCTCTTTCCTCGTTTTCGTTCTGGGTAACTTTTTTGCACAGGAGTAACCAAGAATCCTTCAAAGACAGTCGATCCACCTTATGTATATGAATCGCCTTCATTTGTTTTGCAACCACTTCTTTACGCGTGGTGATCAGGACCCGGCTCCCAACTGCGCCATCTTGCAAAGGCATGCGCAACCAAATGTCCCAGATTTTTGCATCCCAAACATCATCCAGCACAAGGAAGAACTTAATATCTTTCAAGCGATCCCTCAGTATCTTCTCAAGCATCTCTTTGGTCATAGCTTCAAGCATCTCTTTGGTCACAGCTTCACCCGGAGTTCCCTCTGCTTGTAAAATAATATCCTTTAGAAGATTCGTCCCTATGGCCTCTTGGGACACGCACACCCACATGGTCTTTTCGAATTCGGTCTTGATTTTGTGATCATTGAAGATCATCTGAGCCAGGGTGGTCTTGCCAATACCGCCAAGCCCCACAATAGCAAGAACGACTACATGGGTTTTTGCACCCTCATCCTTCCTCATGAGCAAATCAACAAGATCTCTGGTGTTGTTTTCAATTGCTTCCCCAACAATATCACGTTCCACTCTCGAGGAAGTCTGGCGATGTCCTGGAATAACCTCCTTTCTTTGCATGTTGGACTCTGTGAGATTGAGGTCGAGGTTGGATTTCATGGTCCAGATCTGTTCCACCCTCTGGTTGAGATCCCTGATTTTAGAGCCGATTTCATGAGTGAACTTCACCTTTCGAAAACAACCGAAAAGAGGCAGCATCCGGCAGCCGATGGACGGCTGCTCCTCCAGAAGGTGCTCTCGTGAAGCCCACTCCTTGGCCATGATCCAGTACTCGTCAAGGATGTCGTCTGCGTCGTACATGACGACGTTGAGCTTGCTCAGCCAAAGTTTTACGGTCTGCCGAGTAATTTGCTGTTGTTCAGCATCGTTGAGGACAGCTCTGATCGAACGCAGCGTTTCACGGAGCTTCTGGATCTCTTCGGGGACACCCAAGATCAAGTTTAGCTCTTTAGTAGCCAAGTCGCCCAACTTATCAATAAGCTTGGAGACGATGGGATCCAGGAAGAATTCCATTTTCTTCTTCGATTGCTTTTTGGCAATAAGAGGATTCAATTCTTGGGTAATGCTTAATGAAATCGGAAGACCCAAATGGACTGCCCAAGCTGGAGAGCACTAGGAAAAAAACACTCAAAACGTGCAGCATGTACGTGCAGCATGCCGCTTTCCATGTCACGAAACCTGCAGGTCAATAAGTCAAGTGAAATTATTTAATTAATTACTTTAATGAGTGGTCAGGTCTGCTCTTCACTCTTCAGATGAGGAACAGAGACGTGCATTCAATTATTGTGATGTTATTGGTCCAGTCAATTATTTATCAATTGTTTATTCGTTAGGGCCAGTGTAATTCTGCTGTGCTACCATAACTGCGCTAGGATAGTTGCACTATTACTGTAGCATATGCTATTAAGGATGTTTGGTAGATTCAACTGTACTGTCACTATAGTAATTATTGTTAAAATTATTTGATAAATTTATTATATTGTTAATAAATAAATAAATATTAATTTAATAAAATTATTTTATATAATTAAAAATATTATTTTATATATTTTTTAATAAAATAAAATTTATTTTTTAAGTATTTTAATAAAGTTATTAAATTTTATAAGATCAAATAATTAATTTTAATATAAAATTTAATTATTAATTTAAAAAATAATTATTTTAATAAAATTGTTAAATTTTATAAAATCAAATAAATAATTTTAATATAAAATTTAATTATTAATTTTATATTTTAAGAAAGAAATTAAAATTATATATTTTTATAATAAAATAAAATTTAAAATAATTATTTTATTAAATTTATTAATTTTTATAAGATCAAATAATTAATTTTAATATAATATTTAATTATTAATTTTATTTTTAATGTAATTAATTTAAAATTAATAGTTATTTTATTACTAAATATATATTAATATATCAGCTGCGATAGGTTTTAAGAACGAACCGTAGCATGTGGTGCTACAGTAGGATCAAAACAGCGAAAGCAGGGGTTACCCTACTTCCATGACCATGAACAATACTAAATTTGATATTATTCTACGGCAAAAGAGTTGAAACAAACGAGCATACAGTACTTGCTTTTGTTGCATTCCTGTGCGCCGCTAGAAGCAGCACAGCCCCAAACAGGGCTTTAGTCATTAGAGTTAGGGGTGTCAATGGGTACCCGACTTCGTGGGTACCCGACCCGACCCGACCCGTTTATGGCGGGTTCGGGTACCCGATTAGCTAATCGGGTCGGGTTTGGGTTTACTCCCATGGGTACCCGCGGGTACCCGATACCCGATTATATATAATAAAAAATATATTTTTATATTTATATTTATATATTTATATAATAACATGATTTTTATAAATATATTTATTATTATTATTATTATTTTATAGTTATATTTTTTAAAAATAAATATTTTAATTTAAACGGGTACCCGTTTAAATACCCGACTCGGGTTTAACCAGGTTCGCGTTTGGGTCGGGTCGGGTCGAGTCGTGTTCGGGGTTGGCCAAAAAGGGCAGGTATCCAACCCGTTGACATCCCTAATTAGAGTAAGTGGTAATTAGCGAACCTGCTAGTAATTTTATATTTTGAATTAAGTTTTAAAATACAAAGAGTTATTCTCATCCAGTTTAATAGAGATAAATATTCCTTAAACCTGACAACAAAATCTAGTCGAAGTGAATTTTTTTTTAAGAATTAAGTTAATTCAAATTGAGTTTGAGTAATTATGTCATCTCTCTGTGATCATTATCAATTATTATGGACGTCTAATCTAGAGTATTGTGATGTTGTCCATGCATCCCTTTTTTTATCAGTATTTATTGTTTACTGCCCTGCTTACCGGGAAGGAAACCCGAAGGAAAGGGAGGGAAAATAGAAATTTCCTCTGTATACCGAGACGGATGGTAAAAAATGCAGAGAAAAACGACGTATGTTTTTGTAATTTTTTTATCCGCCCAATTCGGGCAAAAACATGTTAAACACGTGAACCTCCCCCTCGCGTACGTCTCATTGCTAGCCGACTACCCTGCCGCCTCTTACCTCGCCTCGCCTCCGCTCTCACCTCATTGTTGCTGACTGCCCTCTCCACCTCCGTCTGGTCCTCGCCATCGTCGACAGCACCGCCGCCTCAACCTCCCCCTCGCGAACGCTGCTCTCGTCTGGTCCTCGCCATCGTTCACAACACTGCCGCCTTCCCGCCGCCTCGACCTCGCCATCGCCGACTACACCGTTGCCTCTCACCTTACCTCGCCCTCGACCTCGCCATCGTTGACAACCCCTCCACCTCGACCTTGCCCTAGACCTCGCGCCGCCACCTCAACCTCGCCTCACGGATGCCACTCTGGCAGGCGAGGGCCGCTCTCGCCTCTCACCGGTGAGGTCGCGGACGTTGCTCTCACGATTTCTCTTTCTTCTCCATCTTATCACGTGACTCTTTAATCCTCTCTTCTGTTTTTCCTTCCCCTCCTCATTTACCCTCCTTCTATTTTTCCACCCCTGCTGGTAAACAAGGTGTAAACGCCTGCCGTCATCGGTGATCAGTCCATGTGCATCCTGTCGGTGTTGACAGCTGCCAAGGGCCCATTTGGCATCACAATGCTACCAGCTGGTGGGCCTAGTCAGACAAAGTTGGATTGGACTGTGCCTTCACAACTTTTATTTTTTACTATCGAAGCTCACGATGTACTATTCTACCTTATTAGCAGAGTTATTTAATTATGTAAATTGTATCATGTATCTATATGTGTATAGATTTATTTATTTTTTTGTTATTATATATAATAAATAAGCACTAAATAGGAAAAAAACACACTCACTCAAAACGTTTGTATCCATAAGCACTAAGGAGCCTGCAAGTAGATCTGGCAAAATCTGACTCGACTCGTTGACCCGACTCGACACGAAGTTAGGCGGATTTGGGTCAACCATAATCATATTCGGGTCATACATGGGTCAACCCATTTATGACCCGAAAATAATCAGGTCGTGACAGGTTGTAAATGGGTTGACCCATTTAACCCGATTACATTATATATTTATATACATAAAATTTAAATATAAGCTCATATAACTCTTACTACTAGCTCATAAGCCCAAATATCTTCTAATTATCTTTTAACCCAGATTTCGGCCCACAAAAAAGCATAAAATTTTATTTATTTTAACAGAATTTTTATTAATTTATTATTTATATTAAAAATATAAATAAGAAACAGGTTATTTCAGTCGTGTCGGGTTGACCCGATTATATTCGGGTCATGTTCGTGTTAAACAGTTTGACTCAATTAATTAAACGGGTCGTGTTTGGGTTAGCTTAATCGGGTCACGGATCACAGCTGACACGACCCGTTTATGACCCGCTGACCCGAATTGCCAGGTCTACCTATAAGTCAATAAGTAAATTAAAATTAATTGATTAATAATTTAAAATAATTAGTACACCAGCTAGAGAGCGCCAATCAGGTTTGGTCAAACGAATGTCGCGCACAGGGTACCCTACCCAGCAATAAAGAGAAGAGTGGCAATTTTGCCATCCTAAATATTTTTTTTAAAAAAATAAAAATTATTATGATAATCTACACACTCTAAGCTATTCAAGGTACTAATATCATCATAAATAAAATCTTCTATGTTGAAAAAAAATCATAAGAATATGATAGAATCTATGCTACAATAATCAGTATAATTTTTACTATTTTAATCATTTCTTTATGTTTTTTTTCTCAACATAGAAGATTTCATTCACGATGATATTGGTACCGTTGGATAGCTTAGAGAGCGTAGATTATCATAATAATTTTTATTTTTAAAAAAAAATATTTAGGGTGGCAAATTGCCACCCTTCTCTTCATCGCCAGGCAGGGTCCATTTGGTCTTCGGATGAGAGACAGACTGTACGCAGGACACCGGGCACATGCCCAAACTCTAACCAGACTGTACGCAGGCAATCAAACTCACTCGCTGAATTCCACCAGGAAATCACCGGAGCCGAGCCAAGAACGAGAGTTGAGAGGAAGAATGAACCAAATGCCGTGTAATCTTCTCTCACGGACGAGTGTTGCCTATACGATGTCGCTTTGTTTTCCTTCTGCCAGCTCAGCTGCCTGGTGGACGAACCTGTGTTCGTCACCTGGTTCCGTGTAGGAAGTGGTTCGAACGCGGTGCCAACCTAGCAACCACGTCGAACGTCGCAGCCCACCTCCACCAGCAACGTTACACCACACGGCCAACGATCTCTGCGTCACCCGTTGACACATTCTCGCACGGGCACTTGGGACGCATCGCCATCGCCACACAGCCGTCGACCCTCTACTCGAGCGCCTCACGCAGCCCACCTGTTTGCTCCCGAGGACGATGGTTTGCCACCCGAGCCATCATTAGCCACACTCGTACCATGTGGAGGCTCCGCCCGTGGACGAAGCTCCACACGGTGTTGTCGCGCTTGCCGAGGTCACCGCCAAACTCGCTTCCTCCGTCTGTTAGCATGCGTGGTAAAACTCGAGCCGCTATCACTCGTTCCATGCACATAAGATCTCGCCGGATCTTGTCCCTGCCCACGTGCTCCACATGTCGAATCCACCACAGACCATTAGCCACCTGACGTTGGCAGCCATGGATGCCTAGAGATGGCACTGAAGGCAACAGACGTCACCACCTACTGTGAAGACGCAGCTGCCGTTGTCCCAGACCATGCCCAAGCCCTAATCTCGTTTGGGCTCGAAATCGGGCCAATTTTGACTCTGTTAATAGCCTAGTTGACCGATCAAAATCTGGGCCTAATTTTGGGCTTAACATTTAGCATAATGCCGGGTATCTTATGTAACTTCATAATGTACTATTGGGTAGTTTGCAATTTTTTTTTTAAAAAATAAGTAGTAATAATAAAGGAGCTATTTGACCCATTACATTGATATTAACAACTAGAGAATGGAGATTATAACAAGTAGGTCTAGTTCAAACTTGGCTTGCCCCAACAATGAACCCACTCTAAAATTGAACAAAACCCAAAAACTGAGAGGTTTGGAAAAGTCCTTCCACATTCGACTCTGTTAGCAAATCGAGTATCTACAGGATCCCCAACTCGACAATACATTAACTTTAAAAAATTAAAACAAATAAACAATCACAAGTTAAATGGACATAATGATAAGAAGATACCTTTGATTGTTGTCTCCATCAATAAATCAGTTGGCAAGTGGTGAGAGTAAGTAGTGCATAGTCGGCAAGAGTCAGATGAGTGAAGCAACGACCCAGGTAGATGAGTGATGAGGCAAGAGCAAAAGAGTTGCTAGCGAGAGTGAGCCACTAGTGATAGAAAGTGGCAAGGTCGCTAGTCATTAGAGGAAGTTGCCTATTCTAAAACACATGCATCACACTCTATCATGCAATGTCAATATGACACTTTGGATATTATTAGTGATGGTATGGTAGTATTTTAGTGGATACACGTTCTACTTAAACATATTTATAAATAATTGAGTCTATTAATTGAGTTCGGTTCAAATATATGTATTGTATATGTTACCCAAGTCGGGTTTGGGTAGCATAGGATGGATACCCACTACTCGAACCCAATATATACCTTAAATTGTCTACCCTAACAAATTCCTAATCTTCACTAGTTGTCGCTTGTTTGTAGTGGCTATCGCCAGCCTGCCCTTGCTATGGTTGTCGTGTCACCAGTCTGCCACTACTAGTCGTCACCTACCCACCATGGTCGTCACAAGCTTGCTACCCCTGCCAATCGACTCCTCGTCATCGTCGCCGTTGTGTTAGAGTAGTGAGGCGATGAGGGGAGTTGTGAGGAAGGAGGGCAACGTTGGAGTAGGGAGTGACAAGGGGGTGGGTGCTACAGCGGGTTAGGGCATAAGCATAAGGTTAGGAAAGAAGGAAAGGAGTGGGTAGGGTATTTGACGGATTCGGGTTTTAGTAGGGTCTAGTTTGGGTAGATTTTAAAAAAAAATTCAGGTAGTTAATCCAGTACAACTAGTGAAGTAATTAATCAGGTTCGAGTATGAGCAGTGGCGGAGCCACATTGTGATTAGTGTGGGCAAATGCCTCCACTCATTTTTTTCAAAGCAAAGAGACTGGTGAAAGTGGCGGGTACCCACTTTCAAAGCAATGATAGTTAATCCAGTACATATTTGTTAGGCCATATGAATAAAAATTATGATTTGCCCCCACTAAAAAAATTTTAATCTTTATAATTTTCCCCTTATATATCTATTGCCCCCATACATGTTCATGTCCTCAATCCACCACGTAAGGTCAAAGTGGCGGGTACCCTATCATTGCCATCCCTAAATATTATGCTAAGTCACTGTATAGATGGCTAGTCTAGTCAAAAAGCAAAATACAAATAATCAAATAAAAAAAAAAATAACACATTCCCCCTCTTACCAGAAAATTCCTTTTGTTAAAAAAATAGGGAAAGATTTTGTCCCCATTTTTCTTTGACCACACAATCTTGATGAAGAAACCTCGAAACTCTTTGGAAACCTTCCTCTTGGCCCAAATGGTGACTTTGAAGAAAATTCCATCCAAGCCTTCAAACAAGATATGATTTCTATTCATCATGCAAGTAAGGAGGATGATGATAAAATTAAATTAGAATTGCTATTTTTGGAGTTACAAATTAATTATGCAAGTATCTTATGGCATAAGATACTTGCATAATTTATTTTTTTCAACCGCATGCTCATCAACAACAAGTAATAAATTCTAAAAATAATAATAAAAAAGTAATCCCTTTGTTCATTGTTCAATTAATGATCAGATATTTTTTACTACACATATAATCAAAAATTTTATTTATTAATTAATGATAATATTGATGCTTTATTCAATTCAATAATCGATAGTAGAAAAAATGTTTTCAAGTGTTATGGCATTAGAGAAATTAAATTTCAATCTCTTAAATGAGAAATAAAAATAAAAGAAGGGGAACAAATAAAAAACATTTTGGAAAAATAATGAAAGTAATAAACTAAATGCATGCTCTTGGTAGAAACATTTTTTTTTTTTTTGCCAAGGCTCTTGGTAGAAACATTGCTAATCAAATAATAGCAAAAACAAAAAAAAAATCTAATTAGTGGTCTAGGATATTATGATCATATTATTGCTACAAGAGAATAGCGAAAAGATATATCCAAATTATCTATTCTAGTATTAATTATATAGTTTGGAATAGAAATATTATTATATATTAAGATACAATTGACGCTCAACTGTATTGCTACGCCAAGATTAAGTCAAACAAAACTTAGCAAATGCATCCAAGAAGTGTGGAAATTGAAAGTAGTTTAAAATAAAATATCCAGCGCTTACTTCAATTTCCCTCTAATATCCTCTTAGATGATTTGTTTTGTAACATATAATTTTTTTGTGAAAACCCATGAATATAAAAAAGTCAACTCTGGTGGAAGCTCTAAGTGAGCGCCAGAGGATACTATTTGCTCGTTCCAATTCTAAAGGAGGTAGACTACATCTAAGTAGTCTGGTCAACTCTAAGTAAACAGCATTATTTAAACGTTTTCTTTTTTTGAATGTATTCCATCAAGGAACTTGGCAGATGAGGTCATTGAAAACAAGAGCAAGCAATGAGATCACTGGCTATGGCTCACAAGAACGACAATAAAAGGCCTAAGGAGCCAGATTTTGAGGGGCTAAATAAATGGTGCTTATATTTTTTTAAAACAAATTTATAAAAGTCTATATAAGTAATTTTATATTTTGAGCTGAGTTTTAGAATACCTAGACCTATCTCTATCTGGCCTAATAGGTATCGGGTTTTCCCTAATTCCACCAATAAAACCTAGTCAAAGCGGGTTTTTTTTTGTTAGAATTAAGTCAATTCAAATTAAGTTTGAGTAATTGTGTCATCTCTATTAACAATTATGATCTTTATCAATTAAAAAAACTAGCATCTTTATTCCAATGTTCAATAGTAATTTTTTTTTTGTTACCGTCTAAAGCCTATTATCTTTTTTTTTTCTTGAACAATTGAGTTATTCCCTACTTCCTTATCATTATTTCTTTTCTTTTCTTCTTTTCTTACCACAATTTGGTATTAGAACCAAAAACAATTCTTCTTCTCCCTGTTCTCTCTACCCCTCTCAATCACTTTCATCTCATGCCTATTTCTATTTAGGCATTCAACCTTAATAATACTCCCTTTCATCGTCATCAGTTTATTTCTAAATAATCTCCTATTCCACATTGCCCTTATCTTTGCCATCTAATACATCATCATGACCATCCTAATGTAAATGGTTGCTCAACATTATCAAGATTGAGTTTCTACTGAGTAAATACGTGGGTTCCATATGAGTAGAATATAAGATCAAAGCATAGCATTAGAAGAGCTCACCAAATATTTTAAAAATATATTTTAATTAGTGCATATTTGTATAATGAGAGCAAAATAAATTCAAAAAGACTAACCACTAATACTGTACTAATTGAATTGTGTTATGTGTTTCTTATTTGGTGCTTAATATTTTTTTAAAAAAATTACAAACTAAGTTAGATGTCAATTGAAGAAGATTCTTGTAATAAATAGTGATCGCAATATCAAAGAAGATTATTATTGGATTTGATCTTACGCAACAACAACTAACAAAATCTTGAATGATAAAAAATACAGTGGAGTGGCAATAAGGTGCATATATTTGAGATGATATTACAACAGTGACAACATCTAAGAGAGGTTAATGATAATATTAAGATATTATTAGTCGATGGATGCCACAATCTTTAATAGAAACTATTCTATAATGCCTATTCTAAAAGACATGTATCATACTTCATGCTAGGTGTCACACCCCGGTCGAATCAATCATAAACGGGTGCTTAACCGCTGTCTTAGGGTTGTCCGGCGAAACACTAGAACGTGAACTTCCTAGGGTTTCTAGGCAAAATCACACTCCGAATAAAAATCTTAACTTCCCCGATTAAATTTTATCCCCAAAGTACAAGTCGCACGAAAAACCCTACCCCTAATTTCATAAAATCCAATTGGAAATCCTAAATAGAAATTATACCTTAATTTTGACCGTAGTCAAAATCGCCCGCACCGCTCGCGTTTTCGCCGAATCGATTTCGTTCGCTGACGTCAGGATTCGCGAATTCGAATTGTCGTCTCCCTATTCCGATTTTGACTTAGTCAAAATCAGAAACTTTGCTTCGTCTTCCTTGCGACGCACGACGCCGCCTACGTCGTCGTCCTCACCAAGCGCCGCCCGTGCTTGCTTCGCCGGAGAAGGAAGTGCTGGGGAGGAAGGCTGCCTGCCTCCCTTCCACCTTGCCGTCGGCAGCCGCCTGCTGCCAAAGTCCGTCGCCGCCGCAGACAACACAGAAACAGGGAAGAAGTCGGAGAAGAGGAAAAGCTTCGATTTAACCGTTTCAAGCTACAAAAACCTCTCTCGCCGTCGTCGACCCCTGACGCCGACGCCCCCGTCCCTCCCTCGCCGGTCGTCTCCTCGATGCCGGTTACAATCACTCAGAAAGCTCCCTCAAGCTTTCCAAAACTCACTCGCAGCTCTCTAAAGCTTCCTCCTCTGGCTTTAAAGGGAGAGGGCGCTTGCGTCTACGTCGAAGTAGTCGTCTGCGTCCATCGCGTTCGGCGTTGCTAAAGGAGAAAGAAGCCGCCCACTTCTTTCGCTGGAGCCATCCAACGCCGCCACTTCTCCATCAACTCCGAGATCCATGCGTCACACGCGTCTCCCGCCTGAAGTAGCGTCCGAAGCCTCACTCGCGTCCGCGTCCGAAACATCCGGAGAAGGCGAAGGCGACGTCTCCACCTCTGCACGACGCTTGCGGAGCTCGCGTTGCCCGCGAGGAAAACGCCTCTTCACTCTTCTGATTTTGGCGTGGTCAACATTGCTCGTTGACCACGCCTTTCCCTCATGCGGCTGAGTGCTGCTTTCTCGATCTTGGACTGGGCTTGGGCTTGGGTTCGGCCCACCCCTCTCTGGGCCGAACCGGGGAATTCAAGGTCTAATAATTCTCCCCCACCCAATTTGGACACCGCCCTCGATGTCCGTTATGAGCGCTCAGGCCAATAGGATTTGTAGGGAAGGGTCTTGCATGTTGTCGCCACTTCCTTTGCTCCGCTATCTTTGCTCGAAGAAACCGGTGTCTCTCTTGCGATCCGCTCTGTCGAGGATGCTATCTGTGCCTATGACCGAGTCTCCTGCGGAAGGCTTGCATCTTCGGAACTTGTCTTCTGTTCGACGCTGTTCTTGCCAACCGTGTCTTTCGGCCCTGCACCCGTGTTTGAGGGGGTCGATGAAGTTCTGCCAGCGACCATTGAGGCAATGTACATACCTCCTATGCGGGCCTCTACTGGTTCGTCATCAACCGCCGATTTTTCAGCTAATTCTCGAAGCACGATCGCTGTAATTGCGTTCACTCGCAGTCGGCCCGGACAATCGCGTATCCGATGTGGTCCTTTTCACAAGAAGCAAGCAATCGATCTCGGTCGATCCTGCACTCTATCTGCAGGTCGATACTGCTACTGTTGTTTTGGCTGACCTCCGTTCCACAAAGGAGAGAGCCTCTCTCTCTGGCGCTTTTGCTCTGGGTGGACATGGTCGCTTCGGGGGCGACCTCGGTGCTCTCGGAAAAGTGGTTCCTGAAGTTCTCTGGTCCACGAGAGACTCAGCTATAGCTGCGGCCGTCCTCCAGTCTTGCGGCGCATGTTGTCGGACCTCAGCCGCTGCCCATGGTTAGAGATTCCGGAGGAAGAAGTACCTCCTGTCTCCTTCCGCCATCTCAGGTAGCTACAAGATCAATGCAGAGAATGCCCTGATATACTCCTGGATCGTCCCTGTGTGCTTTAGCCGATCCACCGCCTCTCGTGCCTGATCCACCGAGTTTCCGGAGAGGAACTGCTGTCGCAGCTCCTCTCGGAACACCTCTCATATCCAACTAGCGGCCTCTGATGTCAAATCAACTTTGGTCCTCCACCAAAGTTTTGCATCATCTGAGAGGTATGTTGTGCACACCCTCACCTTCTCCTGGTCTGAAACATGGTTAGCATCAAAGTATTGTTCCATATCCCAAAGAAAATTACCCAACACTTTGGTTGATCTGACCCCCTTGAATACTACAGGTTATGGGGTGCGAACCTTCCCTTTGGGAGCCCCATACTACATCATGGCTGCTATAGGGGCCCCGCCTTGTGCCTGCGCCAATGCCATGTGCATCACCGCGAGGTCTGCCAATATCTGCTGCTGGGCTGCAGTGGTGTTGGTTAATTGTGCTGTCAAGGTTGCTACTTGTCCCTGCAAGGCAGCTACTTGCTCCTGTAGCGCTGCCGTCCATTCAACGTTATGTTGTGCCTCAACTACTCCAGCCAAAGTTTGCTGAAGGGCCAGGATTTGCAACCTCTGTTCCTCTATCGTGCGATGGAGATCCTCCACCTGAGGAACCACCGCGTCTTTACTGTTCTCTGTCAAACCGAGCACCTGCTCGATTCGTGCTATGCGATCTCCTTAATTCACCATCCGGGCTGAATCTTTGGCTCTGATACCAGTTGTCACACCCCGGTCGGATCAACCCTAAACTGGTGCTTAACCGCTATCTTAGGGTTGTCCGGTGGAACACCAAAGCGTGAACTTCCTAGGGTTTCCGGGCAAAATCACACCCCGAATAGAAACCCTAACTTTCCCGATTAAATTTTATCCCCAAAGTACAAGTTGTTGGTGTATATGCCCTTAGACTCATTGTTGGTCTATTTTGTACTACTTGACATTGATATTTAATATATCATTATGGCATTGTCGTTATTATGCTATGTTTGCATCTACGATTATGTACATGGATAATAATGTCCCTGGAGACAGATTGTATCTGTGCTCAAACGGTGTGTTCCAGTCAAGTTGTCACGCCTTGGTGGAAGCCGGCTATTTCTAGCTCAGGGTTCCCCAGGGCGTAACAATATTGATAGGAACCAGAGAACTACAAAATCCAATATCATTTATTTAATAAAGGATCCAATTTTAACATCTATAGTTTTATAACACAATATCTGAATACAACTATTCAATTTATCAACTGAATAAAATACAAAGACAACTATCTCAACTCGGGTTGGTATCTGCTATCTACTCTATCCCTCCCAGAAGTTAACTCTGTACCTGGAAGAGAAACAAAGGGAGTTAGCATAAATGCTAAGTAGGAATCAACAAACATGGTGAGGGAATCGAATAACAAGATAATACAATAACTGAAACAACGATATACAAATAATATAAGAATGTCGTGCAAATCATCAAGCTGGCCAACAGATCTCAATCAAGAGCCGCACTCATTTTCAGAGTGTTTCCACTGTTGCTCATGCAATGGAACGACTGTCCTAAACAGCTCGGAGTGTTGCGTCCAACACTGACATCCGTAGTATTGTCCTAAAGACAACTGGCGGTGCCATACCGGCATCTCAGATAGTCCGATGCGCGTCGGAACTATAACTCAGATAAACAGGCCACTGGAGAATAAATCATCCAGGTCAGCGGTCAAAATATATCACGACTTTATCATCTCAGATTTACAACGGTTTCACATACTCATGTGTCAATATCTCAGATACACAATTGTTCAACCAGACTCATAAGCTAATATATATCAGATATCTCAAAACAGGTTTGTTAACCATTTATACAGAAACAGAATATGACCAAATAAACAAGATAATTGAGATCAATAGGAATTCAGAAACAAATCAAGCAGATGAAGCAATTAGATACCAGTGTCAGTCAATTCTATGCATCATATATCTAATCAAAGGAATAAGTGACAAATCTTATAAGTTCTTGACACTGTGACAAAAGGAGTAGGGTAAGATTCCTACCTCGAACGCTGATATCCTGAATCCTTTTGAAAAGCCAATAATAGTTTATCACACGATGCAAGCCGATTATTGGATTAATCACTCTGAAACATGAATTTGTACATGAACTCTATTATTAAACATTCTAATTTGAAAACTAAAACTACCAATATGTAGAACATAACCCTAAACCTAGAGAACCAGTCTCAGATCATATGAACCGAACCTAAAACACACTGAACCGGACAGAATTGCACTGAACCGATCGAATTCACCCTGAACCAAGTTAAACCGAGACTTCTAACTTCAATTACTCAAAATATAAACCTCATCTAAAGCTATACAGACTACCATTAGATAGAAAATTTAATTACCTTTCCAACGACTACTTAAACCGGCCCGGATTCGACCGAATAGGGGTCGAACCGGTCGAAATTTAAGTACTGACCCGAAAACAGAATTGAACCGCTCAATCCAATTAAACCGGTTTAAATCGATTTCCACATAGCCGACGGTTTATTTCTAAATAAACCGCCAAACCCTAAAATCGAACCTGGTCCAGCCATTCGAACCGCGCCGCTCGACCGCCGCCACGCAAGGCTGCCGGACTCACGTCTGCTGCTTGCGCCGGCGAGCTCGCGAGGGTGCGTCGAAGGTCGGATCGACTCCAAATTTCTCCAGAAGACTTATAACAATGAAACGAAGCTCCTCGACGAACTTCGGCGAGATTTCGACGCCCGGTCGAAGCTCTCGAAATAGACGGAAGTATCGACGGTGGCGCCGCCGCCGTCGATACTCAAAACTCAACCAAAGCCCAACAGAACTTCACCAAAGCAGCAGGAAAGAAATAACACCTCACTGCGACAATGTATCGAAGCCCAGAACGGAAAACTCGTGTCGATAGAGACGCTGGAAGACTGGAATAGGAGGCGGCGCCGCTAGAACTCCGGCGACTGGTTCGAGTGCTATTTCTCTTTCCTGGCGGCGCTTCGAGGGGTGAAGATGTTCAAGGGTTCGAATCGAATCCACGAGAGCAGAAGCCCCATTATATATAGCCAAAACGCGTTCCATACGGCGAGAATGCGGCGGCGAGTAAATCGCCGAGATTCGCAGGGAAGACAACGAGTTGACTCGGTCCCCCAAATTCAAAATTTAAATTTAAATCAAGTAAATCAAATCCAATGTTATATTAAAATCACAATTTGGCTCGGTGGTTAGACGGTGACGTTCGCTTACGCGCGATGCGGGTTCGAGCCCCTGCGAGCGCAAAATCAATATTTTTATAAAAACTAAAATTTTAAACCTTTTAAAATTCCGAAAAATTCCAGAAAATTTGGAAAATTCAAAAATAAAATTTCTGAATAATCAAAATTTAAAATTTAATAAAATCAAGTTATAACACAAGTACTTGAGTGGATAAGGGACAGCTCTGGTACATGTGAGACTGGTATATGTGCTGGTTAAGCACGGGGTGCTAACGCAGGCATATGAGTATATCAGTGGTGGATATACTGGACCGACCCGCTGTAAGGCTCTAACTTAGTGTCATGAGTTAAGCTCACAAGTGACATGAGATGCATTGATCCCTTGACTTGAGATCATTGACTCTTCTATATGGTTAGGGACATGCTTTGATACAACCTAACACTTCGCCATAGCAGGGAGGTCATAACGGTTGTCATTGGATATGTCACAACCGATATGAGAAGATCAATGGACAGACATAGGATTTATCCCTTCCTGCGGGAAGCTTGATATCCACGGGGCCCCCCTATGGTTGCATGACTGAAAGTGTATGGCCATACCCAGGTGAAAGCCTGATTTAGTCATGACCATGAGATTGGATGAAAACAAAATGGTGACACACTTTGTCCAATCGGATATCAGTTTGGTAAAGAGACTATAATGCATCGGTATCTTGTTGCGATGATAGGGATATCGATGCTGATATCCATTCCGAAGACTTGGGTAGCAGCGATGTGCTAGGTTCCACTCACTGCTTGTGATGACCTGAGTTCATCACTGCCAACGTCAGAGCAACCTACAGGGTCGCATAACTTGAAACTCAGGTTCTCGTATTGATCGAGTAGCCTAATGATCGAGTTATTGGATAACTTGGATCTATTTGGGAGTATTCATTAGCGCCATTGTGCCTGATGAGATGGAAGGGACTTACCGGAGCTAAACTTTATTTTTGGCATGTTGACCCCGAGTTAACCACGGTTAGCTGTATTTAACTAAGGGTTGCATCGGATTGGATTCAATGGGTTAATCAGCAGCTTAATAACTTGAGCGAGGCTAAATAGACCATGGGGCCATATGGGCATGAGGCCCAATTAGCAATAAGACTCAATGGGCCATGATGGTAAGTCGCCTAGGCCCAATGGAAATCATGAGAATTAAATACTGCATTTAATTCTGGAAATTAATTCTGTATTTAATTCTGCATTTAATTATGTGATTAATTATGAATTTAATTCTGAATTTGAAGAGTCACGTTATTAATAACCATTATGAAACTTTAATTCAGAGTTTTAATGGGTCATTATGAGACTTTAATTTAGAGTTTAAATTCTATAATTAATTCTGAATTTAATTCTATAATTAATGATGAACTTAATGCAGACATTAATTCTGAATTTATTTCAGAATACCAGAGGTCACCGTGATTACTATATAAGGGCTAGGAGGGTTGAGAGGAAAGGGTTACTCTCTCAGAGATTTCATTCGCAAGCTTGGAGCTTGGCGTTTTCTCTCTTCCTCCCTCTCCTCTTGGCATTCGCAAGGTTGGACCTTGGCGAAATTTCCATCACCTCTCCTTGGCGTCTTCTCTTAGAGGATGGCGCAAGTTCTTGAGGACTCCCAAAGGCATGGCTCTGCTTCCCGAGGCTAGCACCGGGCGTGGAAGAAGAGAATTCAAGCGTCGGCTGTGTGCGAGACTACAGAGGGCGAACATTTGGGTGCCTGCATCGCATCCTTTTCTTCGCTGCAAGGTATCATCTCCTACTCACCGTGTTGATCCCCTTGCATGACTCGATCTTCTGGGTTTTTGGGACTGGGCTGGATTGCACAATTAACCTATTGAAAGAATGCAAAAAATTATTAAATTGGGCTGGGCTGGATTGCCTAGAGGGTGAGAGGCCCAAGATTTAGAGATTAATAAAGAAATATTATATATATATATATTGGTAATTCGGTAAATTACCGAACCGACAATATGTTAACTGGTACCAAACAGAAAAATAATACTGTATCGAAAATCGAAACCGAATTTACCAAACCGATTTACCAATCGGTAAATTCGGTAAATATCGAATTATGCTCACCCCTACTTGTGGGTGTTTTTGTAAATGGTTGAAGAGTTCATGACCTTATATTATTAGCTAGTCCTTTTCTCCAACTGTAGCTGCTCCTTTGTTGTCAACTTTTATTTTGTATTGTTTGTGCTTGTGTACACATGCATAGACATACATACATTTATATGTATATACACAATCATGTGTGTATACATATACATCTGTATAGATGTAGACAAATGCTATACTGGCATGTGTCTCCTTGTATGTGTGTATTTTTTTCTCCCTCTTATGCAGTTATCATAGTCGGGCTACAAAATTTTTCTTTCCATATGATATCTGCTTCATAAAGGCTCTTGTTCTGTTGTTCAGCGACATTTCTAAAGAATCTCATTGTTTAACTAAAAAAAAGAAGCTTGTTTTGGGCAAATGTTTGACTGCCTCATGCACCAATTTTTGCCACATAAGTTGCACAATTGGTATTATACCATTGCCTGTGGCTATGCCTTTTCAAGTAATTGTTCATTGTTTTTGCAGGCTGATTTTCTGATAAAGGAAGAAATCCAGTATCTCCGTGTGGCAATGGGGCACGCGAATGAATCATTTGATGAGTTTGTGAAAGCACGTGATGCATGCCAAGAAGATCTTATGTTCTTTCCTGCTCGCGGTATCTTTGGTCTTGCAAGTGTTGCTGGGAACAATGAGAAGCTTGCTGCCTTACAGAATGAATTTGAGATAGTGAAGAATAAACTGGATGATGAAGCAAAGCGAGCTACACGCCTAGAGCAGAAAATTAAAGTTCTTATGCATGGATATCAAGTAAGCACAAAATTTACATTTTCTTCTTTATAATGGTAATTTTCCATGTTGAATTTGAGGTCGTCTTGTTCTTTCCTTTATCTGGATCCTATGACAATTACTTCATAAAATTTTTACGCCCAAATGTGTGACAGGAGCTATATTTAAGCATTTTAAAAACTACTTTTATAATTGATCAGAACCAACTTGGTACCTTTGTCTTGTTTCTTTTCTTCAATTTATTCCCTTTGTCTTGATTCTCTTCTCCTCGTTGTTACTGAACTCAATTATATTATCTATATGAGCAGACAAGGGCTGGAAAGTTGTGGTCGCAGATTGAATCCACATTCAAGCAAATGGACACGGCAGCAACTGAACTCGAGTGCTTCAAAGTTTTGCAAAAGCAGGAACTATCGGCAGCCACTTCTCGAGTTAATGGCATGGTTGAGGAAGTCAAGAAACAAAAAGCACTAGAAGAAACTTTACAACTTCGTTATGGCGACCTTTTAGCTGAGCATGATAGACAGTATAGGTTGTTGGAGGAACACAACATACGATTACGTGCTGAAGAAGAAATTGCTGCAAGGAATCGTGCTATTGAGGAAAAGAATCTTGCCACTGAGGAGGAAACTGCCGCAAGGAACCATGTAGTTGAGGAAGAAGTTGGAACAAAAGCTAATTCAATTGCGGAGGAAAATATGGAAGCAGAAATCCATGCCATGGATGAAGAATCGGCAGAAAAAAAGGATCATACTGTTGCAGATATTGTTGGAGATATCACTTATGTTGAAGAGCCTATTCCATCGCAAACGCATCAAGAATGGACTATTTCAGATGGTATACATAACCATGATGATCAGACACCGGATGCTGTCGTTGTTTCGGGTGAAATATCTCAGGTTGCAGTTGATGGGAGAATGGATGTTGATAGCCAGATTACTCCGAGTATTGATGGTGACAATGACAACAGACTCCCTATTATCATAGTTGAGAACACCATTTCTGGCATCGAGCATGCAACAGATTCAGGTGCTGATGCTCAAGTGAGCGTATCCGACTTGAGTGGTCAGACCACTCAGGGTGTCAATGATGAGAAAACTGGTGCCTGCTTGGAAGACAATGTGGAAGGTGTAAATTAAAATCAACTGTGGATCAATAGGCATCTGATATTTCAAGTTATGGAACCGTTGCTTCCTTCTGATTACCTCCACAACGCGGATTCGGCATATATCTGTTGGTACTCCATGGTCTTGATGCCAAGAATTGCACTCTTGGAGCGGTGGCTTCTCTCCTGATGCTAATGTTGCAACTGACCAAACTAATGCATCTTTATTTGCTGGCCCCAGCCATTGTGAGCTTGTTGATTTGACTGGAGGATACTAGGTCTCAATCATGTATCAATTGTACGAATTCATCTCCATGTTTCTACCATACTACAACTGATATTTATTTCCCCAACGCTTCTTTAGGAATTGCGAGTTTAAATGGCATTCATACCATCTATGCCAAGTAGAGTTGTATTCTTGTCGTCACACGCCCGTCTATCATTCATAATATATTTGATTTTTTTTTATTTTTTGGATTTTATATCAATGTAGGAAACAGAAGAAAAAAGTAATTAAAAAAATGTTTTCTATTTTGAGAAGTAAATTTAAGCAATAAAAATAAGAGAAACATTTAGGTTCCAAATATTATTTCTATTTTTTTATAGGATAAAAACATTCTGAAATTTGATTTCTTATTCTTTTGAGTAAGTGGATCCTTAAATTAAAATGAAGCAAGAATGTGGATGACCAATAACCAATTTCTAGTTCAGTGGCACACAGGTTTTGTACCATTACATATTATTTAGGTAGGAGTCAATTTCAATAGTGCATTATGATAAACGATGAATTACCTACACTTCAAAACTAGTTAACCATCAAATGGTTTGGCAGGTTCAAAGCTCATATCAGCTTTGGTTGGTCTAATCACTTTTAGGTTCAATTTAGACACGACATTATATGTAAAGACGAAATACATGCCATCATGCATGTCATGAGCAATGCATTACCTAATGCAGCCCACATAGTGATTATATTGTCTGTTATAAACGATTGTAATAGTTTTGATCAACAGTATTATTATCTTTCGAGTATATATCAATCGTTCTATCCTTATAACAACTTTAAAAAATTGAATAAATATAAAAATAGAACCAATTCATCTGTCTTAGTTGTCATTTGCTTTTTTAGATTTCTTTCTTAGACATCAAAATTCTATAAATATTTTCTATTAAGCTAGATTATATGAACAAGTGTTCAAGTTAAGTAGGTCAAAAGCCCAAAGTAAAGTTATTTTTTATTATAATATTTACATCCCATTTATTTCGATTTTATATTCTCTGCTAACATTTAAATTCGCACTTTATTATTTTGTTTATTTTTTTTACTTTATACAATTGATAAATAAATGGCAAAATTAAACAATGAATGGTATTATAAGTAGATAATTATTCTTATTGTTAGGCCCAAGGAGTAGGACCCGATTTGGATCGGTCAACTGGGCTGTTGACCAGGTCAAATTGGCCCAAAGTCCGAGCCCAGCGAAAGTAGGGTTCGGACGTGCGTTTGGGCAACCGCGTCGACGTCTCCACAGCCAGCGGTGGCATCCGTTGCCATTGACGTCTTCTCTGGCAGTCCACGGTAACCGAAGACAATTGGCTGGCGGTTGGCGGTTGGCGGTGGACTCGACGCGTGGAGCATGCGGAGAGGGCGAGATCCGGCGAGATCTTGCGCACACGTGGGACGAGTGGCGGGCGACTCATTTCCGGCGATGTGTGCATCCGGCAAAGGAAGCGAGGTCTGCGGCAACCTTGAGCAGCGCGGTGGTGACGCGTGGAGCTTTAGCAGCGGGCAAGAGCTCCGCGTGGCATGAGCGCGGCTGGCGACGCTATCGGACGGCAACGCATCGTCGTCTGGTCTGGTGAGAGGGCGGCGCGAGGAGCTTTGGCAGTGCATCTAGGCCGCGTGGCAGGAAGCGGCTAGCGACGACAGCGCATCCCAAGAGCGTGTGCAGACTTGCATCAACAGGCTATGCAGAGACGACGGCTGCGTGGCGGTTCGCAACGGGCGACGGTTGATGCGGCTGCCAACCTGGCACTTATCATATAATAGTTTAATTACAATAGGATTGATGATGTGAATAATATACATCGTTACTTGATTGCATACCATTTCAATTGTCAAAAGAAAAAGGATTCCTTTTGTGTACAACATAAGTGACTTCTTTTATGACTATAAATGGTTGTAAGTAATGTTAAAATTATTATTATGTTTTTCCCTACTGCCAAAGTAAAAAGGAGATTCTCCCCACTATTTCTATACATGAGTGTATTCTCTCTATAAAGAAGAATTGTCAACCAAAATGATCAAGCTCTTCAGGAACGTCATTCTTTATTATGAGCTAAATGGGATGAACTGCAGATTTATCAGCCTCTATAGTACAGACAGTTTAAATATTATGAAGTGATGCCGACATTTTCCTTTTTTAAAAAATTTTTATTTGGACTTAAATGTGTTGTTGTTTAGAATCACCACTTTATAGGTGATACAATATCTAATATTGAAAATGTATTTGGACTTAATGTGTTGTTGTTTAGCCTCTATAGTACAAAATTTTGTGGGAGCCAAATTATGCAAAAGTCTTTGTCACCCCGACCAAATTGGTAAAATTGGGCAGAATAGAAATACGCCTACCTACCACTACTGCTTGTCAATGCTGGGGCATTCCTTGCAATCGTCGCAGACGAAGGCAAAACAGTGAACCACTTTGTGGGAAGTCTGATGTGATCCGGTTGGATTTGTTACAATGTACCGTATTACATCAATTGCAGTTACAAGTAAATAAGGGGTTCAAGCCTGACCCAGCAGATTGCTAACAAGTGTGATTAAAAAGAGGCCTAATGTATTACAGTAACACTTCCAGCTTAGCCCAATAGCCCAACAATTCCTTACAATCAGCAGCAAGCAAATACAAATTTTATGAAAGTTGAATACGCTTCAGCGACAATCAGAAAATATTTATTAGATCATCCTAGTGCCAATCCCGATTCAGTTTGATTCCAATTATTACAGTATCACGCTCACTCTAATTCTAATTCTACAGTGTTCTAATTACCACAATATTAATCTTGACTCCTAAACAACATTTAATCCATTTCAATCTATTGCAATGGGTTCGATTCAATTCTGTACGCTGCAAAGGAATTCCCGTGATCCTATTGCACACTCATTTTATCCTGATGAATGCTACATAATACAAACTTATCCAATGCGTGCTTTCCTTCTTTGAAACCTGCATCCAATCCAAAAAATATGGTACAATGCTAACGAAATCAAATCTATTCAATTCAATTCTTTTGTCTGAATTTAAACGAGAGATTTTGATTTCTTTACTTAACCCGGCCTAGCCCATTGTCACAACATTAGTCAAATCCGGCCCAACTCATCATGAAATTATGTTTATGCAAACTTGATCAAACGCAAACAACGTGAGTTGAGTCAAATTGATGTGCTTGATGCACTTTAAGCTTACCACCAATTTAGCTTGGCTCGTCACCAAACTAGGTGAATCCAACTTAAATACAACCTTGATTAGAGTCTAGACTCTAGACTTAATTGAATATTCAAACCTGAATCCAAATCTAACTCTTTTTTTGAATTATTTGAAGTTTTATTTTAGATTAGGAGCCATCTTTGATTCAAACTAAACTCGACATGATTTCCTGCCCAACTTAGTCGATTGCAGTACTTTAATCAAATTTGGATCCTATCAATTTAATAATTCAATTTGACTTGAATTAAAATCAAACTTAATTACGAATGGATTTGACCTCAATCATTAACGTCAAATCTGATTCGACTCTACCAATAACATTAAATTTGATTCGAGATAAGTTAACTAAAATAACTTGCCCAATATGCTATTATGATACTCAATCTAGCATGCTCAGCCTAATCCAATGATTGACCTAATCTATTTGACTAGATTCGCTTATTTCACATTGATCTACTGCACATCATTTTCTTAACTCCACACGAATTTCTTAACTCGAAGTCTAGTCTCGGTAGATGGATCTAATCTTAAGACTAACTCAAGCTTTATCAGCCTTCTAAAAACTATTTCTAATACATTTGCCTTCTAAATGCTATTCTTGATATATCAGCTTTCTAAAATCTATTTATGATACATTTGCCTTCCAAATGCTATTCTTGATATATCAGTCTCCTAAATACTATTTTGAACATTTAGCTCTCTATAGGCTCCTTCATCTATTTGAAATATTTAGCCCAAAGGCTTCTTCACCCATTTTAGCTCACTAAATGCTAACTCACATACATCAAACCTTCAAAGGCTATTCCAAACATACCAATCCATTAAACCAACACATGCTACTCCCAATGTTATTTGGGAGGTGCATACATTAACACTAAATATCAAGGTGTATTTCCTTAATGTTGTTATAGCACTGTTCATATTTTTATACCCTCAAGTGGATAATATTTAAATATTCATAGAATGATTATTTGATATGCTAGATAGTCATTCTTGTTGGTGTTTATGCCTGAGACCTAGTTTTGGTCTATCATTGTACTACTTGATACTGATATTTCTTATATATCATTATGACATTGTCATTATTATACTTTGTTTACATCTGCGATATATACATGCATGATAATGTCCCTAAAGACAAATTATATCTGTGCTCAAACTTTTGTCCCCAGTCGAGTACCTGAGTGGATATGGGACAGCTCTGGTATATGTAAGACTGGTATACGGGCTGGTTAGGCATGAGATGCTAACACAGACATATGGGTATATCAATGGTAGATATACTGGACCGACCCGTTGTGAGGCAATGACTTGGTGTCATGAGTTATCCTCACAAGTGACGGGAGATGCATTGATCCCTTGACTTGAGGTCATTGATTCTTCTATATGGTTAGGGATATACTTTCATACAATCTAACACCTCACTGTAGTTGAGAGGTAATAACGGTTCTCATTGAGTAAGTCACGACTCATATGAGAGGGTCAATATACAGATAGAGGATTTGCCTCTTCCTGAGGAAAGTTTGATATCCATGGGCCCCCATATGGTTCTATGACTGAAAGTGTATAGTCATACCCAGGTGAAAGCCTGATTTAATCATGACCATGAGATTGGGTAAAAATAAGTGGTGACACACTTGTCTAATCGGATATTAGTTTGGCAAAGAAACTGTAATGCATGGGGATGTCGATGTCGATATCCATTCCAATGACTAGGGTGTTGAGACAGATTTATATAGAGTTTTACATGTTAATTTACTTATGAAATCACGTCCATTTCACGACTTTACGCCTCATAACTGCCTTTATTTGGATACATCTATGGAATCTACACATGTTTCGGTATTTTCACGTTTTCAGGTCAAAACGACCACAAAAAGGGTAGATTCTGGTACTCTTGTGGCAAAGGAGCTCATACTAACTCAAGATGATCCTAACCAGAAGCTTTCAGATTCGTTGAGGCCTTTGTTGGAAATCACGACCGGGTCCCGATTAGAATCGTGCCCGTGATCGTCATTATGCCTGAAGTTGAAACTGTTAAATCACGACCGGGTCACAACCAAATTGTCGCCCGAGATCACGGACCCGCCTGTTACGAAATCGCGATTTTAGCCCAGAGTTCTTCAATCTAACTTGAGGGAAAGCTGAAGGGCACTGAGGACTTTCATCCACCATTGACAAAAGGGCGAGGAGAAGGCTTTAGACAGCAAATTCAGCCATAGAATCATCATTTCGTGAAGATGTTGGCTGTAGCAGCTTTTGCAGGGTATGGGAAGATGCGGCAAAGTCTTCTTCAGCTGGAAAACAGCAGCTGTTGATAGCAGCTTTGCAGAAATCTGGGAAATAACAGCAACCCACTAGGAGAAGGAGATAAAAAAGCCTTGAAGAGGAGGAGAAACGGAGAGGAATCGCATACGAGAGAGGGCTGTAAGTTTGGGAGAAGAAGGAGATAAAGAAGAGGGTTGCGCATCTGTAACTATTGAAGACCTTCTTGCGCCAGCACCTCAAGGAGAAATTTGTAAGGGAAGATCTTAACACTGCATTCGATTTGCTACATCTATTGTATAATCTTTGCATACTATCGCATGATCTTATCTCTCTTTTGGAACTTCTGCTCAAAACCTACTATTGTATGTGATGTTTATGCTTGAGAACATTGTTTATACTATCAGCATGAATATGGTTGGCTAAACTCCTAAACCAGGATGTGGGAGTAGCCCTTTTGATGCCTTACTAGCTTGATAGTCTAGCTCTAATTGTTATGATCCTACTCGATCCTATGCGCACACCTTGCTTGCGTCATTCGAAAGAATACGCTTGAGCCTATTCTCCTTTGCTTGAGGTTTGTAAATCAGATAATCACGAAGAACTCGTTGATTGTCTGTACTCAACCGAGGGGTAGTTAGGATCTTAGACGCGTCGGGGAGACCACAAGTCCGACCGCACGTTGGAAGCATTTGATCGGGGGTTTATCAAATCTGTTTAAGCTCTTTGCCTACGTTGCCCGAAAGGAAGCGTTTGAACCTTTTAATTCCTCGTGTGGGGTTTGTAAATCAGGGGCTAGGGAAAATCTCTTGACGAACTGCACTCTCCTTGTGTTAGTTTCTGGGTCGTAGACGCATCTGGCAAACTTCTTGTGCGCCAGTACGTTGGATTGTTTAGGATGCTATGCCTGTGCAGCCCGAGAGGGCGCGCTTGAGCCGAAAGTTACGCGGGGGAGGTTTGTAAGCCAGGAATTCTTGGGGAGGGTCATCCTATACCCACCTAAGAAGTACTAGGAGTTTAGGCGTGTTGGGGAGAAGCGTTTCCAACCAAGCGCTAGAACCTAACAGGTTTGACGTATAGTCGTGATTGTGGAAACAAACCAACTATCTGAGGGAGCAACCACCTAAGTGACAAGGAAGTCAAGTCCCTAGAACTAGACAGGATAAAGGCGTTAGAGTTTGGACTATTCAACAATAAGAAGTCAAAGCGGTAAACCCACATCCTAATGTTTCATACTATTAAGATTCTCTCGTGCAAATTCCTCAAATTACATTTCCATGCATTTAATTAGTTAACATTCAGACTTTATCAATTTCGACATCCTCTAGCTAGCAATTTTGAGATCTGTTGGTATTTGCCCATTAGTCCCTGTGGGATCGATATTTTATTACTTAGATAGACCCATGCACTTGTGGGGAACGCCTACTATATCCGTGGGCGCTATCATTGAGTAGCAGCGATGTACTGCTAGGTTCCACTCACTACTTGTGATGACCTTAGGGCATTACTGCCAAAGTCAGAGGAACCTACAGGGTTGCACACCTTGATACTCAAGTTCTCGTATTGGTCAGGAAGCCTTATGATTGAGTTATTGGATAGCTCAGATCTATTTGGAAGATTTCATCAGCGCCATTGGGCCTGATGAGATGGAATAGAGTTATTGGAGCCAAACTTTATTTTTGGCAGATTGACCCGAAATTGACCATGGTTGGTCACATTTGAGTTAGGGTTGCATTGGATTGGATCCAATGGCTTAATCAACTTGTGCAATGAAGTTTGGGCTAGCTCATTACCCAGTGTGGCCCAATAACAAGTTGTCATGAAGAGATAATAGGGCATAAGGGTGTAATGGGGAGAAACCAAACCCTATTGGCGCCTAAGGGCATAATGGGGTGTAGGTGGCGCATATTGCTTCATTAGGAAGGATATGGCGCTTCGCCCTTGTTCCTTGGATGGAAGGCTTGCCTCTTAGGCAAGGCTTAGGGCGTGTATGTCTTGGAGGACTTCTTTGGTATGTCCTTGGCGTATAAGGCTAATGGGAAGGGATTTATGAAAAGGATTTGGAGTCTTGCCATAACCCTAACCCTAATTATCCAACTCCCCTTAACCCTAGCCGCGTCCTTCATGAGCATTGCGCTAAACCCTTTGTCTTGCCACCCCCTCTTGCTAATATATACACATATATGCAAGAGCAAGGAACAAAAAAAAAACAATTGGCGTGAGACTTAGTGGCGAGAGCAACATCAAAGGCGCAACCTCTTCCTTAAAGCCACAAGCTTCCTCTTCCCTTCCTCCTCTTGGTGCAACAAGTTGGAAAGCTTGGCGGCATCATCTCCCTTCACCTTCTCCTTGGCACATCATCCCTAGAAGGTGGCACAAGCATTGTAGAAGGGCACCAATGGCTTGAATCTTCTTCCCGAGGCTAGCACCGGGCGTGGAAGAATTTTAAAAATATCCTCAGGGTTTCCCAATAGTGGTATCAGAGCAGCTTGCAGGCTCAAGCGATGATTTTCTCTATGGTTTCATATGCTCACATGCCATATAGAATTTTCGCAAATTTGGTATGCATGACCACGGTTTTTCTAAAGTAGGAGAAATTATAGATTTCTTGTTCCTTATCTCTATTCAATTTCTTTTGATTCTTCGCTCTCTTCACATGACTGGGATAGACCCATTTGTGGAAGAGATAATTTCTCCTCTCATAGTGGGATAAACCCATCATGAGAGACTTGTTGAGATTATGCGGGGCATGGACTAGGTGATTGCCGAAATCTCAGCAAGTTAGGGATTGCAAGGAAGGCAACGGGTATGCCTCTTGTAGACTCCTGAGAGAAACAAAGAATCAAAGATTTGTGATAAGAGGTGAAGGAAAAGAGACATGTTTTATTGAAAAACTAAAATTTCAGATTTTAGGTTTTTCATGAGCATATAGACTTGCATGAGATAGTACCTTGATTGTGCATAGTGTTGTGGTCATAAGTGAAGCCCTTAGCATGCCTGTGATGTATTCTTGTGAGGCCTGCGTGCCGCCTTTCTTTTTCTTTTGTTTTGTAAAATTCAAGAAGAAGGTTAGTGATGCCTTGCATTTTAGTAGTAATTTTTCTTTGTATTTCATGATAAATATAGGCTTATTTTGATACTTTCACACTCTTTTAAGGTTTATTTACTTGAAAGCTTCGGAATCTTCACTTTTTCTTGCTTTTATAGAATTTCAAGTATAATCAACCATTTTTATGTCTTTTGAAGATTCTAAAGCCATGAGATGATTTCTTATATGAAAACGAAGCTGCCCATCAAATTTGGGTCCAATCGGAGTTAGCCTGAAAAATACGGCTTCACCAGCATTTTCGCCAGACAGCAAAAAATTCACAGAGAGCTTCACGGGCAGATGAACTGTTGTATCCCAACAAGTAGGTAAACAAAACTTATTTATGAAGTCGCAGCCAAACTTATTGTATGGCGCACAGGGACTCGTCACCCCCTGATACGGTTCCAAAAACTTGTTGAGTTACCACACTTGTTGTTATCTCCGCAAGTGCATAGATACTCGAAGTAATAAAGAAAGATATCGAACCCACATAGACCTATGTTGTCAAGTACCAAATAATTGATTTCTTCCTATATAGGCAATCGAATAAAAGCAAAGTAAAGATCAAAAACACACTGGAAAATACTATCAGAGAGAAACTGGGACAAGGGTTTCATTCACTTTAATTTTCATGACTAGATATATAATGATATTCATCAATCAAATTCTATTATGATAAAGGCATAATTTACTTTGTAAAGAGATTAACTCACTTTTGTGCAGATAATCATGCAGAGACCAATCCTCGCTTTCGCGCAAGATTTATCCCAAGCTAATGATAAGTAAATCATCAAACAAAGAACTCGAGGATCACTTTCGTGCATCCGAGTTCTAAGTTGATCGCCTCGAGTGGAAACTCAAGGATCACTTTCGTGCATCCGAGTCTCAACACAAGTTTTACCTACGGTTCTCCAACGTTCCGATCCTCACTTTCGTTCAAGATCTCTACGTTTGATACAATAACTTAATCCTAGGTTCATAATTATCATCATGGCAATTTAAACTACTAAAATAAAGAAATAAGAACTTAACCTAATTTCTTACGGTGAGTTCCTATTAATCAATTTTAGGGTTCCAAGTTCTCAAGCAAATCACCTTTCGGTCCTTATTGCGAAAACTCTAAATCATGATGACAAATCACCTTTCGCTTCCCCCTTGTTCCTTGGATGGAAGGCTTGCCCTTTAGGCAAGTCTTAGGCGTGTATGGCTTGGAGGACTTCTTTGGTAAGTCCTTGGCGCATAAGGCAAATGGTAAGGGACTTATGGAAAGGACTTGAAGTCTTGCCATAACCCTAACCCTAATTAGCCAACTCCCCTTAACCCTAGCCGCCTCCTTCATGAGCATTGTGCCAAACCCTTTGTCTTGCCGCCCCCTCTTGCTAATATATACACATATATGCGAGAGCAAGGGACAAAAAAAAAAATTGGCGTGAGACTTAGCGGTGAGAGCAACATCAAAGGCGCAACCTCTTCCTTAAGGCTGCAAGCTTCCTCTTCCCTTCCTCCTCTTGGCGCAACAAGTTGGAAGGCTTGGTGGTATCATCTCCCTTCACCTTCTCCTGGGTGCATCTTCCCTGGAAGGTGGCACAAGCATTATAAAAGGGCACCAATGGCTTGGATCTTCTTCCCAAGGCTAGCACCGAGCGTGGAAGAAGAGAACTCGAGGCATTCGTGTGCGTGAGATTGCAGAGGGCGCATGCTTGGGCGCTTACATCGGCATCGCTTCTTCTTACTCATAGGTACTTTCTCCTCTCATCATGTCAACTCCCTCGCAAGAACAAGATCTATTGGGTTTTTGGGACCAATCTGTTTCGGGGATATGCTTCCGCTGTGTAATTATATTGTATGTAAAATTTTAAAAATATCCTTAGGGTTTTCCAACAATTCTTATGTATTTAAGGGAACGAATGTCAATTAATGGATAATTATATGCAAAGGCTAAATAATTATCTTACATCCCTAAGGGGATAATTTCAAATTATAGAATAATTATACACAAAGATTAAACAATTAGTCTACGTCCTTAAGGGGATGAATATTGATTGGGTATAGTTATATGCCAAGGCTAAATAAGTATTCAATATCCTCAATCAAACAAAGATCCATTAAAGAATAATTATATGCTAAAGCTAAATAATTATTTTATGTTCTGTCCTAAGGGGGTGAATATCCATCAAAATATAGTTATATGCCAAGTGTCATGCCTTGAATTATGGTAATCAATTTTTTTTTTCAAATGTACACTTATGTCAACGCTTGACTCGAGTCCAAACACGCCTGCACAGGGGCACCACGGTTGTAAGTGCGAGATTGGGCGTGATTAGCGGGGACAATTCCTTGAATTGACCCCTATCCCGGCCAAGGACTCTATGGAGATCTCTGCCGTCCCAATATGACTCTGATCAACACTCACGATTCTCTGTAGACTGGTGTCGTCGAGTCGAATCGGGTTCACTTGAACCCAAGATGGGACCACCCAGAACCGACTACGTCGGATGGGGTCCACTATGGACATGATCGCTTTGTCTATACCATCAACATCGGATATGTCAAAGACGTCTCAACATCATTGATAGTAGCGATGATGTGCTCGTTCACCGGAGTCCGGAGAGGACAGAGGCGGGGGGTGCACACGACCCACACCGGTCGTCGAGACACCCGCATGTCCACCAGACAACCGACGATCGACGTCTGTGTAAGTTCGTCCTATCAGCGTCGCACGCTGGCAGCTAGGGAAACCAACCCGGCAGGGTTCCCACAAAGAAATGCATACAAGGACGCTGACGGCAACAATGCGAAGCCGTCCACCGTTCGTTGGCCGGATTGACGCGAACACACGTCCGTAGGAAGGAAGGGAAGAACGGCAGTGTTCTTTCCACCTGCTAGAGAACACGAGGGAGGAGATAGGAGCCACCCGCCGGTGACTGAGAGGGAGGAACATAGACGACGGATGAAAGCTAGAGAGGAGAGGAAACCCCGGAGCTTCTTCCACCTCGCTTAGGATTGAACGGCTGCAGGGAAGATAGGCTCGAATGCCTGAGCTGGGCAGGAAGGACCCACGAACGAGGGAGGCGGCCGAAGAGGGAGAGGAAGTCTGCGCGCAGGCGGAGGGAGTTGACCAGCGACTACGACCACAAGTGGCGGCAGCAGACGGTGACCGGAAAAACAACCTCGCGTGCAGGTGAGTCGAGCCCGGAAGTTTCCGTACGCAGGCGGACCAACACTCCAGAGGAGGAGGAAGAAGGGCATGCTGAGGGAGCACGGGGTCCGACCAACGCACACAGGAAAATGTAGAAGACAGAAAAAAAAGGGGCGTCACCGAGAAAGAAACGTTCGATCGGAACAGAGAGGAGGAGGGCGCCGGCAACAGCGAGAGTGTACCTCAGCGGACTGCCGGCCCCTTCTAACCGATGAAGTGGTAGCAGTAGCGCCTTCCAAGGTGGTTTGAGGGACGTCGGCGACGGCAGTGACGGTCGCTGACCTGACGCCCGTCATGCCCGCACACACAAAATTCATGCGCACAATTTTGCCGTTGAAGGAATTTCGGATTCGGGCGGTCACCCGATCCATTTATCCGACCCAATCCGCTAGGGTCCAATAAGCTAAGTGGGTTGGTTGGGCTGGGCTAAGATTGGGTCGCACCCAAATTCAGCCCAGAGGCCTAACACCAAGCTAAATAACTATTCCAGGCCCTTAAGGGGATAAAATTCCATTAAAGAATAATTATATATCAAGGTTAAATAATTATTTCATGGCCTCAAGGGGCCAAAACTTTCTTAAATGAAGAGACAATTGTATGCCAAGGCTAAACAATTATCTCATGTCCTTAAAGGCGATAAATTTTCACTTCATCCAAATTCAAATATTTATAAGTCATTAAGATCAAGTATTTACCAAGTTAGAATATTCACAAACTTTCAAGAAATCAAATATTTATCAAATCCACTTAACTATTTTCAGATAAAACATTCATTTTTTAAATTATCACTAGGCTAATGATGAGTTTTTTTTACTGGAGTTATAAGTCATTGCATGACACAATATTATAAATAATACTATTCTTTTAACCACTTATTTTTATTTGGTTATATATAGATCTCTTAATCAAATGCGTCATAAGTTATTTAAGAATAATTAATTCATAAATTATTTAAGAATAATTAATAATAAATATTTATATTTATTGGAAGTTATAATTCACTAAATAAAAAAAAAGCCTAATCTTAATTTAGAACTCAAATTTAACCATTTTTAATCAACCATCTCTAATCTTTCAATCATTCTCTTTTCTTTCCTCCTTGTATAAGGATTTGCCATTATGACTTACCATTTAAAGCTTTTTAAACCCCCGGAAGCGTGATCGCGCCTTGACATGTTCTCATTTTTTTCATTATTTTTGTTTGCCTTTCATCGGCTGAATTGGTTATTTTGATTTGTTTTCTTTTTTTTTTTTTTTTGCACGCATTTCTCTGTTGTTTTCAAGCCTCACGATGTGATGACCTTTTATTTACTTTTTGTTTAGTGGTTATCCTTTTTATTATTGACAGATTATTTTGGGAGATCCTAATAGTTTACATCTTGTACCGCCCAGCAACATATGATGGCCCACCAGATTGAGCCCGGCCGATCCAATAACAACAAGCTGGATCAAATTCCAACTTGCTCTGGCCGGATTCATCTAGCTGAGTTACTCCGGCAAACTCAGGCTAATTTCAACTTGAGATCCATTTGTCGCCGGTCCAATCCAACCCAGCTACTTGATCAAACGTTGCAGGAACCAAAAAGAGAAATTAAAAAAAAAAAGACAAAAAAAGAAACGAGAGAAACAGTACAATAAAGGTAAAGATAATTCAAAGGAATAATGTGGTCAAAACTAAATATTTTTCAAATCTAAATATTCACAAGTCATCAAAATCAAATATTCATCAAATCCAAATACTCATAACTCATTAACAAGCCAAATATTTATTAAATTGAGTTTCAAACGTATATAAGACTTTAAAAGTTTGAATACCCATTGATTTTTAAATATCCACAGATCCTTAAAATAATGTTGATAGATATTTATAAAGTTTAAATATTCTGATACCTCTAAAAACTCATATATTCATTATCAAGTTATTCCCTTATCTAATGAGAATTATTTTCATATCTTGTACTAAAATTATGTGACAAGCTCTCTTATAGCTAAATATTTTAAATTATATTGCTCCTGTGGCATTTATTATAAATCTCTTAATTAAATGTGTTGTGATTTCAGAGATACTTACATTTATTAGAAACCAAAACCCGTTAAATAAAGTCTGATCTTAATTAAAAGTGTCTTAATTTTAGAGATAATTATTATTTATTAAAAGTTAAAATAAAGTCTTATAAATATGAGATGAATTTAAAAAGATAAACACTAAATCAAAACCTTAATACCCTTTTTATACCACACATTCAGCTGCGGCAATAAAGCCATCGGACCAATGGCAACGTTGCCTGACTCGAGTAGCTCCTCTTTCCCGTTGCTCTCCTAAACCTGTCACCATCTTCCTTCAGGTAACTTATTGGGACCAAAGAAAAGGCACCCAATAAGTTAAAGGATTGCTCTGTTTTTGCTACTCGAGTGCGATAACCTGTTATCCATATTTATAGTTATATTTGTATGAAATTTGATTCGTTGCAAATTCAATTTGGTTCGTTTGTCCCCATAATCCAGTAATTTCAACCACCTTTAGCTGAGGCCAGAATATGGCATCAACTGTAATTCGTCGGTAACATCCATCATCGTCATTACACACCTTAAAGAGCTGCAATTCAGACCATATTAATTGTCAGCAGAATTTGGACTATAAAAGAAATGCATGCACAGAAAGTTGGCTATTCAATGTTAAAGACTCACATGCAACTCTTCGAGGAGTGGGCAATTCTTAACCAATCTAAAAACCCAGTGAAGGTCGAAGACAAAAAAAGGCACTCCTACATGAAAGTATTTATATCTAGTCATAAATTTAGAATGAGACACTTAATAATTTTATAAAAAATTAAGGTATTTTTATCACACCCCTAGATAATGATATATCTTCAAATAAAATCAATATCGTCATAGAGGATGAAAATTTTGTCATATGAACCAAAGATTAAACATATTATACAAGAATATGTCCAACATGACTAATTTAATTAATAATACTATCATCACCTATGAGGTAAAACAATACATATATTAATTATAGTTTTCATCCATATAATAAGATTCTATTTATAATATAAAACTAATATATTATATTCAAACCAACACATAAGTTACAATATACATGCATTATCTTCTAAGTACCAACACATATCTAACACAATATTATAAAAGTTCAAAATAGAAACTTCAAGACAATGCTTTTATTTTTTTCACCCACAAGACAGGAGGCCCATAAGAAACTTGCAATTAATTTAGAAGAAAAAGAATAAACAAATATGCCCAACAAGTAACTATGAATCAATGATAACAAACCATGAAATAAGTAATATCAATTCAATGGTGATTTTATCAAGTTTTCAAAAATCGTAATATCTCTTAAAAGTATTAAAATTTCATGAATAGATCCATAAATAAGATTGAGCATTATCATGATGCTTTAAAGATGGGGGTATTAGAACCAAAAAAAGAGAGTCCACCAATTTAAACATAATATCCAATTTGTATAGGGAAAAATAAAATGTAAAATAAAACTTGTGCATTTATCCTCGTTAGGGAGAGATCTACTAGAGTTCATCATGACCACTCACATATACGACATAAAGGATTCTAGAGCTATATTGCTAGCATCTATTAGTCAACATGATATCTTGAATATCTTACACGATCTTCAATGGTAACTTAGCAGCTTGGTTGGTCTCAATATAAATATATCCAATTATAATAACTTATGCCACTACATCACTTCACATTTGTACAATGTCACTGTAAAGAGTAATGTAAGTAAAGAAAAAGCTCTATCTTTGTCTCTCACTCTCTAGATGAGTCACTATCAATCATATGACTATAAGTATCACTAGAAAGATTGACATTGTCTCTGTTATAGAAGAGAATAAACTCTTCTAAAACTCTATTAACTTTACATGTGTCATCTTCATTCTAGCAATCTCCTTGCAGCACTTGACTTTACTCTTTCTTTAAATTTCTATTAGTGATGTGATACGTTATTCCACAATGATAACACCCGATGTTCTTTTTTATCTTGATATTCTAGGCCTACAATCTTGTTTCTCCTTATACTTTTTGTATCAAGGATGCATAAGAAGAAGAGTGACATATTGTCTTTCTCCTTCTCTCCTCATTTAGTATTCATTAAACTCATAGATTAAGACCAATTAAAATTAAATTAATTATTGAGACTCAAAAAGTCTTCTAATTATCAATAAGAGTATGTATGTAGATCAATTATTGCTATTAGTGGATGAATGCCCAAATTTGGCTTAGCCAATTATGTGATCAACCTCTAGAACTCATTTTCATTTTTGTCTCTAGTATACCTATAGCAAAAATGAAAAAAAAAAGGTCCCAAACGATTTAATAACAAATGTGGAAATTATGTGATAGATTTTAATAACAAATGGCTTACTTGAACTACGTAGGGTTTGTAGTATTTATGCTTAGTGTATACGGTTGATTCTCTATTTTGTGATTCTTGATCTCATATCCTTAGACCATTTATGCTTCCTAGTTATGTTCTCTTCATGGAGCTTCTAGAAAATCAGCCAAGGAAGCTTAATTATTTTGTTTAGCTATAAATTAGCTAGTTTATGCTATTAAAAATATACGTTCTTATGAGCATCATTTTTAGTGGTTCAAGCATAATGGACCAACTCTTCAAGTGATTTAGACTCTCACGGTTAAGCAAGACTTACTGTAACATAGTGCTCATCTCCAAAGACCTTTTTATTAAAGCATTTCTTTTAAGGGTTTTCTCTTCAAACTTTATCATCAAGATTATCTCTCAAGAGCTTTTTCTTTGTCCTAAGGACCTTATCCCCAAGTACTATCTTTTGAGGATTTTATTTCAAGGGTTATCTCCCAAGGCCCACACACTCACACACCTTTCTCACTATTGTTCATAATCTCTAGTTGTTGTAATCCACTCCTTATATGCTAGTATCATTAATATTAATGGGGCATAATACCTGCTTTTAGTCTTTGGAATGATTTTCAAAAATGTTAATTGATTTATTATATCTTGTATCTCATTCAAGTGATTAATAATAAGAGAACAAATTTGTTTCCTCCTATCTTTTTGGCATGTAATTCTCTAGATTGCACAAAAGTGCATGTCCATTATTCTCTTCTAATATATAATTATGAAAATTATCTTATGCTCATTGTATAATATAATCATGGCATGCCTATGCAACAACTTATAGATATCATTTTTATACTTGTCTTTGCATATTCACCTAAAATTAGAGCATTTTATCATACAAGAGATCTTTCATTTTCTTTATTCCAAGTATAATAACTAGTACTATAGAGGCTAATAATTATACTAATATTAACTTTCATCATAAGTAATCAAATGATTTAGATTAGATTAATACCACTTTTGGGGAAAATATACAAGCAACCAATTCATAATAACACAAAAAGGTGCCTAGTGAAATTGATTTTTTACATACTTACGTCATGCACATATTAAAGCCAATAAGTTGGATATATTTACTAATATGCCACTTTCATCAAGCCCATATTAGATCCAAACTCATTCATCAGCATTACCATGCAAATTCACTTGAGAATGATGAAAAAAAAAATCATTGAGACAATACATTGGGTAACGAACCTGATAAGCTACACCGACTCTTCTTCTCCAGTAAACTTTGTGTGAAAAGTGGTTGGGAAAGTGGAGGAATATTTGATATACTTGCCATGGCGATCCCTGATTTCAACAACCAGAATCTCTCTGATTGCGGGCCAACCTAGGTCATCTTGCAAGAAATTGGAGAGTAGAGATTGATTTCTGTACCACAGTATTAGCTTCTGAAGCGATGTCCAGTGTGGTCGGTTGTGCACCAACCAGTTTGGTAAAGAGAGCTTTCCCACTTCATAGACATCCACACCTAAAATCTCCAGTGCAGGGAATCCACTGAAGGAATTGATATTAGTATCCATGACGTGTAATGAAGTCAGGCGGGTGGCTTGACGAGTCAGCCCCTCTGGCAGGGACGACAACTTGGGGCATTGGCAAACTATTAGTTCATTCAACTGTGGCATGGCCACAGTCCCTCCAACCTCTGGCACCCAATCCCACGCCTCAAGGTTATGCAACAAATGCAAACCAAGTAGCTTTAGACGAGGGAATAACACCAGAGAAGATGATGCACTTTTTGATCCTCCATTCTGATGTGCAAGTCCATTACTTGTTGAAGCCTCCTCGTATCCAAAAAATTCAGCACCAATATTGGTTACCGCAGGTAAATAATGTAGATATAAAACTTCCAGATTCGGCAACTTCCCCAAGGGCGGAAGTAGCAAGCAACTAAAACAATAACGAATGACTAATTCTTTTAAGTTCGGAAGGAGCGAACTAATGCTGCTGGACATTAACCACTGTGGAAATCGATGGCCCAAGACGCTAGAAATATCAATTTGGCGCACACACGACGGTGGATGAAGTGCCACATCAAATATGCTATCATTTATACCATCTTCAGAGTAATCCAAATTTAGGACCAGAAGGTACTTCAAGGCCGTCAATGATATGTTTAACCCATTCACATCCGGATTGGATCTTACACTCATCCTCAACTGAATGGAGAGCTCTCTAAGCTTGCGAAGCTGACATATTTCTTCCAAGGAGCATGAGCTACTACTACTACTACTGCTGTTGTTACTGTTATGGCTAGAAAATAAGCTAACCGTAGCTCCTTTGAGTACGTTTAGATGCTCCAACCTAGCTATTCCTGATGGTAATTCATTCAGTGACGTATAATCAACATTCAGTGTCCTTAGATTGCGGAGTTGTACCACCCCCTTAGGGAGGGTGTGTAAGTTAACGCATTCTTCAAGGATCAAAAATTGCAAATTTTGTAAGCTTGCTATGCTTTTTGGAAGTGACTTCAGTTCACTACAATGGTAGAGATTTAGGTACCTCAAGTGTAACAGATTTCCAGCAGAGTATGGTAAAGACTGGATGTTTGTGTAACAAAGACGAGCAACTCTAAGACGTCGAAAGTTTTTGAGGCAATCTTCAACGTCCTTGTCATCTAGCATTTCAGCCTTGTGATATAGCATCAAGGTCCTTAGTGACTTGTGCTTTTGGGTCACATGCAAGATAGGTTTGATATCCTGGGACTTTGAGGCTACGATGGATAACCGACGCAGCTTTCGGGTGTCATCATCCGCTGGCAACCTTTTACTAATATCAGTGATGACCAAGTTCTCGCCTGTTGCCAAGAAATGACACATCAACCTCAACAAGTCGTGCATCTTGCAATACGTAAACCCGTAGATTCCTGAATCTTCTTCATCGTAAACCTGCAGAAGGCTTCTTTGTATTAACTCGTCAAGGTACCCATGTGCAATTTCCTCCAGCGAGGGATACTCTTCTCCTTCTACTTCAACTACAAAACCCTCAGCTACCCATAACTGTACGAGATCTTCCCTTTTAAGCCTAGAATCTTCAGGAAATAAAGAACAATGAAGAAAGCATTGCTTGAGGTGCGACGGCAAATCTTCATAGCTCAAGTATAAAGCTTGATGGACTCCTTCTGGAAGCTCTGTCCGCGACCATATCGAACTGCGGTCGACTTCCTCCCATTTCCTACTGTCGAAATTTCCACATAGCATTCCTCCTATAGTGGTGATGGCTAAGGGAAGCCCGTGGCATTTCTCCACAATCCTCATCCCAATGTCCTTGAGGCTTTCGACTTCTTTTTCCTCGTTTTCGTTCTTGGTAACTTTTTTGCACAGGAGTAACCAAGAATCGGCCGAAGGCAATGCATCCACACGGTGAATATGATCCGCCTTCATTCGATCTGCAACCCCTCTATTGCGCGTGGTGATGAGGACCTTGCTCCCAACTGCGCCAACTTGCAAAGGCTTGCGCAACCAGCCGTCCCAAATTTCTGGATCCCAAACATCATCCAGCACAAGGAAAAACTTAATGTCTTTCAAGAGATTCACCAGTATCTCCTCAAGCAGCGCTTTGGTCCTAGCTTCACCCGGAGTTCCCCCTGCTTTTAAAATAATATCCTTCAGAAGATCCGTCTCTATGGCCTCTTGGGACACGCACACCCACATGGTCTTTTCGAAGACGGCCTTGATTTTGTCATGGTTGAAGATCATCTGAGCTAGGGTGGTTTTGCCAATACCGCCAAGTCCCACAATAGCAAGAACGACTACATGTGTTTTTGCACCCCCGTCCTTCCTGATGAGCAAATCAACAAGATATCTGGTGTTGTTTTCAATTGCTACCCCAACAATATCAGGTTCCACTCCGGAGGAGGTCTGTCGATGTCCTCGAATAACCTCCTCTCTTCGGCTGTTGGACTCCGTGAGATTGAGATAGGACTTCATGGTCCAGATCTGTTCCACCCTCTGGTTGAGATCCCTGATTTTAGAACCGATTTCATGAGTGAACCTCACCTGTTGAAAACAGCCGCAAAGAGACAGCATCCGGCAGCCGATGGACGACTCCTCCAGAGGGTGCTCTCGTGAAGCCCACTCCTTGGCCATGATCCAGTACTCGTCAAGGATGTCGTCTGCGTCGTACATGACGTCGTTGAGGCCGCTCAGCCAAAGTTTTACGGTCTGCCGAGTAATTTGCTGTTGTTGAGCATCGTTGAGGACAGCTTGGATCAAAAGCAGCGTGTTACGCAGCTTCGTGATCTCATCGGGGACGCCCAAGATCAAGGTTAGCTCTTCTTTAGCCAAGTCGACCAACTTATCAATAAGCTTGGAGACAATGGGATCCAAGAAGAATTCCATTTTCTTCTTCGATTGCTTTTTGGCAACAAGAGGATTCAACTCTTGGGTAATGCTTAATGAAATCGGAAGACCGAAATGGACTGCCCAAGCTGGAGAGCACTAGGAAAAAAACACTCAAAACGTGCAGCATGTACGTGCAGCCGCTTTCCATGTCACGAAACCTGCAAGTCAATGAGTCAAGTGAAATTAATTAATTAATTACTTTAATGAGTGGTCAGTTCTGCTCTTCACTCTTCAGATGAGGAACAGAGACGTGCATTCAATTATTGTGATGTTATTGGTGCAGTCAATTATTTATCAGTCGTTAGGCCATCCCATTGGTGATAGTTGCACTGTTATTGGTGCAGTCAATTATTTATCAGTCGTTTGGGCCAATTTAATTCTATGTGCTGCACTGTTATTATAGTATCTGCTATCAAGGATGTTTGGTAGATTCAATTGTACTGTCATTATAGCAATTATTGTTAAAATTATTTGATAAATTTATTATATTGTTAATAAATAAATAAATATTAATTTAATAAAATTATTTTACATAATTAAAAATATTATTTTATATATTTTTTAATAAAATAAAATTTATTTTTTAAGTATTTTAATAAAGTTATTAAATTTTATAAGATCAAAAAATTAATTTTAATATAAAATTTAATTATTAATTTAAAAAATAATTATTTTAATAAAATTTTTAAATTTTATAAAATCAAATAAATAATTTTAATATAAAATTTAATTATTAATTTTATATTTTAAGAAATAAATTAAAATTATATATTTTTATAATAAAATAAAATTTAAAATAATTATTTTAATAAATTTAATAATTTTTATAAGATCAAATAATTAATTTTAATATAATATTTAATTATTAATTTTATTTTTAATGTAATTAATTTAAAATTAATAGTTATTTTATTACTAAATATATATTAATATATCAGCTGCGATAGGTTTTAAGAACGCACCGTAGCATGTGGTGCTACAGTAGGATCAAAAGAGCAAAAGCAGGGGTTACCCTACTTCCATGACCATGAACAATACTAAATTTGATATTATTCTACGGCAAAAGAGTTGAAACAAACGAGCATACAGTACTTGCTTTTGTTGCATTCCTGTGCGCTGCTAGAAGCAGCACAGCCCCAAACAGGGCTTTAGTCATTAGAGTTAGGGGTGTCAATGGGTACCCGACTTCGTGGGTACCCGACCCGACCCGTTTATGGCGGGTTCGGGTACCCGATTAGCTAATCGGGTCGGGTTTGGGTTTACTCCCATGGGTACCCGCGGGTACCCGATACCCGATTATATATAATAAAAAATATATATTTATATAATAACATGATTTTTATAAATATATTTATTATTATTATTATTATTTTATAGTTATATTTTTTAAAAATAATTTAAAAATAAATATTTTAATTTAAACGGGTACCCGCGGGTACCCGTTTAAATACCCGACTCGGGTTTAACCGGGTTCGGGTTTGGGTCGGGTCGGGTCGATTCAGGTTCGGGTTTGGCCAAAAAGGGAAGGTATCTAACCCGTTGACATCCCTAATTAGAGTAAGTGGTAATTAGCGAACCTGCTAGTAATTTTATATTTTGAATTAAGTTTTAAAATACAAAGAGTTATTCTCATCCAGTTTAATAGAGATAAATATTCCTTAAACCTGACAACAAAATCTAGTCGAAGTGAATTTTTTTTTAAGAATTAAGTTAATTCAAATTGAGTTTGAGTAATTATGTCATCTCTCTGTGATCATTATCAATTATTATGGACGTCTAATCTAGAGTATTGTGATGTTGTCCATGCATCCCTTTTTTTATCAGTATTTATTGTTTACTGCCCTGCTTACCGGGAAGGAAACCCGAAGGAAAGGGAGGGAAAATAGAAATTTCCTCTGTATACCGAGACGGATGGTAAAAAATGCAGAGAAAAATGACGTATGTTTCTGTAGTTTTTTTATCCGCCCAATTCGGGCAAAAACATGTTAAACACATGAACCTCCCCCTCGCGTACGTCTCATTGCTAGCCGACTACCCTGCCGCCTCTTACCTCGCCTCGCCTCCGCTCTCACCTCATTGTTGCTGACTGCCCTGTCCACCTCCGTCTGGTCCTCGCCATCGTCGACAGCACCGCCGCCTCAACCTCCCCCTCGCGAACACTGCTCTCATCTGGTCCTCGCCATCGTCCACAACACTACCGCCTCGACCTTGCCTCGACCTCGCCATCGCCGATTGCACCGTTGCCTCTCACCTTACCTCGCCCTCGACCTCGCCATCGTTGACAACCCCTCCGCCTCGACCTTGCCCTAGACCTCGCGCCGCCACCTCGACCTCGCCTCATGGATGCCACTCTGGCAGGCGAGGGCCGCTCTCGCCTCTCACCGGTGAGGTCGCGGACGTTGCTCTCACGATTTCTCTTTCTTCTCCATCTTATCACGTGACTCTTTAATCCTCTCTTCTGTTTTTCCTTCCCCTCCTCATTTACCCTCCCTCTATTTTTCCACCCCTGCTGGTAAACAAGGTGTAAACGCCTGCCGTCATCGGTGATCAGTCCATGTGCATCCTGTCGGTGTTGACAGCTGCCAAGGGCCCATTTGGCATCACAACGCTACCAGCTGGTGGGCCTAGTCAGACAAAGTTGGATTGGACTGTGCCTTCACAACTTTTATTTTTTACTATCGAAGATCACGATGTACTATTCTACCTTATTAGCCGAGTTATTTAATTATGTAAATTGTATCATGTATCTATATGTGTATAGATTTATTTATTTTTTGTTATTATATATAATAAATAAGCACTAAATAGGAAAAAAACACACTCACTCAAAACGTTTGTATCCATAAGCACTCAGGAGCCTGCAAGTAGATCTGGCAAAATCTGACCCGACTCGACACGAAGTTAGGCGGATTTGGGTCAACCATAATCATGTTCGGGTCATACATGGGTCAACCCATTTATGACCCAAAAATAATCGGGTCGTGACAGGTTGTAAATGGGTTGACCCATTAACCCGATTACATTATATATTTATATACATAAAATTTAAATATAAGCTCATATAACTCTTACTACTAGCTCATAAGCCCAAATATCTTCTAATTATCTTTTAACCGAGATTTCGGCCCACAAAAAAGCATAAAATTTTATTTATTTTAACAGAATTTTTATTAATTAATTATTTATATTAAAAATATAAATAATAAACAAGTTATTCCAGTCGTGTCGGGTTGACCCGATTATATTCGGGTCATGTTCGTGTTAAACAGTTTGACTCAATTAATTAAACGGGTCGTGTTCGGGTTAGCTTAATCGGGTCACGGATCACAGCTAACACGACCCGTTTATGACCCGCTGACCCGAATTGCCAGGTCTACCTATAAGTCAATAAGTAAATTAAAATTAATTGATTAATAATTTAAAATAATTAGTACACCAGCTAGAGAGCGCCGATCAGGTTTGGTCAGACGAATGTCGCGGACAGGGTACCCTGCCCGGGTACCCTACCCAGCAATAAAGAGAAGAGTGGCAATTTTGCCATCCTAAATATTTTTTTAAAAAAAATAAAAATTATTATGATAATCTACACACTCTAAGCTATTCAAGGTACTAATATCATCATAAATAAAATCTTCTATGTTGAAAAAAAATCATAAGAATATGATAGAATCTATGCTACAATAATCAATATAATTTTTACTATTTTAATCATTTCTTTATGTTTTTTTTCTCAACATAGAAGATTTCATTCACGATGATATTGGTACCGTTGGATAGCTTAGAGAGCGTAGATTATCATAATAATTTTTATTTTTTTAAAAAAATATTTAGGGTGGCAAATTGCCACCCTTCTCTTCATCGCCGGGCAGGGTCCGGTTTGGTCTTCGGATGAGAGACAGATAGATTAAATTCCTTTATTGGAATATTATCCATACATTCGTTTATTGATTGCTCACCAGACACCTGCCCGCCGGTTGTAAGTCCATATATATCCTGTTGTCCGTATAGTCGTTGAATGCTTTGTCTATTGTCGAGACAAATCAAGCTGCAAACACTAACTAACTCTCACACCCTGAATTGGGTTAACAATTTTTTTAAAAATTTACACCCGAGTCAATGGTTGTCTTGCACCCAAGCACGCCCACACAGGGGCTACGCAGTCGAATCCGCTGGTCCGAGCGCGACGGGCAGGAGCACGTCCCCGACGCGCTCCTTAGCCTATTCCGTACAGCCACCTAAACTCTCGTCTCGACAAGTCAGAGATCGTCATGCATCTGCTGAGGACCACTACACGAACCAGCTCAAAAGGTACACCAAAGTACAATTCTCGAGACTCGATGTCAACGTAGCGCGCATACGAGTCTGGTTCACTGGAATAGCTACAGTTCTGCACGCAGGCGCAAACCATGATGTCATGCAGGACACCGGGCACATGCCCAAACTCTAACCAGACTGTACGCAGGCAATCAAACTCACTCGCTCGCCCACAAGAGTCGTCTCGCAGACGCCCGACACAAAACATCCGGTCCATGCTGGGAAATATCACATAAAGCCGGTGCATATGACCGAAGCACAGAGGGGTGAGGAGTCACCGATCGAGTATGACAACTCGACCAGGAGTGCGAAGCTCGAGGAGGAAGATTCATCGGCCGAGGGTAGAAGATCAACCGAGAACGAGAATCGTGTATGGAACCCACAGGAGGCACACGCACAGAAATCAAGGCACATACACACAAACCAAGGCATGTACATGCAAATCGAGGTAGCGGACCGGCAGCCTAAGGCATGCCGGAAACCTGCCTGAGGCTCGCAGAAGCATCATCCGGCCGAGCCCAACCTAGCTGGAAGCAGAGGAGGCGCTGGCGAACCCATCCCCGTTTGCTAGACGCTGCCCAAATGAGGGGCTGAACCCCCGCCCAAAACCAGGCAGTCGGAGACGCTAGCGAACCCACCGCGTTCATCGAATGACGCCAGGAAGAGGGGCCAAAGCCCTAGCCTTGCCGAACAACCCCACACTCACCAGAAACGACGGAGGTGAGCGACACTACAGAGGGAGGAAAGAGGGGTCAACGATGCTTGCAGATTGAAGACCTACCCGCCGAAGCGGGAGGGGGAGGAAGACATACCTCAATGGACCTCTGTCCGCTGGCAATGCCGAAGAGTAAGGAGGAGGGGAAAGGGGGAACTCCGCCCCACTGCATCCCAAACTGCCATGCCCACACCACCGGGTACGTAGGAAGCCGTCACCGCCGGAGACCTCATCCGCTGAGGAGCAATTCGACGATGGAGGGAGAGATGATCGGGGAAAGAGGGGGAAGGGGCAAGCACTGCCGTCCTTGCGATCGTGTCCCATGCGTGAGACGGGAGGGCACTATTGCCCTAACGCGTACAGCATATGCGATTTCCAGCCCGTTGCTCCAAAGGGAGCTTCGCCTGCTGAGGACCCACTAACCCGTTAGCCTAGATCCGACCCGATAATACATTAGCTACTGCTGAATGGAAATCGAGCTACGGCATTGGGCTTGGGCCACACGTGCGCGTGGCCCAAAAATCCAATCGACCTAACACTAACTATGCTGCTTGATCAAAAGATTATAATCTCTGGGACTTGAAGTGGCCCTAGGATCTATTGTACTTTCTTGCCTTGGACAAAGGCAGTTATATTTAATATACTGCTCTGTTTGCACACACAAAAAAAAAGGCCGCCGCTATCATGCGCTGACAGCAAGTGGATCTAGCCAGGCTGCTAATGTAAGCATGTGATAGTGAATATGTTTAGTCTCACGCCGTAACAAAAAAATTTTTTGAAAATAAGGCCAAATGCCCAAAACAAGAGTCTCACAGGACCCAAAGACCAACTGTCCCTTGTAGGAGATGATGCAAACAGAGGTGGAAGTAGCAACACAGCAACTGGCTAAGGGTGTGACCAATGGGTGAGGAGAGTCTCACCTCAGCCTTACAGAAAAAACAAGCACAGACAGAATAACTGGAGACACTGCTCGCATGCAGTGGGACGCGTGTAAGACAAGGGCGCAGCAAAGAGGTAGAAGTTGTACGTAGACAACAGGGAACGGGAAGAAATAGGAGAGCGTGTCGACTCGCAGGTGGACGAAACACAGAAGGAGGAGAGGAGACGAAACACTGAATTCCACCTGATCCTAGTGAGGACACTTGGACTTGAAGAGATGCTTCAAATGGGCTCTCTTTAACCAAAACAGCTTATCTATTTTTGTTAAAGACCCGTTTAAGCCTCGATGACCCATGGAAAGGTTGTAAGTCATTATGGCTCTTGCATGTTCCCCTAAAGGTTAAAATCTTTGGCTAGAAACTGCTACTAAATCGACTTCCCAACTCCGCTTACCTTGATAAAATTGGCCTCAGCAAGGCCAAGAATTGTTGTTTTTGCTCTTACGGTGTTGATTCTACCAAGCATTTCTTATTTCAATGTGATTCTACTGATTTCGTTTGGAACTTTCTTTCTCAAAATCTTGGTCTGGAACTTTCTTTCTCAAAATCTTGGTCTGTCTTTTTTTTATCGCAATCAGTGGCATCTAGGTAATTGGATTTTTGAATTGAAGCATAGTGCCTCTTTGATTTTACTTTTATGCTGGTACTTATGGAAGGCTCGCAATGCCTTTTTTTTTATAGAAAAAATCCATTAATTTTTGAAATTATTAAACTGGCTCTGATCGAGTTCAATGGAATGCTTGGTTTGCACGAATCCAAGGGAACGAATGAGATTTTGCTTGACCGAAGATTATGTAAATAGGTTTGTCCTCCCAGAGGTTCTTTTAAGGTTAATGTGCATGGGCTCTCGCATTCGTCGAATTCTGATGGTGGAATTGGATACCTCATTCACAATGATCAAGGCTCTTATTACTTAGTTATATCTGTCTTTTTGCTCCTCATCCGTAATAATATTAACTATTTATTATTATTTTTATATTTTTACTAATAATAAATATTTATATAATAGTTATTTTATTACTATTTATATTAAAATAATAAAAAATATATATTTATATTTATTATTAAAAATAACAATCGAGTAGCGAGTACCCGCATCCCTAAATTCGAACCCGATTAAAATCCGAACATATCCCATTTAGGTAAACGGGTATTCAAACCCGGTGTAAACGGGTCAGGTTCGGGTCGTCGGGTACCCGAACCCGACAAGTCAAATTACCACCCCTACTCACCACTAGACGTCGTAAGGGAGCCGGAAGTTGCTATCGATTGTCAGATTGAGAGGGGACGAAGGGACGAGAGCAGAAGCACAGGGATCACCAGGAAATCACCGGAGCCGAGCCAAGAACGAGAGTTGAGAGGAAGAATGAACCAAATGCCGTGTAATCTTCTCTCACGGACGAGTGTTGCCTATACGATGTCGCTTTGTTTTCCTTCTGCCAGCTCAGCTGCCTGGTGGACGAACCTGTGTTCGTCACCTAGTTCCGTGTAGGAAGTGGTTCGAACGCGGTGCCAACCTAGCAACCGCGTCGAACGTCGCAGCCCACCTCCACCAGCAACGTTACACCACACGGCCAGCGATCTCTGCGTCACCCGTTGACACATTCTCGCACGGGCACTTGGGACGCATCGCCATCGCCACACAGCCGTCGACCCTCTACTCGAGCGCCTCACGCTGCCCACCTGTTTGCTCCCGAGGACGATGGTTTGCCACCCGAGTCATCATTAGCCACACTCGTACCATGTGGAGGCTCCGCCCGTGGACGAAGCTCCACACGGTGTTGTCGCGCTTGCCGAGGTCACCGCCAAACTCGCTTTCTCCGTCTGTCAGCATGCGTGGTCAAAACTCGAGCCGCTATCACTCGTTCCATGCACATAAGATCTCGCCGGATCTTGTTCCTGCCCACGTGCTCCACATGTCGAATCCACCACAAACTCTATATAAGTAATTTTATATTTTGAGCTGAGTTTTAGAATACCTAGACCTATCTCTATCTGGCCTAATAGGTATCGGGTTTTCCCTAATTCCACCAATAAAACCTAGTCAAAGCGGGTTTTTTTTTTGTTAGAATTAAGTCAATTCAAATTAAGTTTGAGTAATTGTGTCATCTCTATTAACAATTATGATCTTTATCAATTAAAAAAACTAGCATCTTTATTCCAATGTTCAATAGTAATATTTTTTTTTTGTTACCGTCTAAAGCCTATTATCTTTTTTTTTTTCTTGAACAATTGAGTTATTCCCTACTTCCTTATCTTTATTTCTTTTCTTTTCTTCTTTTCTTACCACAATTTGGCATTAGAACCAAAAACAATTCTTCTTCTCCCTGTTCTCTCTACCCCTCTCAATCACTTTCATCTCATGCCTATTTTTATTTAGGCATTCAACCTTAATAATACTCCCTTTCATCGTAATCAGTTTATTTCTAAATAATCTCCTATTCCACATTGCCCTTATCTTTGCCATCTAATACATCATCATGACCATCCTAATGTAAATGGTTGCTCAACATTATCAAGATTGAGTTTCTACTGAGTAAATACGTGGGTTCCATATGAGTAGAATATAAGATCAAAGCATAGCATTAGAAGAGCTCACCAAATATTTTAAAATATATTTTAATTAGTGCATATTTATATAATGAGAGCAAAATAAATTCAAAAAGACTAACCACTAATACTGTACTAATTGAATTGTGTTATGTGTTTCTTATTTGGTGCTTAATATTTTTTTAAAAAAAAATTACAAACTAAGTTAGATGTCAATTGAACAAGATTCTTGTAATAAATAGTGATCGCAATATCAAAGAAGATTATTATTGGATTTGATCTTACGCAACAACAACTAACAAAATCTTGAATGATAAAAAATACAGTGGAGTGGCAATAAGGTGCATATATTTGAGATGATATTACAATAGTGACAACATCTAAGAGAGGTTAATGATAATATTAAGATATTATTAGTCGATGGATGCCATAATCTTTAATAGAAACTATTCTATAATGCCTATTCTAAAAGACATGCATCATACTCCATGCTAGGTGTCCCACTCCGGTCGGATCAATTCTAAATTGATGCTTAACCGCTGTCTTAGGGTTGTCCGGCGGAACACCAAAACGTGAACTTCCTAGAATTTCCAGGCAAAATCACACCCCGAATAGAAACCCTAACTTCCCCGATTAAATTTTATCCCCAAAGTACAAGTCGCACGAAAAACCCTAACCCTAATTTCCGAAAATCCAATCGAAAACCCTAAATAGAAATTATACCTTAATTTTGACCGTAGTCAAAATCGCCCGCACCGCTCGCCGAATTAAATCCCCTGCTGACGTTGTCACCACGTCAGCCACCGAATTTTGTTTTCGCCGAATCGTTTTCGTTCGCTGACGTCACCTGACGTCAGCGAACGAAATCGATTCGCGAATTCGAATTGTCGTCTCCCTATTCCGATTTTGACTTAGTCAAAATCGAAAACTTTGCTTCGTCTTCCTCGCGACGCACGACGCCGCCTACGTCGTCGTCCTCACCAAGCGCCGCCTGTGTTTGGTTCGCCAGAGAAGGAAGTGCTGGGGAGGAAGGCCGCCTGCCTCCCTTCCACCTTGCCGTCGGCAGCCGCCTGCTGCCAAAGTCCGTCGCCGCCGCAGAGACAACACAGAAACAGGGAAGAAGTCGGAGAAGAGGAAAAGCTTCGATTTAACCGTTTCAAGCTGCAAAAACCTCTCTCGCCGTCGTCGACCCCTGTCGCCGACGCCCCCGTCCCTCCCTCGCCGGTCGTCTCCTCGATGCCGGTTACAATCACTCAGAAAGCTCCCTCAAGCTTTCCAAAACTCACTCGCAACTCTCTAAAGCTTCCTCCTCTGGCTTTAAAGGGAGAGGGCGCTTGCGTCTACGTCGACGTAGTCGTCTGCGTCCATCGCGTTCGGCGTTGCTAAAGGAGAAAGAAGCCGCCCACTTCTTTCGCTGGAGCCGTCCAACGCCGCCTCTTCTCCATCAACTCCGAGATCCATGCGTCATACGCGTCTCCCGCCACTTCCTTTGCTCCGCTATCTTTGCTCGAAGAAACCGGTGTCTCTCTTGCGATCCACTCTGTCGAGGATGCTATCTGTGCCCATGACCGAGTCTCCTGCGGAAGGCTTGCATCTTCGGAACTCGTCTTCTGTTCGACGCTGTTCTTGTCGACCGTGTCCTTCGGCCCTGCACTAGTGTTTCAGGGGGTCGGTGAAGTTCTGCCAGCGACCATTGAGGCAATAAACATACCTCCTATGCGGGCCTCTACTGGTTCGTCATCAACCGCCGGTTTTTCAGCTAATTCCCGATGCACGATCGCTGCAATTGCGTTCACCCACTGTCGGCCCGGACAATCGCGTATCCGATGTGGTCCTTTGTACAAGGAGCAAGCAATCGATCTCGATCGATCCTGCACTCTATCTGCAGGTCGATACTGCTCCTGTCGTGCCTGCTGACCTCCGTTCCGCCAGGGAGAGAGCCTCTCTCTCTGGTGCTCTTGCTTTAGGTGGAGATGGTCGCTTCGGGGGGCGACCTCGGTGCTCTCGGAAAAGTCGTTCCTGAAGTTCTCTGGTCCATGAGAGATTCGGCTATAGCTGCGGCCGTCCTCCAGTCTTGCGGCGCATGTTGTCGGACCTCAGCCGCTGCCCATGGTTGGAGATTCCGGAGGAAGAAGTACCTCCTGTCTCCTTCCGCCATCTCAGGTAACTCCAACATCAATGCGGAGAACGCCCTGATATACTCCTGGATCGTCCCTATGTGCTTTAGTCGATCCACCGCCTCTTGTGCCTGATCCACCGAGTTTCCGGGGAGGAACTGCTGTCGCAGCTCCTCTCGGAACACCTCCCATATCCAACTAGCGGCCTCTGATGTCGAATCAACTTTGGTCCTTCACCAAAGTTTTGCATCATCTGAGAGGTATGTTGTGCACACCCTCACCTTCTCCTGGTCTGAAACATGGTTAGCATCAAAGTATTTTTTCATATCCCAAAGAAAATTACCCAACACTTAGGCTGATCTGACCCCCTTGAATACTGCAGGTTCTGGGGTGCGAACCTTCCCTTTGGGAGCCCCATACTACATCATGGCTGCTGTAGGGGCCCCGCCTTGTGCCTGCGCTAATGCCATGTGCATCACCGCGAGGTCTGCCAATATCTGCTGCTGGGCTGCAGTGGTGTTGGTTAATTGTGCTGTCAAGGTTGCTACTTGTCCCTGCAAGGCAGCTACTTGCTCCTGTAGCACTGCCGTCCATTCAACGTTATGCTGTGTCTCACCTACTCCAGCCAAAGTTTGCTGAAGGGCCAGGATTTGCAACCCCTGTTCCTCTATCGTGCGATGGAGATCCTCCACCTGAGGAACCACCGCGTCTTTACTGCTCCCTGTCAAACCGAGCACCTGCTCGATTCGTGCTATGCGATCTCCTTGATTCACCATCCGGGCTGAATCTTTGGCTCTGATACCAGTTGTCACACCCCAGTCGGATCAACCCTAAACTGGTGCTTAACCGCTATCTTAGGGTTGTCCGGCGGAACACCAGAGCATGAACTTCCTAGGGTTTCCGGGCAAAATCACACCCCGAATAGAAACCCTAACTTCCCCGATTAAATTTTATCCCCAAAGTACAAGTTGTTGGTGTATATGCCCTTAGACCCATTGTTGGTTTATTTTGTACTACTTGACATTGATATTTAATATATCATTCTCGCATTGTCGTTATTATGCTATGTTTACATCTACGATTATGTACATGGATAATAATGTCCCTGGAGACAGATTGTATCTGTGCTCAAACGGTGTGTCCCCAGTCAAGTACTTGAGTGGATAAGGAACAGCTCTGGTATATGTGAGACTGGTATATGTGCTGGTTAAGCACGGGGTGATAACGCAGGCATATGGGTATATCAGTGGTGGATATACTGGACCGACCCGCTGTGAAGCTCTAACTTAGTGTCATGAGTTAAGCTCACAAGTGACATGAGATGCATTGATCCCTTGACTTGAGGTCATTGACTCTTCTATATGGTTAGGTACATGCTTTGATACAACCTAACGCATTGCCGTAGCAGAGAGGTCATAATGGTTGTCATTGGATATGTCACGACCCATATGAGAAGATCAATGGACAGACATAGGATTTATCCCTTCCTGCGGGAAGCTTGATATCCACGGGGCCCCCCTATGGTTGCATGACTGAAAGTGTATGGTCATACCCAGGTGAAAGCCTGATTTAGTCATGACCATGAGATTGAATGAAAACAAAATGGTGACACACTTTGTCCAACCGGATATTAGTTTGGTAAAGAGACTATAATGCATCGGTATCTTGTTGCGATGATAGGGATATCGATGCTGATATCCATTCCAAAGACTTGGGTAGTAGCGATGCACTACTAGGTGCCACTCATTACTTGTGATGACCTGAGTTCATCACTGTCAACGTCAGAGGAACCTACAGGGTCGCATAACTTGAAACTCAGGTTCTCGTATTGATCGAGTAGCCTAATGATCGAGTTATTGGATAACTCAGATCTATTTGGGAGTATTCATTAGCGCCATTGTGCCTGATGAGATGGAAGGGACTTACCGGAGCTAAACTTCATTTTTGGCATGTTGACCCCGAGTTAACCACGGTTAGCTGTATTTAACTAAGGGTTGCATCGGATTGGATTCAATGGGTTAATCAGCAGCTTAATAAGTTGAGCGAGGCTAAATAGACCATGGGGCCATATAGGCATGAGGCCCAATTAGCAGTAAGGCCCAATGGGCCATGATGGTAAGTCGCCTAGGCCCAATGGAAATCATGAGAATTAAATACTGCATTTAATTCTGGGAATTAATTTTGTATTTAATTCTGCATTTAATTATGTGATTAATTGTGAATTTAATTCTGAATTTGAAGAGTCACGTTATTAATGACCATTATGAAACTTTAATTCAGAGTTTTAATGGGTCATTATGAGACTTTAATTTAGAGTTTAAATTCTATAATTAATTCTGAATTTAATTCTATAATTAATGATGAACTTAATGCAGACATTAATTCTGAATTTATTTCAGAATACCAGAGGTCACCGTGATTTCTATATAAGGGCTAGGAGGGTTGAGAGGAAAGGGTTACTCTCTCAGAGATTTCATTCGCAAGCTTGGAGCTTGGCGTTTTCTCTCTTCCTCCCTCTCCTCTTGGCATTCGCAAGGTTGGACCTTGGCGAAATTTCCATCACCTCTCCTTGGCGTCTTCTCTTAGAGGATGTCGCAAGTTCTTGAGGACTCCCAAAGGCGTGGATCTGCTTCCCGAGGCTAGCACCGGGCGTGGAAGAAGAGAACTCGAGCGTTGGCTGTGTGCGAGACTGCAGAGGGTGAACATTTGGTGCCTGCATCGCATCCTTTTCTTCGCTGCAAGGTATCATCTCCTACTCACCGTGTTGATCCCCTCGCATGACTCAATCTTCTGGGTTTTTGGGACTGGCCTGTTTCGGGGATTGCTTCCGCTGTGCTTGTTTCTAAAATTTTTAAATCCCCGGGGTTTCCCAACAGTGGTATCAGAGCGAGGTTGCGAACTCGAATGGTGTTTTATGCTTTGATTGTATGCTCACATGCCATCTGAAATTTTTTGAAAATTTGCATATGCGCATGGATTTTTTCTAAGTAGGAAAAATTGTAAGTTTTTCATTCCTAACATCTATTCGATCTCTTTAGTTTTTCGCTTTCTTCACATGGTGGGATAGACCCATATGTGAGAGAATTAATTTCTCCCCACGCATGTAGGATAGACCTACTGTGTGGGACTTGTCGAAGATTATGGGGCATGGTGATTGTCCTAATCTTAGCAGGTTAAGGATTGCAAGGGTAGGCAGCAAGCGTGCTTGGAGCATGCATGCACCACTTGTAGACTCCTGAGAGAAACGAAAGATCCTAGATTTACGAACAGACGTTGATGATGAAAAACATATTTTCTAAGAAACTAAAACTGAAGTTTTATGTTTTCTTGAGCATATAGAAAAGCATGAGATGTTTGTGCATCATGTTGTGGTCATAGTCAAACCCTTTGTATGCCTGTGATGTATTATGTGTGAGGCCTGCATGCCGCCTTTTTCTTTTTGTTTTGTAAACTCACAAAGAAGATTAGGGGCGCATCCCTCATGAAGCTTGCATCTTGATGCATCAACCATGATGGCGCATCTTGCTTCGTGGCACAAGTAAGGGCTTGGCCGAACCGTAGGGTTCATGAGCTATCCCTCTTGGCATAAGCATGATGGTGCATCATGCATGGAGGAGCCATCAAGGTTTTGGCCGAACCCTAGGGTTTGTGTGCTATGCCTTGGTGTGGAGGACCTTGGAGCCGTACTTGAAGATAAAGCTTAGTGGCGGCTAGGTTAGGTCTTGTCGGGGCTTGTCACCTAAGTCAAACATTGAACATCCTTTGGCATGTAATGGTTCAATGTGTTGATTAGGCTATAACCAAATCACTTGTTTACTGCTTTCAATATCTACAAAAAGCATGTCTAGTTGTGTTTTATCATTTTGTTATCACTATAGGATTGCATGCCTGTAATGTTAGACAAAAGATAAAACAGAGAAGATGAGACCTCAAAAACCCTCAAAACAATATCAAGTCTGTAGCCTTCTGACGCATAGCCCTCGTCAAGCTATCGATCAGTGGTGTTGTGCATTGTTTCCCACCCTCGTGGGACACACCCACTTATCTTTAGAAGGCGTGTGATGACAATGGTTTCCTCAGTCCAGTTTAAAATCTGGGCGTGCCTTCGCAAGGAAATTGTTGGCCCTGGGCATAACGGTCAGGTTAACCAACGGAACCGAACCGAACGGGCGGTTAACTGAATGGGTCGGTTCGGTTCACGGTTGGTTTTTAGCTTATAAATTTATGGTTCGGTTTGGGAAAAATTTTTCCATCAGTTATATATATATATATATATATATATGTATAAAACTTATAACATAATTATTCATCTAGTGCAATGGTTAGATGTTACTCTATGAGTTTTAATTATTTTACATATTTAATTATCAAATAGTAATATATAATAGTTAGAGTCAGCTTAAAAATTATTTTTTTTATTTTTAATAATCAAATAATAATATTTAATAGTCAAAGTCAACTTTTTTAAATAAACATTAATAAATAAATTATGATCAGTTAACCGATGATTAACCGAACCAATTAACCGGTTGACTAGTTAATCATTAACCAGTTAAATGGTCAAACTGGTTGAGGAACGGTTCACGATTTTTATTAAACCGAACGGTTCGATTAACAGTTGACCAAGTCAATCAGTTTAGTTAATCGAACCATGAACAGGCCTACTCCATGCAATGCCAATATGCCTTATTGAATATTAGGTAACTCATTGTATAGGTGGCTAGTTTAGTTAAAAAGAAAAATAAATAAATAAGAAAAAAAAGGATAACACAATCCTCTTCTAGAGAAAATCATTTTTGTTGAAAGAAAATTTCTAAAGATTTTGTCCCCATTTCGAAAGATTTACTTTTGCATAAATATTCTACTTTGTCATTCTATTTTTGTTTTATATGTATACTACAAAAAAATTACGAGACTAATGTGATTAAGGTAATTAAATAATATGTTTATTTTATTTTTCATGTGATTTAAGTTAACTTATTATGTTATTATTAGTTACAAATTTAATATTAAGTTATTATTATTTACTTTTGACATGACCGGAACAATTCATATATCAGTAAACTCAACTCAACCCAAACAACTCATTTATTATATAATAGATATATAAATATAAAAAATAAATATAATATAAACTAAAATAATATTATATATTTTAAAATTATATTTACTATATATCATAAGTATATTGGTTATTTAGGTCAACTTATTTATAACAAAACTCGATTCAATTAATTTTAAGTCATAAATAGATTGAGCTAATTGTGACAGTTCTACAACTCCCCTCCAGCTTAGCACTACTGCCCGACCAGATCCATGCCTATGCCAGCTCCGCCGAGCAAAACTCTTGCCCCTCGTCCATCTCCCGCTTGAGCGCCACTCCAGCTCCAGCTCCACTACCTCCCAACTCCAGCTCCTCGTCCATCTGCCTCCCAGCTCCAGCTCCACCGCCTCTAAACTCCAACTCCAGCTCCTAGCTTCGGTTCGACAAATGAGAAGCATCCGATTGGGCTTCGCCTCCACTTCAACTCCAATTGCTCATCCATTACCGCCGGTTCTACAAACAAGCCTCCAGCTTGAGCTTCTGCCCAGCGACGACGCCATCTTTAGCTACAGCTACAGCTCCTGAGTCAATTACACTTCACTCGCCATGCAGTGGCTTCACTCGAAATCAATTGGTAGAACTTGTAGAAATTTGTAAATTTGTTTGGAATAAAAATGTTTGCTCGAACTTGGAACCTTGTTTAATGGAAATATTTGTTATGTTTGTTGGAACTTCAATTATATTTGCTTGAAATTGTCAAATTGGTATGTTTATTGTTTGCTGAAAATTTGTCTGCTGGAAAGTAGAAAAAGCTTATAGTTTAGTGTAAATTTATGTTTATGAATTGTTGTTTCCTATAAATGATTGTTGAAAATTGATATGTATATTTTGTGATTTAATACTTCAAAAAAATTTTGTATTTTGAGAATTTGGTATTGGCATTGAAATTCTAAAATTGTTAGCAATATTAGTACTAGTACCAAAAGATAGGGGTTTGAGAGTTTGGTACTAAAAGTTTAATACTGGTGTTGGTATTAAACTCCTGTTTTCTTATAGATAATCCTATCTATAACTTTGGCATCACTACTATCTTGAGTTTGCCTCAATGAACTCTCATCTTTAGCTACATGATAAGAGCAAAATTACTCATGCATGACCATGATCCTAAATCCACCTGCCTCTTAAAATTACCTGATTAACCCTTAACAAAATAATCATATTGTTTTGAGTATCATAGCATCACAGGTGTAGTGTGGTATGTTCTTTGGTTAGTTTAAATATTATATTTAATATGATATTAAACTTAATACTATTTTGTACATGAGAAATATTATTTGTGTTGTATGAGATAATTATTGTTGAAATATTTTTTTTAAAAAAATTACTTAATATAATAGCATAGTATTTTTATTCTGCTAACCAACAGGTGCAGTTTTCTAAATAGTTTTTTTGCTTCTCCAGTCGATTATTTTTTAATTAGTAATTCCCTAGTCAGCAAAAATTAGAAATAGATTCAATCCCAAAATGTGTCTCCAACACCATTGATTCTATCTTTGGCTATTCAATTCGTTGTAGCCACCGTTATTACGCCCTCTCACGGGGTAGGCTCCACCTCTCTTTTATTTTTTTCTCCAGCAACGAAGAAGATGAGAAGCGCAAACTCCTCTTCCCTTCTCTAATTCTCCGACGATGGCAAAGCAAGCCTCCTCTACTTTTAAAATCTTGCAAAAATTTTGACATAATTCTAGAAATATCAAAATAGAGTTTGACCAAAGTCTTGCAAGAGCTTCTGCAAATCCTCCATCAATTTTGATTAAAATAAAAAAGTTAAAATTTGTCTAAAATTAAAGCAGCTTGTGAGAGCTCAAATAGACCTAGCAGAATCTGACCTGATCCGCTAACCCAACCCGACTCGACATGAAGTTAGGCGGGTTTGGGTCAACTATAATCATGTTTGGGTCATAAATAGGTTGACCTGTTTATGACCCGAAAATAATCGGGTCGTGTCGGGTTGTAAACGAGTTGACCCGGTTAACCCGAGTACATTATATATTTACATATATAAATTTTAAATATAAGCTCGCTCAACTCTCAATGTCAGCCCATAAGCCCAAATATTTTATAACCATCTTTTTATACAAATTTTGGCCCCTACTATAAGCCAAAATTTTAATAATTTTTTTTATAAATTTATTATTTATATATAAAATATAAATAATAAATTTATAATTGGGTCGTGTCGAGTCAAATAGATCAGGTTAATAAATGACTCATTTAATAAATAGGTTATTCGGGTCGTGTCGAATTGACCCGATTATATTCGTGTCATATTCGGGTTAGACAATTTGACCCAATTAATTAAATAGGTTGTGTTTAGGTTGACTTAATCGGATCACGGGTCACAGCTGATATGACCCGCTGACCTGAATTGCCAAGTCTACTCAAATCATGCATTAGGATTTTGGCCCAAAATTTTAGTACCGTGTAAGGATGTCAATGGGTCGGGTACCCGCACTTTTTGGCCAAACCCGAACCCGACCCGACCGAAACCCGAACCCGACTAAACCCGAGTCGGGTATTTAAACGGGTACCCGCGGGTACCCGTTTAAATTAAAATATTTATTTTTAAATAATTTTTTAAATAATTTTTATAAAATATTATTATAAAATAATATTAATAATAATAAATATATTTATTAAAAATTATTTTATAATATAAATATATATATATATATATATATATATATATATATATATATATATATATATAATTTTATTTTTTATTATATATAATCGGGTATTGGGTACCCGCGGGTACCCATGGGGGTAAACCCGAACCCGACCCGATTAGCTAATCGGGTACCCGAACCCACCATAAATGGGTCGGGTCGGGTCGGATACCGGCGAGGTCGGGTACCCATTGACATCCCTAGTACCGTGCAAGCTTAAAATACTAAAATTTTGAAACAAGTCAAAATTTGGTGGGAGCCAAATTATGCAAAAGTTGCAGTAGCCAAAATGAGAAATGGAAAAAAAAGAGAAACAAACAAATATTTTATTTTTGTCACCGCTCCAATCCAACCCAGCCTGATCAAACGTTGCATGAACCAGAAAAGAAAAATATTCCTAGCAATTTAGATAAATATTCATAGGCTATTTGAAGTCGAATATTTTTTCTAAATCTAAGGTCATGTATTTACTGTATATAAATAATCATAAGCCATCATGATCGAATATTTATCAAATTTAAATACCCATAAGCTGTTAAAACAAAATATTTATCAAATCTAAATACCTACAAACCACCAAAGCCGAGCATTTATCAAATTTGAATACACAAATCCATTAAAAAGGCCGAAGATTTATTAAGTTTAAATTCAAACATCCCTACGACTTTAAAAGTCTGAATACCCATTAATTTTTAAAATATCCATAAGCCCGCATAAAGTTAGATATTTATCAAGTTCACATATTCTCATACCTCTAAAAACTCATATATTCATTATCAAGTTATTCCCTTGGCTAATGAGGATTATTTTCATATCTTACACCAAAATTATGTGACATGCGATGTTATAGCTAAATATTTATAAATTATATTATAAGTTATATTGTTCCCTGTGTCATTTATTATAAATCTCTTATGTTGTGATTTCAGAATCACTTACATTTATTAGGAATCAAAATTCATTAAATAAAGTTTTATCTTAATTAAAAGTGTCCTAATTTTAAAGTTAATTAACAATAAATACTTATATTTATTAAAAACTAAAATAAACTAAATAAAGTCTTATAAATATGAGTTTAAACAGATGACACTATCTCAAAATCTTAATACCCTTTGACACCACACATTCGGTTACGGCAGCAAAGCCATCGACACCAATGGCAACGTTGCAGGGGTCGAATACCTCCTCTTTCCCATTGCTCTCCTAGACATGTCACCATGTTCCTTGTGGTAACTTACTGAGACCAAAGAAAAGGCACCCTTTGATCAACTTAAAGGATAGCTCTGTTTTTGCAGTTCTGCCATGAGGGAATACTAGTTAGCGATGAGGAGGCTGGCTCCTCGAGTGCGACAACTTGTTCTCCATATTTATAGTTATATTTATATGAAATCAGATGATGAGATCATCGATTAGGAATCTATCTCATTAGCCATTTACATAACTTGTGGATGACTGACGAGTTGATCCAAAATGTAGAAATTCAACGCGATGAGCCTAATGCATCACTTGGTGTCCAACTTCTATAGCATTTACTACATCCAAGGGTTGTATTAGGACCTTGTAAATAACTAAATGAATTAATTCGAATAAGGAATTGTCAAAATGAATGAACAAGCCATTTATAAGAAATTAATTCGATAACATTAAAAATAACTGTTTCTTTCGGAAAAAATGTCTATCCATTCATGAAGAAAGTTTACCCTCTTAGATCTCTTTCAATATGGATTACTAGATCGCTTAGTAATTCATGCACTGCATTTAGAAAAAATTTCTAATTTTCCATGGAAGTTTAAATATTGCATTGATAAGTTTTACAAGCTTCATGAATTTTTAGGCTACTTAGATCTGAACATCAGTTCTTGCCCCCTGGTTTCTGGGGTATCCTAATGATGCAAAACATCAGATCCTGATAAAAATCTAACAGGATTTTATGCCTGATTTTTGGAATCTATCTTTTGTTGATGATATTAACAAAACAGCTAATGTCTCTTTGGAACTACAAATTTGCCTGTGGCGAGATTATGTTATCACTGAAGCTCTTCTAATATTTTATCAATCTACTCTGATTTCTGAAGAGAAGAATATGAAGATTTATGTAGAGGACGAACAGAATGTCTTTTATACCCCTTTCACTTCTCACTTCTGCACCCATGTTGGGCAATACGAACACTTCACTCCGGTAAAGGGGGAATCATATGTGAAAGAATATAAAGATTATAGAAGGAAGATTATGGAAGGATGATTCATCCTTTGGTGGATGCTGACAATGATGATATTCTTGAAGAACTTCAAGAAGATGACTGAAGTAGCAGCCTTATTAGAAAATAATCTCCACTATTGAAAAATAGTGGCCTAGTGTACAAAAGGACTCTGGAGAAAAGCTACTTTAAGAAAAGATTCACGTGTTGAAAGAGACGCGATGCCGGCTTCTTATGCAAGGCGGTCCCTACCGAAGAATCTTTTATTGAAGGGTCAGGCTCTTTCCTCAAGAGTCATGTGTCTTTTACTTTATTCAAAGGTCATGTGTGTGCTGGCATCAATTATTGATGATTTACTTCGTTTGTAAGTAAATCTCTCCCACGATGTCTATATAAGGAGAGCAGTCGGTTGTAAGAAGGTAGATCCGCCTTCAGCTAGTCGAGGGCAAGTGTGATCAAGTGTTCTTGTAAGTCTTTATGTTTTAATATATTCAGCATCTTTTAAGTATTTTCTAGAGTAAAATACCCCTTCCCGCCTCGTTTTTGGTATCAGAGCCTTGTACGGTCCTATTTGATCGAACGGGAACGCGCATAATTATGGAGTAATACTTTGTTGGTGTAAAGAACAACCCTAAGCAGATGTATTATGTGTATTAATTTAGATAGGATGTATTATGCTTGGTTTTTTATACAAATTTGGGTAAACCGGGGCTACTTAAGTCACCATGGTTTTAGTATACAAGCTTGCTAGAGGGCCAATGGCTTGGCAAGTAAAAGTCCGAAGACCAAGAGGGTCGCAAGGGACGAGAGACTTGCTAATGACCATACAGCATGATGCTAGCTCGAATACTAAAAAGTTATGGTAAAGCGGTTGATACCAGAGGAAAACCAAAGCATAATAATATCCAGGAATCTATAGTTAATACATATTTCTACTCCTTAGGTAGTTTTTCTTTACACATCACAACATAGTTCTATATACTTATGCGTCAATACCTAGTAGATCTATAACATCTGATATTGCTCTTTGATTGTGTTTATACACATAGCTTGGATGAAACGAATTTATCCACAAAAGCCGAAAGGCTCCAAACATAATCATGCCTCCAGGCATAATCAAACCTTTAAGGTTTCACTTTATCTAGTGGTTTTAAACCTAAGGATATATATGACTCAAAAAAGTCGAAAAACTCATAAGAGTTCAAATAATAGGTAATTGATGGATATAAATTATTTATATCTAACATTATCTCAAAAATACTGGGAATTACAAGCTAATTCTCAGGCAACCAAGCATAAATGCTATTTTCCAAAAGAAAATGGTAGATATGCTCACCAATTTCATACTGAAAATGCCCAGATGAATACCATAATTGACTTTCAAATCTCTCAGGCTGAAAGTCTTAAAGAATTTAATCATCTTTGTATTGAACTTTGGAAAAAAGTTCATACTGAAATGATTGCGAAAAACATGCTTTTACGCAATATTCATAACAATCAGGAGTATATTAAAAACCAATATACACACCTGATTACTATGGTAAAAGAAATTGAGAAATCAATTATTTTACAAAAACAACTTACTGTTGAGCTAAAAGAGATATTAGGGGCCCGTTTGGAGGCCGCTGCCCGCGCGCGTTGGCGTTTGCGGGCAGCCAAAAGCCGTCGTTTGCCCCGTTTGACGCCCAGCTTCTCAGTTGGAAACTGAGAAGCTCCACTGTTTAGGAAAAGTCGTCCGTCCCCAGCTTTTCGAAAACCAAAAGCTCTGTTGCGGGACGACTTTTTTCTCCTTCGTCTTCGCAGCAAGCCGATCGTCGCGAGCTCCTTCGTCTTCGACTTTTTTCTCCCCAGCGCCGATCGTCGTGAGCTCCGAACGTCGCGAGCTCCGATCGTCGCCCGCTCCGATCGTTGCCCCCTTCGATCGCCCGCTCCGATCGTTGCCCCCTTCGATCGCCCCGCTCCGATCTTCCAGATCCAGCCGCCAATCGCCTCCAGCTGCCGCCGAGCTTCAGCTGCCACCGCTAGCCTCTCCAGCTGCCGCCGAGCTCCACCGCAGCTGCACCTTCCTCCGCCGATCTACACCGAGCTCCACCGCTAGACAGTTTCACTGCCCGCCGACCTCCACCGTAGCTCGACCTTCCTCCGCCGAGCTCCACCGCTGCCTCTCCAGCTGCCACCGAGCTCAACCGCAGCTCCACCTTCCTCCGCCGAGCTCCACCGCTAGCCTCACCAGCGCCGCCGAGCTCCACCGCAGCTGCACCAACCTCCGCCGATCTACACCGAGCTCCACCGCTAAGCTCTCCCGCTGCCGCCGAGCTCCACCGCAGGTCGACCTTCCTCCGCCGAGCTCCACCTTCAGCCTCTCCAGCTGCCGCCGAGCTCAACCGAGCTCCACCTTCCTCCGCCGAGCTCCAACTGCCGCCGAGCTCCACCGCAGGTCGACCTTCCTCCGCCGAGCTCCACCTTCAGCCTCTCCAGCTGCCGCCGAGCTCAACCGAGCTCCACCTTCCTCCGCCGAGCTCCACCTTCAGCCTCTCCAGCTGCCGCCGAGCTCAACCGAGCTCCACCTTCCTCCGCCGAGCTCCACCTTCAGCCTCTCCAGCTGCCGCCGAGCTCAACCGAGCTCCACCTTCCTCCGCCGAGCTCCAACTGCCGCCGAGTTCCACCGCAGCTCCACCTTCCTCCGCCGAGCTCCACTACTAGCTCCACCTTCCTCTGCCGAGATCCACTGCTAGCTCCACCGCAGCTGCCACTTGTGAGTATTACTCAAGTTTGTTAGAATTTGTTGCAAGCCCTATGCAGATATGAGTTTGCAAGTAATATAGATTCACATGTATCTATTCAATTCAACGCACCATGATAACTAGTAGCTAAGGTAGCTCATTTTGCTAACGTTAAGGTAGCTAAGTTTGCTAATGTGAACTAAATTGGTATAAATGTTAAGGTAGCTCATTTGCATTTGTTTCTAGTAGCTAAGTTTGATAATATTAAATGTGTTTTACTCCACATCCTTTTTCATTATATTGTACTTTTTTGATCTATGTGCAAGATTCAAATGTCAACTAAAGGTGGTAAAGCAGTTTGGAATATACAAACAACACAAAATTTTTGTGATGTTTGTATTGCTGCTATTGATAAAAACATGCGTCCTGGATCTCATTTCACCTTGAATGGATGGAAGTTTGTTGTTGAAAACTTCCAACAAATTAGTGGGCTACCATATGATCGAAAAGTACTAAAAAATAAATGGGATCAATTGAAATCTGACTGGAAGTTGTGGAAAGAGTTAAAGGGGAAAGAGACTGGACTAGGATGGGACTCAAGATGTGAAACAGTAGATGCGACTCCCGATTGGTGGACAAGTAAGATTGCGGTATGTACTTAGGTACTATTTTGGATTTTTTTCAAATGTAATCAAATCAATTATTAATCCAATGTAAATGTAGGTGAATAAAGATTATGCAAAATTTCGAAAAAAAGGTATTCATCCTGACATTGAAACCAAGTTGGATACGATGTTTGGAGATACAATAGCAACCGGTGAGTATACATTTACACCAGAAATGCATGAAGAATCTGCTGCAGACTTGGGTGTAAATGAAGAAATCGATGTGCCCATGTCTGATACTAATGAATCAGTGCATGTTGCTACAAGCTCTCGACCAAGTAGTGGTAGTCAACGAGGAAAAAGGAAGAATGTAGGTGCATCACTGATGAGGGATAATATGGTTGAAATGAGAGATTTTATTCAACAAAGAAAGAATATTGAAGCTCGGCTGGCAGATGCTCCTGGATGTACTCTGGACGAGATACTGGAGGATATATTGACTCTTCCTGGTGTAGATGGTACTTCTGAGATATATTTTTTCGCTTGTGCTTTATTCAGGGACCAACGAAATAGAGCAGTGTGGAAAAATCTGAAGACAGTTGATCAAAAGATGGGATGGTTGGCATTTATGCAACGTTCCATAGTAAATTTCTTCCCATAGACTGCATCTATATATGTTGGCAACTAGACTTGTGTTCTTTTGAATTCTAGTATAAACTTGTAATATGTTTGGATTGCTTATGTGTTGATCACATTCACGGTTGGATGTTTGAATTTAATATTCTACTATGCTGAATGTTTGCCTTAATTTTTATTACTATCTGTTCTACTCTATTTGTAATATGTGTTGGATGCTTGTGTACTTAAATTCTTGACAATGTCCATAATTTTTTGTTCCTAGATATGGCTGATCATATACATGACAGTGCTGCTCCACAGGAGATTGATGAAGAAAAGTATATTGAAAATACAATGCATGACACTTTGATGATGGTTCATTATAACAGTGTTATTGCACAGGAGTATTATTCAAAATACTTAGATAAGTCACCTTGCATGATGTCTGAGCATACAGGAATTAGATGGATGAGAGAGTTAATGGAAGGGAACACTGAAAGATGTAGGCGAATGATGCGAATGGATAAACATGATTTCAAACAATTATGTACTATTTTGGAGAATTCATATGGTCTAAAATCCTCAAACAATATAACAATTCTTGAAAAAGTGGGTCTTTTTATTTTTGTATTAGCACAAGGTGCATCTAACAGACATACGCAAGAAAGATTTCAACATTCTGGTGAAACAATAAGTCGGATCTTTCATGAGGTGTTGAAATCAGTATGCAAGTATGCCAAGGTCTTGATACAACCCACAGATAGACAGTTTCGAGATATTTCACCACAAATATTGCATGATACTCGTTATTACCCTCATTTCAAGGTAAGTCTTTTAATTAAAATAGTATGATAGCTTATATTATGTATTCTATTCTAAAATTTTGTTATATTTTCATAGAATTGCATTGGAGCTATAGATGGAACACATATAGATGCAGTCGTACCTCTTAGTGATCAAGTTCGATTTATCGGAAGAAAGGGTCATCCAACTCAAAATGTCTTAGCTGTATGCACATTTGATATGAAATTCATATACGTACTCGCTGGATATGAAGGTTCTGCACATGATGCCCGAGTTCTATCAAGAGCGATGAATTTAAACTTTCCCAAACCCCCAGTAGGTATAAATTTATTTTTTGCATTTATACACGTTATAGTATAAACTTCAAATTTACAACCCTACATCACCAATAAGTACTAATTGAATTTTTTGGTAATATTTGTAGGAAAGTATTACTTAGTTGATGCTGGATACTCACAAACGAGTGGGTTTCTTGGACCTTATAGAGGGGTGAGATATCATCTTCAAGAATACCAACAAGGACATCCACCACAAGGACTTAAGGAAGTATTTAATAAATCTCATTCATCTCTTAGAAGTTGTATTGAACGATGTTTTGGAGTATGGAAGAAGAGGTGGAACATATTACGTGACATGCCTGCATATGCATTTGAGACACAAGTCAAAATTGTAATTGCAACAATGGCCATCCATAATTTTATTAGGGAAAGAACAAACACTGATGACATTTTTCAAGAATTTGATGCTAATCCAGATCTTATCCCAACAGATGATCATGAGGTAGATGAAGAGGATGCTGAAGATCAACACGTGTCTACGGAGATAGATCACCTTCGAAATCAGATTGCATTAAGTTTAATGAATTCACATGCGTAGCAAATATTTTATTGTATTGCTATTATATGAATGTGGTTACTTTGTACTCGTTGGATGTTGTGATATTTGGATGGTTTGTTATGTTGACTTAATTCTACTATGTTATGATATCTAGATGGTTTGTTATGTGTGATTACAAGTATTTGTGATGAATTATGGATAATTTGTTCTTGTCATGGTTGGATATTATTTTATGTATTATGTATGCAGGGTTTCGCACTTAAAATATAGGGGAAACTCTTGCAATTTTTTTTTTAATTTGTCCACTTTAAATTATATTTAGTTATATAATAGTCTAAAAATTATTTATTGTTCTGTAAAGTAATTTCAAATTTTACAAATAACTTAAAAAAAAATTTCTTAATAGAACTGAACAGCACAGCACAGCAGCTCACAGTTGCTTATCAGACCAGCTAATGCACCAAACAGCCTTAACTTTTCAGACCAGCTCTACTCAGACCAGCTCTACTCAAACCAGCCACCAGCCAGAAGCTCCAGCCACCCCAAACCAGCCCTAGATCGTCTACATAGACAATCTCAAATCTCGGATCATCAACATGCAAAAGTAGCAGAGTTACTTGTGAAATTGCAGAAAAATTCTGAAGAATGGTAGAACCATCTAGAGAATATCCAAGACAGATAGATCAAGTTATTGACTATCAAAAAGCACTCGTTGAATCTAGTAATTATTTAGATGGAGCACTTGGCATGATCTCAGATGATCCCCAAAGTGTCTCTGACAAAAGATTTGTTCGTCAGAACAATTTTATTATTGCATATCTTATGCAATTAAATAAAAAATTTGATAATATGATATCAACAATAGCTACTTCTTCTGAAACTATACTTAGACAACAAGAAGTTATCCAACGCTTAGATAATTTGTTGGTCTTACAAACCCAACAATATCAGACCTCGGTCCAAGAATTAGCTACTCAGTTAAACCGAGTACTTCAGGCATCAGCTTCGGCTGTTTCACCATCTACGTCTACCACAAGATGTCAAAGACAACCTAGAAGTACCCAGTTTGCTTGTAAATGACAACAAGACCATTTACTGGAACTTCTAATACACTTACTGGAACCACAACAGTAAGGGAAAATAACCATAATGAAAGGTTATCAATCAGTAATCCCATTCCTAATCTCCTTAATTGGTTATTTGATGGTAATGGAATTCCAGCACAAGTATTGGAAGAAGTTGTTGATATTGATCAACAATTTGAAGCCTATCAAAATAATAGGTTACAAATATTATATTCTCAACTTCTGTATATTTATCTGATACTGAGTCAATTTATAGTATTGTCTCAATACCAGATCCAACATACCAATCTGGCTCAGATAATGAATTAGATGAATTTGCATCTGACTTATTGTCTAAAGCAGATAGGCTGCAATCACCCTTTGGGACAGAAAATCTAGCTCCTTCTATGGATAAACTAGATATTTTAATGCCCTTTTTAGAGCAATTATAAAGTAAGAATGTATATACCTTCTTCATACAAAATTATGGCTCATGTCTTACCACCACTACATGAACATCAGTGGAGTCCACGAAGAGGTAGTCAAGATCATGCTTGCACTTCCGCGCCTGCAAAGCATGGTGGGTGTCCCTATGAAATTCCAAATTCTTGCAAGAACAAACTCCCTGTGCAAGAAGCCATTCCTTCGCCTTCCACCGAAGGGGATGAATCAGAAGAAATTTTATGGATACTTCGTCACCCTGTGAACAAGTTCCATAAAGAATATGAGAAAGAGGATATTCTTAATCAAGTTTTGTTTAACAAAATTGAGTCAGGAAATGATGAGATCGACAATCTAATTAGATTGTTAGAAAAGGACCAAATCTTTGGTTCAAATCCCCAAGCCCATTGGGATAAAAATAAACTTGTTTGTAACTTGAAAATTAGTAGATTCAGAAAGAAACATAAGAGTTTAGTACGAATCTACAGAACAAATATTCCAGAGTCTCTTAGTTGAGGCAAAAAATGATAATAAAGTTCAATAATTCCTATAAAGGAGTTACATTGACAACTGAAGGGTTCTTTTTCATGCCCCATACCCTTATCCCATACACTTCTTCCGCGCCTGCAAAGCGTGGTGGGTGTCCCTGTGAAATTCCAAATTCTTGCAAGAACAAACTCCCTGTGCAAGAAGACATTCCTTCGCCTTCCACCGAAGGGAATGAATCAAAAGAAATTTTATGGATACTTCGTCACCCTGTGATCAATTGTTATGCCGAACAAATGGATGTGCGCGAACTCGATTAGTACCCTAATCCCCACTTATTCATATGTGCTATAGAATTGCATTCAGTTTAGGGCTGTATTAAGTTCAGACCTGTATGGTAAACACCTGCATGTATAATGCTACCCTCTCGTATGTGTTAGGGTCTGACGGCTTAGACACGCAGACATCTTATACGTTACGTATTGGTTGGTTCTTAGCGCAGACCTACGGATCGAGGTAGGGTCTTCCTCCTGCCTTTGCTATGGTGCCAATTGCATGCTTAGGATAGCGACACCTTGCCTTAAGTTTATTCCATTGATTTGCATCTGGTTACCGTTGCAGTCTTATCCTGTTGTATTGATCATACATGTGATTGCATGATATCTGTTTTTATGCTGTTGTTTATCTTTATGCTATGTGATTTGAGATGTATATTCATGGCTCTATATGAGCGCCCTTTGAGCCCTGAGAGTGGGTTGATTTGATCTGTTGTGCCCTGGATTAGGCTGATATGACTTATTGAGATTATATTCCGGTTGGACTGAGGAGTGGGGAGATTATGCCAGTCGACCGAGGTCTGTTACCATAGCTTGTTGTTGGCGAGGGCTACGCGTTTTGTATGTTGGCCACTAGCTATAGTCGTGATCCGTGATGTGAGGACACTTGTACTATATGCTGTCGACCTGTGTCATCTCCGAAGGGTCGTATACCGACTTCGGGGTGATTGGTGTTAGACGCTACACCAACGGACTGCCGACGGGCAGATCGTCCCCCTTGTTTAGAGCTGACATTGGGGACCACTCCACCAGGAGTGCGTGTCCTTAAGTGGACGATTGACCGAGCTCTGTTTTATGGGTGCATGCTGTGATATTTCGATATGATGTTGATTTGTGTTATACATATCTATTGTGATACATGCACGTAGGACACTGGTAGACTTTGGAAATTAACCTTGTTTGTTGTACATGGATCATATCCCTTATATATCCCTACTTAGCCCTTCTGGCTAACTCCCCCTACTCTCACTCAATCTTCCAGGTTCTGTCATTGCTCCTCCTAGAGCGAATCTAGATAGTTAAATGTAGTGGCCACCTTGGGAGCTACATTTTGTACTTGTTTATCTATTTTCAGTCAGATTATATTTATGTGGCGGTGTGGTATGTGGAGCGGTATTTGTATGCTTGGTCGTGGACCAGATGGCAGTATGTTATTTGTGATATTGTTTTTGTTATTTTATTCATATATTGCATTGGGGTCGTTGACTATTGACTTTGTTGCTGACTTGGCCCACAGGTTGACCCGTCGCATCCCGAGGGTGGACTTTCCGGGTGGGCCCACCCGAGGTGCCCTCTTCGGGGCGTGACAGCCGGCGTGGGTGCCATTCGTTTGCCAGTCCAGTACCCGATCCAGCTCTCGATTGAACTGAACCCGGACAGTCGGTGGTGCACGAGGCTTCTGTTGACGATCTCCGTCTGCATCTTCGTGGAATCGTTTTAGGAAGGAGATGTGGAACACCGAATGGAGCTTGAGTCTTTCGGGGAGCTCGATTCGATAGGCGACCAAGCCCACGCGACTGATCACGCGAAACAGACTGTCGTACCTGGGAATCAAACTGCACAAGACCTTCTTGGCCGAAATGTGAGTGCACATTTTCGGGGTGATCTTCAGCAACACGCGATCCCCGGGATGGAACTCCTCGTCGCGTAGACTCCGATTTGCGTAGAGTTCCATCCGGCGAGCAGCCTCCTCGAGGTTGTCGCGGGCTTCTTGCAGGATTTCCGCCCGCTCCCTGGCCAGGCGATGGGCTGCCGGACACAAGCCATCTTCATCCCGGACTGCCACGTTGATCGGAGTAAGGGGTTGGCGGCCCAACACAACTTCGAACGGACTTTTACCGGTGGCTGAAGATTGGTGGAGATTGTGCGTGAATTAAGCGGCATCCAACAGCTCCAATTAGTTTTGCTGACTCGCGGTCACATAGTGCCGCAAGTATTCTTCAAGCATGGCGTTCACCGGGGGCGGCTTCGACGGTAAACGCCGGCTCCGTCTAGTCGAGGAAGCGGAAGCAATAGCGCCTTCCGAGGCGGTCTGAGCGACGGCGGTAGCTACGACGGCAACGAAACGGGAACGACGGCGAGGAAGGGGGGACTGAGCTCTCCTAGGCTTTCCACCTCCCACCCGCACCACCGGAACACCAGAGGACTCCGCCGACGACGTCCGACGAGGAGATGAAGATCGCCGGAGGGGATGAAGAAGAAAGATGGCGATCGCGAGCTTGTTCCCTTCTCTTTTTTTTTCGAGCTGCCGTCGTAACGGAAGAAATGGCCTAAGCTGGGTACCCAGCTCAAGGCCGATAATCAGGGTCGTTAATTTCGACCATAAAAATATTTTTTTTTTAATTTTTTTTTAGAAATGTTGTATGTCTTGTAAGCTTTCCAATGGTACTAATATTAGGGTATTTTAGATCATGTATACGTATGAAATACTCTATAAAAAAATTAATTTTTTTATATTATAAAATAGTTTTGTCTTATATGCAATTTTGTATAGGGTATTTTATACGTATACGTGATCTAAAATACCCTAATATTAGTACCATTGGAAAGCTCACAAGACATACAACACTTTTAAAAAAGAAAATTAAAAAAAATATATTTTTAGGGTCAAAATTAACTACCCTGATTATTGGCCTTGAGCTGGGTACCAGCTTAGGCCATTTCTTCGTCGTAACGAGGACAACGTCCTCTTTTCTTCGTTGCACATAAGCCATCCCACGCCGGCCCGCGCCCCGAGACCTTGCCCTGTCACCTCAGCCGTGCCCGCGCGACTCTGGGTGCGTTTGGGATTGTAGGTGGAGCAGCCGGTCAAGCGTGGAGTTGATCAACTTTTTGGATTTTGTTTAGCGCCGAGGGGGCTTTACGAATGCTTATTCACGTTGACGAGGATTGATCGGGTGTTTTTCACCCGACCCAGCCTACAGCTTCCCTCTGTAGTTTGCGTGGGTGCAGAGTGCCTCTCCTCGAAAGCCAAGTCACCGCGACGGACGCTGGGTGCGGAGCGGGCTTCCTCATCGTTGGCGGCCGCTTCACCATCTCATCCACCCTGTACCCGCCCACTAAGCGTGGATCCGCTGCCTCCGCCAGCCTCCGCCTCCCCCCACAGTGCCCACACCAGTCGACGAGCACCACGCCCCTCTCTACTGGTCGCCACCTCGGCCGCCCCGTCCCTCTCCCTCATTCCTCCACCACTACCCCCCTCTGAATCCCCCCATCTTTCTAGTGCCGCAGCAGGTGATTCACCGTCCCTCTCCTCTATCCTTGCCCACTACCCTTGCCCTAGCCGTTGACGTTCTTCTCCTTGCTGTAGCCTCCTCCGCTGCGTTGTCTCCCTCAAGGCGAAGCAGCCGGTCCGAAGGCGTCAGCCACGTCGAGGAGGAGAGGAGGACATCGACCCAGAGAGTAGGTGCGACGGAGAGGAAACGACAAGCGGTGACAGAAGCCCCTTGGAGGGTAGGCACGAGGCGGAGTTTTGGCGGAGGAGGAAAGAGGAAGCAGCGCCGCCACCAGCGGAGGGCATGCCGCTGGCGGAAGCGGGCAGGATGGATGTTGAGGGAAGAATGAAGATGCTTTTTTCGCTCTTCTCTCACTCCCACATCGGTGTATTTTATATTATAATTTTTCATAGCACTTTTACAACCTATTATAAACGCAGCCTTTAATTTTTATCGGACAGTACTTTTTTATAACCTACATTACACAAACTACACTACAATCCCAAACTGCAGCCTCTGTCGCTCAACGCCCGTTGGGGCGAAATTGAATTCAGATTTGGGTGGCGCCCGATCCAATCCGCCGACCCAGTTGGCTTAAGGGTAAGTGGGCTGACACTGAGAGAGTGAGATGATCGACACTTCAGAGAGGATTAACAAGGCGAGACTGCTGCATAGGAGAAGTCTAAAGTGCTTAATCAAGGCGGGACTTATTTCTAAGCTTAAGTCAAAATTGACTTTCACTGATTTGGACTCTACCTTTGCCGATTTCACGGAAGTCGAAACGACTGCATTTCTCTGGACGACTCCGGAAGCTTCTAGGGCTCTGGCTCGTTCGTGTGGCTCCTCCCCGTTTGGCTCTCGCCGATTCCTGCTACGTCCCTTCGCCGATCGCAGGTCTCCTCTCCTGCTACGTTCCTTTGTTGGCTGAGCTTTTGTAGCTGATTACCTTCCTCCACGGAAGGGTGGAGGTTCTGTTCGCAAGCCGTGTTGCTGGGTGGAGCAGCCCAATCTTTTGGGCTAGGTATCGATCTCTTCTCTCTTCCACGTGAACGTGTTCTCTGGACTTCTCATGCTGGGTTTTTCTCCTGAGTTCTGGTTGATGGAGTTTCTCTCCTCCATTTGCTGAGTATATACATGTGCTTTCTGAGTTACGCGTGCATCGTTCTGGACTTCTTATTTGGTGTATTTGTGCTGTGATACTTGGCCTAGTCGAGCCTCGGTATTTCTTTCTTTATTGCTTGATACGTTGGCCAGGTCGTGCCTCGAGGTTTCACTGGATTTTTGACATATATTCTGATGGAGTTGATTAGCTTTTGCTGTTGCATGTTTCGTTGGATTTGGGATGAGTTTCGGTGTTTGTTTGAACATGTTGTGCTTGCTGAGTTACGCGTGCATTGTTCTGGACTTCTTATTTGGTGTATTTGTGCGATATTTGGCCTAGTCGAGCCTTGGTATTTCTTTCTATTGCTTGATACGTTGGCCAGGTCGTGCCTCGAGGTTTCACTGGATTTCTTACATATATTTTGATGGAGTTGATTATTGTTGGTTAGCTTTTGCTGTTGCATGTTTTTTTGGATTTGGGATAAGTTTCGGTGTTTGTTTGAACATGTTGTGCTTGCTGAGTTACGCGTGTATCGTTCTGGACTTCTTATTTGGTGTATCTGTGCCGTGATACTCGGCCTAGTCGAGCCTTGGTATTTCTTTCTTTATTGCTTGATACGTTTGGCCAGGTCGTGCCTCGAGGCTTCACTGGATTTCTGACATATATTTTGGTGGAGTTGATTATTGTTGGTTTCTTTGGATTTGGGATGAGTTTCAGTGTTTGTTTGAACATGTTGTGCTTGCTGAGTTATGCGTGCATCGTTCTGGACTTCTTATTTGGTATATTTGTGCTGAGATACTTGGCCTAGTCGAGCCTCTGTATTTCTTTCTTTATTGCTTGATACATTTGGCCAGGTCGTGCCTCGAGGTTTCACTGGATTTCTGACATATATTTTGATGGAGTTGATTATTGTTGGTTAGCTTTTGCTGTTGCATGTTTCTTTGGATTTGGGATGAGTTTCGGTGTTTGTTTGAACATGTTGTGCTTGCTGAGTTATGCGTGCATCGTTCTGGACTTCTTATTTGGTGTATTTGTGCTGTGATACTTGGCCTAGTCGAGCCTTGGTATTTCTTTCTTTATAGCTTGATACGTTGGCCAGGTCGAGCCTTGAGGTTTCACTGGATTTTTGACATATATTCTGATGGAGTTGATTATTGTTGGTTTGCTTTTGCTGTTGCATGTTTCGTTGGATTTGGGATGAGTTTCGGTGTTTGTTTGAACATGTCGTGCTTGCTGAGTTACGTGTGCATCTCTGGACTTCTTATTTGGTGTATTTCTGCTGTGATATTTGGCCTAGTCAAGCCTCGGTATTTCTTTCTTTATTGCTTGATACATTGGCCAGGTCATGCCTTGAGGTTTCACTGGATTTCTGACATATATTTTGATGGAGTTGATTATTGTTGGTTAGCTTTTGCTGTTGCATGTTTCCTTAGTTTTGGGATGAGTTTCGGTGTTTGTTTGAGCATGTTGTGCTTGCTGAGTTACGCGTGCATTGTTCTGGACTTCTTATTTTGTGTATGTGCTATGATAATTAGCCTAGTCGAGCCTCGGTATTTCTTTCTTTATTGCTTCATACGTTGGCCAAGTCATGCCTCAGAGGTTTCACTGGATTTCTGACATATTTTGATGGAGTTGATTATTGTTAGTTAGCTGTTGCTGTTGCATGTTTACTTAGATTTGGGATGAGTTTCGGTGTTTGTTTGAACATGTGCTTGCTGAGTTACGCGTGCATTGTTAACTTCTTCTTATTTGGTGTATTTGTGCTGTGATATTTGGCCTAGTCAAGCCTCGGTATTTCTTTCTTTATTGCTTGATACATTGGCTAGGTCGTGCCTCGAGGTTTCACTGGATTACATATATTCTGATGGAGTTGATTATTGTTGATTAGCTTTTGTTGTTGCAGGTTTCCTTGGATTTGGGATGAGTTTTGGTGTTTGTTTGAACATGTTGTGCTTGCTGGTTACGCCTGCATTGTTCTGGACTTCTTATTTGGTGTATCTGTGCTGTGATATTTGGCCTAGTCAAAGCTCGGTATTTCTTTCTTTATTGCTTGATACGTTGGCCAGGTCATGCATTGAGGTTTCACTGGATTTTTGACATATATTCTGATGGAGTTGATTATTGTTGGTTAGCTTTTGCTGTTGCATGTTTCCTTGGATTTGAGCTGAGTTTCGGTGTTTGTTTGAAGCTGATTTCTTTATGTTGATGAGTCTTGATGTGGTTTTGAATATGGATGTCCTTGATCTTAACTGAGTTTTGTAGCTGATGTATTGTGGAAATTTTGGAGTGATTTAGTGCCGTAGAATTGTTGTATGTTATGGTATTGTGCTGGAATTCTGGGTTAAGTTGTAGTTGGCTGAATTTGTATTAAGCGCAGCAATATGCTATTATTACTCCATGTTCAAGCTACAGACACCTGTGCTATACAAATAGAGTGCTGGAACACTCTAGCTTGCAGCTTTGTTCTAGGTGCTTGCAAAAAGAAAGAGTTGGTGAGTTGTAAGATTGGGATAGGGAAAGGTTCGGGTTTGTGCGAAATGAAGCCAACTTGTTGGCTGCGATTAGAGTGACCTTGAGTGCATTTTCACTTTTCTTTTAATTTATTGGTGTGCTCAGTGCACTACCTGCTCGGATCATTCTGCGTCTCTCTTAGAGGAAAAAATTGTAGGGGTGTTTTGTCGGTAACTCATATAATGCTCTCAAATAGAATAAAGAAAGAAAATTCGGACGCATATAAAGAGCATGAATTTCCAAAATTGAGGATAAACTGATGAGCATACTTCTAGAGAAAATGCACAAGGATTGATGCATGATGGCATGTACAAACATGTTCTTCGACACCCTAGAGAATAATTAGAGCTAGAAACACAAGAGAATACTTACACAAGGATTAATTTTTTATAACTTATTAACTGCTATAAAAAATTAAAATAATAAATAAATAAATTATTTAAAATTATTTAAAATAATATATTTTATTTTTTAGTATTAAAATTTTAAATTATTTAAAATAATATTACTTAAAATTTTATATAAAATCATAAGAATTATTTTTTTGAAAAATGAGAAGCTGGAAAAATATCAAATTATAGCTTTATCAAATTTTATCTTTTTATTATTTTTTTTGCTTTTCCTTTTCATTATTAAATAATTTTTTGATCTACTTTTTACTTAAAAATTATTTAAAATCAACTTAATAGCAAGGCTAAATAGGCCCTTAATCTTTTGAATGGATGAAAGGGGGTGCAGACTTTCTTCAGGATCATCGTTTCTTTATAAAAGCCACCTCTATGGCTCTACACGCTTTGTGATTCTTAAAATGTAAATTACTTTAAAGAGAAATGATAACTTGATTTGTAGAGTGCAACCCTATTAGCTCAATGTTTCAACTACAAATGCAAAGTTGAAAGATACTCAAATATGCATAAATCATTGTTCATTGTTCAATATTAATATTAGACCATCTAAAAAATATAATGTCAACTAATTTAACCAACATGTCAATTAACTAATAACATGATTAAAAGTTTATATTCAAATATTACTAACATGATTTGAATCTAGCTTAAATGATATAAAATGTCATTATTAATAATGTATCTAATAACATAACTTAACCAACATGTCAATTAACTACTTAGCAAAATATAGTATATAGAATTATTTATTGTATCATTGCTATTGTTATGGGCAAATTTATTTTTTTAATAATAAACTTAACCACAACCGGCAGATCCTCTCGCAGAGATCTCAGCCCTACATTAGAGTGGCCCACGACCGGATAGGATCGCGTTGCGGAAGCTGGCCCAGCACTTTACAAGTCCTCACACCACGTGCGCGAAGGGTTCGGTATGAATACCGCCCCTCGGACACGAATACAGATCTCTCAACTGTGTCAAAGTGATGGAGACTCTCAAAACACTTTGCACTCACAGAAATATCCTCAGCCCGCGCTCCTTTCTCTACACAGCCGAGATAGGCACCGGCGCGGCCTCAATCAATCACAAGGGGACGGTAGCGAACACCTTCGAGGGTGCCGGCACACACGTCCGGGACTTTGCGACAAGCAAGCAATACAGCCCCTACAAACAAGCACAGCACGCACTACACATATGTGGGCGCAGATAACGCAAGAGAACTGTCCGGACGAAAAGCCACACGAAGTCCGGACGGCGGTAAAGTCCCTATCCACTACACACGAGAAAACCGTCCTACTACCACTACACACGATAGATCCGGGGAGGGTTTACCCTTGTAGCGTGCCACCACTCCACGAGCCGAGCCCACCGAGATCCTCACGAAAGCTGTGTCGGAAAGTCCGGTCGGAGTCGAAACGCGTCGCACGGACGAACACGTGCAACAGCTCCCTTTCTCTCCTTCACGGCCCGCGTCCGGAACAGGGCCAACGTTCGGCCGAAACAGGGGAGGCGTCCCCTTCTTCGTCCGTCGCCGTTCGGTCACTGGAATCACGCCGGGCGATCAGGATCTCGTCGCCGACGGAAGGAGAACTCGCCGCCGGTGTATTGTCATCGGAGAAGCCGCCGTCAATGAGTATTTGGACCCAATGGAAACGTTGGCTACGTGGAACCGGCGATCGGAAAATCCGATCGCACTCCCGCGTCTGGTTGCCGGCGCCGGAGGAGGTGGTCTCCTCGTTACCTCAGGGCACCGGTGAACGATCTGAAAGCGTCGCGCAGGCGATTCCACGGTCGGAGCCTCATCGCCGAACCAAAATTGACTGCTCTGTTCTCAGATCCAGAAAACGTCGTCGCCAGACCTTGCACAAGCGCTCGATTCCGCTTGATTGCAACCTCCCCTCGACGAGGATGGGTTTCCATCCTCGTCGCCACGCAGCCGCGATCTCCGCCGGTGATTGGCCAAAGATCTCATTTCCACCGGGGCGGATTCGAAAATCCGCCCTAGGCTCGTCCACGTAGGAGTCCTAGCCCTCAATCGTCGTCGCCCTCGTCGCCACGCCAGCACGCACCTCCGGCCACCTTCCAAATCCGGCGAGCTCATCTCCAGTTGGCCGGATCAACGGCGGCAGCGAGCTTCGTGAGGACGAAGCGTGAACAGGGGAGATTTTCCCCAAATGCGCGTACGCGCGATTGAACCGGTTGAACCGGCTCGGTTCAGCTTGGAAGGCTGGTTCAGGCTGGTTCGGGGCTGATTAGACCTCAGAATCGCCCCACAGTTGACCCTGCTCATTGCGCACGCTTGCAAGCTCGCGCGAGAGGGTCCGGGGGTCCATGGGTCGAGTCGGAAGCCCACATCCACGTGTGAACCCACACTCCGTGGTTCGACTCAACCCTCGCCCTATGGACTTGTGTCAGCCTCAGTGACACAATCACACACTCGAGTCGTCCAACACGGCTGATGACGAGGGGTCCCGCCATCGCTCCATCTCGGTGTGCTTTGGGATTTGTGCTAAATCCCGGGAGCATCGCATACTCCCCCACCCAAGTTCGTCGTCGCCCTCGACGACAGGCTGTCCATGTAGATCTTCAACTCCTCCTCAAACTGCCACAAATTAGAAGCTTTTTCCCACTTAGCTTCTTCTATGGGTGTTCCTTCCCACTGCACAAGAAATTTCATCCGCCTGTTCCTCCTATACTGTTCGAGTGTTTTGTGATTCAAAATCTTTTCAATCTTTTTATCGAACTCTGCCCGAACACTAGGAGGAGCCCGACGCCCCTGAGAGCGACTGGGGTCGGTCTCGTCGGTATAAAACTTTTTCAAAAAGCTTACATGAAAGGTCGGATGAAACTTTAATCTGTCGGGAAGCTTCGGCCTGTAGGCTACAGCACCAACCCGTCTCAAGACCTCGAAAGGTCCCTCATATCTCTGAATAAGGCTGCGATGCGCAGTCTTGGCTGAGATCTTTCTCTACATCTGAGGTGTCAACTTTAAAAGCACAAGATCCCCAACCTCGAACTATTCATCGCGTCTACTCTGATTGGCATAATGCTGCATCCTTCTTGCAGCGTGCTCTAAGCTATCACGAGCCTCCTGGAGCACCTCGGCGTGATCTCTCGCAACCCGATAAGCTGCTGGGCACTCACCATCGGTGTGCTGCACAACATCAGCGGGGGTGAGAGGCTGTCATCCTAACACCAACTCAAATGGTGTCTTGCCGGTCGCTGAAGACTGCTGCAAGTTGTAGGCAAACTGCGCCGTGTCGAGGAGAGACACCCAGTTGTGCTAGCTTGCCGACACGAAGTGACGAAGGTATTCTTCAAGTAGTGCATTTATCCTCTCCGTCTGGCCATCGGTCTGAGGATGGTTCGCTGTAGAAAATTTTAGCTCGGAACCAAGAGTCTTGAACAAGGACGTCTAGAGGTTACCAGTGAACCTGGCATCTCTGTCAGAAACAATGTCCAGGGGAAGCCCAAAAAGCTTCATCACATGCTTGAAGAATAAATCAGCCGTCTCCTTGGCTGAACAAGGCTCAGGTGCTGCGATGAACACAGAGTACTTAGAGAACCTGTCCACCACAACAAAGATAGAAGCCTTCCCTTCGACCTTCGGTAACCCAGTAATAAAATACATGGAAACTGAAGTCCATGGTCGTTCCGGAATGGGAAGAGGCTGTAACGACTCAGCTTCACGCCTCCAATCGACTTTATCCTGCTGGCAGATCAAGCAGGTGCGGACATAGTGATCGACATCAGCTCGCATGGAGGGCCAATAACAAGATCGGGATAATAGAATCAGCATCCTGCGCTGTCCCGGATGTCCACTCCATGCTGTGTCGTGAAGCTCTCGCAATAACTCGCGTCGAAGTCCGCTAGTCGCCAGAACAAGTGGCCGACCGCCCTCGGCCATCAGAAGGTCGTCGCCCTGAAGATAGGAACGACGAACCTTGCCTTCTCGCACATCGACGATCAACTACTGATATTTGGCGTCGAGAACAGCAGCTTGCCGAATGCGATCGAGGAGATCACCCTCAATCCTCGATATAGAAGCAAGCACCACAGTGCACATCCTGCTGAGAGCATCTGGAACCACATTGGAGCGCCCCGGTCTGTGCTCCCAGGTGAAGTCAAATTCAGCGAGGAACTCCTGCCATCTCGCTTGCTTAGGTGAAAGTTTTTTCTGCGTAGCGAAGTATGTGTTAGCGACATTATCCGTCTTCACTACGAAAGCGCTACCGAGAAGATAGATGCGCCAAACTTGAAGGCAACGGATCACGGATCACGGCGACCATCTCCTTCTCATGAGATGAGTAACGCTACTCCACCGGACTTAACTTCCGGCTCTCAAATGCCACTGGGTGCCCCTCCTGTAAGAGCACTCCACCGATCGCTCTGTCAGAGGCATCGGTATGGACCTCAAAGGGCCGATTGAAGTCCGGCATACGAAGAACCGGCTCATTGGCGATCCTGCGTTTTAACTCTGCAAACGCAGTCTGATGCCGTTCTTGCTATAGCCAAGGAGTCTCCTTCCTCATGAGGTCAGAAAGAGGAGCTGCGATCTTGGAGTAATCCTGGATAAATTTACTGTAGAAATTCGCCACTCCTAGGAAAGATCGGAGCTCAGTAGGGGAAGTAGGTGCGGCCCACTCGATGATGGCACACACCTTCTCAGGATCCATCTGGACAGTGCCATGGCCTACCACATGGCCCATAAACTGGATCTCAGAAGCAGCAAAAGAGCATTTCTCACTCTTCACATACAGCTGGTGTTCCCTCAGTCTCTGAAACACCAATCTCAAATGTTGTAAATGCTCCTCCATCGTGGTCGAGTACACCACGATATCATGAAGGTAGACGACCACGAAATCGTCTAGCAACTGTGTCAGAACATTGTTCATCAGGTGGGAGAAGGTAGCCGGCACATGGGTTAAGCCGAATGGCATAACCAAGAACTCGAAGGCGCCGTACCAGGTGACACAGGCTGTCTTCGCCTCATCTCCCTCAGCTATGCGGACCTGCCAATAGCCTGATCTCAAATCAAGCTTGGTGAAGATAGTAGCGCCTGCCAGTCTGTCAATGAGGTCCTGGATATATGGAATTGGGTATCTGTTCCTGATGGTGATCTTATTTAAGGCACAGTAGTCAACACAGAAGCGAAGACTACCGTCCTTTTTCTTTTGGAAAAGCACAGGAGCACCAAATGGAGACTTGGAGGGTTGGATGAACCCAGCTGCTAAGAGCTCATCCAACCGCTTCCTCAGCTCAACGAGCTCTACAGGAGGCATGCGGTATGGGGGTCGGAAAGAAGGAGCTGCCCCAGGAACCAACTCAATGCGGTGATCAATCGCACGTCTGGGAGGAAGCTCCTTTGGTAGCTCAGGCGGAAGAAGATCCTAGAACTCCTCAAGTAAATTCTTCACTTCCACTGGTACGTCGTCTGGACCTTCTACAGGGGCCGTCACCCATGTAGCCAGAAAGGTCCGCTCGCCCCGACGTAAGCCTGTCTCAAGAGTAGCAGCCGATATGGATGTACTCTGAGCCTTCCCTGGTCGCACTGACTTATCCGACCCAGCCAACTGTAGGCAACGAACAAAGCAGGGGTATCTCTCATCCATCACCTGGACACCCCTAAGATGAGGGACTATAGTAGCCTTCATCTTTTGTATCAACTCCAAGCCGACGATGACATCATAATCATCCATCTGAACCACGCGTATATGGTTCTTACCCTTCCACTCCCCGAAGACAAGAGGAACATCATAGGATATTCCTACGATCTGCCGCTCCTCAGCGTTGATCGTCTTGAAGCGGTCCTGAGCAGGGGACATGCTCAGCCCTAGCCGTGTCGCCATGCCATGAGCCACAAAAACATGAGATGCACCACTATCGATCATGGCATGAACTCGATGTGAGTTCACCCTCATCTCCACGTACATCAACTTGGTCTTCATTGTGGTGGAAGTGGCAATGGCGTTGATCACCAAAGGATTCACAGTGATCAGAGGATCCTCAGATTGGGCAGCCTCCAGCTGAACAATAGCTGCAAGTGTATCTCCCCGAGGACAATCACGCATGCGATGAGGACCTCGGCAAAGAAAACACTTCAGCTGCTGCTTGGGAGTGCCCCTAGGAGGAGAACCGGCTGGTGTGGCTTTCTTCTGGCCGGTTCCTGAAGAGGTATCTCCTCCTTTTGCCATGCTTCTTCTTATACCCACCCTTGGGTCCTGGAGCTGGACGCTTCCCCTTATTCCTCTGAGGGGAACGTGACTTAGATAGACCAGAGGAGATAGGGGCAGATTGCTTCCTATCCCTCAAATCCACTACGGAATCAGCTACGGCCATAGCCTCCTTGAGAGTTAATGGGCTATGTCTCCTAACTTCCAACTGTGCCCATGTCTGCATCCTCTCTAAGAAGAAGTATAAGCGATCCTCTTCTTCCATTCGTGGTATTTCGAGCATGGCGGCAGAGTAAGCTCGAACATACTCATGAACTGTCCCCGTGTGTCTGATCTTATGCAAAGAGTCTCGAGCAGTCTTAGAAGTGTGTGTCGGCAGAAACTGATTTTTCAGTTCAGCTTTCAACTCATCCCATGAGATGTCACGTGACACCTCTTCTCCCGGAGGGGTCACTAAGGTACGCCACCAGAGCTTGGCGTCACCTGTCAGATATGCCGAACACAACTGCGCTCTCTCATAATCAGGCACATGAGCAGTCCTGAAATACTGCTCCATATCCCAAAGGAAATTCTCAAGTTCCTTTGCACTGCGTACCCCACTGAAAGTGGAGGACTCAGGAACACGCACTCTAGTGGTCTGCGGCTGGGAACTCCCAGCGCCTGCGGCTGAAGTAGAAGCACGGGCAGAAGCCTGCCCCTTCAAACCAGCCACCTCCAATGCAAGTCCAGCAAGGACACTGGAGAGACGTGCCAACTCAGAATCCAGGCGGGTCCCAACGGACTCGACCGCTGACCGAAGTGCCTCGAGACGCTCCATGATCGTAGCGTCTCCATCGAAGTTCCCTATCGCAGTCTCCAAGTGGGAGATGCGCTCTGCAGCTGTAACCATTGTGATTGAAGAAAACCTCTGAAGTTCTGCTGGTGGAATGAGATCTGATGATCTGACCTCTGGGTGCACTGAAAAGAGCTAAGTAGTGCTCGGTCTGTGTCGGAACTGAGGGTTTACCCTTGTAGCGTACCACCACTACATCCAACAATTGTATGCCAAGGCTAAACAATTATCTCATGTCCTTAAAGGCGATAAATTTTCACTTCATCCAAATTCAAATACTTATAAGTCATTAAGATCAAGTATTTACCAAGTTAGAATATTCACAAACTTTTAAGAAATCAAATATTTATCAAATCCACTTAACTATTTTTAGATAAAACATTCATTTTTAAATTATCACTTGGCTAATTTCAACTTGAGATCCATTTGTCGCCGGTCCAATCCAACCCAGCTACTTGATCAAACGTTGCAGGAACCAAAAAGAGAAATTAAAAAAAAAAAAGACAAAAAAAGAAACGAGAGAAACATAAAGAAGAGAGAGAAAAACACTACATATTTTATTTTTAAAAAATTCCGAATTCCTAATAATTCTTACACATCATGCCAAACAAATATTCCTACCAATTTAGATAAATATTTATTAGCTAGCCGAATATATATTCTAGATCAAAGTAGATAAATATTTTTGAGTCATCTTCAGATCAAATATTCATCAAATTATGATATAATTATTATCTACACTGGTTCAATCCAACAATTATTCCTGAGCTCTCAGACGACTTTTACAATCTTGGATGGTATAGTAAAAGTTAAAATCCTAGCATATGTAATATTATTTTAGACACGTGTACGTTTATACTTGCTATTGGCCATAGCTCTTCAATAGAATATTATAATTACAGTACAATAAAGGTAAAGATAATTCAAAGGAATAATTACATGATCATATTAAATAATTATTTCAAAAATTCTTACCAAATTCAAATTTAAATATTCATCATTAAAATCAAATATTTATTGTATTCAAATCTAAATACTCACAATTCACAAACTACTAAGAAAGAGTATTTTCTAAATCTAAATAGTCATAAGCTACTAAGTCAAATACTTATTGAATCCAAATAATCACAAAGTGTTAAGTCCAAATGTTTATCAAATTTAAATACCTACAAGCGGTCAAAACTAAGTATTTCTCATATTTAAATACTCACAAGTTGTCAAAACTAAGTATTTCTCAAATCTAAATATTCACAAGTCATCAAAACCGAATATTTATCAAATCCAAATACTCATAACCCATTAACAAGCCAAATATTTATTAAATTGAGTTTTAAACGTATATAAGACTTTAAAAGTTTGAATACCCATTGATTTTTAAATATCCACAAGTCCTTAAAATAATGTTGATAGATATTTATAAAGTTTAAATATTCTCATACCTCTAAAAACTCATATATTCATTATCAAGTTATTCCCTTGGCTAATGAGAATTATTTTCATATCTTGTACCAAAATTATGTGACAAGCTCTCTTATAGCTAAATATTTTAAATTATATTGCCCACTATGGCATTTATTATAAATCTCTTAATTAAATGTGTTGTGATTTCAAAGATACTTACATTTATTAGAAACCAAAACCCGTTAAATAAAGTCTGATCTTAATTAAAAGTGTCATAATTTTAGAGATAATTAATATTTATTAAAAGTTAAAATAAAGTCTTATAAATATGAGATGAATTTAAAAAGATAAACACTAAATCAAAACCTTAATACCCTTTTTATACCACACATTCAGCTGCGGCAATAAAGCCATCGGACCAATGGCAACGTTGCCTGACTCGAGTACCTCCTCTTTCCCGTTGCTCTCCTAAACCTGTCACCATCTTCCTTCAGGTAACTTAATGGGACCAAAGAAAAGGCACCCAATAAGTTAAAAGGATTGCTCTGTTTTTGCTACTCTGCCATGAGGGAATACAAGTCAGCGATGAGGAGGCAGGCTTCTAGAGTGCGATAACCTGTTATCCATATTTATAGTTATATTTATATGAAATTTGATTCGTTGCAAATTCAATTTGGTTCGTTTGTCCCCATAATCCACTAATTTCAACCACCTTTAGCTGAGGCCAGAATATGGCATCAACTGTAATTCGTCGGTAACATCCATCATCGTCATTACACACCTTAAAGAGCTGCAATTCAGACCATATTAATTGTCAGCAGAATTTGGACGATAAAAGAAATGCATGCACAGAAAGTTGGTTATTCAATGTTAAAGACTCACATGCAACTCTTCGAGGAATGGGCAATTCTTAACAAATCTAAAAACCCAGTGAAGGTCGAAGACAAAAAAAAGGCACTCCTACATGAAAGTATTTATATCTAGTCATAAATTTAGAATGAGACACTTAATAATTTTATAAAAAATTAAGGTATTTTTATCACACCCCTAGATAATGATATATCTTCAAATAAAATCAATATCGTCATAGAGGATGAAAATTCTGTCATATGAACCAAAGATTAAACATATTATACAAGAATATGTCCAACATGACTAATTTAATTAATAATACTATCATCACCTATGAGGTAAAACAATACATATATTAATTATAGTTTTCATCCATATAATAAGATTCTATTTATAATATAAAACTAATATATTATATTCAAACCAACACATAAGTTACAATATACATGCATTATCTTCTAAGTACCAACACATATCTAACACAATATTATAAAAGTTCAAAATAGAAACCTCAAGACAATGCTTTTATTTTTATCACCCACAAGACAGGAGGCCCATAAGAAACCTGCAATTAATTTAGAAGAAAAAGAATAAACAAATATGCCCAACAAGTAACTATGAATCAATGATAACAAACCATGAAATAAGTAATATCAATTCAATGGTGATTTTATCAAGTTTTCAAAAATCATAATATCTCTTAAAAGTATTAAAATTTCATGAATAGATCCATAAATAAGATTGAGCATTATCATGATGCTTTAAAGATGGGGGTATTAGAACCAAAAAAAGAGAGTCCACCAATTTAAACATAATATCCAATTTGTATAGGGAAAAATAAAATGTAAAATAAAACTTGTGCATTTATCCTCGTGGAGAGATCTACTAGAGTTCATCATGACCACTCACATATATGACATAAAGGATTCTAGAGCTATATTACTAGCATCTATTAGTCAACATGATATCTTGAATATCTTACACGATCTTCAATGGTAACTTAGCAGCTTAGTTGGTCTCAATATAAATATATCCAATTATAATAACTTATGCCACTACATCACTTCACATTTGTACAATGCCACTGTAAAGAGTAATGTAAGTAAAGAAAAAGCTCTATCTTTGTCTCTCACTCTCTAGATGAGTCACTATCAATCATATGACTATAAGTATCACTAGAAAGATTGACATTGTCTCTGTTATAGAAGAGAATAAACTCTTCTAAAACTCTATTAACTTTACATGTGTCATCTTCATTCTAGCAATCTCCTTGCAGCACTTGTCTTTGCTCTTTCTTTAAATTTCTATTAGTGATGTGATATGTTATTCCACAATGATAACACACGATGTTCTTTTTTATCTTGATATTCTAGGCCTACAATCTTGTTTCTCCTTATACTTTTTGTATCAAGGATGCATAAGAAGAAGAGTGACATATTGTCTTTCTCCTTCTCTCCTCATTTAGTATTCATTAAACTCATAGATTAAGACCAATTAAAATTAAATTAATTATTGAGACTCAAAAAGTCTTCTAATTATCAATAAGAGTATGTATGTAGATCAATTATTGCTATTAGTGGATGAATGCCCAAATTTGGCTTAGCCAATTATGTGATCAACCTCTAGAACTCATTTTCATTTTTGCCTCTAGTATACCTATAGCAAAAATGAAAAAAAAGGTCCCAAACGATTTAATAACAAATGTGGAAATTATGTACGTGGAAATTATGTGATAGATTTTAATAACAAATGGCTTACTTGAAGTACGTAGGGTTTGTAGTATTTATGCTTAGTGTATACGGTTGATTCTCTATTTTGTGATTCTTGATCTCATATCCTTAGACCATTTATGCTTCCTCGTTATGTTCTCTTCATGGAGCTTCTAGAAAATCAGCCAAGGAAGCTTAATTATTTTGTTTAGGTATAAATTAGCTAGTTTATGCTATTAAAAATATACGTTCTTATGAGCATCCTTTTTAGTGGTTCAAGCATAATGGACTAACTCTTCAAGTGATTTAGACTCTCACGGTTAAGCAAGACTTACTGTAACATAGTGCTCATCTCCAAAGACCTTTTTATTAAAGCATTTCTTTTAAGGGTTTTCTCTTCAAACTTTATCATCAAGATTATCTCTCAAGAGCTTTTTCTTTGTCCTAAGGACCTTATCCCCAAGTACTATCTTTTGAGGATTTTATTTCAAGGGTTATCTCCCAAGGCCCACACACTCACACACCTTTCTCACTATTGTTCATAATCTCTAGTTGTTGTAATCCACTCCTTATATGCTAGTATCATTAATATTAATGGGGCACAATACCTGCTTTTAGTCTTTGGAATGATTTTCAAAAATGTTAATTGATTTATTATATCTTGTATCTCATTCAAGTGATTAATAATAAGAGAACAAATTTGTTTCCTCCTATCTTTTTGGCATGTAATTCTCTAGATTGCACAAAAGTGCATGTCCATTATTCTCTTCTAATATATAATTATGAAAATTATCTTATGCTCATTGTATAATATAATCATGGCATGCCTATGCAACAACTTATAGATATCATTTTTATACTTGTCTTTGCATATTCACCTAAAATTGGAGAATGATAGATTTTATCATATAGGAGATCTTTCATTTTCTTTATTCCAAGTATAATAACTAGTACTATAGAGGCTAATAATTATACTAATATTAACTTTCATCATAAATAATCAAATGATTTAGCTTAGATTAATAACAATTTTGGGGAAAATATACAAGTAACCAATTCATAATAACACAAAAACGTGCCTAGTGAAATTGATTGTTACACACTTACGTCATGCACATATTAAAGCCAATAAGTTGGATATATTTACTAATATGCCACTTGCATCAACCCGAATTAGAACCAAACTCATTCATCAGCATTACCATGCAAACTCATTTGAGAATGATGAAAAAAAAAAGCATTGAGGCAATAAATAAAGTAACGAACCTGATAAGCTCCCCTACTCTTCTCCTGTAAACTTGGTATCAAAAGTGGTTGGGAAAGTGGAGGAATGTTTGATGTAATTGCCACGGCGATCCTTGATTTCAACAACCGGAATCTCTCTGATTGCGGGCCAACCTGGGTCATCTTGCAAGAAGTTGGAGCGCAGAGATTGATTTGTGTACTCCAGTTTTAGCATCTCAAGCGATGTCCAGTAGTGTGGTCGGTTGTGCACCAACCAGTTTGGTAAAGAGAGGTTTCCCACGTCGTGGACCTCCACACCTAAAATCTCCAGTGCAGGGAATCCACTGAAGGAATTGATATTACTATCCATGACGTATAATGAAGTCAGGCGGGTGGCTTGACGAGTCAGCCCCTCTGGCAGGGATGACAACTTGGGGCAAGAGTTAACTATTAGTTCATTCAACTGTGGCATGGCCACTGTCCCTCCAACCTCTGGCACCCAATCCCACGCCTCAAGATTAATCAACCTATACAAACAAAGTTTCTTTAGACGAGGGAACAACACCAGAGAAGATGATGCATGTTTTGATCCTCCAGTCTGATGTGCAAGTCCATCACTTGTTGAAGCCTCCTCATATCCAAAAAATTCAGCACCAATATTGGTTGCCGCAAGTAAGGAATATATATTTAGGACTTCCAGATTCGGCAACTTCCCCAAGGGCGGAAGTAGCAAGCAATTATTACAACTACGAATGACTAATTCTTTTAAGTTCGGAAGGAGCGAACTAATGCTGCTGGACATTAACCACTGTGGAAATTGATCGCCCTTGAACCGAGAAATATCAATTTGGCGCACACACGACGGTGGATGAAGTGCCACATCAAATATGCTATCATTTATACTATCTTCAGAATAATCCAAATTTAGGACCAGAAGGTACTTCAAGGCCGTCAATGATATGTTTAACCCATTCACATTCGAATTGGAGCTTGTAATCATCCTCAACTTAATGGAGAGCTCTCTAAGCTTGCGAAGCTGGCATATTTCTTCCTAGGAGCATGAGCTACTACTACTACTGCTGTTGTTACTGTTATGGCTAGAAAATAAGCTAACCGCAGCTCCTTTGAGTACGTTTAGATGCTCCAACCTAGCTATTCCTGATGGTAATTCCTCCAGGGGCACAGCAGAAAGATTCAGTGTCCTTAGATTGCAGAGTTGTACCACCCCCCGAGGGAGGGTGCGTAAGTTAATACAGAATTGAAGAATTAAAAATTGTAAATTTTGTAAGCTTGCTATGGTTTCTGGAAGTGACTTCAGTTCTCTACAACTGGAGAGATTTAGGTACCTCAAGTGTAACAGATTTCCAGCATAGTGTGGTAAAGACTGGATGTTTGTGGAACATAGACGAGCAACTCTAAGACGTTGAAAGTTTTTGAGGCAATCTTCAACGTCCTTGTCATATAGTTCAACGTCCTCGTCATCTAGTTGAACCATCTCTAGTATCAAGGTCCTTAGTGACTTGTGCTTTTGGGTCAAATGCAAGATAGGTTTGATATCCTGGAACTCAGGGGCTACGATGGATAACCGACGCAGCTTTCGGGAGTCATCATTCGCAGTACTTCGCAGCCTTTTACTAATATCAGTGATGACCAAGTTCTCGCCTCTTGCCAAGAAATGACACATCAACCTCAACAAGTCGTGCATCCTGCAATACATAAACCCGTAGATTATTGATTGTTTTCCTCCTTGTAGAACCTGCAGAAGGCTTCTTTGTATTAACTCGTCAAGGTACCCATGTGCAATTTCCTCTAGCAAGGAATACTCTTCTCCTTCTACTTCAACTACAAGACCCTCAGCTACCCATAACTGTACGAGATCTTCCCTTTCAAGCCAAGAATCTTCAGGAAATAAAGAACAATGAAGAAAGCATTGCTTGAGGTGCGACGGCAAATCTTCATAGCTCAAGTATAAAGCTTGATGGACTCCTGGAAGCCCTTCCCGCGACCATGCCGAATTGCATTCGACTCGTTCCCATTCCCGCTTATTGAGTTTTCCACATAGCACTCCTCCTATAGTGGTGATGGCTAAGGGAAGCCCGTGGCATTTCTCCACAATCCTCATCCCAATGTCCTTGAGGCTTTCGACATCTCTTTCCTCCTCTGCGTTTTTGGTGACTTTTTTGCGCATGAGTAACCAAGAATCGTCCGAAGACAATGCATCCACACGGTGAATATGATGCGCCTTCATTCGATCTGCAACCCCTTTGTTGCGCGTGGTGACAAGGACCCTGCTCCCAACTGCACCAACTTGCAAAGGCTTGCGCAAACAGTCGTCCCAGATTTTTGGATCCCAAACGTCATCCAGCACAAGGAAGAACTTAATGTCATTCAAGAGACTCACCAGTATCTCCTCAAGCTGCGCTTTGCTCAGAGCTTCACCCGGAGTTCCCCCCGCTTTTAAAATAATATCCTTTAGAAGAGTCGTCTCTACGACCTCTTGGGACACGCACACCCACATGGTCTTTTCGAAGACGGCCTTGAGCTTGTTGTCGTTGAAGATCATCTGAGCTAGGGTGGTCTTGCCAATACCGCCAAGTCCCACAATAGCAAGAACGACTACATGGGTTGTTGCATCCTCATCCTTTCTCATGAGCAAATTAACAAGATCTCTGGTGTTGTTTTCAATTGCTTCTCCAACAATATCAGTTTCAATTCCCGGGGTGGTCTGTGTCAATCGAGTAACCGCTCTTTGCCGGTTAGGTATACTGATACCGACCTCCAAATTAAACTTTTTGCTGTCTTCCGTGAGCAGGTTCAACCTCCGGTTGAGATCCCTGAGTTTAGAACCGATCTGATGAGTGAACTTCACTTGTTGAAAACAAGTACAAAGAGAAAACATCCGGCAGCCTACAGGCGGCTCCTCCGGGGGGTGCTCCCGCGAAGCCCACTCCTTGGAAATGATCTGATACTCGTCAAGGATGTCGTCTGCGTCGTACATGACGTCCCTGAGGTCGCTCAGCCAAAGTTTTACGGCCTCCAGAGTAATTTGCTGCTGTTCAGCATCGTTGAGGACAGCTTGGATCGAACGCAGTGTTCTACGAAGCTTCGGGATCTCATCGGGGACGCCCAACATCAAGTTTACCTCTTCACTAGCCAAGCCGACCAACGTTTCGACAAGCCTGGAGACCATGGGATTCACCACGATGTCCATTTTCCTCTTGGATTGCTTTTTGGCAACAGACAATGGGATTCAGCTCTTGGGTAATGCTTAATGAAATCGGAAGACACAGATGCACTGCCTAAGCTATGTTAACAATTTCCACCCAATCAGCTCAAGTTCATAAAGTGAGATCATGTAGAGGCGCATTTTTTTAGGCATGCGCGAATCTCTAAAAAATTAGGCTCCTGCAAGTCAAATAAGTTAATTAAAATTAATTAATTAATAATTTAAAATATTTACTAGTCCAGCTGAGAGCACCGATCAGGTTTGGTCTTCGGATGACGGACAGAGAGAATAAATTTCTTTATTATAATATTATTATTGATTGCCCACCATGTGTATCTTGTAGCCGTTGAAGCCACCAAGAGCCGCAACTGCCGTGCGCTGACAGCTGGTGGTCCGGGCAGGCTGTGTGAGCACGTGACAGTGAATATGTTAAATATATTTAAAATCATATTGTACTATTGGTAAGTATACAGCTTTTTTTAAAAAAAATAAATAGTAATAATAAAGGAGGTATTTGACCCATTACATTGATATTAACAAGTAGAGATAAAAACAACATAGGTTTAATTTAAATTTAACTTGTCCCAATAATGAACTCACTCTAAAATTAAACAAAACCCAAAAACTAATAGGTTTGAAAAAGTCATTCCACATTCGGCCCGTGTAGCAAATTGAGCACCTACATATCCTCGACCCGACAATACATTAACTTAAAAAAAATTAAAACAAATAAATAATCACAAGTCAAATAGACACAATGATAATAAAAAATATATTAGAAAAGTCGAATACCCTTGATCGTTGTCTCCGTCAATAAGTGAGTTGGCAATTGGTGAGAATAAGTAGTGTGCACAGTCGCCAAGAAAAATAGATGAGTAATGAGGCCAGACCAAGAGAGTTGCTAGCAAGAACGAGCCACTAATGAGTAATGAGCTCACCCATTTTAGCTCACTAAATGCTAACTCACATGCATCAAACCTTCAAAGGCTATTCCAAACATACCAATCCATTAAACCAACACATGCTACTCCCAATGTTATTTGGGAGGTGCATACATTAACACTAAATATCAAGGTGTATTTCCTCAATGTTGTTATGGCACTGTTCATATTTTTATACCCTCAAGTGGATAATATTTAAATATTCATAGAATGATTATTTGATATGCTAGATAGTCATTCTTGTTGGTGTTTATGCCTGAGACCTAGTTTTGGTCTATCATTGTACTACTTGATACTGATATTTCTTATATATCATTTTAACATTGTCATTATTATACTTTGTTTACATCTGCGATATATACATGCATGATAATGTCCCTAAAGACAGATTGTATCCGTGCTCAAACTTTTGTCCCCAGTCGAGTACCTGAGTGGATATGGAACAGCTCTGGTATATGTGAGACTAGTATACGAGCTGGTTAGGCATGAGATGCTAACACAGACATATGGGTATATCAATGGTAGATATACTGGACCGACCCGTTGTGAGGCACTGACTTGGTGTCATGAGTTATCCTCACAAGTGACGGGAGATGCATTGATCCCTTAACTTGAAGTCATTGATTCTTCTATATGGTTAGGGATATACTTTCATACAATCTAACACCTCACCGTAGTTGAGAGGTAATAACGGTTCTCATTGAGTAAGTCACGACCCATATGAGAGGGTCAATATACAGATAGAGGATTTGCCTCTTCCTGAGGGAAGCTTGATATCCATGGGCCCCCATATGGTTCTATGACTGAAAGTGTATAGTTATACCCAGGTGAAAGCCTGATTTAATCATGACCATGAGATTGGATAAAAATAAGTGGTGACACACTTATCTAATCGGATATTAGTTTGGCAAAGAAACTGTAATGCATCTGTACTTTGTTGCGATGATGGGGATGTCGATGTCGATATCCATTCCAATGACTTTGGTGTTGAGACAGATTTATATAGAGTTTTACATGTTAATTTACTTATAAAATCACGTCCATTTCATAACTTTACGCCTCATAACTGCCTTTATTTGGATACATCTATGGAATCTACACCTGTTTCGGTATTTTCACGTTTTCAGGTCGAAACGACCACAAAAAGGGTAGATTCTGGCACTCTTGTGGCAAAGGAGCTCATACTAACTCAAGATGATCCTAACCAAAAGCTTTCAGATTCGTTGAGGCCTTTGTTGGAAATCACAACCGGGTCCCGATTAGAATCATGCCCGTGATCGTCGTTATGCCTGAAGCTAAAACTGTTAAATCACGACCGGGTCACAACCAAATTGTCGCCCGAGATTGCGGACCCGCCTGTTACGAAATCTCGATTTTAGCCCAGAGTTCTTCAATCTAACTTGAGGGAAAGCTGAAGGGCACTGAGGACTTTCATCCACCGTTGACAAAAGGGCGAGGAGAAGGCTTTAGACAGTAAATTCGGCCATAGAATCATCATTTCGTGAAGATGTTGGCTGCAGCAGCTTTTGCAGGGTATGGGAAGATGCGGCAAAGTCTTCTTAAGCTGGAAAATAGCAGCTGTTGATAGCAGCTTTGCAGAAATCTGGGAAATAACAGCAACCCACTAGGAGAAGGAGATAAAAAAGCCTTGAAGAGGAGGAGAAACGGAGAGGAATCGCATACGAGAGAGGGCTGCAAGTTTGGGAGAAGAAGGAGATAAAGAAGAGGGCTGCGAATCTGTAACTATTGAAGACCTTCTTGCGCCAGCACCTCAAGGAGAAATTTGTAAGGGAAGATCTTAACGCTGCATTCGATTTGCTACATCTATTGTATAATCTTTGCATACTATCGCATGATCTTATCTCTCTTTTGGAACTTCTGCTCAAAACCTGCTATTGTATGTGATGTTTATGCTTGAGAACATTGTTTATACTATCAACATGAATATGGTTAGCTAAACTCCTAAACCAGGATGTGGGAGTAGCCCTTTTGATGCCTTACTAGCTTGATAGTCTAGCTCTAATTGTTATGATCCTACTCGATCCTATGCGCACACCTTGCTTGCGTCATTCGAAAGAATACACTTGAGCCTATTCTCCTTTGCTTGAGGTTTGTAAATCAGATAATCATGAAGAACTCGTTGATTGTATGTACTCAACCGAGGGGTAGTTAGGATCTTAGACGCGTCGGGGAGACCACAAGTCCGACCGCACGTTGGAAGCATTTGATCGGGGGTTTATCAAATCTGTTTAAGCTCTTTGCCTACGTTGCCCGAAAGGGAGCGTTTGAACCTTTTAATTCCTCGTGTGGAGTTTGTAAATCAGGGGCTAGGGAAAATCTACTTGACAAACTGCACTCTCCTTGTGTTAGTTTATGGGTCGTAGACGCATCTGGCAAACTTCTTGTGCGCCAGTACGTCGGATTGTTTAGGATGCTATGCCTGTGCAGCCCGAGAGGGCGTGCTTGAGCCGGAAGTTACGCGGGGGAGGTTTGTAAGCCAGGAATTCTTGGGGAGGACCCCTTTTGTCATCCTATACCCACCTTGGAAGTACTAGGAGTTTAGGCGTGTTGGGGAGAAGCGTTTCCAACCAAGCGCCAGAACCTAACAGGTTTGACGTATAGCCGTGATTGTGGAAATAAACCAACTATCTGAGGGAGCAGCTACCTAAGTGACAAGGAAGTCGAGTCCCTTGAACTAGACAGGATGAAGGCGTTAGAGTTTGGACTATTCAGCTATAAGAAGTCAAGGCGGTAAACCCACATCCTAATGTTTCATACTATTAAGATTCTCTCGTGCAAATTCCTCAAATTACATTTCCATGCATTTAATTGGTTAACATTCAGACTTTATCAATTTCGACATCGTCTAGCTAGCAATTTCGAGATCTGTCGGTATTTGCCCATTAGTCCCTGTGGGATCGATATTTTATTACTTCGATAGACCCGTGCACTTGTGGGGAACGCCTACTATATCCGTGGGCGCTATCATTGGGTAGCAGCGATGCACTGCTAGGTTCCACTCACTACTTGTGATGACCTTAGGGCATCACTGCCAAAGTCAGAGGAACCTACAGGGTTGCACACCTTGATACTCGAGTTCTCGTATTGGTCGGGAAGCCTTATGATTGAGTTATTGGATAGCTCAGATCTATTTGGAAGATTTCATCAGCGCCATTGGGCTTGATGAGATGGAATAGAGTTATTGGAGCCAAACTTTATTTTTGGCAGGTTGACCCGAAATTGACCATGGTTGGTCACATTTGAGTTAGGGTTGCATTGGATTGGATCCAATGGCTTAATCAACTTGTGCAATGAAGTTTGGGCTAGCTCATTACCCAGTGTGACCCAATAACAAGTTGTCATGAAGAGATAATAGGGCATAAGGGTGTAATGGGGAGAAACCAAACCCCATTGGCGCCTAAGGGCATAATGGGGTGTAGGTGGCGCATATTGCTTCATTAGGAAGGATATGGCGCTTCGCCCTTGTTCCTTGGATGGAAGGCTTGCCTCTTAAGCAAGGCTTAGGGCGTGTATGCTTGGAGGACTTCTTTGGTAAGTCCTTGGCGCATAAGGCTAATGGGAAGGGATTTATGAAAAGGACTTGGAGTCTTGCCATAACCCTAACCCTAATTAACCAACTCCCCTTAACCCTAGCCGCGTCCTTCATGATCATTGCGCCAAACCCTTTGTATTGCCACCCCCTCTTGCTAATATATACACATATATGCAAGAGCAAGGGACAAAAAAAAAACAATTGGCGTGAGACTTAGTGGCGAGAGCAACATCAAAGGCGCAACCTCTTCCTTAAAGCCACAAGCTTCCTCTTCCCTTCCTCCTCTTGGCGCAACAAGTTGGAAAGCTTGGCGGCATCATCTCCCTTCACCTTCTCCTTGGCGCATCTTCCCTAGAAGGAGGCACAAGCATTGTAGAAGGGCACCAATGGCTTGAATCTTCTTCCCGAGGCTAGCACCGGGCGTGGAAGAATTTTAAAAATATCCCCAGGGTTTCCCAACAGTGGTATCAGAGCAGCTTGCAGCCTCAAGCAATGTTTTTCTCTATGGTTTCATATACTCACATGCCATATAGAATTTTCACAAATTTGATATGCATGACCACGGTTTTTCTAAAGTAGGAGAAATTATAGATTTCTTGTTCCTTATCTCTATTCAATTTCTTTTGATTCTTCGCTCTCTTCACATGACTGGGATAGACCCATTTGTGGAAGAGATAATTTCTCCTCTCATGGTGGGATAAACCCATCATGAGAGACTTGTCGAGATTATGCGGGGCATGGACTAGGTGATTGCCGAAATCTCAGCAAGTTAGGGATTGCAAGGAGGGCAACGGGTATGCCTCTTGTAGACTCCTGAGAGAAACAAAGAATCAAAGATTTGTGATAAGAGGTGAAGGAAAAGAGACATGTTTTATTGAAAAACTAAAATTTCAGATTTTTGGTTTTTCATGAGCATATAGACTTGCATGAGATAGTACCTTGATTGTGCATGGTGTTGTGGTCATAAGTGAAGCCCTTAGTGTCACGCCCCGGTCGGATCGTCCTAGGATGAGCGCTTATCCGCTTCCTAGGGCCGTCCGGCGGAATACCAGAACGCAACTCGCCCTAGGGTTTCTGACCCAAAATTTGAAACCCTAATCTCCCCGAAGAATTTTTATCCCCAAATACAAGATCGCACGGAAACCCTAACCCTAAAATCAATTTACCTCCAAATCAATTTTGACCCACCGGTCAAAATTACCGTCGAATTTGATTTTGCTGACGTCAGCCGCTCGACCCGCTGACGTCACCTGCCGATTTCGTTCGCCGCTCGCGAATTCGAAATCCCGTTCCCAATTTCGCCTCGCTGACGTCCGTCTACGTCAGCCGAAATCGAGATTTCGATTTCGTTTTCACGCTCCGCCGCTGACCGTTGACCGCCTCGTTTCGAACGCCCGACGCGTTCGAAACGCGCGTCGTCTTCAACCTCGCGACGCCGCCCGCGTCGTCGCCGTAGTCGAGCGCCACCGTTCGCCGAGAAACGGAACGCCCTAGCTCTCGAGCCTCACGAATCCGGGGAAGAGGGTTGAAATAGGAAGAAGCTTTTATTTCTCCGAAGAAAGCTTACAGAACCAACCTTCTCGCCCGTCGACCCCCGGTCGCCGGACCTCCCTCTTCCCTCCCTCACCGTCGGCTCACCAGCCGCGGTTACATTCACTCTGTTTTTCCCTTTCTCTCGTCGGCACCGCCGCGCCGACCTTCGCCCTTGGCGGCATCAGAGCCCGGCTCTGGAAGAGGCGACGGCGCCCTCGCCGTCGCCGGTGGAGTCGTCCCCGGCGCTCTATGTGGTGACGCCCTTGCGCCCCCGAGCTCGTAAGCTTTCAGACTCTTTATAGACAAGCCGCCGCTCGTCTTCCTCCGTGTCCGAGTCTCGCGGAGACGAGCTTCTCCCTGCGCCGCACGCTCCGTCGCCCAGCGGCGTCCTCCATCGTCGCTGTCCGCGTCGTCCGCTACGCTGGCGAAGACCGCGTCTTCCGTCGAGGTTCCGTCTTCAGCTGCGCCGAGCTTCGCCGTCGTCCGCATCCACCGCACGCGGAGCAGACAACGCAGCGTCCGAGTGTCGCTCTCGTGGACGACGTCGTCCACGCCTTCGAAGTCGCCGAAGCCGCAGCGTGCGGGGAGATGCCGCTGCCGCTCCACGCGAAGCTCTGGTCAACATCCATAGTTGACCGGCTTTGTGATGCTTTCGTTGCACGGGCTGGATCTTGGGCTTGTGTTTGGGCCTGGGCCGGACCGCTGAACCGGGCCCTAACAATACTCCCCCACCTGATTTGAACATCGCCCTCGATGTTCGATGCAAGTTGAACACTGGCCCTCCAATGTTCAAAGTCCTCCATCTCCAGTCTGATGATGAGTGTTTGCTGCGCCATGCTTATAGCAACCTGCATCAATAAACTTGTCAAGGATAATTTCGGACCTGTGGGTCATGGGCCCACCTCAATCTTGCTTCACCATGTTTGCTGAACTCAGCTGAACCTCGATGTCCCTGACACCGGCATCGACGCCCCTGGCGCCGGCATCAACGCCCCTGGCGCCGGCATCAATCCTATGCATTGGCATCAACACGCCCTGGTGTTGGCATCAACGCCCCCTGGGGTTGGCATCAACACGCCTTAGTGTTGGCATCAATGCTATGCATTGGCATCAGAGCCCCTGCTCCGGGAAGTGATCTTGCAAATACCGAGCTCTTATAGAGTTCTCCCTCGATGTCCCCTGACATCGGCATCGACGTCCCTGACATCGGCATCAACACACCCTAGTGTTGGCATCAGGGTCCCTACCCTGGAAGAACGACACTCCTTGTCGCCCGTAGTGATGGTGTTGCCTCTCGGATCCTTCTAATTCACCTTGCTGGATCATTTTAGGCTCTGATACCTGTTGTCACGCCCTGGTCGGATCGTCCTAGGATGAGCGCTTATCCGCTTCCTAGGGCCGTCCGGCGGAATACCAGAACGCAACTCGCCCTAGGGTTTCCGACCCAAAATTCGAAACCCTAATCTCCCCGAAGAATTTTTATCCCCAAATACAAGATCGCACGGAAACCCTAACCCTAAAATCAATTTACCTCCAAATCAATTTTGACCCACCGGTCAAAATTACCGTCGAATTTGATTTCGCTGACGTCAGCCGCTCGACCGCTGACGTCACCTGCCGATTTCGTTCGCCGCTCGCGAATTCGAAATCCCGTTCCCAATTTCGCCTCGCTGACGTCCGTCTACGTCAGCCGAAATCGAGATTTCGATTTCGTTTTCACGCTCCGCCGCTGACCGTTGACCGCCTCGTTTCGAACGCCCGACGCGTTCGAAACGCGCGTCGTCTTCAACCTCGCGACGCCGCCCGCGTCGTCGCCGTAGTCGAGCGCCGCCGTTCGCCGAGAAACGGAACGCCCTAGCTCTCGAGCCTCACGAATCCGGGGAAGAGGGTTGAAATAGGAAGAAGCTTTTATTTCTCCGAAGAAAGCTTACAGAACCAACCTTCTCGCCCGTCGACCCCCGGTCGCCGGACCTCCCTCTTCCCTCTCTCACCGTCGGCTCACCAGCCGCTGTTACATTCACTCTGTTTTTCCCTTTCTCTCGTCGGCACCGCCGCGCCGACCTTCGCCCCTGGCGGCATCAGAGCCCGGCTCTGGAAGAGGCGACGGCGCCCTCGCCGTCGCCGGTGGAGTCGCCCCCGGCGCTCTATGTGGTGACGCCCTTGCGCCCCCGAGCTCGTAAGCTTTCAGCCTCTTTATAGACAAGCCGCCGCTCGTCTTCCTCCGTGTCCGAGTCTCGCGGAGACGAGCTTCTCCCTGCGCCGCACGCTCCGTCGCCCAGCGGCGTCCTCCATCGTCGCTGTCCGCGTCGTCCGCTACGCTGGCGAAGACCGCGTCTTCCGTCGAGGTTCCGTCTTCAGCTGCGCCGAGCTTCGCCGTCGTCCGCATCCACCGCACGCGGAGCAGACAACGCAGCGTCCAAGTGTCGCTCTCGTGGACGACGTCGTCCACGCCTTCGAAGTCGCCGAAGCCGCAGCGTGCGGGGAGATGCCGCTGCCGCTCCACGCGAAGCTCTGGTCAACATCCACAGTTGACCGGCTTTGTGATGCTTTCGTTGCACGGGCTGGATCTTGGGCTTGTGTTTGGGCCTGGGCCGGACCGCTGAACCGGGCCCTAACACTTAGCATGCCTGTGATGTATTCTTGTGAGGCCTGCGTGCCGCCTTTCTTTTTCTTTTGTTTTGTAAAATTCAAGAAGAAGGTTAGTGATGCTTTGTATTTTAGTAGTAATTTTTCTTTGTATTTCATGATAAATCTAGGCTTATTTTGATACTTTCACACTCTTTTAAGGTTTATTTACTTGAAAGCTTCGGAATCTTCACTTTTTCTTGTTTTTATAGAATTTCAGGTATAATCAACCATTTTTTATGTCTTTTGAAGATTCTAAATCCATGAGATGATTTCTTATATGAAAACGAAGCCGCCCATCAAATTTGGGTCCAATCGGAGTTAGTCTGAAAAATACGGCAGCATTTTCGCCTGACAGCAGGAAATTCACAGAGAGCTTCACGGGCAGGTGAATTATTGTATCCCAACAAGTAGGTAAACAAAACTTATTTCTGAAGTCGCAGCCAAACTTATTGTATGGCGCACAGGGACTTGTCACCCCCTGATACGGTTCCAAAAACTTGTTGAGTTATCACACTTGTTGTTATCTCCGCAAGTGCATGAATACTCGAAGTAATAAAGAAAGATATCGAACCCACATAGACCTATGTTGTCAAGTACCAAATAATTGATTTCTTCCTATATAGGCAATCGAATAAAAGCAAAGTAAAGATAAAAAACTCACGGGAAAATACTATCAGAGAGAAACTGGGACTAGGGTTTCATTCACTTTAATTTTCATGACTAGATATATAAGGATATTCATCAATCAAATTCTATTATGATAAAGGCATAATTTACTTTGTAAAGAGATGAACTCACTTTTGTGTAGATAATCATGCAGAGACCAATCCTCGCTTTCGCGCAAGATTTATCCCAAGCTAATGATAAGTAAATCATCAAACAAAGAACTCGAGGATCACTTTCGTGCATCTGAGTTCTAAGTTGATCGCCTCGAGTGGAAACTCAAGGATCACTTTCGTGCATCCGAGTCTCAACACAAGTTTTACCTATGGTTCTCCAACGTTCCGATCCTCACTTTCGTTCAAGATCTCTACATTTGATACAATAACTTAATCCTAGGTTCATAATTATCATCATGGCAATTTAAACTACTAAAATAAAGAAATAAGAACTTAACCTAATTTCTTACGGTGAGTTCCTATTAATCAATTTTAGGGTTCCAAGTTCTCAAGCAAATCACCTTTCGGTCCTTATTGCGAAAACTCTAAATCATGATGACAAAAAGTAAACTAAGGAGAATTTTAGAGCAATAATCGCATAAGTAAAATTATCATAATAAAACTATTTTGACGAAAATAAAGTTATCTAATCATTAGAAATAAAGGTGAATTACTCTCCCATGTCCCAAAATAAGATTAAGCTAGGATGGAAGAGAAAATATAATAAACCATAGTTTCAAGTGTCAAAAATGCAAGAAGAAGGGAGAAACAACGTTACAACACTGTTGTAATGGAAATTACAGCCGTAATTTGCTTGTGAACCCACGGTGAACAGTGTTGGCGCCGTTCTTTTGTTGATTCCTCCTCCGATAGGACTCCTTTCACTCTAAAACTTCTGGTGTGTTATCCCCTCCTCTAGACGAAGCTTCTGTGTAAAAATTATGACCTGAGGAGGCCTCCATGCCTCTCGGCGTGAAGCCAAACCCTAAGCACCTCTCTGTCTATTGCTCCCCCGATTCATCCTAAAAATTGGAGCTTTCAATGCCTTTATCTTCTCCTCCTCGAGACCAGTCCACCACTTCTTTCGGATCTCAATTTGGATGTCTGGATCTCCCGCAATCATCTCCACAAAAATCGGTCTTTAAAGTTGACCGTGGAAGTCGCGTTCAAAAGCAGAAATACGACAGTATAATATTTCACGGTAGTGCCGTAAAATTGCTCGCGTTCTCTGATCTGAATTGTCTGGCAAATATGACACCGTATAATGGTTCACGGCACTGCCGTAAAATCAGCTGAACTCTCTGGTCAAAATCGTCTAGAAAATACGGCCCGTGACAAAGTTTACGGTAGTGCCGTAAAATCAGGAATTATCTCTGTTCTGAATGCGCTTCAAAATACGGCAGTGTTAAGTTTTACGACAGTGCCGTATTTTTCATTAAACCTTCTGGTCGTAAATTTCACCAATTTACGACAGTGCTCTGATATTACGGTATCGTACGGAAATACGGTACTGTAATATAGAATACGGCACTACCATATTTTGGTGTGTTGCTCTGATTTGCGTAAAATTTATCAGGTGATCTCCTCTTGATAATGGTAACTCTTTCATGTCTTTGATTTTGCTTGAAAATGCCTTAAAATAGTGCCTTTTTACCTGAAAATCATGAAAAACCAAAACAGAAGTAGATTTTGCAATATTTGATAAATTTAGCTTAAAAATAAGCAAAAGATCTTCAATTTAGCATGAAAAGATATATAAAATGATACAAAATATACTATATATTTTAGTATCATCATGAACCCGGCGGGGTTCACCCGTGATTCTCTCTGTTGTGTAGCACTCAAAGTGGCCAGAGCACTTCACGGGCAGGTGAATTCGGCGGGATTCACCCATGCTTCTCTCGACTAAACTGTGCCGAATACATCACGGCCAGGTGAACCCGGCGGGGTTCACCCGTGATTTCAACCTAGGCACGTGCGAACCCGAGTCCCACTCGGATTTTCTCTGATTTTCAACCTCTTTGAAGTCCAAATTTGACAAGTAAGGATTCTATAGAAAGCTGATTCGAAGGAGAAGACGTGAGGTATAAAAGCCATAATTTTCATGCCCTAAAGAGAGAGAAATCACGCGATGAAGCGGTAGAAGGCGGAAAAACACGGCGACAAGGTGATTTTCGGGGATTTTCGGAGATTGAGATGTCTTCAGGACACTTTCGGTTTATTGTTTCCTTCCTCTTAGACTCACTTCCTTGTAGTTTTCTTCCCCCTTAAAGAGAGATTTTGAGCATTTCAATGACGATTATAGCGTAAAACCTTTTTCAGGACTCAGTTGAAGCCCGTTGACAATTCTTAGTTGCAAACCTTGATTTAATTATGTTATTTGAATTATATTGTGAGCATATTTTACTTTGATATGCATATCTCATGATTTTACCTTGGTCAAGTATTTTCATGTATTAGTCGTTACGATTCATACCGAGAGGAGGATCATAAAGACGGATCTTCTTAGTAAAACTTGCGAAACCTGGACACGAGAGTGCTTGGTCTTCACTCGAGGGTTTCACAATCTTCCATAGAACTCATTGGGTTGGTCTAAAATGATCCACCGCGAGAGTAGGAGATCGTCTTAGTCAAACACCGGGGTGTACACTCGAGAGAGGGCACCTTGTACCCTAGGGATAGATTCCTTGTGCAATATCATAAATTTAGATAACTGATACTCTTAAGTGTGATTAAAATCGTCGGTGTAGTGGAAACATAGCCCTGATATCTCTCTCACATTTATTCTCTACCGACGTAGCGTTGATTTCTTATTTTCGATTCAAGTTTTCAAAACCCCGTTTTTGATTTGCTTAGATATTGAAACTTGGATTTTCTGGTACTCAACCTTGTTCCCTATGGGATTTGACATCTTTTATATTACTTCGACATAACCATGCACTTGCGGGATGTGTCAAGTTTTTGGCGCCGTTGCCGGGGAACAATGGTTGATATTAATATATTTTCGAGAATTTGTAGACTAGGTTTTAGTTAGTTTTTCTTTACTGCACTGCTATTTTTCTTTTTCTTTCTATTTGCTTGTTGCCTTAGAACTTTAAAATCTTGACTGACCATTTTATGCGAAGAAGTTCTAGGGCAGGTACATTCTTTGACATTGATCCAGAGATTGAGCGCACATTCAGGATCAGAAGAAAGTAGAACGAAATTCAGAAGAAGGAAAACATGAACCATCCAGGTGGAGAAAATCAGATGGAACAAATTCAACTTGGAGTGAACAATGATTAGATACCTCAACCAGTGGAGAACAACTACAACAATAGGACATTGAATGACTACTCTGCTCCATACACACATGTTTACAATCAGGAATTGCGAGGCCCACGGTTGAGGCCAACAATTTTGAAATAAAACTTGTGTTACTTTCTATGGTACAACAAAACCAATTTGGTGGTTCTCCTCTTGAGGACCCCAACATGCACCTCTCTATTTTTCTAGAATATTGTGATATGCTGAAAATTAACGGTGTGTCTGCTGATGCTATCAGGTTGCGATTATTTCTCTTTTCTTTGAGGGACAGAGCGAGAGCTTGGCTTCACACGCTACCTTCTGCTTCAATAAGAACATGGGCGGAGCTATCTCAAGGCTTTCTATCCAAGTATTTCCCTCCATCCAAAACAATTCAGTTGTGGAATCAGATAACGAGTTTCATTCAGAGAGATGGAGAATCCTTATATGAGGCCTGGGAGAGGTTTAAAGAGCTCCAAAGGATGTGTCAACATCACGGAATTGAGACTTGGGTCTTAATCCAAACGTTCTATAACGTGTTGGATTACAACATAAGACTTACAGTGGATGCTGCAGCAGGAGGCGCTTTGATGAATAGACGGGTTGAAAATGCAATGAACCTCCTCGAGGACACGGTGATCAACCATCACCAATGGACATCTGAGAGAGGTACATCTAACAAGAAGTCAGGTAAGTATGACCTTGACTCTCTGACTGCTCTTACAACTAAGGTGGATAATTTGACTAGAAAGATTGATTCTTGGTCTGTTAATCCAATGGATATTAACTCTATTTCTTGTGAGGTCTGTGGAGTTGCAGGTCATGCAGGAGCAGATTGTTAGGCAGGAGATGGACAGATGGTTGCGAATCACCCTGAGCAATTGAATGCTGTTGAAAACTTCAATCCCAACAATAATCCTTATTCCAGCACATACAATCCAGGATGGCGCAATCACCCGAACATCTCATACCGAACAACTCAGCCAATGTAACCTGGACAAGTACCCTCACAGCAAGCCCAGCCCCAACAAGGAAATTTCAGGCAGCCCCAACAGAGCAATTTCAGACCACCAGGATTTCAGGCTAGAAACTACAATGCACCACCACCACAGCCAAGGCCAAACAATGATTCACAGCTGAGTAAGCAACTTGAAGGATTTGACGGACATGATGAATCTTATGATGACAAGGATGGACTCCCTGGAGATACACAATAAGATGCTAGAAAGTCAGCTAGCCCAACAAGCTAGCTCATCCTCCAGAGCACCAGGTAAGCTACCATCCCAACCAGAAGTAAACCCGAGGGAGCATTGCAATGCAATCTCCACTCAGAGCGGCAAACAACTTGAGGATCCAAAGATGCCGACCGATGATAGAGGAGACGAAGTAACACCAGAGCCTGTGGAACCGCATTCAGATGCAACACCTGAGGCACTGGAACCAGCTGAAGAGGAGCGGCCCTACGTGGGACCGCCTGCATATAAGCCACCGATTCCTTTTCCATAGAGGCTTGTCAACGCTAAATTAGACAAGCAGTTTGGTAAGTTTTTAGAAGTCTTGAAGAAACTTTATATTAACATCTCTTTCGTTGATGCTCTTTCGCAGATGCCGACTTATGCAAAATTCCTAAAAGACACCTTATCAAACAAGAGGAAGCTGGAAGATCAAGGCACCATTGCACTTACTGAGGAGTGCAGCACCATCATTCAGAACAAGCTCCCTCAGAAGCTTAAGGACCCTGGCAGTTTCTCCATACCCTACCAGATTGGGGAGATGTCCTTTTAGAGAGCTTTGTGTGATCTAGGAGCAAGCGTCAGCCTGATGTCGTTGTCACTTTGTAAAAGGCTAGACTTAGGGGATTTGCAACCAACTAACATTTCTATACAGCTTGTAGACAGATCGGTGTGTCAACCAGTTGGTATTTCAGAGGACGTACCTGTTAAAGTAGGAGATTACTTTATTCCTGCTGATTTTGTTGTCTTGGAAATTGATGAGGATGACAGGCTCCCTATCATTCTGGGGAGACCTTTTCTAAGTCATCAAATTAAATACTCAAAATGCTTTCTAAGTTCAAAATTAAGGATAAAATGAATCTGATTAATCCTTGACAATTTTAAACATTTAGAATTCATATCTATAAAGCTTTGAAGGACTAGCAAATCATGAAAAAGGACACTATAAACTTAAATTGTTGCATATGTATAAATATTGAATCAATGAAAGATTTAAATTTTTTTTTTGCAAGAGCTCCCTTTGTATTATTGGCGAAACCCTGTACAGTTATATCAAAAGTGTGAAATACAGCTCAGAAAAATTCAAAAAATATACCATATCAAAGATATTCAAGTTTTACATGGTAATCAAGTCTCAAATGTCAAATACCGTCATGTTTTATCGTTCAAATCATAGTTTACCATATCAAATTACTATTCACTCAAAATATCAAGGCATGTATTAAAATTAGTCTAAAATTTTACAAACTCATCAACCAAGCATCCAAAACCATCATAAAGCATCACAGTCACATGATGAATATCAAATATATACAAAACCATCCTATCTGTATCAAGTTCATCATCTCAAGGTCTAATACCATCATGAACGTACAATATCACACATACACATAAAGAAAACATAAAAAACGTCATGTGTGGTCATATCAGCATCAAATCCACTAAATCAAAGCCTGTGCACAAATAAGATATATGTGAGATCTCATGCATAATATTAAAGAACTACTTCAAATTGCATGTAAAGAGAATAAGATACTCACAAAGCCTGTCAATCTGTCTCTGTGTGCTCGGAGTCCTCCTCCTCGTCTCTAGTATGTCGTGTCGATGAAGATGGGAGACAACGCCGTAATAGCTCCTCTATCGCGCGTAAAGACTCGAGTGCCCTCGATTGTCCCTGCTCAAGGTGCAATATGTCGTCACGCATCCTCCCTGCTCGGCTTGTATATGCACTAGAGAAGGGTCTGGTGGCACTGGAGTAGATGGCCCGGCATATGTAGACGGCCTATCAACGGCAGATGGCTCGACTGGTGGAACGTGCTCCGGAATCCTCGATGGTGAAGGAGGAGAAGCTGCCTCTCTAGGACCTCCCCCACGAGTGGGATCCACGATCTAGTTCTGCTGAACACGAACCGTAGTACGGTCCATGTTCGGCAACCTCATCGTAACATCAGTACCTCTGAACATCAGATGATATGAGCTCCCAAGCCTCGTAATCATCTTAATGGTTACGCATGCGTCCATATCTAGTTTGGGATTGCCCTTTGCCTCATTCAACCCCGAGAGGTCAAAACCGAGGGCAAGGGAAATGGTGGTAATCATGCCTCCCATCACGAGTACTCCTCTTCGTGCTTTAGCGGCCTTATGAATCTGCTTCATGAGGTAGAACGGGGTGCTGAGGCAGAACCCTGTCAACATAGCCCATAAAAAAAACAACTCCAAAGATCTGACCATGCCATCGCTCTCTGCTCTCCCAAAAATAGTATGTGCAAGTACCCGATGTATATATCTGAAAACTGGGCTAGAAAGGCATGTGGCTCTGGCAGTCCTTGGATCGAATCCTCGCTCACCAGATATATCTCGCCAGAAAGTCCTCTCAGTGTACTCGTGTGGGCGATATCTAGTACCATCCGAGGGGAACCCAAATATATGACCAAACTAGTCAAGCGTCAGTACATGGTCCCGGTTCCCCAACCAAAACGTCATCCTACCAGGATCACTGTCATCATAGTTCTTCAATGTAATCTGGACTGAGCTGAAAAACTCCAAAGTCGACTGAACATAAGTCAGATGCCTCTGGTGATAGAAATCCTGCCAACCTATGTTCGTGAACATCCACTGGATGTCATCGAACAATCCTAGGGACTGCAGTGTCTGGTCGTCCCAATATCTCGTGCTAAGTACTCCCCGAGTGGACATAACATGATACCTCCTCTCCTGGTCCCTACTCCTGTGTCTGATCTGACGTGGGTAAGGAGTGAGTACAGGAGGTGGTGATCGTGCATGTCTCCTCTCTGGTATCTTAGGCTCTAGTATAGTAGGAGACAACTCAGAAGATGAAGGCTCAGGGGATGCAGCAAGTGAATGTCCTGAAGATGGCTCGGGTGAAGGCAAGTGAATCTTGGGTGATGGTGCTGGTGATGCTGATGCAGTGACTGGCATCTCGGTGGTATGTGGTGCCTCAGATGGTGCTGGTGGTGCTAGCTCACTAACAACAGACGGCTCATGTACTACTAATGGAGAAGAGCAGAGCTCTGGTATATCTACTGAAATCTCAGGTAAGTCCGCAAATATCTCAGGACATCCATCCTCCTGATCTAGCAATACTGGCGTGGCAGCCTCAGGGACAGGTAGGTCTCCCTGGGCTGAGGAGGGTGATGGAATCGCAGGGGTCTGGGCAGAGTCATGTGGGGTGTCTACATCCATGGTCTGAGTATCGGACGGTACTCAGACTCTGGTAGATCAGTGGGAGGCCCTGGTGTAGCAGAATCCTCTACATCCATCGGAGTAGTCTCAACTACTGTTGGTGCTGGCGTCGGGGGTGCTATCGATATCTCAACTGTCTCTACAACTGGGGATAAGGGTCTGGTAACTCTCCTCCCCCAAGTGCTAGTAGCTCGACCAGTACGCTTCCTAGCGTACCATCACGCGATCCTCTGATCGCGGCTCTCCGGCTTATCAGCAGGCCTCTCTGATATAATCTCTAGCTCTAGGGAACTGGCTGGCTCGGGCACTGCCGTCTATGATGCACTGGGTACTGAGGATGTACTAGGGGCTGGGGATGTCCTCTCAGTGCCAATCTCGTTAGAGACACTGGGATACTCTCATGGTGTATCGAAGGGAGGATGTAAGTCGAACAGTATCGGAGACTCTACCGCCGACATCTGTGCTAGCTCAAACCTCTCCGGGAGTACTCCATGGACCATCCTATACCTTGGATATATAGGAGGGTACGGTCCTTGTACACTATGTTTCCTCACCGCCCCATAGGGTCTGGTCCTCACTGATCTCCTTGGAGCCATAGTATCTATCAAAGCAATCCAATATATGCAAATATAGCTCAAAAACTGTGATGCAACAGTAACTATAAAGTCGCTCGTGAAAATGTGGAGCAAGAACGATCCAAAAATCCGATCTAAAGCCCTCAAACTAATGCTAGGTGCATGCAAATCTAGTACTGAGATTGAAAATCAAGTTTTGGAAGAGTTTGCTCACAAATATGTGCAGAGATCGGCGTCAAATCGGTCGAAAAGCAAGCTTTGGTGCGCTGGCGGACAGACGGCAATTCTCCACGAAATCCGGCGGAAACCCGGTGGAAGATCGTTGGAAATCACTTGCTGGAAGTAGAGAAAGGTGGGTGGAAAGGTTTCGTCGCCGCTCGTGGAAGGAATCGTCGAAAATCGGCAAATTACGAGCATGGGCGTAAACCCTAAGTGACCGGTTAAGTTTAAACCGTAGGAACTTACGGTCCGTAAAGGCTTCACGGCTTCGCCCGTAATCCCGCTTTACTGAACAGTCCCAGCAATATTTAAAATCACGGCTACGCGATAATTACAGAGTCACCCGTAAATCTCGCATTTTGACTTGGTTCTTCACTAAAAAATTTTCTAAAAATTCCTAGAAAATTAACCAAAAATTCGTATAGACACTTTCATCACAACATGCTAACAAAATTAACCAAAAATTCAAAACTAATAAACTAATCACGAAAAATCCTAAACTTAAATTTTAAAGGAAAATTGCGGAAATTAATAGAGTTCAGAGCTTCTGGGTTGCCTCCTAGGTAGCACTTATTTAAGGTCCTTAGCTTGACCAAAATAATGTTCATTGTCCTTCAGGTGGATATGAGACGCAGTGAATAATAGGCAACATTTGTTCTTCACGCCTTTCCAAATCATTACGTGGGTTTAACTTTAAAGTTTGAGATAATTCTCATGTTCCAACTTTCTTCTTCTTGTCCCTCTCATGCTTTGCCCAATATTCTAAGGGACGTTTATCGATTTCAAAAATATTTCCTTCATCAATTTATCCTCCTTCACTTCAGGGATCGACGAGAACCTACAAAATAAAACTTATAACCCCTTAAAGAAAAATCATAAAGCAATTTGCTGTCATTTAAATTCAACGTTAACTTCTCATGCAGCATATCAATTATAGCTCATGTACTTGCCAAAAATAGTCTACCTAGAATAATAGGTGATTTAGTGTCGTCTTCCATTCTAACAATCATAAAATCAGTCAAGATAGAAAACTTATCAATTTTGACAAATACATTTTCTAAAATTCCTAGAGGTTGCTGAACAAATTTATTAGCAAATTGAAGGCAAGTTCCAGTAGGTTTAAATTCTCCACTACCTACTTTCTCAATCATATATGAAAGCATCAAACTAACACTCGATCCTAAGTCACATAAAGCATTCTCAACAAAGAACTTACCAACTTGGCAAGGAATTGAAATGTCTCTAGGATCTCTTATCTTTGTTATTTCTATGTCCATACTTACCTGGTCGCCCTTCACTTCAGACTCTCTAATATCGGATTTTCCTTGATCTACTTCAAATACCCTCTGGGGAAAAGGGATTGGAGGAACATATGCAGGCGGGCCTACATATTTTGGCTCCTCCCATTTCTTCTCACAGCTCTCTGACTCAAGAGTAATGTCCTCAGATGTGTCTGTAGAACTCTCGATGAGCCCTCCAGGTGCATCATTGTTTTTGCCACTCACAGTAGCGACCGCATTACAATGCTCCCTGGGATTCATCTCAGGTTGTCCCGGAAGTCTCCCTTTGGGCTACTAGTAGAACTCGCTTGCTGAGCTATCTGGTTCTCTAACATCTTGTTGTGGATAGCCAAAGCATCCACGAGAGATGTCAGCTACTTGACCGCATCAGCGAGATCCTCAGTGCTCTTCTGCTGTTTCATGAGAAATCCTTCTAGCATGGTCTCCAAGTTTGACTTCTGGGGCTGTCCATATTGTCTTGATTGAAAGCCTGGTGGTGGCCTGTTATTCTGCTGGGGATACTGAGGAGAAACTTGTCCTTGATTGTTCTTGCAGGACAAGTTGGGGTGGTTCCTCCATCCTGGATTGTAAGTTGCAGAATATGGGTCATTCACTGGTCTCTAATTGAAATTCCCCAAGGCATTAACTTACTCCTGATTAAGATTTTCTTGAGATGAATCATGCCCTGTTACACCACACACTTTACAGGAAACTGCATTAATGGCAACTGGGGGAAAGGAAAAAGAATCTAACTTCTGTGCCAATAAATCTACCTTTGCCGCTAGAGATGTCAAGGAATCATTATGGTACTTACCAAATCCCGTGGAAGTAGTACCTCGCTCACTCGACCAGTGGTTATGGTTCATGGCCATATCCTCAAGTAGAGCTGTCGCCTCTTCCACGCCCTTGCTCATGATTGTTCCTCCAGCCGCAGCGTCCACCATCAACTTGGTGTTATAATCCAATCCATTATAAAAGATGTGGATCAGAACCCATGCTTGGAGTCCATGGTGTGGGCACATATGCTGGAGCTCCTTGAATCGATCCTAGGCGTCATACAGTGATTATCCCTCTTGTTGTGCAAAACATGTAATCCTGTTGCGCAGTTGAACAGTCTTGCTAGGTGGGAAGTATTTGTTCAGAAAGGTTTTGGAAAGCTCATCCCAAGTAGTAATGGATCCTGCTTGTAGCGAATATAGCCAAGCTCTCACATGGTCCCTGAGAGAAAACAGAAATAATCTTAGTCTTATAGCGTCAGATGAAACTCCATTAACTTTGATAGTATCACAATATTCTAAAAAAACAGCTAGATGTATATTAGGGTCCTGATTTGGGGATCCCCCAAATTGATTTTGCTGGACCATCGTCATCAACGCTGGTTTAAGCTCAAAGTTGTTCACTTCTACATTGGGTCGGACTATGCTTGAATTAAAGCCTTGTATGTTCGGTACAGCGAAGTCCCTCAAAAATTGATTGTTTGCCGCCATTGCACCTTCTTCAGAAATCTTCTGAGTCTGAAACTGTAATCTCCTTCGAAGGCGGAATGTACACTCAATTTCTGGGTCTGCTGGAACTAAAATACCTGTTCGAGAAGTTCTGGGCATACAACATGTAAGTCTAAATAGAAAATAAAATAACAGTCAAAAAGAAAAGAAAAGTAAAAATTAACACTAAAACAAAAGAAAGAAAAGTGTCTAGTCTCCAAACTTATCTAATAAGTCAATATTAACTAGCCGTAATCCCCGGCAACAGCGCCAAAAACTTGATAGCTTTCCGCAAGTGCACTGAATTATCGAAGTAATAAAAATATTATCGTTCCCAACGAGGACTACATAGTTAAGTACTGACTTTTTGACTTGTTGAATATAGGCAAACTAAATATGCAGCAGTATTGAACTTCTAAGTACGAACAATTCAAATGCAGCGTTAAAGGGGTTTTCAAATTCTAAAAGATTCGGGATACTATGGGTTCACCACACTGACAAACAAGAATTATTTAAAGATTTCTCAATCAACAGAAACTATAAATCATATAAATCATGAAAGAAACTTTTCCTAATGTACATATCACCTCCACTCGGAGTGTAATATGGTGTTTAGTTCAGTTAACTCCCTACTCTCGTGACAGTTAACCTAACTAAACTCATTAAGTTATATGAAAAGCTGTTAGATCCTTCAGACGAATCCAACCTACTCTCGTGATTGGATTCGAAGGCTCAACTGAAATAGATCGGACGTTGCGATTCACCTCTCGGTACTTCTCGCAATGTCTAATACGCAATTATACATGGCCAGGGTAAATTATGAAATGAATACAACTTCAGTCAAATCATGATAATAAATTCATATGAAAAGAGCATAAAATATAGATCAATTCATGAATGTCAGTGGGCTACGCCCATTAATCCCGAAACAAGGATCTACTCACTCATGTTCGTAAAGTAAAACATGTTTGTACGATGAACAAGTAAGAATCTCATAAGAATTGCAAGATAATCACTAAGACAACAATAAAACTGCCTTCTCCTCGATCTGTAGATAAGAAAGAGTCGATCAATCATCGCTTTTGCGTGGAATCTCACTGGAATATGCTCTGAAACTTGAATTTCTCCCTCGTCGTTGCCGCTACTTGTGTTCATCCGAAAAAGCTCTCTTAACCCTTGAAAAATCTGATCTTTTATAGTTAGACCGATTTGGAATCCATCAAGGAACGGTTTTGCGAAGTTTGGTTCAAATCCGGTTCGAATCGGTGGAGAATCGAGTGAAAAACTCGTCGGGCGACAATTTTCACAGTCCGTAACAAGTTTACGGCGGAGGCCGTAAATGTCTCTATGTGTATAGCCTTTTGTACATAGAAAGTTTCATGGGCCGTGATGGATTCACGGCTTCACCCGTGAAAGTTTCTGTGCATTCCAACACTTAGCCGTTTTTCGCCCTTCGCTCGACATCAAAATTACGGCTAAGCCATAATTATAGCCAAGGTAGTGAATGTAAGTTCATGATCTCCTCGGGAATCATGCTCTAGCTTCAAAACTTGTGAAATTCTTTATTTTTGGGTGATTTTACCTACATTTTCATAAAAACCAAGAAAAGTAAAGATTTCGTGCCAAGTGAAGTAAAAGCATCGAAATAAGCACAAAATCATGCAAATAAGCTCAAAATATGATCTAAAATATAGGCAAAAGTGTGATGTAAATACAACGCATCAGACAGCTTTTCTATACCATGTCAGATTGGGGAGATGACCTTTCAGAGAGCCTTATGCAATTTAAAAGCGAGTGTTAGCCTTATGCCATTGTCATTATGTTAAAGGCTGGATTTGGGTGATTTGAAAACTACTAATATCTTTTTACAGCTTGTAGACAAATCAGTTCATCGTCCCGTTAGTATCTTAGAGAACGTTCCTATTAAAGTTGGAGATTATTTTGTTCCTGCTAATTTTGTTGTATTAGAAATTGATGAGAATGACAGATTCCCTATCATTCTAGGGAGACCTTTTTCTCACTACTGCTGGAGCTGTCATTGATGTCAAAAATAGGAAACTGGCTTTGAACATCAGTGACAATGTTATACAATTTGATTTGTTTGACTCTTTGAAAAAACCTTCTCTTGCAGGTACATGTTGCAGTGTAGATATCGTTGAGAGGACTATACAGTAAATTGAACACTATAGGAAGGAGGTGGATCCGCTGGAACTGGCCTTGACCAACACTGAGGATAGAGACCTTGAGGGCAAAGCTGAAAAGTATGCTGCTCTACTAGATGTCGACCCCAACATGGACATCAAGCCCGAAGGAAACCAAGAAGAACAAGGGGAGAAGAAGCTTGAATTTAAATAACTACCTAGCACACTGAGATATGAATTCCTATGTGACAATTCTACATCCCCGGTAATAGTTAGTGCAGAATTGGACAAAGAGCAAACCGAGATACTCCTTGAAGAACTCCGTCTTTACAAGAAGGTAATTGACTATTCACTTGATGATATTAAAGGGATTAACCCCTCTATTTGCATGCACAGGATTTTATTTGAAGAAAATAGCAAATCTTATGTGGAATTTCAACGCCGACTTAATCCACATATGAAAGATATTGTGAAGAAGGAGGTGCTCAAACTTTTGGATGCAGGAGTTATCGATCATGTATGCAATGTTGTGTACTAGACCATATGTGGCTTATGCTGTGAGCATAACCAGCCGATACCAATCCAATCCAGGTCTGCAGCACTGGGTGACTGTAAAGAACATCCTTAAGTATCTAAGAAGAACTAAGGATTTATTTTTAGTCTATGGGGGACAGGAAAAGCTCAGTGTTCAGGGCTACACTGATGCGTCATTCCAGTCTGACCCTTATGGCTTTAGATCGCAAGTAGACTATGTGATCAAGATGAATAGAGGAGCTGTTTGCTGGAAAAGCTTCAAGCAATCCACCATAGCTGATTCTACAATCGAGGTTGAGTATGTAGCCGCTTCTGAGGCAGCCAAAGAAGTCATTTGGATAAGGAAGTTCATATCTAATCTTCAGGTGGTTCCATCTGTTGTGGATCCGATTGAGCTCTATTGTGACAACAATGGAGCGATTGCACAGGCAAAGGAACCACGGTCTTATCCAAGTTCCAAACATATACTCAGGAGATTTCACCTGATCAGAGAGATCAATGATCGAGGTGATGTCAAGATTAGCAGAGTTGACATAGAAAACAATCTAGCAGACCCACTAACCAAAGCTTTGGCGTAGTAGAAGCATGATGGTCATACGAGGGATATGGGGTTGAGGTTCTTCAACCTCTAGGTCTAAGTGCAAGTGGGAGATTGTTGGTGTTTATGCCCTGTGACCTAGTTTTGGTCTATCATTGTACTACTTGATACTAATATTTCTTATATATCATTCTGGTATTGCCATTATTGTACTTTGTTTACATCTGCGATTATGTACATGCATGATAATGTCCCTAAAGATAGATTGTATCTGTGCTTAAACTCTTGTCCCCAGTCGAGTACCTGAGTGGATATGGGACGGCTCTGGTACATGTGAGACTAGTATATGGGTTGGTTAGGCACGAGATGCTAACGCAGACATATGGGTATATCAGTGCTACTAGATATACTGGACCGACCTGCTGTGAGGCAATGACTTAGTGCCATGAGTTATCCTCACAAGTGGCAGAAGATGCATTGATCGCTTCACTTAAGGTCATTGACTCTTTTATATGGTTAGAGACATACTTTGATACAACCTATGAGTTATCCTCACTGTAGTTGGGAGGTAATAACGGTTGTCATTGAGTATGTCATGACACATATGAGAGGTCAATGTACAGATAGAGGATTTGCCCCTTCCTAAGGGAAGCTTGATATCCATGGGTCCCCCCTATGGTTTTATGACTGAAAGTGTATGGTCATACCTAGGTGAAAGCCTGATCTAGTCATGACCATGAGATTGGGTAAAAACAAGTGGTGACACACTTGCCCAATTGGATATCAGTTTGGCAAAGAGACTGTAATGCATCTGTACCTTGTTGCGATGATGGGAATGTCGATGTCGATATCCATTCCAATGACTTGGGTAGTAGCGATGCACTGCTAGGTGTCACTCACTGCTTGTGATGACCTTAAAGCATCACTGCCAACGTCAAAGGAACCTATAGGGTCGCACACCTTGATACTCGATTTCTCGTATTGATCGAGAAGCCTTATGATCGAGTTATTGGATAGCTCAGATCTATTTGGGAGATTTCATTAGTGTCATTGGGCCTGATGAGATGGAAGAGAGTTATTGGAGCCAAACTTTAGTTTTGGCAGGTTGACCCGAAATTGACCATGGTTTGTCACATTTGAGTTAGGGTTGCATTGGATTGGATCCAATGGCTTAATCAACTTGTGCAATGAAGTTTGGGCTAGTTCATTACCCAATGAGGCCCAATAACAAGTTGTTATAACGAGAGAATAGGGCATAAGGGTATAATGGGGAGAAACCTAACCCCATTGGCGCCTAAGGGCATAATGGGGTGTAGGTGGCGCATATTGCTTCATTAGGAAGGATATGGCGCTTCCCCCTTGTTCCTTGGATGGAAGGCTTGCCCTTTAGGCAAGTCTTAGGCATGTATGGCTTGGAGGACTTCTTTGGTAAGTCCTTGGCGCATAAGGCAAATGGTAAGGGATTTATGGAAAGGACTTGAAGTCTTGCCATAACCCTAACCCTAATTAGCCAACTCCCCTTAACCCTAGCCGCCTCCTTCATGAGCATTGCGACAAACCCTTTATCTTGCCGCCCCATCTTGCTAATATATACACATATATGCAAGAGCAAGGGACAAAAAAAAACAATTTGTGTGAGACTTAGCGGCAAGAGCAACATCAAAGGCGCAACCTCTTCCTTAAGGCTGCAAGCTTCCTCTTCCCTTCCTCCTCTTGGCGCAACAAGTTGGAAGGCTTGGCGGCATCATCTCCCTTCACCTTCTCCTTGGTGCATCTTCCCTGGAAGGTGGCACAAGCATTATAAAAGGGCACCAATGGCTTGGATCTTCTTCCCGAGGCTAGCACCGGGCGTGGAAGAAGAGAACTCGAGGCATTCGTGTGTGTGAGATTGCAGAGGGCGCATGCTTGGGCGCCTACATCGGCATCGCTTCTTCTTACTCATAGGTACTTTCTCCTCTCATCATGTCAACTCCCTCGCAAGAACAAGATCTATTGGGTTTTTGGGACCAATCTGTTTCGGGGATATGCTTCCGCTGTGTAATTATATTGTATGTAAAATTTTAAAAATATCCTCAGGGTTTTCCAACAATTTTTATGTTTTTAAGGGAACGAATGTCAATTAATGGATAATTATATGCAAAGGCTAAATAATTATCTTACATTCCTGAGGGGATAATTTCAAATTATAGAATAATTATACACAAAGATTAAACAATTAGTCTACGTCCTTAAGGGGATGAATATTGATTGGGTATAGTTATATGCCAAGGCTAAATAAGTATTCAATATCCTCAAGCAAACAAAAATCCATTAAAGAATAATTATATGCTAAAGCTAAATAATTATTTTATGTTCTCTCCTAAAGGGGTGAATATCCATCAAAATATAGTTATATGCCAAGTGTCATGCCTTGAATTATGGTAATCAATTTTTTTTCAAATGTACACTTATGTCAACGCTTGACTCGAGTCCAAACACGCCGCACAGAGGCACCACGGTCGTAAGTGCGAGATTGGGCGTGATTAGCGGGGACAATTCCTTGAATTGACCCCTATCCCAGCCAAGGACTCTATGGAGATCTCTGTCGTCCCAACATGACTCTGATCAACACTCACGATTCTCTGTAGACTGGTGTCGTCGAGTCGAACCGGGTTCACTTGAACCCAAGATGGGACCACCCAGAACTGACTACGTCGGATGGGGTCCACTATGGACATGATTGCTTTGTCTATATCATCAACATCGGATACGTCAAAGACGTCTCAACATCATTGATAGTAGCGATGATGTGCTCGTTCACCGGAGTCCGGAGAGGACAGAGGCGGGGGGTGCGCACGACCCACACCGGTCGTCGAGACACCCGCACGTCCACCAGACAACCAACGATCGACGTCTATGTAAGTTAGTCCTATCAGCGTTGCACGCTGGCAGCTGGGGAAACCAACCTGGCAGGGTTCCCACAAAGAAATGCAGACAAGGACGCCGACGGCAACAATGCGAAGTTGTCCACCGTTCGTTGGCCGGATTGACGCGAACACACGTCCGTAGGAAGGAAGGGAAGAACGGCAGTGTTCTTTCCACCTGCTAGAGAACACGAGGGAGGAGATAGGAGCCACCCGCCGGTGACTGAGAGGGAGGAACACAGACGACGGATGAAAGCTAGAGAGGAGAGGAAACCCCGGAGCTTCTTCCACCTCGCCTAGGATTGAACGGCTGCAGGGAAGATAGGCTCGAATGCCTGAGCTGGACAGGAAGGACCCATGAACGAGGGAGCCAGCCGAAGAGGGAGAGGAAGTCTGCGCGCAGGCGGAGGGAGTTAACCAGCGACTACGACCACAAGTGGCGGCAGCAGACGGCGACCGAAAAACAACCTCGCGTGCAGGTGAGTCGAGCCCGGAAGTTTCCACACGCAGGCGGACCAACACTCCAGAGGTATTTAAATTTTGACCGGGAGGAGGAAGAAGGGCTTGCTGAGGGAGCGGGAGCACGGGGTCCGACCAACGCACATAGGAAAACGTAGAAGACAGAAAGAAAAGAGGCGTCACCGAGAAAGAAACGTTCGACCGGAACAGAGAGGAGGAGGGCACCGGCAACAGCGAGAGTGTACCTCAGCAGACTGCCGACCCCTTCTAACCGATGAAGTGGTAGCAGTAGCGCCTTCCAAGGTGGTTTGAGGGACGTCGGCGATGGCAGTGACGGTCGCTGACTTGACGCCCGTCACGCCCGCACACACAAAATTCACGCGCACAATTTTGCCGTTGAAGGAATTTCGGATTCGGGCGGTCACCCGATCCATTTATCCGACCCAATCCGCTAGGGTCCAAAAAGCTAAGTGGGTTGGTTGGGTTGGGCTAAGATTGGGTCGCACCCAAATTCAGCCCAGAGGCCTAACACCAAGGCTAAATAACTATTCCATGCCCTTAAGGGGATAAAATTCCATTAAAGAATAATTATATATCAAGGTTAAATAATTATTTCATGGCCTCAAGGGGCCAAAACTTTCTTAAATAAAGAGACAATTGTATGCCAAGGCTAAACAATTATCTCATGTCCTTAAGGCAATAAATTTTCACTTCATCCAAATTCAAATACTTATAAGTCATTAAGATCAAGTATTTACCAAGTTAGAATATTCACAAACTTTCAAGAAATCAAATATTTATCAAATCCACTTAACTATTTTCAGATAAAACATTCATTTTTAAATTATCACTTGGCTAATGATGAGTTTTTTTACTGTAGTTATAAGCCATTGCATGACATAATATTATAAATAATACTATTCTTTTAACCACTTATTTTTATTTGGTTATATATAGATCTCTTAATCAAATGCGTCATAAGTTATTTAAAAATAATTAATTCATAAATTATTTAAGAATAATTAATAATAAATATTTATATTTATTGAAAGCTATAATTCACTAAATAAAAAAAAAAGCCTAATCTTAATTTAGAACTCAAATTTAACCATTTTTAATCAACCATCTCTTTTCTTTCCTCCTTGTATAAGGATTTGCCATTATGACTTACCATATAAAGCTTTTTTAAACCCCCGGAAGCGTGATGGTCAGCTCGTCCTTGCTAGCTCGCTACGGAGTTGTACCCTCGCCCGGATACCCTTCAACGCTAAGAACAGGATTGGATCCTCGTACATGTCCTATGTCCTGCACCCCAGATAGAAGTGTCAAATCGATGATACCGCATATTATAAAAAAGGGGAGAAAAGGTAGATGTTACCTCAGATAAGCTAGGCGACGCCACCCCCGGATCCAAGATCTTTAGCCGCTTGCGGGATGAAGACCGAGAGAGGTCAAACTCAAAGCCGTATGACGATCGACTAGTTGTCCTCTTCAAGAACTTCTGCGGATGGGATTTTTCGGTGGAACCAAACGTGTCCTTGATATCATAACTGAAAAACGCCTTCAAATGCATGGAATGCCATCTCAAATATTCGTAACTGCATCTAGGAACCCGGCCGCGAGCCGGGATGGCAAATGACGAATGGGTCCCACGCCGGAGCAGCAAACACCAACAAGAGGCCATCGTCGCAAGGTCGCCTGATAATCTTCCATAATCCAGGATATTTTGAGGAATAGCCTGGTCAAAACCGAATTGGCGAGCGCATCTATGAGGATTATACATTTCTAAAGACGCAAAATTTTCACTCCTGAAGGGTAGCCAGCCTATCCGAATGCTCACAAGGAATTCGGTAGCAAGCCACCCATCCTCGGTCAATACGTCAACGGGGTTATCCTGAACATCAGCCTACTCGCCCAGACATCCTGCTTTGTTTGGGAATATGACCCGGTGATGCCCAAAGATCTTATCCTTGCGAAAGAGTAAACGTGCCTCAAGATCTTTAAAGCGAACTGGATGAGCCCCAACAATGCACACCATGAGGGGTAACTTACGCTTCATAGCCTCAGAAGCAGTAGTGGTATATAGCCCTTGAAACTGCAAATTGAACCATCCAAACAAATAATGAAGAGGGATCAGCGTGTCTTTTGAGCCCGGGAAGTCAGCGGTACACGCCTCTCTCAAAGACCGAAATAAATTCGACAATGCCACCGGGGCCAAGGAGAGACGAACTCCCCGCGCCAGTCTATCAGCCATAATAAAAACCTCCGGTCTAATACGATTCGGGTACTTATAAGGGATGACAAAATAACATAGCCAACAGGCTAAAAATGCCGTGAGAAATGTAACCCGATCCATTTCCTTTGCCGCGATAGGAGGCCGGGGGGGTATATCATAATCCTGCACTAGAGTGTTTTCTGAACCAACACCAAAGGGGTCACGCGGCGAAGGGAAGTTGGTCTCGTATGCGGTGCCCAAGTCGACAAAATGTAGGATCCACTGGGTAATGGAGACAGCCCCAGAATACCGACGAAGTAGCTCATAGAAGTGGTGGAACACAGCCTTGAGAGAGGGAGAACATCGAAACTCGCCGTGTGCAGTCTCACCAAAGAGTGCCCTTTCATCCGGCACATGTTCATCATATCGGGCACCTAATATGGGGAGCCCGCAAACATATCGCATGTCCCAGAGACTCGGGACAATCTCCACTTCAGAAAGATAACACGTGTTGGTGGCCGGACTCCAATGTTCTAAGATACTCTTTAATAGAGTGACATCATACTCATAATTAAATAATGACAATATGATGGCTTCATAAATCCCGGCCTTCTTAAGGATCTTCCTCTCACTACGCAAAATGTATCATGCCCACTCCGCGTAGCCGGGATGGTGCGCGACGCTACCACAAATGTTAAATCGCGAGGCCCACCTTGGTACGCGCTTAGAGGCCATATCCAAACCTAAAAAGAAGTTCGACTCTTGGTTGGATATTCTGGTGTGGGGCTCAAGGCATAAGAATAAGTCAGGGCCTTGATCAAAGATGCGAGACCTGTTCATCATCCCGGTCACACTACGCTCTAGAGGCGTCCAATTTTCACTCTCAAAATGGGGGTGAGATTTGTACTCCGTTGGCAATAGAGGCATGGACAAGTGACGGGGTATCTTGTTATGGAATATGTCCCTGCCATCCAACATTACATCACGCCACTCATGCCATATTCCCCGAAAGTGACCAAGGGAATCACACTTCTTAATATACTTCATAATTGTCTCATCATTAGGTTCGTCCAACGGCATAGAAGCGCGGCGGGACCACAAGAAACCCATGGTTAATACAAAAGATAAAGACAGAAGAGCCGGAACGCTAAGTCAACACCTGGAGCAACAATGAGAATAGTGAGAAAACACATGAATGTTCTGTCTTCCCAACGGTCTTGTATACGCTTTTCGCTTATACAAACCCGTTGGGAGGGGCAATTTGTTGGGTCTCTTATTTCATCCGGAAATAAAAGAGTATCGCCGAAAATCAATCAAACAAACAAAAAATTAGATTGCCTCGGGAGACAAATTTTGTATTAAATGAGGTAGATGAATCGATTGTAAATCTCCTGCAAATTTCACTTATTTGAATCAACTCGTAACAGCTTCCAAGTTCTTAACTCTATCATTGGGGAAAGAGAATGGAAGGAAAGGGAAAAGCACTTAGAATTCATTTACCAAACACCACATTTAACCCTAAGTGCTCTCAAATACATCCTGAACATGTACAAAATGTGACCGCCATGGCTTTCCACAGTTGCTTTTAGAAACTTTAAACAAAAAGAAGGAACAGAAACATTTTGGAAGATACCTCTTTTCCATGCCCGCTAACGTAACAATCTGAGACGGCCTTTGAATCCAAGCCGACCTTTGAGAAGCAGGATTCCCGCTCCACATGTTTGTGCTCCACAACAAGGCTCTCCACGCAATAATTGAAACTAAAATGTTTGTGCTGCAAAAGGTGCCACCAGATCAATCACAAGATAAGCAAAAAAAAAAACACAAATGAAACTGCGCGAACCAAATTACAAGATATAAGGGAAGAACGATTAACTTTAAGAAGAGCAAAGTAGAATCCTTTACCAGGTCAGGCCAAGCACTAATGGCGCATGCGTCCACAATGTTCAATAAGCACTCGTTTGGGTCGTGCTGCAAAAGTATATAAGATTTATGAGCTTGAAGGCAGCTATTTCCTCTCTAGCTAAAGTTCAATAGATTGAAACAAAGACATTGTGAGGCTTCAGGTAGAACAAAATATTAGGAAATAAACGACATCCTACTTCAAAAAGAGGTTCACAGTCTTGAGCAAAGAGGATGTTGAGTTGACGAAGGAAGTGCAGATCATGGAAAAGGAACTCATGCTGAGAAATTCATCCCTCCGGATTGAGAAAGTCAATAGTGAGGAAGTTGATCTTGATCCAAATATTCTTCCAACTAAAGTGAACACATGGAGGGCCCGGAGACAGATTACATGTGCGAAGTAAAAGTTTCAAGCTTGGTCTGATAATAAACCATGTTGGTAATGGTTTATTATCCTCTCTCAGTGGCTGTCCCAAGATATGGTCGTGATAACAAAAGTCCCAATTCACACAAAAAAAACTGTATATCAGTGCAGGTTTTTCTTAGGACGCTTGAAGAACTTTCGAAATCTTTAGAATCGAGGTCCCGGCTTTACCAGCTATTCCTATCCTAGTTGAAAACTGAAGAAAGAACTTCTATGAAAACGCAGCTGGAAAATCAGCTACTGATGGTACAACCAAATGCCGACTCTACAAAAAACACACACAGCAGTTTGTTTTTGGTAAAGGATACAGCCATTAAAGACAGGAGCAGCCACTGTCCAAAAGAAGAGAAGGGAAAGAACGTTGGCAGTGGCCGATAATGAAGGAAAAGACAAAAGGAGGAGATTCCAAGTAGGAGGTGTTCAGGGTCGACAAAGAAAAAGGGGGAAAGAGCAGAAAAGGTAATCCATAAAAGATGTAATAAAAATAAACAGATGGAAGAAAAAAAAAGAAAGCCTGTGGTCTATAAAAGGCGAGGGAGAGAAGCCCGAAGGCGGGCAGGAGAGCACACACGCGGGGAAGACATCACGAGGAACAAGAGAGGAGAGGAGAATGCCGGAACGGAAGAAGGTAAAAAAAAAAAAAAAAGAGAAATTTTCTTCTTTGTCTGAGTTTCTTAGGCTTCATGGGCACACTAAGTGCCCTGGCATCACAGAAAGCACACACCATCTTTTGATCGATCGGGTTTCGTATTTCATAGGCTTCATGGGCATGCTAAATGCCCTGGCATCTCAAAAGACATATACACACCATCTCTTTTGCCCCTGAGGCCCGAGATACACTGAGCATCCTAAGCATCCTATGGCGCTACGAGAGAGAAGAGAAGACGACTGAAAGCTAAAAAAAAAAACTGAGATGGCCTGGAAGTAAGAGAAGCCAGGTAAAAAAATGAAGAAACGCTAGAGAGTAAAAGTGCATAAATGCTGGAGGGGGTAAAAAAAATGCATAAACGCTGGAGAGTAGAAAATGCAGAAACATTGGAGAAGAGTTCGAATCAAAACCCGTGAACTAGAAAAGATGCAAAAATATGATGATACGGCGGAAATAACATAATAATCTAGGCACCTTGCTTAAGCCCTCTGTTCCCTCTCGTCTGGTCTGATCCCCATAGAGGGAAAGTGAACCTGAAGTCTTTTGCCACTATTACCGCGAAGAAGATATACAGAACCCTTTTTTTAACCTAACGAGAATAAAAGTGAGCTAATGGAAGAAGAACTTGGCAAAAGTGACCTAAAGATTCTAGAGAAGAGGTCAGTAAAGACTACCCGTAAGATGGTCTTCCCCCTTTGACTCCTTCCACCGAAAAGAGGAGGCCGACCGAATGACCGACGAAGAACGTACGGGGATGGTAAAAGAGAAGAGGGAACGAACGAAGAAAAGCGCCGTTCCTGGATTAGACCCGGTCAACATCCACTTCGCTAACAAACCAGAACCCGAAAAAGCCCAATCTGCTGAGGCCCAATGCTTCCTTTTTTTGATGTCGTGCACGGGAGACTCGTTACTGTCTGTTTGTTACAGATGGACAACGCCAGAGCAATAGCGGCCGCCTCGCGCTGCCCCGCCGGTGTCAACCCCGTTCCTTCAGGAACCACTACCTCTGCGACCTCCCCTTCGCTCCAAGTAAGATTTCAGCGGCACCTCGGTGCCACCTCCCTCCATAAACCAATTACGGGGCCAGCAGGTTCTTCTCCGTGGATGGGCGACGCCTCACCCGCTGCTTCCCCTGGAACTCTGATCAGGTGGCGAGTTCACAATCTTTGCAATCAGCTCCGTCGATCTCCTCCCTTCCCTCGCCCGATCATCGACGACGTCTCCCCAGTAATCGCCATTGGAAATAACAAGCCTATGTCGCCTGTCGCAAACTAAAAACCTTGATTAACAAGCGCATTGACCCCCTCTTATTCGGAGCCATCAACGCCAGGCCGCCGACGAAAATCTAGTAATGCCGAAGATGGGAAGATCCGTCTACAGCACGCCGCAAATTGTCGGGGCTTTGTCTTATTACTCCCCCGGCCGTTCCGCCAGATACCGCTGATGTTTGGCGTGGTCAAAAAGGGGAAAGGGTTCGGTAGTTGGCGATGGAAATTACCTAGAGTGACCACTCGGTCCAGCCGGAGACTATGATCGATTCAACGAAATTGACCGCGTATAATTACACCATTCGGTTTAGCCAAGCAAATCCCTGAAGTACGAACCACACTCGTGCTAGTTCGGCATGAATATCTGGTACTTAAACTCAAAGTATAAATCCGAACCGGAATCAGACGAGAGATCTCGCAATAATTCTGTATTCTAAGTATGAGGTCAAAATGAATTCAAGAGAAATGATTATGTGCTAATATGGAGCTGGATGACCCAAACCCAACCTAAGTCGCGCATAATAGAACACAAGTGCTGAAAAGAAATTGATCAACATTGGAAGTCCTTGTCGGGGTGTAACTCCTCAATATGACGTCGTGTCCGCAAGACCGGATAAATTTTCGAACCAAATTATCCATCACGCCGCAAGGCCGGATAAAATTCAAATCAAATTATCCGTCACGCCACAAGGCCGGATAAATTCCAAACCAAATTATCCGTCACGCCACAAGGCCGGATGAATTTTCGAACCAAATTATCCATCACGCCGCAAGGCCGGGTAAACTCCAAACAAATTATCCAACACGCCGCAAGGCCGGATAAATTCCAAATTAAATTATCCAACAAGCCACAAGGCCGGATAAACTCCAAATCAAACTATCCAATACGTCATAAGGCTGGATAATCCCCCAAACCAAATATCCAATACGTCTAAATGCAATCACGGTGGAATATTGTTTGGGAGGTGCGTACGTCGGTGCTTACCATCGGGGCGTAGCTCCTCAATATAGCATCGGATTGCCTAGGCCGGATATCACTCAGTAAGGTGCTTCAAAGCCCAACGTCCGATGGGCACGAGATACTCACATTGACGAAATAGCCCATTTTCTCACCGTTTAAATATAATGTCAAATTTTGTATTTTTATTACGTTTATAAATGATATTGTCCGGTTTGTTTCTCTTATCTTGTCGCGTATTATAGATCTCTTAATCAAAGGTTCCCTAATTTTAGGGGTAATTAACAATGAGCGCTTGCGCTCATTGGAAGCCAGAACCCATTTAATAAAAAAAGCCTTATTAATTTAAGGTGGATTTGAAACGGTCACAATACATTTTCTAATGTGATAATTTTGACCCCACAAATTCTGGCACGCCCGGTGGGACCGGCTTCTCCTTTCATCTTCGAGATCTATATTACGCAGCACCAAATTCCGTGCCCTCGTTCTTACACTTCTCTTGTTCTGCGCAGCAATGACAAAGAAGTTGAACATCTTTGTTGAGGATGCATCGATCATCATGCATGGTGTCCAATTTGGCTCCATTTCGGAGGAAGACGTCGAGTTCATCTACCTACCCTTCATAGACTCCGAGAACATTAAGGGAAAGAATACTCCGGTTATCAAGAGTAAGACCTCCTCACAGAAGAAGGAGACTGCCACGAAAAAGGAAGGGCCATCATTCACTGATAATGGGGGCATGTTCAACGAAAAGGAGGAGGAACCGTCTTTTACTGTTAACGGGGGCAAGATCCACCAGACTATGTTCTCAAGCCCTGAGAAGACAAGGAAGCAGGAACGACAGGCCTTGAGGAAGAAGGAGGCTAGGCTCCGCAAACAAGGTCGCTTAATCCCTGTGAAGCGTAACCATTCCGCCGCCAAGACAAAAACAGCCGTAACAAACAAATTTGCACCACTTCTATCAGTTACGAGAAATTCTAACCTGGTGGAGGGACTGCGGCTGCAAACCCACGTACAGGCCAAGCCACACCCAGAGCCCAGAAATATCACTACTCAAAAGACAACATCTCAAAAGATTTATGAGACATACAAAAGGGCTCAAAAGAATATGAAAAGAAAAGAAAGACGTTCCAAGATCAGCCACAAGGAAACAGAGGGTCATATAATCCACACAGTGCGGATGGTGGAACACGCACGAGAGACCGGCTCTAATTCTGAAGAAGACACCCTTCGGACCATGACAAGGAAAGCCAAGAATAAAAAGTTAGCCTCTATCGTAATCCAGGAGCCTGTTCAACGGTACGAACTAGGAGCGACCCCTCTACACCAAGAAACTTTCGAAGAGGAAGAGGAAGAGGAAGAACCCGTCATGACCACTAATCATGACCATAGAGATGAAGCTATCGCTGACCTTAAGAGACAACTCAAGAAGAGGGATAACGACATGAGCATCCTCATGGCGAAATTCAAGGAAGTGACTAATGCTCTTGCAAAGACACAAGAGATGATGTTACGCCAAGAACAATCATCGCGGGAACAAAATAATGCTCCGGCGACATCTTCTTTACCAACACAGTCAAATGACGGGGCCATCACCTTGACTAGGAAGGAAGTGCAAGAAATGGTAATGGACCAGTTGAGGCAAATCGAGGGAACCAAAGTTGCTCCGCGAAGGAGACGAGGGAGACCTTACCCAGCTGTATACGATGATATCCCTTACCCCAAAGGGTACATCGTACCGCACTTTAAGATGTTTAGCGGAGTAGGAAACCCTAACCAACACTTGGCCCATTTCGTCGCGACTTGTGGGAACACTGGTGGCAACGACGCCTTATTGCTCCGGCAGTTTCCACAAAGCCTCTCAGGGGTTGCCTTTGAGTGGTATTACTCTCTGGAGAACGAAGTTATTGGAACTTGGGCTGACATGGAAGAAGCCTTTAGGATGAAGTTCGCTTCGATAAGCGATAAGATCACGATTGCAGATCTGGCCGATACAAAGAGGAAAAAGGATGAGACTGTCCTCAATTACATTACAAGGTGGAGAAATCTGAGTATCAAATGAGAAAAGCCACTAGAGCAAACCGAGGCCGTGGATTTGTTGGTCCGCAACATCGATAGCTGGATGGCCCCCTTTCTTTGCGGTAATAACATCTCTACATTTCAAGAACTGATCACCCAAGTGGCAAAGCTGGAACGAACGAACCATCAGCCTTATGTAAATACGCAGAACCCAAAATTTAGAAGGGAAGAACCAAGAAGGAATGAACCCAAGATCGCCTATACAAACGTTGCTAACAGAGGCAAAAGGGTGGAAGTTCACAATGCAAACGTACCTCGGATCGAGAGAGCGCCAACGCTCGGCGAAAATAGCCGGGGCAAGCCATTGACCCTTGAAGAGAGAAAGAATAAAATCTATTCGTTCAAAAGAGAAAAGACGATGAAAATTTTTAGGGACGCCCTGAAGAATGGCTTACAACTACCAGAGCCGAAGCGTCCTGAAGAAAGTAATAAGACTGACGATCCCAACTTTTGCCCTTACCATCGCGTACTGGGGCATACGATTGAAGATTGTTATATTTTCAAAGATTGGGTGGAGAAACAATATAAGACAGGGAAGATAACTCTATCAAAACAAGTATTGAACGAAGCCCAAACCGAGGAGGTTGATGTCGTTCAAATCAGAATAGATCCGACGCCTGCAGAAGACCCAGGGTGGAATACCGTGGTGTCAAAAAGGACGTCGCGACTCCTCCAAAAATTACAACAGATACCAGGCATAGTGTAGAAAGACTCCTTGTCACCACGATACGTACCGCCAAGACCTCGTCCACCAACAAGGGAAAGTCAAAAGAAAAAGGAAAAGAACCCTCAATCGAAGAACAAAAATAAGAAAGCAGCTTCTTTGACTAAAGCGCAAGAAAAGAGCGATCTCAAAAAATACATCGACTCGCTTGAGGAATATGTGCAAGAAATGCCTAAACCCGTAAAACTTCATCACTACATCACTGAAAAGGTGTGGGAAGAACTCCTGGAAGACGATTCGGAGGGCGAAGAGTACGAGGTGGAGTCCTGCAGGATGATATCGATGATCCCGGAGCCCTTACAAGAAGACAAAACTAACAATGTTAAAGACGTCACTACCGCAAGGATGGGTGTCTGTAATGCGATTAACCTGGGAAGTGACTCCGAAGATGAAATCTTACCTGCCTATCTATATGAAGAAGTACCTGCCGCTAAAAGCAGCAAGCAAATAAACGAATCCTGCCAAATGAATCTTAGGAGCGGCAAGGTCGTAATGGGACGTACGATAGACAAAGAAAAGGAAAAGCTCAAAGGAAAACAAATCGAAACGCAGGAAGTAGGCGACGATGCGGCACTCCCGCTAAAGCTATCCTCTTCTGAATACAACATTCTATCACATTTGAGGAAGGTCCCCGCCCTCCTCAGTATATATGACGCTTTGATGATGTCACAAGAACTGAGGGACGTTCTTATTTACGCCCTGCAAAACCCTCAAAAATTTCAAACATTCTTCGTCGAGGCTGATACAAAAGAAACGTTGAGTACGTATATTGCATCGTCCATTACGTTCAACGATGATGACATGCTATTGGGAACGTCGCAGCATAATCGACCACTGTATGTGACTGGGGACGTGGAAGGAATGAAGATAAGCAGAATCTTAGTTGATCCAGGGTCATCAGTTAACCTCATAACCTTACGGACCTTAAAAAGCCTTTCTTTAGGCGTCCATAATTTAACGGCTGAAAAAGTTGTGATCCAAGGGTTCAATAAAAACAGCCAGAAGGCTTTAGGCTCTATATGCTTACCATTGCAACTCGACGATTTAAAGACCAAAGTTAAATTCCATGTCATCGACACTGATACCTCGTACAAGGCGCTACTCGGGAGACCTTGGCTGCACGAAAATCACATAGTCCCCTCTACCTTACACCAATGCCTGAAATACCTAAAAGAAGGTAGGGAAGAGCGTATCGATGGGGATATTCAACCCTTCTCAGTGCACGAAGTTAAGTACGAAGACGCGCACTATTTCATTGGATCGGCAACGCAGCCTGCGAAATCAACACTACAGGACTCGATCATCTCCAAACTAAGGAAAACAACTCTGTTAGCATGTCCCCATTTCGGAAGTGACTCCGAGTCAGAAGCGAGCGACTGCTTAGCCTCTACATGCGACGTGGTTGAAACTCATGAAAAGGAAGGCTGGCCACAAAGACTGACGGCACGACAAAACATGGCGGAATACGAAATAGGAGTATTAAGAGTTCCTCAAGGCTATCTTAAGGGTTTCACTCCCCTGAATGCATCGCAAGTCGTAGAGATGAAGACTTTTATTATCCTTAGCAAGAGGGAATGCACAAGAGGAAGACTCTTTGTCCATAAGCCAATACACTTCTATCAGTCAGATGAAATTCATCACATCACGACAGACAAAGAGAATGACCCAGAGTCAACGCAACTCATCAAAGTCCCCCCATTTGCTTATTACCCTCCGAGCTTAAGAAATCTCATAGAAAAGTATGGTTGCCTGAACCCTCGTTTAAAGAGTGAGTTACGCCAATTTGAGAAGTTGTGGAACCCAGGTTCACGAAATATCACATTACCGAATGGGAAGATCTCCAATACCCGTGGTTTAGGGTATACGGAGCCAAATGAAGAAGCGTTTATGTTCCGTTCATATACTTGCAACATGGTGACAATAGGCGGAGCATACGCAATAGAACAAGGGGATGAGGAATTCAAACGGGCACCGAAAGAATTGGAAGATGGGGGACAGACCACCCGTGATGAATTGATTGAGGTTAATCTTGGGTCGGAAGAAGATGTTAGGCCCACTTACATAAGTGCACAACTCTCCCAACCTGAAAAGGACCAGCTGGAGGCACTCCTGCATGAGTTTAGTGACTGCTTCGCATGGACATATAAAGAAATGCCTGGCCTCAGCCCGGAAGTCGCCGTCCATAATTTATCGATCGGCCCTGATGCTACTCCGGTAAAGCAGGCACCAAGAAGAATGAGGATAGAACTTGAAGAACAGATCACCCTCGAAATAAAGAAATTAATCGAGGCGGGTTTTATAAGAGAGGAGAAATACACAGACTGGATAGCAAGTATCGTCCCTGTGAAAAAGAAAAATGGGCAAATCCGGATCTGCGTAGATTTTAGAGACTTGAATAACGCATGTCCCAAAGACGATTTTCCTCTTCCTGTGACAGAAGTAATGATTGACTCGGTGTCGAACTTTGAAGTGTTTTCATTTATGGACGGGTCATCTGGTTACAATCAAATTAAGATGGCGCCTGAAGATGAGAAGCACACCGCGTTCCGTACGCCTATCGGCATCTTTTGTTATACCGTTATGCCATTTGGGTTAAAGAACGCTGGGGCAACGTACCAACGCGCAATGACTAAGATCTTTGACGATTTAATCCACAAACTCGTCGAGTGCTACGTGGACGATTTGGTGGTTAAGTCGCAATCTAGAGCAGAGCACTGTTAGGACTTGAGGACCGCGTTCACTCGCATCCGCAAGTACAACCTCAAAATGAACCCGTTCAAATGCACATTTGGGGTATCATCTGGAAAATTCCTGGGTTTCGTGGTCAGACACAAAAAGATCGAAATTGATCCCGCAAAGATAAGCTCAATCAAAGACATGCCGCCCCCGAAGAACCTCAAAGAGCTTAGATCCTTTCAAGGACGACTGGCTTATATCAGGAGGTTCGTTTCCAACCTATCCGGGCGAATCCACCCCTCTTCGAAACTGACAAAGAAAAATGCTCCATTCATTTGGGACGACACGTGTCAAAGTGCCTTCGAAAACATCAAAGAATATCTTTCATGCCCTCCAGTCCTTGGGGCACCTATCACGGGAAAGCTACTCATCCTATACACCACAGCATTAGAGGCGTCCTTGGGGGCACTGTTGGCTCAGAATAATGACGATGGAAAGGAGACTGCATTGTATTATCTTAGCCGAATGTTCGTAGGGGCAGAACATTCCTATTCTCCAATCGAAAAACAATGTTTGGCGTTGATATTTGCCATTAAGAAATTAAGACATTATCTCCTTGAACATGAAGTTCGTCTCATATCAAGAGTCGACCCCTTAAGATACCTGATGACGAGGCCTACTTTAACAGGACGATTGGCTAAATGGGCCGTCCTACTCCAGGAATTCGACATCACATATGTGTCGCAGAAAGCAGTAAAAGGGCAAGTGCTCGCCGATTTCCTAGCAGCTCATCCTGTCCCCGATGACTCTCCTCTGAGTTACGATTTACCAGACGAAGAAATATTAAATACCGAAGCCGACGATGGATATTGGGAACTTTACTTCGACGGGGCATCTTCAATTCAACCAGCTATCCCCCCAAATATCCCGAAAGTAAAGTCAGGGATCGGCCTGGTATTCATCACCCCGGAAAAGGGGATATTACATTACTCCTTGGCCCTCACTGGTCCCTGTACCAACAACGAAGCTGAATACGAAGCTTTAATCGCCGGGCTCGAGCTCGCGCTAGAGATGAAAATTGAAAAAATGCATATATACGGCGACTCCCAACTCATCGTCAGACAAGTGACCGGTAAGTACCAAGTCAAGAAAACGGAATTGCACAAATATCATACGAAAGCTATGGAACTCATGGAAAAAATACCGTACGTCACTCTGACCTGCGTCGCTAGGGCTGTTAATGGTAGAGCGGACGCACTGGCAAAATTTGCCAAAGAGCTAGCTGGGCCATCCATTGACCGAGTCAATATCGTGATCAGAGACAGGAAGCTGATCGCACTGGCTGAAGAAGATCGCGTCAACAAGAAAGAAATAACAGATGCTATGACAATCTCCCTCACGCAAGAACATGACTGGAGAGAGCCGTTTGTCAACTATCTCAAAAGTGGCATCCTACCCGAGGATAAGACTCAAAGAGTACAATTGAAAAAATGGGCCCTTCGGTATACATTTGTGAATGACACACTGTATCGTCGATCGTATGAACAGCTTTGGCTCAGGTGCATCGCGATGGATGAGGTCGCTCACGTATTACATGAAGTCCATTCCGGTCTTTGTGGCGCCCACCAATCAGGACCCAAAATGTATCTTAAGATTAAGAGGTTGGGGTACTACTGGCCAAGCATGGTGCGAGACTGCATAAACTGCGCAAAGACTTGCCATTTGTGCCAAGTGCATGGAGATTTAATTCATAAGCACCCTAACCCTCTTCATCCGACGGTTTCGTCGTGGCCGTTCGAAATATGGGGGACAGATATAGTGAGGCCCATAGAACCTCCTTCTTCTCTGGGGCATCGATTTATACTCGCGGCAACGGACTACTTCTCCAAATGGGTAGAGGCCATCCCATTAAGAGAAGTCAAGGCTGCCAATGTCGTCAATTTCTTTCGCGGAAACATATTGAGTCGTTTTGGAACCCCTAGACGGATCATATCCGATAACGGCTTAGCCTTCAAAAATGCCTTGATCTACAAATTTGCAAAGCGTCACAAAATCTATTGGCGGTACTCCTCGATATACAATCCAAGAGCGAATGGACTAGCCGAAGCGTTCAATAAAACTCTATGCAAGCTGCTCAAGAAGAGCGTTTCAAAGAACAAGAAAGAGTGGCATCAGAAGCTAGTGGAAGCATTATGGGCTTATCGAACCACGTATCACACGCCCACACAATCAACGCCTTATTCCCTAGTCTTCGGTGTCGAAGCCGTGCTTCCACTCGAGGTCGAAATACCTTCGCTAAGAATGGCAATGCAATGTGACATGACAATGGATGAAAATATTCAGTTACGTCTTGATGAACTGGATACACTTGATGAGCAAAGGCTGATTGCACAGCAAAACCTAGAGCTATACCAAGCGCAAATGGCAAGGGCGTATGACAAGTTAGCCAGAGAACGCACTTTCAAGAAAGGAGATCTTGTCCTGGCAGTAAGACGGCCCATCATATCCAACAAGATAGCAAAAGGGAAGTTCAACCCAAATTGGGAAGGACCCTACGCGATAGAAAAAGTCTACGAAGGAGGAGCTTACCAATTGATAGATCAAGACGGGGCGCACCCGATGCCACCCATTAACGACCGTTTCTTAAAGAAGTACCATGCTTAAAACGCGAATCTGATCCTGACCAAGCGACACTAGGCTCGAGAATATCAAAGTCGTTGCCAGCTGACTGTTTGTTAGACCTGTGTAAGCTCCTCATATGAGCGTTCACCAGGTTGGATGATGGAAGCATAAATTCGTCCCTATTCTCTTAAAAAAAAAACTCATGAAGTGAAGGAGAAAAGAATTATACCTGGCAAGGTAGTTTTGGGACTCGATCGAACGCTAGTTGCATCCCATGGGATCAATAAATCCTCAAGCCTTTTTTTTACCTTTTTAGAGAGCAGGTAAAAAGAATTTGCAAACAAATGTATTAGAACAGATCAATTCCAATGATTAGTCCAGAAAAGGAATGGGAATTCATCTACACCTTGCATGTCAGAAACTGTTAACATGTTCATAATGGAGCTCGTTGTGTACCAAAAATAATAATATACCCTGCAACACCAGTTACAAGTGGACAACAGTTTTAACAATACAAGCATGACATTACACCAGTTACAAGTGGACAACAGTTTTAACAATACAAGCATGACATTACACCAGTTACAAGTGGACAGCAGTTTTGACAATATAAGTATGACACCGTACCAGTTTTAACAATCTGCCGAAAGGAAGCCATCATTACATCAATCACAACCAATCAAGAACAAAATGATCCTGAATAGGTAAATGATACATCAAAGAGCACAAGACATCCCAAATGTTAAAGTCCAAACACATGGTACAGGAAGAGATACATCAAAATACAGAGACACCCCAAAATACAAAAAATCCAAGCGCATAGCACAAAAGAAACACATCAAAATTCTTTAATTATGTTCTGGAGAACGTGCCTTCGTTCTTTAATGACAGAAGCAAGTCTGCTGCACTCAACTTCCTTCATCTTACGCTGAGTCTCTAATGAAGCCTGGTGGACTTCAGTTGCATCAATTAGCTCTGAATTCTGTGCTTTGGCGGTTTCAATATTCTCCAAATTGTCGTCACAATCTTGCATGACAGAAATTGCCGCACGTCTTTCCGATAGGAGCCTCTCCCTTTCTTCGTCGATTTGTTCCATGCGCGCGTCAATCCGCCTCACTTTGGCCCTGGCTAAATCACAAGACATCATTATAGCGTTCTTCTCAATAATCAAACTACCTTGAAGGGACCATAAATCCTCTAGAACGGTTGCCTCTTTGCTGATCTGGGAATCAAGAGCGGCAGTATCCAAACTGAGCAATGAGTCCTGCTCGACCTCAAGTTGCTTCAAGACTTCTATTATCTCTCGACTCAGTCTTTCCCAAGTAGCCTCCAGGGCTTTGAAACTGGTCAAGGTTTGCGAAATGCTATATGAGGAAGCCAAAAACTCTTCTACTGTGGGAAGTGAGTCCTCGTCGCGAAGCGTCCCAAGGTAGTCAGAAATAAGGAAACGAGCTGCTCTCTCCTGCGATCGCCGGACTATATCCGAAACCCGAGAAGTAGACGGCCCGGAAGGCGGCGGCATAATAATTCCCCGAACTCCACTCATAACTCCTGAAACGACGACATGAAGTAGGTTGTTAGAAAAAAGGTGGTACATAGGCGGCGTATGACAAACCGTGCGGGCATGGCAAGGTTACCTCGGTCGGAGGACCCGTCACGTTGGAATCCTCCACCTTCGACAGAACGACCGTCCTCAGCACTTACTTCCCCTATACCTGACACCAACAAAGCAGGAGTGCTAAAGGTTTCACTATGTATGCTAAAAAAAACAGTCATCCAACACGTAGCACAAATCTAATTACCATCGCAAAAAAGAGAAGAAGAAGAAGGAACGACTCACAATCAAGTACATCAGACCACATATTAACAGAAAGAATAAGGAAAAACATACCTTCATTATGCATATTCGCCATCCCTGCAACAGTTAGCTTGACGCAAGATATCAGCCCGGTGGAAGACCCTCCTGCCATCACAACAGATCGTGTATAGTCAAGAAGGAACAAGGATCATACGCAGCTAAAGAGACAATATTGGCGATGAAAGTCGATGGAAAACAAAGCTATAACAAGTCACAAGTATAGAAGATGAAATTCTCCTCCCACTTTCATGGTAATACAATGTAGCTAAGAAATAAAATGACGGATGACGAAAATTACCGTCCTCCGCGCCCCCCTCAGTCCCTGCGACGGCGTCCATACCTTCCGACACGGGCACTAAAAATGTCACAAAATGGTAACAATAATAAGAACCAAATCCTGCTAAGTGACACAGTCACTAGGATATATGGAAAGGGGACTCATGTCCCTGCTGTTTTCTCGAAACATTCTGTCAGTATGAGAAGGAATAAGAAATTACCATTATACAAAGAAGATACCCCTTCTGCCTCGATCCCCAACGTACTCGGCGCATGCTTTAGACCTACAAGCGAATTTGACGCTAATCAAACATGAAATCGCCGTTGGAAGCGCTATTCAAAAGATTTATCATGTGAAACCCAAACTACAGCATCAAGATGGTAAAAATGATGAATAGAAGGATATAATTCGAGGACTTTAGGCCTTACTCGTCTCTGAGTTGATCAAGGAATTCCTTGCACTTGCGCCGGTATCAGCTTCCTTCGTCGGTTCCACCGGCACGTGAACAACTGCATCAAGATGAGATTGTAGGTCAAACGTAAGGAATTCTGCAGTCTACATAACCTGAACAAGCCATACTTCCTTTCAAGGCCCCAATCACATCGTCAGACGAGTCGCTCGGATAATGTTTTAACGGCTCGGCGGTATCAACATCGTCCATGTCCACCGCATCATCAGGGGGGTGAGTGTGTACCTGCTCAGCAATTTTGGTTGCAGACCGAACCTCTAAAGAACACAGAACACATCAGAAATAATCACATGAGTCAGAGATAAACGCATATATCAGAGATAATTGCTGTATCAAACAAACAAGTGCATAAAAGGGAAATACACGGGATGTCCAATAAAGAAAATAGCACCTGTGATGGGGAGCTCGCCGTGTGCAGTCTCACCAAAGAGTGCCCTTTCATCCGGCACATGTTCATCATATCGGGCACCTAATATGGGGAGCCCGCAAACATATCGCATGTCCCAGAGACTCGGGACAATCTCCACTTCAGAAAGATAACACGTGTTGGTGGCCGGACTCCAATGTTCTAAGATACTCTTTAATAGAGTGACATCATACTCATAATTAAATAATGACAATATGATGGCTTCATAAATCCCGGCCTTCTTAAGGATCTTCCTCTCACTATGCAAAATGTATCATGCCCACTCCGCGTAGCCGGGATGGTGCGCGACGCTACCACAAATGTTAAATCGCGAGGCCCACCTTGGTACGCGCTTAGAGGCCATATCCAAACCTAAAAAGAAGTTCGACTCTTGGTTGGATATTCTGGTGTGGGGCTCAAGGCATAAGAATAAGTCAGGGCCTTGATCAAAGATGCGAGACCTGTTCATCATCCCGGTCACACTACGCTCTAGAGGCGTCCAATTTTCACTCTCAAAATGGGGGTGAGATTTGTACTCCGTTGGCAATAGAGGCATGGACAAGTGACGGGGTATCTTGTTATGGAATATGTCCCTGCCATCCAACATTACATCACGCCACTCATGCCATATTCCCCGAAAGTGACCAAGGGAATCACACTTCTTAATATACTTCATAATTGTCTCATCATTAGGTTCGTCCAACGGCATAGAAGCGCGGCGGGACCACAAGAAACCCATGGTTAATACAAAAGATAAAGACAGAAGAGCCGGAACGCTAAGTCAACACCTGGAGCAACAATGAGAATAGTGAGAAAACACATGAATGTTCTGTCTTCCCAACGGTCTTGTATACGCTTTTCGCTTATACAAACCCGTTGGGAGGGGCAATTTGTTGGGTCTCTTATTTCATCCGGAAATAAAAGAGTATCGCCGAAAATCAATCAAACAAACAAAAAATTAGATTGCCTCGGGAGACAAATTTTGTATTAAATGAGGTAGATGAATCGATTGTAAATCTCCTGCAAATTTCACTTATTTGAATCAACTCGTAACAGCTTCCAAGTTCTTAACTCTATCATTGGGGAAAGAGAATGGAAGGAAAGGGAAAAGCACTTAGAATTCATTTACCAAACACCACATTTAACCCTAAGTGCTCTCAAATACATCCTGAACATGTACAAAATGTGACCGCCATGGCTTTCCACAGTTGCTTTTAGAAACTTTAAACAAAAAGAAGGAACAGAAACATTTTGGAAGATACCTCTTTTCCATGCCCGCTAATGTAACAATCTGAGACGGCCTTTGAATCCAAGCCGACCTTTGAGAAGCAGGATTCCCGCTCCACATGTTTGTGCTCCACAACAAGGCTCTCCACGCAATAATTGAAACTAAAATGTTTGTGCTGCAAAAGGTGCCACCAGATCAATCACAAGATAAGCAAAAAAAAAAACACAAATGAAACTGCGCGAACCAAATTACAAGATATAAGGGAAGAACGATTAACTTTAAGAAGAGCAAAGTAGAATCCTTTACCAGGTCAGGCCAAGCACTAATGGCGCATGCGTCCACAATGTTCAATAAGCACTCGTTTGGGTCGTGCTGCAAAAGTATATAAGATTTATGAGCTTGAAGGCAGCTATTTCCTCTCTAGCTAAAGTTCAATAGATTGAAACAAAGACATTGTGAGGCTTCAGGTAGAACAAAATATTAGGAAATAAACGACATCCTACTTCAAAAAGAGGTTCACAGTCTTGAGCAAAGAGGATGTTGAGTTGACGAAGGAAGTGCAGATCATGGAAAAGGAACTCATGCTGAGAAATTCATCCCTCCGGATTGAGAAAGTCAATAGTGAGGAAGTTGATCTTGATCCAAATATTCTTCCAACTAAAGTGAACACATGGAGGGCCCGGAGACAGATTACATGTGCGAAGTAAAAGTTTCAAGCTTGGTCTGATAATAAACCATGTTGGTAATGGTTTATTATCCTCTCTCAGTGGCTGTCCCAAGATATGGTCGTGATAACAAAAGTCCCAATTCACACAAAAAAAACTGTATATCAGTGCAGGTTTTTCTTAGGACGCTTGAAGAACTTTCGAAATCTTTAGAATCGAGGTCCCGGCTTTACCAGCTATTCCTATCCTAGTTGAAAACTGAAGAAAGAACTTCTATGAAAACGCAGCTGGAAAATCAGCTACTGATGGTACAACCAAATGCCGACTCTACAAAAAACACACACAGCAGTTTGTTTTAGGTAAAGGATACAGCCATTAAAGACAGGAGCAGCCACTGTCCAAAAGAAGAGAAGGGAAAGAACGTTGGCAGTGGCCGATAATGAAGGAAAAGACAAAAGGAGGAGATTCCAAGTAGGAGGTGTTCAGGGTCGACAAAGAAAAAGGGGGAAAGAGCAGAAAAGGTAATCCATAAAAGATGTAATAAAAATAAACAGATGGAAGAAAAAAAAAGAAAGCCTGCGGTCTATAAAAGGCGAGGGAGAGAAGCCCGAAGGCGGGCAGGAGAGCACACACGCGGGGAAGACATCACGAGGAACAAGAGAGGAGAGGAGAACGCCGGAACGGAAGAAGGTAAAAAAAAAAAAAAAGAGAAATTTTCTTCTTTGTCTGAGTTTCTTAGGCTTCATGGGCACACTAAGTGCCCTGGCATCACAGAAAGCACACACCATCTTTTGATCGATCGGGTTTCGTATTTCGTAGGCTTCATGGGCATGCTAAATGCCCTGGCATCTCAAAAGACATATACACACCATCTCTTTTGCCCCTGAGGCCCGAGATACACTAAGCATCCTAAGCATCCTATGGCGCTACGAGAGAGAAGAGAAGACGACTGAAAGCTAAAAAAAAACTGAGATGGCCTGGAAGTAAGAGAAGCTAGGTAAAAAAATGAAGAAACGCTAGAGAGTAAAAGTGCATAAATGCTGGAGGGGGTAAAAAAATGCATAAACGCTGGAGAGTAGAAAATGCAGAAACATTGGAGAAGAGTTCGAATCAAAACCCGTGAACTAGAAAAGATGCAAAAATATGATGATACGGCGGAAATAACATAATAATCTAGGCACCTTGCTTAAGCCCTCTGTTCCCTCTCGTCTGGTCTGATCCCCATAGAGGGAAAGTGAACCTGAAGTCTTTTGCCACTATTACCGCGAAGAAGATATACAGAACCCTTTTTTTAACCTAACGAGAATAAAAGTGAGCTAATGGAAGAAGAACTTGGCAAAAGTGACCTAAAGATTCTAGAGAAGAGGTCAGTAAAGACTACCCGTAAGATGGTCTTCCCCCTTTGACTCCTTCCACCGAAAAGAGGAGGCCGACCGAATGACCGACGAAGAACGTACGGGGATGGTAAAAGAGAAGAGGGAACGAACGAAGAAAAGCGCCGTTCCTGGATTAGACCCGGTCAACATCCACTTCGCTAACAAACCAGAACCCGAAAAAGCCCAATCTGCTGAGGCCCAATGCTTCCTTTTTTTGATGTCGTGCACGGGAGACTCGTTACTGTCTGTTTGTTACAGATGGACAACGCCAGAGCAATAGCGGCCGCCTCGCGCTGCCCCGCCGGTGTCAACCCCGTTCCTTCAGGAACCACTACCTCTGCGACCTCCCCTTCGCTCCAAGTAAGATTTCAGCGGCACCTCGGTGCCACCTCCCTCCATAAACCAATTACGGGGCCAGCAGGTTCTTCTCCGTGGATGGGCGACGCCTCACCCGCTGCTTCCCCTGGAACTCTGATCAGGTGGCGAGTTCACAATCTTTGCAATCAGCTCCGTCGATCTCCTCCCTTCCCTCGCCCGATCATCGGCGACGTCTCCCCAGTAATCGCCATTGGAAATAACAAGCCTATGTCGCCTGTCGCAAACAAAAAACCTTGATTAACAAGCGCATTGACCCCCTCTTATTCGGAGCCATCAACGCCAGGCCGCTGACGAAAATCTAGTAATGCCGAAGATGGGAAGATCCGTCTACAGCACGCCGCAAATTGTCGGGGCTTTGTCTTATTACTCCCCCGGCCGTTCCGCCAGATACCGCTGATGTTTGGCGTGGTCAAAAAGGGGAAAGGGTTCGGTAGTTGGCGATGGAAATTACCTAGAGTGACCACTCGGTCCAGCCGGAGACTATGATCGATTCAACGAAATTGACCGCGTATAATTACACCATTCGGTTTAGCCAAGCAAATCCCTGAAGTACGAACCACACTCGTGCTAGTTCGGCATGAATATCTGGTACTTAAACTCAAAGTATAAATCCGAACCGGAATCAGACGAGAGATCTCGCAATAATTCTGTATTCTAAGTATGAGGTCAAAATGAATTCAAGAGAAATGATTATGTGCTAATATGGAGCTGGATGACCCAAACCCAACCTAAGTCGCGCATAATAGAACACAAGTCCTGAAAAGAAATTGATCAACATTGGAAGTCCTTGTCGGGGTGTAACTCCTCAATATGACGTCGTGTCCGCAAGACCGGATAAATTTTCGAACCAAATTATCCATCACGCCGCAAGGCCGGATAAAATTCAAATCAAATTATCCGTCACGCCACAAGGCCGGATAAATTCCAAACCAAATTATCCGTCACGCCACAAGGCCGATGAATTTTCGAACCAAATTATCCATCACGCCGCAAGGCCGGGTAAACTCCAAACAAATTATCCAACACGCCGCAAGGCCGGGTAAATTCCAAATTAAATTATCTAACACGCCACAAGGCCTGATAAACTCCAAATCAAACTATCCAATACGTCGTAAGGCTGGATAATCCCCCAAACCAAATATCCAATACGTCTAAATGCAATCACGGTGGAATATTGTTTGGGAGGTGCGTACGTCGGTGTTTACCATCGGGGCGTAGCTCCTCAATATAGCATCGGATTGCCTAGGCCTGATATCACTCAGTAAGGTGCTTCAAAGCCCAACGTCCGATGGGCACGAGATACTCACATTGACGAAATAGCCCATTTTCTCACCGTTTAAATATAATGTCAAATTTTGTATTTTTATTACGTTTATAAATGATATTGTCCGGTTTGTTTCCCTTATCTTGTCGCGTATTATAGATCTCTTAATCAAAGGTTCCCTAATTTTAGGGGTAATTAACAATGAGCGCTTGCGCTCATTGGAAGCCAAAACCCATTTAATAAAAAAAAGCCTTATTAATTTAAGGTGGATTTGAAACGGTCACAATACATTTTCTAATGTGATAATTTTGACCCCACATTTCTAAATCTAAATAGTCATAAGCTACTAAGTCAAGTACTTATTGAATCCAAATAATCACAAAGTGTTAAGTCCAAATGTTTATCAAATTTAAATACCTACAAGCGGTCAAAACTAAATATTCACAAGTCATCAAAACCGAATATTTATCAAATCCAAATACTCATAACCCATTAACAAGCCAAATATTTATTAAATTGAGTTTCAAATGTATATAAGACTTTAAAAGTTTGAATACCCATTGATTTTTAAATATCCACAAGTCCTTAAAATAATGTTGATAGATATTTATAAAGTTTAAATATTCTAATACCTCTAAAAACTCATATATTCATTATCAAGTTATTCCCTTGGCTAATGAGAATTATTTTCATATCTTATACCAAAATTATGTGACAAGCTCTCTTATAGCTAAATATTTTAAATTATATTGCTCCCTGTGGCATTTATTATAAATCTCTTAATTAAATGTGTTGTGATTTCAGAGATACTTACATTAATTAGAAACCAAAACCCGCTAAATAAAGTTTGATCTTAATTAAAAGTGTCTTAATTTTAGAGATAATTAATATTTATTAAAAGTTAAAATAAAGTCTTATAAATATGAGAAGAATTTAAAAAGATAAACACTAAATCAAAACCTTAATACCCTTTTTATACCACACATTCAGCTGCGGCAATAAAGCCATCGGACCAATGGCAACGCTGCCTGACTCGAGTACCTCCTCTTTCCCGTTGCTCTCCTAAACCTGTCACCATCTTCCTTCTGGTAACTTAATGGGACCAAAGAAAAGGCACCCAATAAGTTAAAGGATTGCTCTGTTTTTGCTACTCTGCCATGAGGGAATACAAGTCAGCGATGAGGAGGCAGGCTTCTCGAGTGCGATAACCTGTTATCCATATTTATAGTTATATTTATATGAAATTTGATTCGTTGCAAATTCAATTTGGTTCGTTTGTCCCCATAATCCACTAATTTCAACCACCTTTAGCTGAGGCCAGAATATGGCATCAACTGTAATTCGTCGGTAACATCCATCATCGTCATTACACAACTTAAAGAGCTGCAATTCAGACCATATTAATTGTCAACAGAATTTGGACGTTAAAAGAAATGCATGCACAGAAAGTTGGCTATTCAATGTTAAAGATTCACATGCAACTCTTTGAGGAGTGGGCAATTCTTAACAAATCTAAAAACCCAGTGAAGGTCGAAGACAAAAAAAGGCACTCCTACATGAAAGTATTTATATCTAGTCATAAATTTAGAATGAGAGACTTAATAATTTTATAAAAAATTAAGGTATTTTTATCACACCCCTAGATAATGATATATCTTCAAATAAAATCAATATCGTCATAGAAGATGAAAATTTTGTCATATGAACCAAAGATTAAACATATTATACAAGAATATGTCCAACATGACTAATTTAATTAATAATACTATCATCACCTATGAGGTAAAACAATACATATATTAATTATAGTTTTCATCCATATAATAAGATTCTATTTATAATATAAAATTAATATATTATATTCAAACCAACACATAAGTTACAATATACATGCATTATCTTCTAAGTACCAACACATATCTAACACAATATTATAAAAGTTCAAAATAGAAACTTCAAGACAATGCTTTTATTTTTATCACCCACAAGACAGGAGGCCCATAAGAAACCTGCAATTAATTTAGAAGAAAAAGAATAAACAAATATGCCCAACAAGTAACTATGAATCAATGATAACAAATCATGAAATAAGTAATATCAATTCAATGGTGATTTTATCAAGTTTTCAAAAATCATAATATCTCTTAAAAGTATTAAAATTTCATGAATAGATCCATAAATAAGATTGAGCATTATCATGATGCTTTAAAGATGGGGGTATTAGAACCAAAAAAAGAGAGTCCACCAATTTAAACATAATATCCAATTTGTATAGGGAAAAATAAAATGTAAAATAAAACTTCTGCATTTATCTTCGTTAGGGAGAGATCTACTAGAGTTCATCATGACCACTCACATATATGACATAAAGGATTCTAGAGCTATATTACTAGCATCTATTAGTCAACATGATATCTTGAATATCTTACACGATCTTCAATGGTAACTTAGCAGCTTGGTTGGTCTCAATATAAATATATCCAATTATAATAACTTATGCCACTACATCACTTCACATTTGTACAATGCCACTGTAAAGAGTAATGTAAGTAAAGAAAAAGCTCTATCTTTGTCTCTCACTCTCTAGATGAGTCATTATCAATCATATGACTATAAGTATCACTAGAAAGATTGGCATTGTCTCTGTTATAGAAGAGAATAAACTCTTCTAAAACTCTATTAACTTTACATGTGTCATCTTCATTCTAGCAATCTCCTTGCAGCACTTGTCTTTACTCTTTCTTTAAATTTCTATTAGTGATGTGATATGTTATTCCACAATGATAACACACGATGTTCTTTTTTATCTTGATATTCTAGGCCAACAATCTTGTTTCTCCTTATACTATTTGTATCAAGGATGCATAAGAAGAAGAGTGACATATTGTCTTTCTCCTTCTCTCCTCATTTAGTATTCATTAAACTCATAGATTAAGACCAATTAAAATTAAATTAATTATTGAGACTCAAAAAGTCTTCTAATTATCAATAAGAGTATGTATGTAGATCAATTATTGCTATTAGTGGATGAATGCCCAAATTTGGTTTAGCCAATTATGTGATCAACCTCTAGAACTCATTTTCATTTTTGTCTCTAGTATACCTATAGCAAAAATGAAAAAAAAAAGGTCCCAAACGATTTAATAACAAATGTGGAAATTATGTACGTGGAAATTATGTGATAGATTTTAATAACAAATGGCTTACTTGAACTACGTAGGGTTTGTAGTATTTATGCTTAGTGTATACGGTTGATTCTCTATTTTGTGATTCTTGATCTCATATCCTTAGACCATTTATGCTTCCTAGTTATGTTCTCTTCATGGAGCTTCTAGAAAATCAGCCAAGGAAGCTTAATTATTTTGTTTAGGTATAAATTAGCTAGTTTATGCTATTAAAAATATACGTTCTTATGAGCATCCTTTTTAGTGGTTCAAGCATAATGGACTAACTCTTCAAGTGATTTAGACTCTCACGGTTAAGCAAGACTTACTGTAACATAGTGCTCATCTCCAAAGACCTTTTTATTAAAGCATTTCTTTTAAGGGTTTTCTCTTCAAACTTTATCATCAAGATTATCTCTCAAGAGCTTTTTCTTTGTCCTAAGGACCTTATCCCCAAGTACTATCTTTTGAGGATTTTATTTCAAGGGTTATCTCCCAAGGCCCACACACTCACACACCTTTCTCACTATTGTTCATAATCTCTAGTTGTTGTAATCCACTCCTTATATGCTAGTATCATTAATATTAATGGGGCATAATACCTGCTTTTAGTCTTTGGAATGATTTTCAAAAATGTTAATTGATTTATTATATCTTGTATCTCATTCAAGTGATTAATAATAAGAGAACAAATTTGTTTCCTCCTATCTTTTTGGCATGTAATTCTCTAGATTGCACAAAAGTGCATGTCCATTATTCTCTTCTAATATATAATTATGAAAATTATCTTATGCTCATTGTATAATATAATCATGGCATGCCTATGCAACAACTTATAGATATCATTTTTATACTTGTCTTTGCATATTCACCTAAAATTGGAGAATGATAGATTTTATCATATAGGAGATCTTTCATTTTCTTTATTCCAAGTATAATAACTAGTACTATAGAGGCTAATAATTATACTAATATTAACTTTCATCATAAATAATCAAATGATTTAGCTTAGATTAATAACAATTTTGGGGAAAATATACAAGTAACCAATTCATAATAACACAAAAACGTGCCTAGTGAAATTGATTGTTACACACTTACGTCATGCACATATTAAAGCCAATAAGTTGGATATATTTACTAATATGCCACTTGCATCAACCCGAATTAGAACCAAACTCATTCATCAGCATTACCATGCAAACTCATTTGAGAATGATGAAAAAAAAAAGCATTGAGGCAATAAATAAAGTAACGAACCTGATAAGCTCCCCTACTCTTCTCCTGTAAACTTGGTATCAAAAGTGGTTGGGAAAGTGGAGGAATGTTTGATGTAATTGCCACGGCGATCCTTGATTTCAACAACCGGAATCTCTCTGATTGCGGGCCAACCTGGGTCATCTTGCAAGAAGTTGGAGCGCAGAGATTGATTTGTGTACTCCAGTTTTAGCATCTCAAGCGATGTCCAGTAGTGTGGTCGGTTGTGCACCAACCAGTTTGGTAAAGAGAGGTTTCCCACGTCGTGGACCTCCACACCTAAAATCTCCAGTGCAGGGAATCCACTGAAGGAATTGATATTACTATCCATGACGTATAATGAAGTCAGGCGGGTGGCTTGACGAGTCAGCCCCTCTGGCAGGGATGACAACTTGGGGCAAGAGTTAACTATTAGTTCATTCAACTGTGGCATGGCCACTGTCCCTCCAACCTCTGGCACCCAATCCCACGCCTCAAGATTAATCAACCTATACAAACAAAGTTTCTTTAGACGAGGGAACAACACCAGAGAAGATGATGCATGTTTTGATCCTCCAGTCTGATGTGCAAGTCCATCACTTGTTGAAGCCTCCTCATATCCAAAAAATTCAGCACCAATATTGGTTGCCGCAAGTAAGGAATATATATTTAGGACTTCCAGATTCGGCAACTTCCCCAAGGGCGGAAGTAGCAAGCAATTATTACAACTACGAATGACTAATTCTTTTAAGTTCGGAAGGAGCGAACTAATGCTGCTGGACATTAACCACTGTGGAAATTGATCGCCCTTGAACCGAGAAATATCAATTTGGCGCACACACGACGGTGGATGAAGTGCCACATCAAATATGCTATCATTTATACTATCTTCAGAATAATCCAAATTTAGGACCAGAAGGTACTTCAAGGCCGTCAATGATATGTTTAACCCATTCACATTCGAATTGGAGCTTGTAGTCATCCTCAACTTAATGGAGAGCTCTCTAAGCTTGCGAAGCTGGCATATTTCTTCCAAGGAGCATGAGCTACTACTACTACTGCTGTTGTTACTGTTATGGCTAGAAAATAAGCTAACCGCAGCTCCTTTGAGTACGTTTAGATGCTCCAACCTAGCTATTCCTGATGGTAATTCCTCCAGGGGCACAGCAGAAAGATTCAGTGTCCTTAGATTGCAGAGTTGTACCACCCCCCGAGGGAGGGTGCGTAAGTTAATACAGAATTGAAGAATTAAAAATTGTAAATTTTGTAAGCTTGCTATGGTTTCTGGAAGTGACTTCAGTTCTCTACAACTGGAGAGATTTAGGTACCTCAAGTGTAACAGATTTCCAGCATAGTGTGGTAAAGACTGGATGTTTGTGGAACATAGACGAGCAACTCTAAGACGTTGAAAGTTTTTGAGGCAATCTTCAACGTCCTTGTCATATAGTTCAACGTCCTCGTCATCTAGTTGAACCATCTCTAGTATCAAGGTCCTTAGTGACTTGTGCTTTTGGGTCAAATGCAAGATAGGTTTGATATCCTGGAACTCAGGGGCTACGATGGATAACCGACGCAGCTTTCGGGAGTCATCATTCGCAGTACTTCGCAGCCTTTTACTAATATCAGTGATGACCAAGTTCTCGCCTCTTGCCAAGAAATGACACATCAACCTCAACAAGTCGTGCATCCTGCAATACATAAACCCGTAGATTATTGATTGTTTTCCTCCTTGTAGAACCTGCAGAAGGCTTCTTTGTATTAACTCGTCAAGGTACCCATGTGCAATTTCCTCTAGCAAGGAATACTCTTCTCCTTCTACTTCAACTACAAGACCCTCAGCTACCCATAACTGTACGAGATCTTCCCTTTCAAGCCAAGAATCTTCAGGAAATAAAGAACAATGAAGAAAGCATTGCTTGAGGTGCGACGGCAAATCTTCATAGCTCAAGTATAAAGCTTGATGGACTCCTGGAAGCCCTTCCCGCGACCATGCCGAATTGCATTCGACTCGTTCCCATTCCCGCTTATTGAGTTTTCCACATAGCACTCCTCCTATAGTGGTGATGGCTAAGGGAAGCCCGTGGCATTTCTCCACAATCCTCATCCCAATGTCCTTGAGGCTTTCGACATCTCTTTCCTCCTCTGCGTTTTTGGTGACTTTTTTGCGCATGAGTAACCAAGAATCGTCCGAAGACAATGCATCCACACGGTGAATATGATGCGCCTTCATTCGATCTGCAACCCCTTTGTTGCGCGTGGTGACAAGGACCCTGCTCCCAACTGCACCAACTTGCAAAGGCTTGCGCAAACAGTCGTCCCAGATTTTTGGATCCCAAACGTCATCCAGCACAAGGAAGAACTTAATGTCATTCAAGAGACTCACCAGTATCTCCTCAAGCTGCGCTTTGCTCAGAGCTTCACCCGGAGTTCCCCCCGCTTTTAAAATAATATCCTTTAGAAGAGTCGTCTCTACGACCTCTTGGGACACGCACACCCACATGGTCTTTTCGAAGACGGCCTTGAGCTTGTTGTCGTTGAAGATCATCTGAGCTAGGGTGGTCTTGCCAATACCGCCAAGTCCCACAATAGCAAGAACGACTACATGGGTTGTTGCATCCTCATCCTTTCTCATGAGCAAATTAACAAGATCTCTGGTGTTGTTTTCAATTGCTTCTCCAACAATATCAGTTTCAATTCCCGGGGTGGTCTGTGTCAATCGAGTAACCGCTCTTTGCCGGTTAGGTATACTGATACCGACCTCCAAATTAAACTTTTTGCTGTCTTCCGTGAGCAGGTTCAACCTCCGGTTGAGATCCCTGAGTTTAGAACCGATCTGATGAGTGAACTTCACTTGTTGAAAACAAGTACAAAGAGAAAACATCCGGCAGCCTACAGGCGGCTCCTCCGGGGGGTGCTCCCGCGAAGCCCACTCCTTGGAAATGATCTGATACTCGTCAAGGATGTCGTCTGCGTCGTACATGACGTCCCTGAGGTCGCTCAGCCAAAGTTTTACGGCCTCCAGAGTAATTTGCTGCTGTTCAGCATCGTTGAGGACAGCTTGGATCGAACGCAGTGTTCTACGAAGCTTCGGGATCTCATCGGGGACGCCCAACATCAAGTTTACCTCTTCACTAGCCAAGCCGACCAACGTTTCGACAAGCCTGGAGACCATGGGATTCACCACGATGTCCATTTTCCTCTTGGATTGCTTTTTGGCAACAGACAATGGGATTCAGCTCTTGGGTAATGCTTAATGAAATCGGAAGACACAGATGCACTGCCTAAGCTATGTTAACAATTTCCACCCAATCAGCTCAAGTTCATAAAGTGAGATCATGTAGAGGCGCATTTTTTTAGGCATGCGCGAATCTCTAAAAAATTAGGCTCCTGCAAGTCAAATAAGTTAATTAAAATTAATTAATTAATAATTTAAAATATTTACTAGTCCAGCTGAGAGCACCGATCAGGTTTGGTCTTCGGATGACGGACAGAGAGAATAAATTTCTTTATTATAATATTATTATTGATTGCCCACCATGTGTATCTTGTAGCCGTTGAAGCCACCAAGAGCCGCAACTGCCGTGCGCTGACAGCTGGTGGTCCGGGCAGGCTGTGTGAGCACGTGACAGTGAATATGTTAAATATATTTAAAATCATATTGTACTATTGGTAAGTATACAGCTTTTTTTAAAAAAAATAAATAGTAATAATAAAGGAGGTATTTGACCCATTACATTGATATTAACAAGTAGAGATAAAAACAACATAGGTTTAATTTAAATTTAACTTGTCCCAATAATGAACTCACTCTAAAATTAAACAAAACCCAAAAACTAATAGGTTTGAAAAAGTCATTCCACATTCGGCCCGTGTAGCAAATTGAGCACCTACATATCCTCGACCCGACAATACATTAACTTAAAAAAAATTAAAACAAATAAATAATCACAAGTCAAATAGACACAATGATAATAAAAAATATATTAGAAAAGTCGAATACCCTTGATCGTTGTCTCCGTCAATAAGTGAGTTGGCAATTGGTGAGAATAAGTAGTGTGCACAGTCGCCAAGAAAAATAGATGAGTAATGAGGCCAGACCAAGAGAGTTGCTAGCAAGAACGAGCCACTAATGATAGAAAGTGGCAAGGTCTTAGGCCAATTTAATTCTGCTGTGCTATAGTAGCTACGCTACGATAGGTGCACTGTTATTATAGTATCTGCTATTAAGGATGTTTGGTAGATTCAACTGTGCTGTCACTATAGTAATTATTGTTAAAGTTATTTGATAGATTTATTATATTGTTAATAAATAAATAAATATTAATTCAATAAAATTATTTTATATAATTAAAAATATTGTTTTATATATTTTTTAATAAAATAAAATTTATTTTTTAAGTATTTTAATAAAGTTATTAAATTTTATAAGATCAAATAATTAATTTTAATATAAAATTTAATTATTAATTTAAAAAATAATTATTTTAATAAAATTGTTAAATTTTATAAAATCAAATAAATAATTTTAATATAAAATTTAATTATTAATTTTATATTTTAAGAAAGAAAATAAAATTATATATTTTTATAATAAAATAAAATTTAAAATAATTATTTTAATAAATTTATTAATTTTTATAAGACCAAATAATTAATTTTAATATAATATTTAATTATTAATTTTATTTTTAATGTAATTAATTTAAAATTAATAGTTATTTTATTACTAAATATATATTAATATATCAGCTGCGATAGGTTTTAAGAACGAACCGTAGCATGTGGTGCTACAGTAGGATCAAACAGCGAAAGCAGGAGTTACCCTACTTCCATGACCATTAACAATACTAAATTTGATATTATTCTACAGCAAAAGAGTTGAAACAAACGAGCATACAGTACTTGCTTTTGTTGCATTCCTGTGCGCCGCTAGAAGCAGCACAGCCCCAAACAGGGCTTTAGTCATTAGAGTTAGGGGTGTCAATGGGTGCCCGACTTCACGGGTACCCGACCCGACCCGACCCGTTTATGGCGGGTTCGGGTACCCGATTAGCTAATCGGATCGGGTTTGGGTTTACTCCCATGGGTACCCGCGGGTACCCGATACCCGATTATATATAATAAAAAATATATTTTTATATTTATATTTATATATTTATATAATAACATGATTTTTATAAATATATTTATTATTATTATTATTATTTTATAGTTATATTTTTTAAAAATAATTTAAAAATAAATATTTTAATTTAAACGGGTACCCGCTAGTACCCGTTTAAATACCCGACTCGGGTTTAACCGGGTTCGGGTTCGGGTTTGGGTCGGGTCGGGTTTGGGTTTGGCCAAAAAGGGCAGGTACCCGACCCGTTGACATCCCTAATTAGAGTAAGTGGTAATTAGCAAACCTGCTAGTAATTTTATATTTTGAATTAAGTTTTAAAATACAAAGAGTTATTCTCATCCAGTTTAATAGAGATAAATATTCCTTAAACCTGACAACAAAATCTAGTCGAAGTGAATTTTTTTTAAGAATTAAGTTAATTCAAATTGAGTTTGAGTAATTATGTCATCTCTCTGTGATCATTATCAATTATTATGGACGTCTAATCTAGAGTATTGTGATGTTGTCCATGCATCCCTTTTTTTATCAGTATTTATTGTTTACTGCCCTGCTTACCGGGAAGGAAACCCGAAGGAAAGGGAGGGAAAATAGAAATTTCCTCTGTATACCGGGACAGACGGTAAAAAATGCAGAGAAAAACGACGTATGTTTCTGTAGTTTTTTTTATCCGCCCAATTCGGGCGGAAACATGTTAAACACGTGAACCTCCCCCTCGCGTGTCACGCCCCGGCGGGAAGCCGCCTATTTCTAGCTCAGGGTTCCCCAGGGAGTGACAATATTGATAGGAACCAGAGAACTATAATAATCACATATCCTTTATTTAATAAACAATCCAAATTTAACATCAACGGCTTTATAACACAATATCTGAATACAACTATCCAAATTATCAACTGAATAAAATACAAAAGACAACTATCTCAACTCGGGCTGGTATCTGCTATCTACTCTATCCCTCCCAGAAGCTAACTCTGTACCTGGAAGAGAAACAAAGGGAGTTAGCAGAAATGCTAAGTAGGAATCAACAAACATGGTGAGGGAATCAAATAACAGGATAATACAATAACTGAAACAACGATATACAAATAATATAAGAATATCGTGCAAATCATCAAGCTGGCCAACAGATCTCACTTAAGAGCCGCACTCATTTTCAGAGTGTTTCCACTATTGCTCATGCAATGGAACGACTATCCTAAACAGCCCGGAGTGTTGCGTCCAACACTGACATCCGTAGTATTGTCCTCAAGACAACTGGCGGTGCCGTACCGGCATCTCAGATAGTCCGATGCGCGTCGGAATTATAACTCAGATAAACAGGCCACTGGAGAATAAATCATCCAGGTCAGAGGTCAATATATATCACGACTTTATCATCACAGATTTACAACGGTTCCACATACTTATGCGTTAATATCTCAGATACACAATTGTTCAACCAGGCTCATAAGCCAATATATCAGATATCTCAAAACAGGTTTGTTAACCATTCATACAGAAACAGAATATGACCAAATAAACAAGATAATTGAGGTCAACAGGAATTTCAGAAACAAACCAAGCAGACGAAGCAATTAGATTATCAGTGTCAATCAATTCTATCATATGCATCATATATCAAACCAAAGGATTAAGCAACAAATCCTATTATTGACACTGTAAGAAAGGAGTAGGGTAAGATTCCTACCTCGAACGATGTAATCCTGAATCCTTTTGAAAAGCCAATAAGTTGTATATCAAACAATGCAAGCCGATTATTGGATCAACCACTCTGTAATATGAATTTGTACATGAACTCTATCATTAAACATTCTAACATGGAAACCAAGACTACCAAAATGTAGAACGTAACCCTAAACTTAGAGAACCACTCTTAGATCATATGAACCGAACCTAAAACCCACTGAACTGAATAGAATTGCACTGAACCGATCAAATTTACCCTGAACCAAGTCAAACCGAGACTTAGAACTTCAATTACACAAAATCTAAACTTCATCTAAGACCACACATACTACCATTGGATAGGACATTTCATTATCTTTCCAACGGCTACCAGAACCGGCCCGGATTCGACCGCCTTGGGTTCGAACCGGTCGAAATTCAATTACTGACCCAAACTGGAATTGAACCGCTCGGTCCGGTTCAATTCGATTTCAAAACTCAGCGACCGGTTTATTTATAAATAAACCGCCGCCCAAACCCTAATTTTGGACCGAACCGTAGCTCGCCCGTGCCGCCCAAACGCCGCCGCGCAAGGCCGCCGGACTTGCGTCCGCTGCTTGCGCAGGCGAGCTCCCGAGGGCGCATCGAAGATCAGATCGCCGCCAAACTTCGCCAGTAGACTCCGGACGACGAGGCGAGGTTCTACGACCAGCTTTGGCGAGTTTTCGACCCACGGTCGAAGCATCCGAAGCAACAGAAGGTATCGATGGTGGCGCCGCCGTCGATACACAAAACTTAACCAAACCCATCTATACCGAAACCGAACTTCACCAAAACTTCAGGAAAGGTAGGATACCTTGCTACGATGTTGTATCGTAGCCTAGAACAGAGCGATCGTCATCGATGAAGGCGCTGGATGGCTGGAACATGAGGCGGCGCCGCTCGAACTCCGACGACGAGTTTGAGCGCGATTTCTCCTTCCTGGCGGCGCTTCGAGGGGTGAAAATGTTCAAGCGTTCGAGTCCCATCAACGAGAGCAGAAGCCCCATTGATGGGGGTGCTAGGCATGCACACATTCAAACAACGCGTTTTGAAAAGATTTGATAGTTAGGTATAGAGTAATGAAACCCCTTATGCTAACGTAGTTGAAAATAGCTTGTTTTGAGTATTTGTAGGTAAAAACCGAACTAGATAAGTAATGAACTGAAGTTGAGCCCTATCATGCGAGTCTAAAACAAGTGATGAAATCAAAGTTGTAACCTAGCATGCGGTCTAAAGCTTGAAAGTAAAACTATTCTAAGGGAGAGGCTCACCTTGCGCCCTTTGAGAATAGAAAGGGCGAACTTCCCGTTCTTCACCGGTCCAATGGTTGAACTCACGAAGTAGGGCCCTATGAGCTTACATTCATAACATTACAGCACTCCCACACATGCGTGGGTGAGTTAAAATGATTATTAAGAGGCCCTTTCACAATCACAACCAAGGGGGAGATTAGTTCTCCAAGTTCCCTTGCTAACAATTTAGAGACTAGCTATTAGGGGAGGGGGAAGAGGGGGTGACGCCTTGCATTCTCTTCTGACCCTTGCGCAACCTTCATGGAATAGATACATAAGTGTAGGTGGATGCTCAAGAACATCAAGAAAAGCAACAACCAAAGAAGAAGGGGGAAACTTAGCTAACTCGGGTAGATGCTTGATCTTGACATGGTGGGAGACACCTCCTTGAGTCTCGGTTGTGTCCAGCTCCTCCTCTTGGGCTGAGGACTCTTCAGGACTGATGGGAGGAGGTGGCGTGAGCTTCAACTTCAAGGCATGAGCAAGAGTGGAAGAAGGTTGAAGGAGGGAAGAGGAGGAGAGCTCTCGGCTAGGGTTGGAAGAGGGGGAAGAGTTGGGGTGACACACACCCTTGAAGACACACTTCAGAAGTTCTTTTCAAAAGTATTCAACTCTAACTCTTGTCCAAGAAGTTACAAGGTTATAATAACATAGCCACACAAGGAAAACATGTCCTTGGGCGCATAAGCAAGCCAAAACACCCAACAACAATCTGCACAAGAAGCTGGCGCATAGAGGCTGAGCTTTCCTCCTTTGTGGACTGGTCTTCTAGAGTCTCTCTTGGAGTGTTTCTTCAAGTGGCAAGGGGGAATCCTGAGCTGCTGCAAAGGTTGATCTGCTGGTGGCTTTGGGGGGCGAGAACAGCAAGCAATTCCCTAAATAGGGGGGCAACAACCTGCACTTGTAAAGGTGGACTGCCGGCTGCTCTTAGCTTTGATAGGCTGACATGCTTTCTCCTTTGGGGGCTGTAGGAAAGCTGGTATGTGGCTGGCTTGGTCCTCTTTGCTTCCAAGGGAAAGGGGCGGTTGGAGATGAAGACAAATAACTCCACATGGATGCTTGCTTGGATGGTAGAAACTTGGGTGGATTTGATGAGGGTGCTCTTCAAGATGGATTGGTTTGAGCTTGGCGCTTCTTTGATGAACTAGACCTGATCTTGGCTTGAGTCCCAAAATGGAGTTGACCTAATCTATTACATCAATTGCATGCACTAACCTATCATACATAAGTGGCGGAACCTAGAAATGTAACTACATGGTGTAATTGGAAGGTGGATCTAACCTACCGCATCATGCAAGTTATGCTAGGAGATCTAACTTAAAGGATGCATGCAATGCAAGGAATGAAAATCTAACTTAAAGATGCATGCAATGCAAGAGATGGAAATTTAGGTGCCCTAGCTAGGGTAACCGTAAACTCCATTTGTATTTCCGTGGGTCATGTCGCCTCCCCACATCAGCTCTCCCCGGGTGAGAAAAATTCTTCTCCGAAGAATTGTCCTTTTCCATGAGGAGCTTTGAGGTAGTAAGGGTGAGTTCTTCCTCGGGGAGCCAACCCTCTTCACCATTGTCATATCCAACTAAGTAGAGTAACTCTACCTCATCACGGGTGAAATGGGTTTGGTCCTCAAGGATGGACTCAATCATATGCTCACAAGTGGGGTCATAGTATGGGGTGGAATGATGCTTATGCAATATGAAGTCATCCACACCAAAAGTGATGGGGGTCCAAAAATCAGTGTCAACAGTATCACAGCAATCAATCTCTTCATCCCAATCTTCATGCTCCTTAAATTCAGGGTCTCCTACACAGAAAGTCCTTTCTCTGCCATATTCATTAGTATGTTTGTGGTATACAGGCCTACTAAAAGATTTTGGTATGACAAAATCAAAGTGTTCAAGTTCTGGTAGAGAAAGCAAATCATTATTCAATTCAATTTTCTTTAACCCTGGAGTACTAAGGCTAGGCTCCTCAAGGCAAGACTCAAGGTCTAAAGGAGAGATGGATGATGTTGTCAACTCAGACAAGTTAGGTTCTAAATCATATCCTAGCATGGGAATCTTAAGAGGATCTAAAGTGAATCCTACATCATATTCAGGTGAGCTAATGTCTAGCTCAAGAAGGGTGAGGGGCGCCTGTAGGATTGGACTTCCTAAGGAAAAAAGAAATGGTTCTCCCATATCTGGAGTAAGATCCTCAAAGCTAAACTGGGGGAGTTTGATCATGTCATAAGGGGAAGGTTGATATAGGTCAGTCCCTATGGGGTCAACAGGAGTAGGGCCATCCCTAGAGTTGTGGGTTATAAGCCTATGTTCAATTGGTCCTAAATGTGGCTTAGGAGTGTGGGTGGCAAGACCTAATAGATATGTTTCATGGGTCATTGGATCAAAGATCAAGTCTTCTAAGCCTTGACATTGAGGTTCTCCTAATGTTAGAGACTTAGGATCTTGGTCAATGGCAAAAGGATCTAGCATGGGTTCCATCTTAGGCAAAGTAAGGGATCTTAACTCATGTTGGTTGATATCTAAAGGTGAAGGATCCTCTATTTGAAGGTGATGGATTTCTAAAGTGTCTATAGGCTCATCTAAACTTTCAATAAGGTCAAGTGGCTTGGAACCTAAGTGTTCACAACCTATTGAAGAGTTCTCTAAAGTTTGCCCTATGTCATGAAGGGTAGGTTCACAGGGTTCAAGCACTTGATCTAAACATGGGAGCCCTAAAGGGTGAGGCAAACTAGTCTCGTAGGTCACTAAGGGTAGGATAGCTTCCACTAAGTCTAGCCTAATATGATTGGGTTCAAGTTCTTCCGTAGGCTTAGGTGAGATTGATCTTAAAGGTGTGGACTTAGTATGACCTATATGAATGTCAAGAGAGTTTTCCCTAAGTTGGTTGAGTTCTTGTTTAGGTTTTAGGGACAACATGATTTGACATGGAGGTAAGTCTTCAATGGGTTCCCTAGACTTGATTTGAGATTGGCTTTGGGAAGGTAGCTTTGGTTCTAAGGCTTGATTGAGCTCCATGGTTTCATTGGCTACCTTAGGGGCTTTGGGTCTTGGATGGTCAATTTTCCTTTTATAGAATCTCTTAAGATTTTGCTCTACCTCACTAGCTATTCGAAAAGCATCTTCTATTGTGTATATGGGGTAGTATGTGAGACCTCTCTTAATCTCAAAGCTAAGACCATCTCTAAACCGGTTAAGCATAACCCTAGGAGCTTCTCTAGTACTATGGTAGAAGGTTTTGAACTTTAGTATATATTCAGCTACATTCATGTTCGCTTGGGTAAGCCATTTTTCATTGAGAGATGTAGGATCATATATCTCTTTTATCATGTCATCCCATCTCTTGATGGGTTGCCTATTGCCTCCTCGGGGCTTGAACCTAGTAGCCATGGGGAGTATTTTTGAAAACACTATAACATTTTAAAATAGAGCTCTCTAAGGTGGTAAGATATAGGTAGTTATTTTCTTTCAAACACCTAGGTCCAAAAATCGTCCTAGTAGTAGAAAATTAGGATTTTGGTCTTGTAAAATTCTACTCTAAGAGCCTAAGCTCTGATACCAAGATGATGGGGGTGCTAGGCATGCACACATTCAAACAACGCATTTTGAAAAGATTTGATAGTTAGGTATAGAGTAATGAAACCCCTTATGCTAACGTAGTTGAAAATAGCTTGTTTTGAGTATTTGTAGGTAAAAACCGAACTAGATAAGTAATGAACTGAAGTTGAGCCCTATCATGCGAGTCTAAAACAAGTGATGAAATCAAAGTTGTAACCTAGCATGCGGTCTAAAGCTTGAAAGCAAAACTATTCGAAGGGAGAGGCTCACCTTGCGCCCTTTGAGAATAGAAAGGGTGAACTTCCCGTTCTTCACCGGTCCAATGGTTGAACTCACGAAGTAGGGCCCTATGAGCTTACATTCATAACATTACAGCACTCCCACACATGCGTGGGTGAGTTAAAATGATTATTAAGAGGCCCTTTCACAATCACAACCAAGGGGGAGATTAGTTCTCCAAGTTCCCTAGCTAACAATTTAGAGACTAGCTATTAGGGGAGGGGGAAGAGGGGGTGACGCCTTGCATTCTCTTCTGACCCTTGCGCAACCTTCATGGAATAGATACATAAGTGTAGGTGGATGCTCAAGAACATCAAGAAAAGCAACAACCAAAGAAGAAGGGGGAAACTTAGCTAACTCGGGTAGATGCTTGATCTTGACATGGTGGGAGACACCTCCTTGAGTCTCGGTTGTGTCCAGCTCCTCCTCTTGGGCTGAGGACTCTTCAGGACTGATGGGAGGAGGTGGCGTGAGCTTCAACTTCAAGGCATGAGCAAGAGTGGAAGAAGGTTGAAGGAGGGAAGAGGAGGAGAGCTCTCAGCTAGGGTTGGAAGAGGGGGAAGAGTTGGGGTGACACACACCCTTGAAGACACACTTCAGAAGTTCTTTTCAAAATTATTCAACTCTAACTCTTGTCCAAGAAGTTACAAGGTTATAATAACATAGCCACACAAGGAAAACAGGTCCTTGGGCGCATAAGCAAGCCAAAACACCCAACAACAATCTGCACAAGAAGCTGGCGCATAGAGGCTGAGCTTTCCTCCTTTGTGGACTGGTCTTCTAGAGTCTCTCTTGGAGTGTTTCTTCAAGTGGCAAGGGGGAATCCTGAGCTGCTGCAAAGGTTGATCTGCTGGTGGCTTTGGGGGGCGAGAACAGCAAGCAATTCCCTAAATAGGGGGGCAGCAACCTGCACTTGTAAAGGTGGACTGCCGGCTGCTCTTAGCTTTGATAGGCTGACATGCTTTCTCCTTTGGGGGTTGTAGGAAAGCTGGTATGTGGCTGGCTTGGTCCTCTTTGCTTCCAAGGGAAAGGGGCGGTTGGAGATGAAGACAAATAACTCCACATGGATGCTTGCTTGGATGGTAGAAACTTGGGTGGATTTGATGAGGGTGCTCTTCAAGATGGATTGGTTTGAGCTTGGCGCTTCTTTGATGAACTAGACCTGATCTTGGCTTGAGTCCCAAAATGGAGTTGACCTAATCTATTACATCAATTGCATGCACTAACCTATCATACATAAGTGGCGGAACCTAGAAATGTAACTACATGGTGTAATTGGAAGGTGGATCTAACCTACCACATGATGCAAGTTATGCTAGGAGATCTAACTTAAAGGATGCATGCAATGCAAGGAATGAAAATCTAACTTAAAGATGCATGCAATGCAAGAGATGGAAATTTAGGTGCCCTAGCTAGGGTAACCATAAACTCCATTTGTATTTCCGTGGGTCATGTCGCCTCCCCACATCACCCATTATATAGAGGCAAAACGCGTTCCAGACGGCGAGAACGCGGCGGCGACCAAATCGCCGCAAAGATCGGGGAAGACGACGAGTTCGCTCGTCGCCCTAATTTAATTCAAACCTCGAATAAATAAAAACCGTAACGTTTTAATATTAAAAAGCGAATTAGCCCGATGGTTAGGCGGCGTCGTTTGCTTACGCGCGACGCGGGTTCGAGCCCCCTCGAGCGCAAAAATCAACTTTTTTATAAAAACTCAAATATTAAACCTTTTAAAAATTCTGAAAAATTCTAGAAAAAATCATAAAAATCCAAAATAAAAAATTTTGAATTTCCAAAATTAAATTTATAAAATTAAGGTTATAACATCGCGTACGTCTCATTGCTAGCCGACTACCCTGCCGCCTCTTACCTCGCCTCGCCTCCGCTCTCACCTCATTGTTGCTGACTGCCCTCTCCATCTATGTCTGGTCCTCGCCATCGTCGACAGCACCGCCGCCTCAACCTCCCCCTCGCTAACGCTGCTCTCGTCTGGTCCTCACCCTCGTCCACAACACTGCCGCCTTCCCGCCGCCTCGTCCTTGCCACGACCTCGCCATCGCCGACTGCACCGTTGCCTCTCACCTTACCTCGCCCTCGACCTCGCCATCGTTGACAACCCCTCCGCCCCGACCTTGCCCTAGACCTCGCGCCGCCCCCTCGACCTCGCCTCACGGATGCCACTCTGGCAGGCGAGGGCCTCTCTCGCCTCTCACCGGTGAGGTCGCGGACGTTGCTCTCACGATTTCTCTTTCTTCTCCATCTTATCACATGACTCTTTAATCCTCTCTTCTGTTTTTCCTTCCCATCCTCATTTACCCTCCCTCTATTTTTCCACCCCTACTGGTAAACAGGGTGTAAACGCCTGCCGTCATCGGTGATCAGTCCATGTGCATCCTGTCGGTGTTGACAGCTGCCAAGGGCCCATTTGGCATCACAACGCTACCAGCTGGTGGGCCTAGTCAGACAAAGTTGGATTGGACTATGCCTTCACAACTTTTATTTTTTACTATCGAAGCTCACGATGTACTATTCTACCTTATTAGCCGAGTTATTTAATTATGTAAATTGTATCATGTATCTATATGTGTATAGATTTATTTATTTTTTATTATTATATATAATAAATAAGCACTAAATAGGAAAAAAACACACTCACTCAAAACGTTTGTATCCATAAGCACTCAGGAGCCTGCAAGTAGATCAATCAAAATCTGACTCGACTCGCTGACCTGACTCGACACGAAGTTAGGCCGATTTGGGTCAACCATAATCATGTTCGGGTCATACATGGGTCAACCCATTTATGACCCGAAAATAATCGGGTCGGGACAGGTTGTAAATGGGTTGACCCATTTAACCCAATTACATTATATATTTATATACATAAAATTTAAATATAAGCTCATATAACTCTTACTACTAGCTCATAAGCTCAAATATCTTCTAATTCTCTTTTAACCCAGATTTCGGCCCACAAAAAAGCATAAAATTTTATTTATTTTAACAGAATTTTTATTAATTTATTATTTATATTAAAAATATAAATAATAAACAAGTTATTCCAGTCGTGTCGGGTTGACCCGATTATATTCGAGTCATGTTCGTGTTAAACAGTTTAACTCAATTAATTAAACGGGTCGTGTTCGGGTTAGCTTAATCGGGTCACGGATCACAGCTGACACGACCCGTTTATGACCCGCTGACCCGAATTGTCAGGTCTACATATAAGTCAATAAGTAAATTAAAATTAATTGATTAATAATTTAAAATAATTAGTACACCAGCTAGAGAGCGCCGATCAGGTTTGGTCAGACGAATGTCGCGGACAGGGTACCCAGCCCGGGTACCCTACCCAGCAATAAAGAGAAGAGTGGCAATTTTGCCATCCTAAATATTTTTTTAAAAAAAATAAAAATTAATATGATAATCTACACACTCTAAGCTATTCAAGGTACTAATATCATCATAAATAAAATCTTCTATGTTGAAAAAAAATCATAATAATATGATAGAATCTATGCTACAATAATCAGTATAATTTTTACTATTTTAATCATTTCTTTATGTTTTTTTTCTCAACATAGAAGATTTCATTCACGATAATATTGGTACCGTTGGATAGCTTAGAGAGCGTAGATTATCATAATAATTTTTATTTTTTTAAAAAAATATTTAGGGTGGCAAATTGCCACCCTTCTCTTCATCGCCGGGCAGGGTCCGGTTTGGTCTTCGTATGAGAGACAGATAGATTAAATTCCTTTATTGGAATATTATCCATACATTTGTTTATTGATTGCTCACCAGACACCTACCCACCGGTTGTAAGTCCATATATATCCTATTGTCCGTATAGTCGTTGAATGCTTTGTCTATTGTCGAGACAAATCAAGCTGCAAACACTAACTCTCACACCCTGAATTGGGTTAACAATTTTTTTAAAAATTTACACCCTAGTCAATGGTTGTCTTGCACCCAAGCACGCCCACACAGGGGCTACGCAGTTGAATCCGCTGGTCCGAGCGCGACGAGCAGGAGCACGTCCCCGATGCGCTCCTCGGCCTATTCCGTACAGTCACCTAAACTCTCGTCTCGACAAGTCAGAGATCGTCATGCATCTGCCGAGGACCACTACACGAACCAACTCAAAAGGTACACCAAAGTACAATTCTCGAGACTTGATGTCGACGTAGCGCGCATACAAGTCTGGTTCACTGGAATAGCTACAGTTCTGCACACAAGTGCAAACCATGATGTCATGCAGGACACCGGGCACATGCCCAAACTCTAACCAGACTGTACGCAGGCAATCAAACTCACTCGCTTGCCCACAAGAGTCGTCTCGCAGACGCCCGACACAAAACATCAGGTCCATCCTGGGAAATATCACATAAAGCCGATGCATATGACCGAAGCGCAGAGGGGTGCTGGGAAATATCACATAAAGCCGATGCATATGACCGAAGCGCAGAGGGGTGAGGAGTCACCGATCGAGTGTGACAACTCGACCAGGAGTGCGAAGCTTGAGGAGGAAGATTCATCGGCCGAGGGTAGAAGATCAACCGAGAATGAGAATCGTGTATGGAACCCACAGAGGCACACGCACAGAAATCAAGGCGCACACACACAAACCAAGGCATGTACATGCAAATCGAGGTAGCGGACCGGCAGCCTAAGGCATGCCGGAAACCTACCTGAGGCTCGCAGAAGCATCATCCGGCCGAGCCCAACCTAGCTGGAAGCAGAGGAGGCGCTGGCGAACCAATCCCCGTTTGCTAGACGCTGCCCAAATGAGGGGCTGAACCCCCGCCCAAAACCAGGCAGTCGGAGACGCTAGCGAACCCACCCCGTTCATCGAATGACGCCAGGAAGAGGGGCCAAAGCCCTAGCCTTGCCGAACAACCCCACACTCACCGGAAACGACGGAGGTGAGCGACACTACAGAGGGAGGAAAGAGGGGTCAACGATGCTCGCAGACTGAAGACCTACCCGCCGGAGCGGGAGGGGGAGGAAGATGTACCTCAATGGACCTCTGTCCGCTGGCAATGCCGAAGAGTAAGGAGGAGGGGAAAGGGGGAACTCCGCCCCACTGCATCCCAAACTGCCATGCCCACACCACCGGGTACGTAGGAAGCCGTCACCGCCGGAGACCTCATCCGCTGAGGAGCCGTTCGACGATGGAGGGAGAGATGATCGGGGAAAGAGGGGGAAGGGGCAAGCACTGCCGCCCTTGCGATCGTGTCCATGCGTGAGAGGGGAGAGCACTATTGCCCTAACGCGTACAGCATATGCGATTTCCAGCCCGTTGCTCCAAAGGGAGCTTGGCCTGCTGAGGACCCACTAACCCGTTAGCCTAAATCCGGATAATGCATTAGCTACTGCTGAATGGAAATCGAGCTACGGCATTGGGCTTGGGCCACACGTGCGCGTGGCCCAAAAATCCAATCGACCTAACACTAACTATGCTGCTTGATCAAAAGATTATAATCTCTGGGACTTGAAGTGGCCCTAGGATCTATTGTACTTTCTTGCCTTGGACAAAGGCAGTTATATTTAATATACTGCTCTGTTTGCACACAAAAAAAGGCCGCCGCTATCATGCGCTGACAGCAAGTGGATCTAGCCAGGCTGGTAATGTAAGCATGTGATAGTGAATATGTTTAGTGTCACACCGTAACAAAAAAAATTTTTGAAAATAAGGCCAAATGCCCAAAACAAGAGTCACACAGGACCCAAAGACCAACTGTCCCTCGTAGGAGATGATGCAAACAGAGGTGGAAGTAGCAACACAGCAACTAGCTAAGGGTGTGACCAAGTAGCAACACAGAATAACTGGAGACACTGCTCGCATGCAGTGGGACACGTGTAATACAAGGGCGCAGCAAAGAGGTAGAAGTTGTACGTAGACAACAGGGAACGGGAAGAAATAGGAGAGCGTGTCCACTCGCAGGTGGACGAAACACAGAAGGAGGAGAGGAGATGAAACACTGAATTCCACCTGATTCTAGTGAGGACACTTGGACTTGAAGAGATGCTTTGAATGGGCTCTCTTTAACCAAAACAGCTTATCTATTTTTGTTAAAGACCCATTTAAACCTCGATGACCCATGGAAAGATTGTAAGTCATTATGGCTCTTGCATGTTCCCCTAAAGGTTAAAATCTTTGGCTAGAAGCTGCTATTAAATCGACTTCCAAACTCCGCTTACCTTGATAAAATTGGCCTCAGCAAGGCCAAGAATTATTGTTTTTGCTCTTACGGTGTTGATTCTACCAAGCATTTCTTATTTAAATGTGATTCTACTGATTTCGTTTGGAACTTTCTTTCTCAAAATCTTGGTCTGTCTTTTTTTTATCGCAATCAATGGCATCTAGGTAATTGGATTTTTGAATTGAAGCATAGTGCCTCTTTGATTTTACTTTTATGCTGGTACTTATGGAAGGCTTGCCATGCCTTTTTTTTATAGAAAAAATCCATTGATTTTTGAAATTATTAAACTGGTTCTGATCGAGTTCAATGGAATGCTTGGTTTGCACGAATCCAAGAGAACGAATGAGATTTTGCTTGACCGAAGATTATGTAAATGGGTTTGTCCTCCCAGAGGTTCTTTTAAGGTTAATGTGCATGGGCTCTCGCATTCGTCGAATTCTGATGGTGGAATTGGATACCTCATTCACAATGATCAAGGCTCTTATTACTTAGTTATATCTATATTTTTGCTCCTCATCCGTAATAATATTCACTATTTATTATTATTTTTATATTTTTACTAATAATAAATATTTATATAATAGTTATTTTATTACTATTTATATTAAAATAATAAAAAATATATATTTATATTTATTATTAAAAATAATAATAGAGTAGCAAGTACCCGCATATTCCTAAATTCGAACCCAATTAAAACCCGAACATATCCCATTTAGGTAAACGGGTATTCAAACCCGATGTAAACGGGTCAGGTCGGGTACCCGAACCCGACAAGTCAAATTACCACCCCTACTCACCACTAGACGTCGGAAGGGAGCCGGAAGTTGCTATCGATTGTCAGATTGAGAGGGGACGAAGGGACGAGAGCATAAGCACAGGGATCACCAGGAAATCACCGGAACCGAGCCAAGAACGAGAGTTGAGAGGAAGAATGAACCAAATGCCGTGTAATCTTCTCTCACGGACGAGTGTTGCCTATACGATGTCGCTTTGTTTTCCTTCTGCCAGCTCAGCTGCCTGGTGGACGAACCTGTGTTCGTCACCTGGTTCCGTGTAGGAAGTGGTTCGAACGCGATGCCAACCTAGCAACCGCGTCGAACGTCGCAGCCCACCTCCACCAGCAACGTTACACCACACGGCCAGCGATCTCTGCGTCACCCGTTGACACATTCTCGCACGGGCACTTGGGACGCATCGCCATCGCCACACAGCCGTCGACCCTCTACTCGAGCGCCTCACGCTGCCCACCTGTTTGCTCCCGAGGACGATGGTTTGCCACCCGAGCCATCATTAGCCACACTCGTACCATGTGGAGGCTCCGCCCGTGGACGAAGCTCCACACGGTGTTGTCACGCTTGCCGAGGTCACCGCCAAACTCGCTTCCTCCGTCTGTCAGCATGCGTGGTCAAAACTCGAGCCGCTATCACTCGTTCCATGCACATAAGATCTCGCCGGATCTTGTTCCTGCCCACGTGCTCCACATGTCGAATCCACCACAGACCATTAGCCACCTGACGTTGGCAGCCATGGATGCCTAGAGATGGCACTGAAGGCAACAGACGTCACCACCTACCGTGAAGACGCAGCTGCCGTTGTCCCAGACCCATGCCCAAGCCCTAATCTCGTTTGGGCTCGAAATCGGGCCAATTTTGACTCGGTCAATAGCCTAGTTGACCGAACAAAATCTGAGCCTAATTTTGGGCTTAACATTTAGCATAATACCGGGTATCTTATGTAACTTCATAATGTACTATTGGGTAGTTTGCAATTTTTTTTTAAAAAAAAGAAGTAGTAATAATAAAGGAGCTATTTGACCCATTACATTGATATTAACAACTAGAGAATGGAGATTATAACAAGTAGGTCTAGTTCAAACTTGGCTTTCCCCAACAATGAACCCACTCTAAAATTGAACAAAACCCAAAAACTGAGAGGTTTGGAAAAGTCCTTCCACATTCGACTCTGTTAGCAAATCGAGTATCTACAGGATCCCCAACTCGACAATACATTAACTTTAAAAAATTAAAACAAATAAACAATCACAAGTTAAATGGACATAATGATAAGAAGATACCTTTGATTGTTGTCTCCATCAATAAATCAGTTGGCAAGTGGTGAGAGTAAGTAGTGCATAGTCGGCAAGAGTCAGATGAGTGAAGCAACGACCCAGGTAGATGAGTGATGAGGCAAGAGCAAAAGAGTTGCTAGCGAGAGTGAGCCACTAGTGATAGAAAGTGGCAAGGTCGCTAGTCATTAGAGGAAGTTGCCTATTCTAAAACACATGCATCATACTCTATCATGCAATGTCAATATGACACTTTGGATATTATTAGTGATGGTATGGTAGTATTTTAGTGGATACACGTTCTACTTAAACATGTTTATAAATAATTGAGTCTATTAATTGAGTTCGGTTGAAATATATGTATTGTATATGTTACCCAAGTCGGGTTTGGGTAGCATAGGATGGATACCCACTACTAGAACCCAATATATACCTTAAATTGTTTACCCTAACAAATTCCTAATCTTCACTAGTTGTCGCTTGCTTGTAGTGGCTATCGCCAGCCCGCCCTTGCTATGGTTGTCGTGTCACCAGTCTGCCACTACTAGTCGTCACCTACCCACCATGGTCGTCACAAGCTTGCTACCCCTGCCAATCGACTCCTCGTCATCGTCGCCGTTGTGTTAGAGTAGTGAGGCGATGAGGGGAGTTGTGAGGAAGGAGGGCAACGTTGGAGTAGGGAGTGACAAGGGGGTGGGTGCTACAGCGGGTTAAGCCATAAGCATAAGGTTAGGAAAGAAGGAAAGGAGTGGGTAGGGTATTTGTCGGATTCGGGTTTTAGTAGGGTCTAGTTTGGATAGATTTTTTTTAAAAAAATTTCGGGTAGTTAATCTAGTACAACTAGTGAAGTAATTAATCAGGTTCGAGTATGAGCAGTGGCGGAGCCACATTGTGATTAGTGTGGGCAAATGCCTCCACTCATTTTTTTCAAAGCAATGAGACATATATACATATTTATTAGGCCATATGAATAAAAACTATAATTTGCCCCCACTAAAAAAATTTTAATCTTTATAATTTTTCCCTTATATATCTATTGCCCCCATACATCTTCACGTCCTCAATCCACCACGTAAGGTCAACGTGGCGGGTACCCTATCATTGCCATCCCTAAATATTATGCTAAGTCACTGTATAGATGGCTAGTCTAGTCAAAAAGCAAAATACAAATGATCAAATAAAAAAAAAATAACACATTCCCCCTCTTACCAGAAAATTCCTTTTGTTAAAAAAATAGGGAAAGATTTTGTCCCCATTTTTCTTTGACCACACAATCTTGATGAAGAAACCTCGAAACTCTTTGGAAACCTTCCTCTTGGCCCCAATGGTGACTTTGAAGGAAATTCCATCCAAGCCTTCAAACAAGATATGATTTCTATTCATCATGCAAGTAAGGAGGATGATGATAAAATTAAAATAGAATTGCTATTTTTGGAGTTACAAATTAATTATGAAGTATGGCATAAGATACTTGCATAATTTATTTTTTTCAACCGCATGCTCATCAACAACAAGTAATAAATTCTAAAAATAATAATAATAAAGTAATCCCTTTGTTCATTGTTCAATTAATGATCAGATATTTTTTACTACACATATAATCAAAAATTTTATTTATTAATTAATGATAATATTGATGTTTTATCCAATTCAATAATCGATAGTAGAAAAAATGTTTTCAAGTGTTATGGCATTAGAGAAATTAAATTTCAATCTCTTAAATGAGAAATAAAAACAAAAGAAGGGGAACAAATAAAAAACATTTTGGAAAAATAATGAAAGTAATAAACTAAATGCATGCTCTTGGTAGAAACATTTTTTTTTTTTGCCAAGGCTCTTGGTAGAAACATTGCTAATCAAATAATAGCAAAAACAAAAAAAAAATCTAATTAGTGGTCTAGGATATTATGATCATATTATTGCTACAAGAGAATAGCGAAAAGATATATCCAAATTATCTATTCTAGTATTAATTATATAGTTTGGAATAGAAATATTATTATATATTAAGATACAATTGACGCTCAACTGTATTGCTACGCCAAGATTAAGTCAAACAAAACTTAGCAAATGCATCCAAGAAGTGTGGAAATTGAAAGTAGTTTAAAGTAAAATATCCAGCGCTTACTTCAATTTCCCTCTAATATCCTCTTAGATGATTTGTTTGTAACATATAATTTTTTTGTGAAAACCCATGAATATAAAAAAGTCAACTCTGGTGGAAGCTCTAAGTGAGCGCCAGAGGATACTATTTGCTCGTTCCAATTCTAAAGGAGGTAGACTACATCTAAGTAGTCTGGTCAACTCTAAGTAAACAGCATTATTTAAACGTTTTCTTTTTTTGAATGTATTCCATCAAGGAACTTGGCAGATGAGGTCATTGAAAACAAGAGCAAGCAATGAGATCACTGGCTATGGCTCACAAGAACGACAATAAAAGGCCTAAGGAGCCAGATTTTGAGGGGCTAAATAAGTGGTGCTTATATTTTTTTAAAACAAATTTATAAAAGTCTATATAAGTAATTTTATATTTTGAGCTGAGTTTTAGAATACCTAGACCTATCTCTATCTGGCCTAATAGGTATCGGGTTTTCCCTAATTCCACCAATAAAACCTAGTCAAAGCGGGTTTTTTTTTGTTAGAATTAAGTCAATTCAAATTAAGTTTGAGTAATTGTGTCATCTCTATTAACAATTATGATCTTTATCAATTAAAAAAACTAGCATCTTTATTCCAATGTTCAATAGTAATATTTTTTTTTTGTTACCGTCTAAAGCCTATTATCTTTTTTTATTCTTGAACAATTGAGTTATTCCCTATTTTCTTATCTTTATTTCTTTTCTCTTCTTCTTTTCTTACCACAATTTGGTATTAGAACCAAAAACAATTCTTCTTCTCCCTGTTCTCTCTACCCCTCTCAATCACTTTCAACTCATGCCTATTTTTATTTAGGCATTCAACCTTAATAATACTCCCTTTCATCGTCATCAGTTTATTTCTAAATAATCTCCTATTCCACATTGCCCTTATCTTTGCCATCTAATACATCATCATGACCATCCTAATGTAAATGGTTGCTCAACATTATCAAGATTGAGTTTCTACTGAGTAAATACGTGGGTTCCATATGAGTAGAATATAAGATCAAAGCATAGCATTAGAAGAGCTCACCAAATATTTTAAAATATATTTTAATTAGTGCATATTTGTATAATGAGAGCAAAATAAATTCAAAAAGACTAACCACTAATACTGTACTAATTGAATTGTGTTATGTGTTTCTTATTTGGTGCTTAATATTTTTTTTAAAAAAATTACAAACTAAGTTAGATGTCAATTGAAGAAGATTCTTGTAATAAATAGTGATCGCAATATCAAAGAAGATTATTATTGGATTTGATCTTACGCAACAACAACTAACAAAATCTTGAATGATAAAAAATACAGTGGAGTGGCAATAAGGTGCATATATTTGAGATGACATTACAATAGTGACAACATCTAAAGAGGTTAATGATAATATTAAGATATTATTAGTCGATGGATGCCATAATCTTTAATAGAAACTATTCTATAATGCCTATTCTAAAAGACATGCATCATACTCCATGCTAGGTGTCACATTCCGGTCGGATCAATTTTAAACTGGTGCTTAACCGCTGTCTGAGGGTTGTCCGGTAGAATACCAGAGCGTGAATTTTCTAGGATTTTCAGGCAAAATCACACCCCGAATAGAAATCCTAACCTCTCCGATTAAATTTTATCCCCAAAGTACAAATCGCACGAAAAATCCTAACCCAAATTCCAAAAAATATAATCGAAAATTCTAAATAGAAATTATACCTTGATTTTGACCGTAGTAAAAATTGCCAGCACCGCTCACCGAATTAAATCCTCTGCTGACGTCGTCACCACGTCAGCCACCGAATTTTGTTTTCGCCGAATCGATTTCGTTCGCTGACGTCACCTGACGTCAGCGAACGAAATCGATTCGCGAATTCGAATTGCCGCTCCCTATTCCGATTTTGACTTAGTCAAAATCGAAAACTTTGCTTCGTCTTCCTTGCGACGCACGACGCTGCCTACGTCGTCGTCCTCACCAAGCGCCGCCTGTGCTTGGTTCGCCGGAGAAGGAAGTGCTGGGGAGGAAGGCCGCCTACCTCCCTTCCACCTTACCGTCGGCAGCCGCCTGCTGCCAAAGTCCGTCGCCGCCGCAGAGACAACACAGAAACAGGGAAGAAGTCGGAGAAGAGGAAAAGCTTCGATTTAACCGTTTCAAGCTGCAAAAACCTCTCTCGCCGTCGTCGACCCCTGTCGCCGACGCCCCCGTCCCTCCCTCGCCGGTCGTCTCCTCGATGCCGGTTACAATCACTCAGAAAGCTCCCTCAAGCTTTCCAAAACTCACTCGCAGCTCTCTAAAGCTTCCTCCTCTGGCTTTAAAGGGAGAGGGCGCTTGCGTCTACGTCGACGTAGTCATCTGCGTCCATCGCGTTCGGCGTTGCTAAAGGAGAAAGAAGCCACCCACTTCTTTCGCTGGAGCCGTCCAACGCCGCCTCTTCTCCATCAACTCCGAGATCCATGCATCACACGCGTCTCCCGCCTAAAGCAGCGTCCGAAGCCTCACTCGCGTCCGCGTCCGAAACATCCGGAGAAGGCGAAGGCGACGTCTCCACCTCTGCACGACGCTCGCGGAGCTCGCGTTGCCCGCGAGGAAAATGCCTCTTCACTCTTCTGATTTTGGCGTGGTCAACATTGCTCGTTGACCACGCTTTTCCCTCATGCGGCTGAGTGCTGCTTTATCGAACTTTGTGCTGGGCTTGGGCTTCGGTTCGGCCCACCCCTCTCTAGGCCGAACCGAGGAATTCAGGGTCTAACAATTCTTCCTCATCCAATTTGGACACCGCCCTCGATGTCCGTTATGGACGCTCAGGCCAATAGGATTTGTAGGGAAGGGTCTTGCGTGTTGTCGCCACTTCCTTTGCTCCGCTATCTTTGCTCAAAGAAACCGGTGTCTCTCTTGCGATCCGCTCTGTCGAGGATGCTATCTGTGCCCATGACCGAGTCTCCTGCATAAGGCTTGCATCTTCGGAATTCGTCTTCTGTTCGACGCTGTTCTTGCCGACCGTGTCTTTCGGCCCTGCACCCGTGTTTGAGGGGGTCAGTGAAGTTCTTCCAGCGACCATTGAGGCAATGTACATACCTCCTATGCGGGCCTCTACTGGTTCGTCATCAACCGCCAGTTTTTCAGCTAATTCCCGATGCACGATCGCTGCAATTGCGTTCACCCGCTGTCGGCCCGGACAATCGCGTATCCAATGTGGTCCTTTGCATAAGAAGCAAGCAATCGATCTCGGTCGATCCTGCACTCTATCTGCAGGTCGATACTGCTCCTATCATGCCGGCTGACCTCTGTTCCGCCAAGGAGAGAGAGGCGCTCTTGCTCTGGGTGGAGATGGTCGCTTCGGGGGCGACCTCAGTGCTCTCGGAAAAGTCGTTCCTGAAGTTCTCTGGTCCACGAGAGACTCAGCTATAGCTGCGGCCGTCCTCCAGTCTTACGGCGCATGTTGTCGGACCTCAGCCGCTGCCCATGGTTGGAGATTCCGGAGGAAGAAGTACCTCCTGTCTCCTTCCGCCATCTCAGGTAGCTCCAACATCAATGCGGAGAACGCCCTGATATACTTCTGGATCATCCCTGTGTGTTTTAGCCAATCCACCGTCTCTCGTGCCTGATCCACCGAGTTTCCGGGGAGGAACTGCTGTCGCAGCTCCTCTCGGAACACCTCCCATATCCAACTAGCGGCCTCTGATGTCGAATCAACTTTGGTCCTCCACCAAAGTTTTGCATCATCTGAGAGGTATGTTGTGCACACCCTCACCTTCTCCTGGTCTGAAACATGGTTAGCATCAAAGTATTGTTCCATATCCCAAAGAAAATTACCCAACACTTTGGCTGATCTGACCCCCTTGAATACTACAGGTTCTGGGGTGCGAACCTTCCCTTTGGGAGCCCCATACTGCATCATGGCTGCTGTAGGGGCCCCGCCTTGTTCCTGTGCCAATGCCATGTGCATCACCGCGAGGTCTGCCAATATGTGCTGTTGGGCTGCAATGGTGTTGGTTAATTGTGCTGTCAAGGTTGCTACTTGTCCCTGCAAGGCAGCTACTTGCTCCTATAGCGCTGCCGTCCATTCAACGTTATGTTGTACCTCAACTACTCCAGCCAAAGTTTGCTGAAGGGCCAGGATTTGCAACCTCTGTTCCTCTATCGTGCGATGGAGATCCTCCACCTGAGGAACCACCGCGTCTTTACTGTTCCCTGTCAAACCGAGCACCTGCTCGATTCGTGCTATGCGATCTCCTTGATTCACCATCCGGGCTGAATCTTTGGCTCTGATACCAGTTGTCACACCCCGGTCGGATCAACCCTAAACTGGTGCTTAACCACTATCTTAGGGTTGTCCGGCGGAACACCAGAGCGTGAACTTCCTAGGGTTTTCGGGCAAAATCACACCCCGAATAGAAACTCTAACTTCCCCGATTAAATTTTATCCCCAAAGTACAAGTTGTTGGTGTATATGCCCTTAGACCCATTGTTGGTCTATTTTGTACTACTTGACATTGATATTTAATATATCATTCTGGCATTGTCGTTATTATGCTATGTTTACATCTACGATTATGTACATGGATAATAATGTCCTTGGAGACAGATTGTATTTGTGCTCAAACGGTGTGTCCCCAGTCAAGTACTTGAGTGGATAAGGGACAGCTCTGGTACATGTGAGACTGGTATATGTGCTGGTTAAGTACGAGGTGCTAACGCAGGCATATGGGTATATTAGTGGTGGATATACTGGACCGACCCGCTGTGAGGCTCTAACTTAGTGTCATGAGTTAAGCTCACAAGTGACATGAGATGCATTGATCCCTTGACTTGAGGTCATTGACTCTTCTATATGGTTAGGGACATGCTTTGATACAACCTAACACCTCGCCGTAGCAGGGAGGTCATAACGGTTGTCATTGGATATGTCACGACCCATATGAGAAGATCAATAGACAGACATAGGATTTATCCCTTCCTGCGGGAAGCTTGATATCCACGGGCCCCCCCCCCTATGGTTGCATGACTGAAAGTGTATGGCCATACCCAGGTGAAAGCCTAATTTAGTCATGACCATGAGATTGGATGAAAACAAAATGGTGACACACTTTGTCCAATCGGATATCAGTTTGGTAAAGAGACTATAATGCATCGGTATCTTGTTGCGATGATAGGGATATCAATGTTGATATCCATTCTGAAGACTTGGGTAGCAGTGATGTACTGCTAGGTGCCACTCACTGCTTGTGATGACCTGAGTTCATCACTGCCAACGTCAGAGGAACCTATAGGGTCGCATAACTTGAAACTCAGGTTCTCGTATTGATCGAGTAGCCTAATGATCGAGTTATTAGATAACTCGGATCTATTTGGGAGTATTCATTAGTGCCATTGTGCCTGATGAGATGGAAGGGACTTACCGGAGCTAAACTTCATTTTTGGCATGTTGACCCCGAGTTAACCACGGTTAGCTGTATTTAACTAAGGGTTGCATCGGATTGGATTCAATGGGTTAATCAGCAGCTTAATAAGTTGAGCGAGGCTAAATAGACCATGGGGCCATATGGGCATGAGGCCCAATTAGCAGTAAGGCCCAATGGGCCATGATGGTAAGTCGCCTAGGCCCAATGGAAATCATGAGAATTAAATACTGCATTTAATTCTGGGAATTAATTCTGTATTTAATTGTGTGATTAATTGTGAATTTAATTCTGAATTTGAAGAGTCAGGTTATTAATGACCATTATGAAACTTTAATTCAGAGTTTTAATGGGTCATTATGAGACTTTAATTTAGAGTTTAAATTCTATAATTAATGATGAACTTAATGCAGACATTAATTCTGAATTTATTTCAGAATACCAAAGGTCACTGTGATTTCTATATAAGGGCTAGGAGGGTTGAAAGGAAATGGTTACTCTCTCGAAGATTTCATTCGCAAGCTTGGAGCTTGGCGTTTTCTCTCTTCCTCCCTCTCCTCTTGGTATTCGCAAGGTTGGACCTTGGCGAAATTTCCATCACCTCTCCTTGGCGTCTTCTCTTAGAGGATGGCGCAAGTTCTTGAGGACTCCCAAAGGCGTGGATCTGCTTTCCGAGGCTAGCACCGGGCATGGAAGAAGAGAACTCGAGCGTCGGCTGTGTGCGAGACAGCAGAGGGCGAACATTTGGGTGCCTGCATCGCATCCTTTTCTTTGCTGCAAGGTATCATCTCCTACTCACCGTGTTGATCCCCTCGCATGACTCGATCTTCTGGGTTTTTGGGACTAGCCTGTTTCGGGGATTGCTTCCGTTGTGCTTGTTTCTAAAATTTTTAAATCCCCGGGGTTTCCCAACAGTGGTATCAGAGCGAGGTTGCGAACTCGAACGGTGTTTTATGCTTTGATTGTATGCTCACATGCCATCTGAAATTTTTCGAAAATTTGCATATGCGCATGGATTTTTTTCTAAGTAGGAAAAATTGTAAGTTTTTCATTCCTAACATCTATTCGATCTCTTTGGTTTTTCGCTTTCTTCACATGGTGGGATAGACCCATATGTGAGAGAATTAATTTCTCCCCACGCATGTAGGATAGACCTACTGTGTGGGATTTGTCGAAGATTATGGGGCATGGTGATTGTCCTAATCTTAGCAGGTTAAGGATTGCAAGGGTAGGCAGCAAGCGTGCTTGGAGCATGCATGCGCCACTTGTAGACTCCTGAGAGAAACGAAAGATCCTAGATTTGCGAGAAGACGTTGAGGATGAAAAACATGTTTTCTAAGAAACTAAAACTGAAGTTTTATGTTTTCTTGAGCATATAGAAAAGCATGAGATGTTTGTGCATCGTGTTGTGGTCATAGTCAAGCCCCTTGTATGCCTGTGATGTATTATGTGTGAGGCCTGCGTGCCGCCTTTTTCTTTTTGTTTTGTAAACTCACAAAGAAGATTAGGGGTGCATCCCTCATGAAGCTTGCATCTTGATGCATCAACCATGATGGTGCATCTTGCTTCATGGCGCAAGTAAGGGCTTGGCCGAACCGTAGGGTTCGTGAGCTATCCCTCTTGGCATAAGCAGGAGGAGCCATCAAGGTTTTGGCCGAACCCTAGGGTTTGTGTGCTATGCCTTGGTGTGGAGGACCTTGGAGCCGTACCTGAAGATAAAGCTTAGTGGCGGCTAGGTTAGGTCTTATCGGGGCTTGTCACCTAAGTCAAACATTGAACATCCTTTGGCATGTGATGGTTCAATGTGTTGATTAGGCTATGACCAAATTGCTTGTTTACTACTTTCAATATCTACAAAAAGCATGTCTTGTTGTGTTTTATCATTTTCTTATCACTATAGGATTGCATGCCTGTAATGTTAGACAAAAGATAAAATAGAGAAGATGAGACCTCAAAAACCCTCAAAACAATATCAAGTCTGTAGCCTTCTGACGCGTAGCCCTTGTCAAGCTATCGATCAGTGGTGTTGTGCATTGTTTCCCACCCTCGTGGGACACACCCACTTATCTTTAGAAGGCGTGTGATGGCAATGGTTTCCTCAGTTCAGTTAAAAATCTAGGCGTGCCTTCGCAAGGAAATTGTTGGCCTTGGGCATAACGGTCAGGTTAACCAATGGAACCGAACCGAATGGGCGGTTAACTGAATGGGTCGGTTCGGTTCACGGTTGGTTTTTAGCTTATAAATTTATGGTTCGGTTTGGGAAAAATTTTTTCATCAGTTATATATATATATATATAACTTATAACATAATTATTCATCTAGTGCAATGGTTAGATGTTACTCTATGAGTTTTAATTATTTTACATATTTAATTATCAAATAGTAATATATAATAGTTAAAGTCAGCTTAAAAATTATTTTTTTATTTTTAATAATCAAATAATAATATTTAATAGTCAAAGTCAACTTTTTTAAATAAACATTAATAAATAAATTATGATCGGTTAACTGATGATTAACCGAACCAGTTAAACGGTCAAACTAATTGAGGAACGGTTCACGATTTTTGTTGAACCGAACGGTTCGATTAACAGTTGACCAAGTCAATCAATTTGGTTAATCGAACCACGAACAGGGCTACTCCATGCAATGCCAATATGCCTTATTGAATATTAGGTAACTCATTGTATAGGTGGCTAGTTTAGTTAAAAAGAAAAATAAATAAATAAGAAAAAAAAAAGGATAACACAATCCTCTTCCAGAGAAAATCCCTTTTGTTGAAAGAAAATTTCTAAAGATTTTGTCCCCATTTCGAAAGATTTACTTTTGCACAAATATTCTACTTTGTCATTCTATTTTTGTTTTATATGTATACTACAAAAAAATTACGAGACTAATGTGATTAAGGTAATTAAATAATATGTTTATTTTATTTTTCATGTGATTTAAGTTAACTTATTATGTTATTATTAGTTACAAATTTAATATTAAGTTATTATTATTTACTTTTGACATGACTGGAACAATTCATATATTAGTAAACTCAACTCAACCCAAACAACTCATTTATTATATAATAGATATATAAATATATATAATAAATATAATATAAACTAAAATAATATTATATATTTTAAAATTATATTTACTATATATCATAAGTATATTAGATACTTAGGTCAACTTATTTATAACAAAACTCGATTCAATTAATTTTAAGTCATAAATAGATTGAGTTGTGACAGTTCTACAACTCCCCTCCAGCTTAGCACTACTGCCCGACCAGATCCATGCCTCTGCCAGCTCCGCCGAGCAAAACTCTAGCCCCTCGTCCATCTCCCGCTTGAGCGCCACTCCAGCTCCAGCTCCACTACCTCCCAACTCCAGCTCCTCGTCCATCTGCCTCCCAGCTCCAGCTCCACCGCCTCTAAACTCCAACTCCAGCTCCTAGCTTCGGTTCGACAAATGAGAAGCATCCGATTGGGCTTCGCCTCCACTTCAACTCCAATTGCTCATCCATTACCGCCGGTTCTACAAACGAGCCTCCAGCTTGAGCTTCTGCCCAGCGACGACGCCATCTTTAGCTACAGCTACAGCTCCTGAGTCAATTACACTTCACTCGCCATGCAGTGGCTTCACTCGAAATCAATTGGTAGAACTTGTAGAAATTTGTAAATTTGTTTGGAATAAAAATATTTGCTCGAACTTGGAACCTTGTTTAATGGAAATATTTGTTATGTTTGTTGGAACTTCAATTATATTTGCTTGAAATTGTCAAATTGGTATGTTTATTGTTTGCTGAAAATTTGTGTCTGCTGGGAAGTAGAAAAAGCTTATAGTTTAGTGTAAATTTATGTTTATGAATTGTTGTTCCCTATAAATGATTGTTGAAAATTGATATGTATATTTTGTGATTTAATACTTCAAAAAATTTTTGTATTTTGAGAATTTGGTATTGGCATTGAAATTCTAAAATTGTTAGCAATATTAGTACTAGTACCAAAAGATAGGGGTTTGAGAGTTTGGTACTAAAAGTTTAATACCGGTGTTGGTATTAAACTCCTATTTTCTTAGTCCTATCTATAACTTTGGCATCACTACTATCTTGAGTTTGCCTCAATGAACTCTCCTCTTTAGCTACATGATAAGAGCAAAATTACTCATGCATGACCCTGATCTTAAATCCACCCACCTCTTAAAATTACCAGATTAACCCTTAACAAAATAATCAGATTGTTTTGAGTATCATAGCATCACAGGTGTAGTGTGGTATGTGCTTTGGTTAGTTTAAATATTGTATTTAATATGATATTAAACTTAAATACTATTTTGTACATGAGAAATATTATTTGTGTTGTATGAGACAATTATTATTGAAATATTTTTTTTAAAAAAAAAAATTTACTTAATATAATAGCATAGTATTTTTATTCTGCTAACCAACCGTTGCAGTTTTCTAAATAGTTTTTTTGCTTCTCCAGTCGTTTACTTTTTAATTAATAATTCTCTAGCCAGCAAAAATTAGAAATAGAGTCAATCCCAAAATGTGTCTCCAACACCATTGATTCTATCTTTGGCTATTCAATTCGTTGTAGCCACCGTTATTACGCCCTCTCACGGGGTAGGCTCCACCTCTCTTTTATTTTTTTCTCCAGCAACGAAGAAGATGAGAAGCGCAAACTCCTCTTCCCTTCTCTAATTCTCCGACGATGGCAAAGCAAGCCTCCTCTACTTTTAAAATCTTGCAAAAATTTTGACCTAATTCTAGAAATATCAAAATAGAGTTTGACCAAAGTCTTGCAAGAGCTTCTGCAAATCCTCCATCAATTTTGATTAAAAAAAAAAAGTTAAAATTTGTCTAAAATTAAAGCAGCTTGTGAGAGCTCAAATAGACCTGACAAAATTTGACCTGATCCGCTGACCCAACCCGACTCGACATGAACTTTGGGGGGTTTGGGTCAACTATAATCCGAGTTTGGGTCAACTATAATCATGTTTGGGTCATAAATAGATTGACCTGTTTATGACCCGAAAATAATCGGGTCTTGTCGGGTTGTAAACGAGTTGACCCGGTTAACCCGAGTACATTATATATTTACATATATAAATTTTAAATATAAGCTCGCTCAACTCTCAATGTCAGCCCATAAGCCGAAATATTTTATAACCATCTTTTTATACAAATTTTGGCCCCTACTACAAGCCTAAATTTTAATAATTTTTTTTATAAATTTATTATTTATATATAAAATATAAATAATAAATTTATAATTGGTTCGTGTCGAGTTGACCCGATTATATTCGTGTCATGTTCGGGTTAGACAGTTTGACCCAATTAATTAAATAGGTTGTGTTTAGATTGACTTAATCGGATCACGGGTCACAGCTGATATGACCCACTGACCTGAATTGCCAAGTCTACTCAAATCATGCATTAGGATTTTGGCCCAAAATTTTAGTACCGTGTAGGGATGTCAATGGGTCGGGTACCCGCACTTTTTGGCCAAACCCGAACCCGACCCGACCGAAACCCGAACCCGACTAAATCCGAGTCAGGTATTTAAACGGGTACCCGTGGGTACCTGTTTAAATTAAAATATTTATTTTTAAATAATTTTTATAAAATATAATTATAAAATAATATTAATAATAATAAAAATATTTATTAAAATTTATTTTATTATATAAATATATATATATATATAAATTTTATTTTTTATTATATATAATCAGGTATTGGGTACCCGCGGGTACCCATGGGGGTAAACCCGAACCCACCATAAATGGGTCGGATCGGGTCGGATACCCGCGAGGTCGGGTACCCATTGACATCCCTAGTATCGTGCAAGCTTAAAATACTAAAATTTTGAAACAAGTCAAAATTTGGTGGGAGCCAAATTATGCAAAAGTTGTAGTAGCCAAAATGAGAAATGGAAAATAAGAGAAACAAACAAATATTTTATTTTTGTCACCACTCCAATCCAACCCAGCCTGATCAAACGTTGCAGGAACCAAAAAAAGAAAAATATTCCTAGCAATTTAGATAAATATTTATGGGCTATTTGAAGTCGAATATTTTTTCTAAATCTAAGGTCATGTATTTACTGGATATAAATAATCACTAAGCCATCATGATCGAATATTTATCAAATTTAAATACCCACAAGCTGTTAAAACAGAATATTTATCAAATCTAAATACCCACAAACCACTAAAGCCTAGCATTTATCAAATTTAAATACACAAATCCATTAAAAAGGCCGAAGATTTATTAAGTTCAAATTCAAACATCCCTACGACTTTAAAAGTCTGAATACCCATTAATTTTTAA